>QLOH01000579.1:0-677704 GCA_026901365.1 Sesbania bispinosa
TTATTGGGGACCTTGGAACTTAGTGAAGGTATTATAAATTTCTGTCGCATTTTCAGTAATGTGCACTTCTGGTTTAGGCCACTATGTATTTTTGTTGTCACGCTAAACATAAATTCCTGCTCAAACTACTTTGGTTGAATTGCAGAATTAAAATTGTATGGCAGCTCCCGATCAAAATACTAGAAAAGAATTGCAAAACTTCCATAGGATACAATACAACTATACTAAATGAGATCATACGAACTCAATTCAAGAGATTTAGAAAATTTGGATTCATTAAAACTGTTCTCTTGATCAAACTCAAAAAAAGAGAAACTTCTAATGATCCATGATTATATCCTTGTATCTGGATCATGTGGACATGATCTGTCCCTTTATGACTAGAATATAAGTTCTGTTATTTCAAAAGTAGCTCTATGTTATTCTAAATGTGATATTTTATTGTTGTTTTTTGATGAAGTTTTGCAATTATTAGGACAGAGGCAAAAGGGAGTCATTGCTAGATCAATCCTCTTTAGGCCAGGTGGGCCACTGGCACGTGAGCTTGCCAGGCATGCTGTTGTACTTAAGGTCAACGACTGGGTCTTCTGTCATGGTGGCCTTCTTCCTCACCATGGTAAATATTTTATGGTGCTTTGGTTTTGTTTACTTAAGCTTGAATTTATAGTTGAGTAGTATCTACTATAATGCTATGGTTGTTGTTTCAAATTTGTTCTCTAATCCCAAAAGCCTGATAATATATAATCTCTTCATCGTTTTCTTCCCTTCATTTTCTGTAGTTGAATATGGCATAGAGAGGATGAATAAAGAGGTGTCCGAGTGGATGAAAGGTCTAGGCGAGAATGACAATACTCTCCAAATCCCATTCATCGCCACTAGGGGTTATGACAGTGTTGTTTGGAATCGTTTATACTCAAGAGACACACCAGATTTGGTGGACTATCAGGCTAAGCAGGTAGGATACTCAGGAGATTGTAATATTATTCTATAATTAATATGAAGATCTTTCAAGGAGTTATCAGAAACGTGATAACTATCCGTCCCCTATTGAAAGTTGAAACTATAATTTAGAATTTGGTTTGCAGGGAAATGGAGGGGAGGGAAAATAATGGGTTAAAAATCCCCCCCCCCCTCCAAGTTTTGCCTCTCTTCCAAAAGTGGGGGGTTTGGAGGGGAGGGGAAATGATTTATAATTTATTTACTGTGCTGACTAAAATATCCCTCATTAATATTTTTTAATTTCAAAACCATCCCTACATATATTATTTTTGACAATACTATGTTACAATTACAAATGCTGCTTTATGTTTCTTCACTTTCACGTTGTATAAGCCTTAGTTATAGAGCTTCTTTGCATCAATCTAAGTGTGTGTTTGGTTTAACGTTGAAATTGACCAAACTTTAAGTTTGAATTCCTCAACGCAACAATTTTTAGCGTTGGAAATGTGAGTTTACCACATTTCAGCGCTAAACCAAACATGCTCCAAGCCATATTAGTCAATGTTTCTTCGATTTCCTTTCTTCCACCTTCTAGAAAGATATAGTACTAAACTACTTTTATTTTCCCTCCCCTCCCCTTGCACACCAAACAATGTGAGGATTATTTTCCCTCCCCCTCTTCCCTTCATTAATATCCCTCCCCTCCATCATTTGAACCAATCAGTGGGAAAGATTTTATTGTCAGTGCAACTCTCCCATTTTTTCTATTTCTAAAGGACACTTTACATGCATTTACTGTTTACTTTACACTAAGATCTACTTCTTCTGTCTTCTTCAATCTATGCTAATGATGCTATGAGGCCAAAGGAGAATTAATAGACTTAATTAGGATTTCTAGGGACTCAAATATACTTCTCCAGGAAAAGGATAAGCCTACAAAATGTATTCCTCCTGAGAGTTAAAAATAAAAGTACAAAACACCATTATAAATATGAAAAATCTAGGAAACAAGTAGCTTAGTGTGACAAAACAGAGATAATGCAACAAAGAATCTACCAGGAAAGAAAAATAATGACTGGTGAACATTGTTTTTGGTTTTGCTTAGAGTAGAGAAACATTAATCTTTACAATGTGCATCCAGGAAGTTGCAAATTAATTTTATGTTTTCTACAATGTCCACCTGATATCTCCAGAAATGAGAGAAGTCTATTCCCTGAGAAAACTAGCTTCTTGACTCCAACATGCGCAATTTATTTATTTATGTTCCCAAAAAATGTCAAAACAGATTGAACTTGGGAGGGCAACTTTTTGCTGTTCTATCAAATATTTCTTAATTTACATCCAATAAAATTCTTTAATTTATTTTGTGAGATCCTTAGATTAATGGATTTTTGTCTCAAGCTTACCTGGATTGCCATTTTTGAAACTAAACAATATGATTTTCAGGTATGTTCCATTCTTGAGGAGACACTGCAAGCAATTGGTGCTAAGGGAATGGTGGTTGGGCATACTCCTCAAACTATAGGTGTAAACTGGTAAGGCAAGATAAAACTTTAAGCATGCTTAAAATATCCTCTCAAGTTGTCGCAATCTTTAGATTGAGTAATAATTTGTATATTGCTATACTACTTAAATTTTAACATAAACAGCAAATACTATATCATGGTCTGTTAGTGCATTGTGGATGGAATACTTCTATTCATTGAAATCAGTTCTTTGCTTCCTGCAGTAAATACAATTGTAGCATATGGCGTGTAGATGTCGGAATGTCCAGTGGAGTTCTTAATTCACAGCCTGAGGTAAAACACATCTATCAGCCTAGACATAATGACCTTATTTATAACTCACAGTTCAGCATTTCTGTGGATTACTCAATAGATGTTTAATACTATTTACTAAATATTATAAGAGATAATCATGTGCTTATGAACTTTTCTCCAAAACTATGCCCGGTGCTTGCCATAGAAAATGCCTTAAATTTTTTGTAGGGAAGGTAGCTCTATTATTAGCATATGAACTATGTAAATAAGTAAATTTAATTTATCATGTACTCAGTACCTGTTTCTTTAAAACCCTGGTTAAATTAAAGTAGTTATTGGGATATACAGTTGACTTCTTATTCTCCAGGTTCTAGAAATTATAGACAATAAAGCAAGAGTTATAAAGAGCAAAAGGGACAGACGCAATGAACTTGAGGCTGCTGCATATACTTGAGAGACAAACAAATGAAATAACAGGTATGTTGAATTACAAGTTGCTTGTTTATTGATTGGTATATTACCAATTCAATTGAAATTTTGAAAGTAATTTTTATTTAATGACAATACACATTGGTGCTGAACCATTTGCAAGTTGAAACAGTCCACTTAATAAGATTGCCCCCAATCCCCTTAAATGTATTTATTCATTTTTCGACCTCTTATACTTGGCTAAAAACAAAATGATGTAAAAATGATTGCTTCACTGTCAAGGTATGCAATATTCTATAAAACCAATCAGGAAAAAAAAAGGAGAAAAAAGAAGAAATAAAAGAACTGAATCATGAAGATTTTGTCACTCTTCAGAAATTTATTGATTTTTTCTTTTATAAATCAAATGGAAGATGGTCCAATTAAATAAATACTTCTCTAAATGGGTCAATGAAAGTTTGGTTTTCATAGGCTCCAATTCATTTGAGATTCATATAGCCGGCATTATCTACTGGTATTAGGATGGATTTGTGTAGTGTTTGGTAGCAATTGTCAAATCTCCTGTCTTAGTATTATGGATGGGCCTCCTGTTCTGCATTGTGGTAATTCCATATTTCCATGTCATAGGGATACCAACTTTTGAGGCTTGCTTCTCTCAGCCTGTATTAAAAATAATTAATTTTATTGTTTAAACAATCCTGTATTAGTTTTAATTCCATGTCCATCATGACTAGGAGAAATTGGCAACAGAAATACAAGGATCATTTTCTTATTTCTCCTATATGTTTCTTAATATTTGACTGTCTCATAAAGCAACTTTGAATTGTTAGAATTCCCAACTTGTTTTGAACATGTCATGTCTTGGTCCTTGATGACCCCCCAGATGATATAGTAGTGGTTCAAATTAAATGTCTTGCAAATTTAAGTATTTCGCAGATTAGTGATTTAGTAGGAACTAAAAGAAAAATCTCCATATAAATTTTTACTGTGTTTTTGCAGAGTGTGGGCATCCAGCTAAATGAACTCCAACATTGGCAAATTTATTTGACATTGACCTATTCTTGTCACTTATTAGTTGTTTGCTTCACATATAACTTGTGAAGACTCGAGCAGTGCACCGATTTTGGCAATTCAAAGGATTTTGTATCATATCATTTTAGTGATCCAATTTGGGGGCCTATATACTGAAAACAAGAAATCCTTTGGAAGAAATTCAAAGCCAGATGTGTTTGCAGTGAAATGTAACCTGCTATTGGCTTGAAAATAGGATGTACAACAAGAAAGGAAAATTGAAAAAGGAGTTAGGTAAATTGCTTGTACCACAATAATCAAAACATTGTACTTCTGAATCAATTATATTATTTCCAATTACATTGACTAGTCCCAGCCTAAATTGCTAGATTGTTTATGCTGATCAACTTCTTTTGACTGCATCAAATTCTGCTTCCATTTGTCACTCTAACTAATGAATTTGTTCCCATGTCACACATGAAGTGAGTAGAATCTTGCAGCATTTTGTGCCTCTTCAAAATTTGTCAAATGTTGTATGGTGTTCACAAACCTAACTAAATTAAATAAATTAAATTGAGATCAAAGTGACTGCTATTTGATTAATAAATAGGCTTAATAACACTTTTAATCACCTACTTTGCTAATTACACCGAAGTAGCCCCCCTAAATTTTTTTCGGCTATTTTAATCCTCTCAACTTTCCACATTACTTTTTACTTTTTTGTATTTGAAATAATGAAAACAAAATTAAAAGCGTTAAAATAACATGGCCTCCTCATCGTTAATACTAACACATTCCCATTTTTTCCAAATTGCAAATCTTACGCTTTCCTGTGGAATAAGAATCCATATAATCCAGCGTTCCTTTTCTTTCCCACTATCTGTTGTGGTTCATGTGTGGAGACTGCTTCATGGATGGAGATAGAGCTGATAATTCGGGCTACCTGGCCCGGTCCAGCCTGATGCGAGTAGCAGGCTTTATTGGACGGTGCTAAAAAGGTCAGAAGTGATTCTAAAATCATTGTCTGAGTCCTGCATTTTTTTCTGGTTTTTTTTTGTAGGTACCTCATTTTTTGTGGGTTTTACGGGTTACCTAGTTTTTTGTGAGTTTTACATATAGCAGGTTTTATCGAACAAGGCTGAAAAGCTTGGGAGTTATTCATGCTTATAAAATAAATGTTCGAACCTTATATTTTTATTAACCGGCCCTGTCAGGCTACCCATTTTACATGAGAAAGTGAGTTGTCCTGCCCTTGCCGCATAATACTTGTTTTGCTGGTCGTATTTGTTAGTAAATAGGGAATTGGATATGCAATGGTTTTGTCAATAGTTAGGTAGTGATTGTTGGTAGTGTAATGGGTTTAAGTAGTGATTATTAGGTTTCATTTAGGATTGAAGATATCCAATGTAAGTGTAATGAGTGGAATTGCTTTGGTAGATGTTGTATGTGTGCAGCCAATGTTGCTGCTTTGGAATGAAAATTTACAGTTGAATTGCAAAAGGAAAAAAAATATATTTGAAAAATATGCAAATTGGTTATGTTTAATTAGTTAATGTAATTTAAATTGATATATTGATCATAAAACAAAGGGAAACGGGCCTGTGATTTGTATGTTAAATGCTAAAATCACCAAAAAGCAATGGGAAAAAAACCAAATTGATTATAAATAATCCATTTACCACATAAAGCAATGGCAAAAAATCAAAGTGATTATAAATAAATAGGCTCTAGACTTGACAATATACCACGTTGAGTTAAGACCCTTGGGCTCTTGATGCAAATATTTTTCCACATGAAGAGAATTAATTTTTCATTCTCTTATACAATATCACAATAATAGTGGGTACACTCGTTATCATATTAATATTGGGAGTTTCTTGGTTCAATATATCATTCAAATTAGTTGGTTCATTCTCATTTTTTTATAAACAAAATTAAATTAAAGGAAGTACAAAGGGTACTCCAACCTTGTCACGAGGATCAACTAGGATTTAACTCAAATAGCTCAACAATTAAAGACAACTCGGATAGATGAGGATAACTCGGATAAGGGAAGCTGACGAGGATAAACAATCAGATTAAATTATTCAACTTAATAAAATATCCTACTCAGATTTACATGCATACTAAGACAGTTGTTCATAAACATGGCAAGATAATAAAGAGGCACCTATTTAGCACATAATCCTCTCCATAAGCATGAGGACACGGGGTAAAACATCTACAGAATAAGTGGTGTCACATCCCAACTACCCCCACACGTGCATGGAACCTTCCACGAGCCCTATAAATACTCCCATGCATATCATAATAAGGTCATTTTCTATTTACCTGCATGCCCTCTGATAAAATATCTATTGACTTCTGGGTTGAGTGTCTTCTCAGACATACCCAACGATCGTTTATACATTTGGCAAGGAGCCTGTAGATACTTGAAGCAGAAGCAGATATGAGCATTTGATTGGAGAAACAAACCCTTTACAAAATACAGTGATAGGCTAGGAAAGGCCAACCAAGAGAATCCCCAAATGCTACCAAATTACAAAGCAAAATACACATAAACAAAGAGATACAAATAAAGCCCAGCCCCTGTACAAAAAGAAACCGAACTCCCAACAGCTTCCAACAGTGGAGCCTTAAATAATCAAGACCTCCAAAATGAACTTTACACCACGGAAATCAAAATATTCAGAAAGAAGACAAACAGTATTAGCCAACCTGTAGCAGAAGAAAAGATTGCCATCCGAAAAAATCCATCTAAACAGCAAAGGAAACACTTGCTATTTGCTAAATAATACAGGCTGCAGGATTTTGAGACTAAGAAACAAAATCATAAATAAAGAATATGTATCTTGTCCTAAGCCACCTCGAGGAACATAACTTGACCGATTCTAGCATATCAGAAACAGATAAGGAATTTGACTTAAAAATAAGCTCATTTCTAGTCAACTAGATTGTCCAAACTGTTGCTAGCCAGATTGAGATCCATATTTCCTTTTTATTATGGGAATAATAAGATACACCTGCGAATTGCTCCAAATTTGCTAGTGTTGTGTATAACTGTACTTAGTCCTAGCCAATGATAGTTCTTTATCATCACCAATGTCATTGATCATCTTCACACAGATACAATCCATATTCCCATAAACTACCTTTAGACCTACGTTCATTGGCTATCCAAGTACTACATAAATACACCTCACAAGTTTTAAATTCTTATGTAGTTCCATTAGTTGCCAATTTGCCAATAGTCATCAAATTACTACATAATCTCATGCCTCTTCTTCTCCATTATCACACTCCAAATATTAAATCATTCCACTGAAAATTACCAGTATGCATGATACAGGACAATCCGTTCATATTTTGACATTCTACAACAAACAAAAACAACCAAATCAAATACAAAATGAGCATATGTGAGTGTAGACGGACACATGCATCAACTAACAGTAACAACTAACAATCATCATAGGATAGGACCCCCCGTCATATAAAACCAAAACAAATACACATAAAATCAATTCAGTGATAGATACAAAGTAAAACGAGCAACGGGACCACAGCATATTCTAGGGTTTCAAAAAAATGTAACAAAATTCTAAGGAACATTTGCTGAAAAAAAATGCTTACATGATATGTCCAAAAACGGTGTTTAGCATGGAAACTTTCGTTGTGTGATGATGGATTAACACAATTTCTCCCTGGCCTGCGACAAATTATTCTTGTAGAAAAATATTCTAACACTATGACAAGGTGAGATTCTCATATCCTTTATAAAGTTGGGCAAAAACCAATCCATTAAATCAATTTTACAAAGGAACATAACTTGACATTTCAAGAATAAAAAAATATTCAATCAACTAAATATCAGTTGTACACCTGCCTATTGTGATTGAGTTCACAATGTAAATTGAGAATATGATTGTGAATAAAGTTCTCGATCCCCACTAAATAATCCCCACTAAATACACCTAAAGAGGGATAAAGAGCTTGAACTGTGATTAACATTCGCTATAATGGTAAAATTTCACACCTAAAATTAATTTAACTCAGTAGAAGATTTAAAAAGCTTCGGTTATTGTAAAATATTCTACTTACTGCGGAATTGGTTTTATGTTCAAATGTTTTGCCAATGGCAAAACATCCTGTTTGGATATCCAAATAAGCACTGAATGGAAGAGCTAAATAGTTAAATACTACTCAAATAGTTTATGACAGGAAACGAAATCCCTTAAATTTCGGAATGTCAAATAGTCTCTCACATAATTAAAACTTACAGTGTCCAAAAATAAGGAAAAAATTTCATGTAGCATAACTGTTTTCACGGAATCATGTTCTGTCTAAAAAAACATGACTATGATAACTGGCGATGTGTACAATAAAGCAAGTTTTAAATTCTTAAGTTAATCCGATGCCCTCTGCATATTATTTAGAGTTAAAAACTTGGGACTTGAAATGGCTTGCTTGCTCACGCTGCTGTTTGAAGCAATTTATCAATGTTGACAGACAGAATTATCTAATCTGTAGTGGAACCGAAGAATGATGAATATTCTAACTCGAGTGCTATTTAGGTGACAGTGCCAGTATCTTTCTGCTGATTGAAATCTTGGAAAAAGGACTTTCCAGCTTCATATGTAGACCAACAAATAGCAGCTGCAGGAGCATGAAAGAGCATCCTTGGAATCCATCCTCGCATGAGCCCTCTGTACCCATCCTTTTTTACTATTGTTTTAACAACATCCCCAATTGAACCACTTTTGAACCTATCACATCCACAGACGCCCTGTGCACCATCAACCAATGTCAATCAATAAACCCTCCAAGGAAAAGAAAAGATAGGTTTAAAACAGGTGCCAAGCATTCAGATAACAAAAGTTGCTGCACAATCAATTTACAGAATACAACAATAACAACCAACTGTTTTTCCCTACTAGATGGAGTTGATTACATGGATCGAACAATATCATAATACCCTAATAAGTTAATTCTGATTTATCATATGGTCTTGTAAACCTAAAATAATCCCACTATAAGCAATGGGAAGATGATATAAATTTATAAGGATGCTGGTTTATGCAAGAGGATCTTGTTAGCCCCTCAACCTTCATAAGATTCTAGAGAATCATAAAGCGAAGTCACCCCATTTTATGCTAATAATAAAGATGCAACAAGAGTTGAAAGGAATATTTGTAACAATTCAAATCTGAATACTATCATCAGTCACTAGTACAATAATCTTTAGCATCACTCCAATTCAACACCATTTTGTCTGATTAAAGCTCTAAATTTCATAGGCTCAAGTGATCAGGTGGATGGGAATTTTCATAGAGGTCCAATATTCATTTTCCTAAGTTTACAGTTTATGGTAGAATAGACGCCCTGCACCTTTCTTTTAACTGGTGTGCACATACAAGTTTAATTTCAAGCGTATAATGAAAATTAAATAAGGTGTTGCTTTAATTTACCATTTTCAACAGTTAACTTTATGCAGTTTATGGTAGGATAGTAAGCCCTGCCTCTTTCCCATCTTCTAACCATATTTCTTGCTGGTTTCCTAGTCTATCAGTCATCAGTTTCTTGATTAAATATCTTTTGAACTTCCTTTCTCTATTTTCAACTCAGTCCTCACTCCTTGCATATGCCAATGGTTCACTTGAGAGGATAACTCTTTCCTTATTATGCTACTCAGGTATCATTTGTGAAGTCTTAGTTTTATCATCTCATTCTTTTGTATCAAATTTTACAGACATAATATCAATCATAGGTAAACTCACAGCTTTATAGTGGGTTAAGGGGGACAAGCTTATGGATTGGATGGGCATTACACCAAATACCTAAGTGTGTGATCTGTTATGTTATGCGTTTTGCATGGTAATAATAAATCTGTCCCTTACAGCTTCATTTTTCTTTTAAATTTAGATAGAAGAAGAAAAATCATTAGTGAGGAAAGAGGTAAAGTGCAACTAAGAGGAGGATAGGAAATCCTATACAACAGAAGACTTAAGCAAAAATAAGGGAAAAAAAAAAACTAAGAATGCAGCAAGGCTGCCCAAACTCTGCAATCCAACATAACAGAACAACACCTTGAAGCAGCCCTGACCCAAGAGCATAACAACATTTTGGAGCACCTATGGTCGGGTTATGATCCCCAGCAAGTCTCATTACTTGCACTCAGGCCACCTTTGAGCTTTAACCATCACCGATTCACCTCAACATGTCTTATGACCTCCAAACCAAGCCCGATACTAATAGGAATTAGGAAGGGTTGGCCACAAGAATCAATTGACTCCATTAGACTCTATCAAAAGCCAAAATTACAGTGAAACTACTTAGAGCAAATTGTTCCCCTAAAAGTTTTCCAAAGTCATCCCCTACCCATTTTAATCAGATTATTTTCCGTTGGCTTCAATTTTTTCTCAGAACCTCTACTGTGATATTCAGCTCCACACAGAAACCCCACAAAAGCACAAAGAACTTGTCCATGGAACTAAAATTACCAAAACATAAGCTGAAAAGATTAGTGATAGTGATATCTAGGCTCCAATCAAGTACAATCATTACACTCTCAAGTTAGAAAAAACATTGTAATCCATTCCTTTTTCCACACCACTTAATTCATAACAAGACATTATCATGCCGTTTAATCAATGTAGCTAACCACTACTAGTGCTAAAAGACTTTGGTTGTTGTTAATCTCTTTTTCCACACCACACCACACCATAGGACACAAATTCCAGAAGGAGCACTAAGCAATTCAAACTCTAGTAAACTAGTTACACTAATTATACCTGGCACTGCAATTGAGTTTTAACCACATCAAGTGGAGTTGTAATCGCAGCAGCCAAAGCACCAGCAACAGCTCCAGCCGTGGCATGAACAACCAACCGTTCATCGTCAACGCTCTCCGGCGACACCTCCATGAGTCCCCGCTTCGCCGCCTCATAGGTGGCGAAATGCACCGCCGTGAACGGCGCATTCATCAAAACCGTTGTCCTATACGACGCGTAGAACGCTCCAAACCCTTCCTCACTCATAACTCTCCTCACACAATCCCACACACCCTTATACCCGCTGTTACTCAGCTGAAGCCTCTGCTTAACCATATCCATCGGCGTGAAAACGGCGTCGCTCGCGACGGTTGCGCAGACGCCAGAAGCGGCGTGAGCAACGGCGTTATTCGGGTTCCCATCTGAGAATCGCTTCTTGCAGGTCTCATAGACGGAGAAATAAACGGCGTGAGCAGGTCCAGCACCGAGCCCCATGGCTCCGATGCCGCGGTAGAAAGCGGAGGGACCCTCCGATTGAAGAATGGAACGGAAAGCTTGACGGACCGTAACGGATTTGATAGGGCAAGAACCGAGGGCTTGCATGTGGGTCTTAACGGTGTCAACGGGGAACATTGCCATGTGTTCAATGCAACCGGCGATAGATCCGGCGATCATGAACTGCCAGAAGTGGAGGCCGTCGTGAGTTGAAACCGTTAAGTCCGGATGGAAATCGGGTCGGAAATCCGGGTTCTGGAATTTGGCCCTCGCGTCTGTGGCCATGACTTTGCAAAAAAACAAATAAATAAAAATAAATTAGGTGATTAGGGTGTGAAGTTGCAAGGGTGTGTGGAAAATTGGGAGTTTCTTCGATTGGGGATTTATGTTAGGGATTGGGATTTTGCGAGTTTGTTGTTGTTGTTGTTGTGGTGCCATAAACGATAGTGATTATCGCATGGAGAGAAGAGAGGAAGGGTTTCTTTCTTCTGACTTGGGATTGAGATATGAGGAATCGGGGAAGTCCAAGTTGGAGGCTGAATTGAACAAGAGGATTGCTTTGTGGACTTTGTCTCTGTTTCTCAGGTTAATTATGTTAGGGTTCCAAATATTTGGGAATTGGAGATTTTTTACTCTTTTATTTTCTACTGTTTGTTTCTTTATTATTTTTCACAAAAAGGATGAATTCGTTTTGGAATCCAGATGGGTAAGGTTAAACTGACTAATGGATGAGGATCAGGTGAAAGTGGGAAAAGGGAAGGTTATTAACTTTTGATTCGAGTAAAATTTAAAACTTCAACATAATTTGTTTGTTTGAAAATATGAACCTTAAGTTTTGTTGATTTAGGTCGTTTATATTTTGATTATTTTTTTATTAACTTTATTTTTTAACATATTTATAAATTTATTGATTTGATATTTAATTGATACTTTTTAAATTAAAAGATAAATAGAAAATCAAATATAATTTTGTATTTATAAAATCACAAAAATGTAAAAACTAATTTTTTATGACAAAAGTATAGAATTTATCAACAAAAGGTTTATGATTACTCATTTAAAATATAAATAGTATTTTAACCACATGTGTAATGTATGGATAATATTTTTATTTTGTTAATACTTCTAAGATAATTTTAAAAAAATATTAAAGTATGAAAATATTATTTGGTGTAAGCAAGCCTTAAAAGGATGGTGAAACAAAAAAAAATGTAAATATTTTGATATAGTGGTTAAAATCCTAACTTGGTAAGGAACTGGATGTAACACCATGGTTTGAGTGTGATTCGGTATAAATCACCAGTGAATTTCTCTTGATCATTTTCTTTTTCAATTTAAGTTATTTTCTTAATTGTTTTAACATGGGGTTAAGTGTGTTAATCTAAAAGGTGTCTAAGAAAATTATTGTGTGTAAAACGTTTGTGAAAATCATCTTCTACCAATCCTTTTGAAATTTTCAGACCAATAAAAATGAAACTCTTCAAGCACAAGTATGAAGCTTTCGTGAAATGAATTTTTGCCTTTGCTTGAGTTATTTTGAAAAAAAAACAAAAAAATTAGACAACTCAATTCAACTCCCCTTTTGTATTTTCCTTATGATTTCTACAAGTTGTGTATTGTTATGGCAAGAACTTGTTTTTTAGTCAACCTTAGAACTTTTAAGACATGTTACACCTTTTGGAACAAGGAACGTAATTTGTTTGTTAATGATATCCAATGCTTTATGATTCAACTAAAAAATTTGCATTTCTCAAACAATTACATCATGGCAACACTTATTGCCTAGGCTCGAGTTGTAGTGGGGTTAAAAATGTTTTTGCAAGCAAATAGTCTTCAAGGACTATTGAATAAATTAGAAAACTTATATGTTGTTCTTGTTTTATGTGTTATGCATTCTGAGTTTAATCATATCGGTGATCAAATTTTGACTAATGAGGAAGTCCCTACTATTGGAGAGTCATTTCTTATCTTCTAAAAGTTCTTTAATCTAAAGCTCTAGTTTCCTAGTCCAACACAATTGAAACATCTACCATGATCACTACCTCAAGAATTTGTGGTGGATGTGGAGAACATAAGGTAGAGGAGGTAAAGGGGGTTATGGAGGTCATGGAAGAAGAAATCTTCAGTGCACCTATTGCAGATGATTAGGCCATATTCATGAGAAATGTTAATCACTTCGTAAGTTTCTTGAGAAATGTGTTAATATTACTTAGTCTATACCTCGTTAGGAGGAAGAGGAGAGATATGAAATTGTAGCAGAAAAACAACCCTTTCCCTCTCTATATAGTTAAATGTTAGAAGTATTTTCAATTGAAGGTAGCTAAATAGGATTAGTTTGCCACTATTATAAGTTCCCATAATGGTACTCCTACAATTTGTATATCACATACTGATAAAAAATATAACTTCTTAGATTCTTGAGTTTGGTGCTTCTAACCATTTATCTAATAACCAATCACTTTTTCTTCTTTTTTTCCACATATTTTCTCATTTTGTGACTATTATTGATGGCTCTAAGGTGAAAAATACGAGAGAACACAAGAAAGGGTGTTGAATTGTATTTCTAAAAATGTTTGAAAAGATGAAAATAGTTATCTCAAACACAAGTTAGCATACTTATAACTTAAGACAAGTATACAGAAATTGTCTTAGGTTAACAACTACTCCCTCCGGTCCTTTTTATAAGGCACTATTAACCGAATTACACATACCAATGAATGTGGTTAAAGTTGGTTAATTTTATTGGGATTTTAAAATAATAGTTTAACTTTCTAATTTACCCTTATTTAATATCATCCATTACTATTTGATAGTTGCAAAGACATTAAAGTTAATAAGGGCAAATAAGGAAAATGATAATAAATGCTTCCTTGAAATTATAAAGTGCCTTATAAAAAGGACCACAAAAACTTGTAAGAAGTGTCTTATAAAAGGACCGGAGGGAGTATCATCTAAATGTTCAGACAATGTCTTAAAAACTTTTCAAAGAGGTTTGACTTAAAATATTTTTGTACAAACTAAGTTCAGAAGCCCTTTGTCCGTCAAAAAATAAACTAAAACAAAAATAAAGAGATCGAATAGGAAAATGGGATCACACAAAAGAGTTTATGATGATTCACTCTCAACAACAAAGAGTTACATACAGTCCCTGTAATTAAGATATGATTTTTCATTATAATAGATTTGATACAAGTATTCTTTTTCCACCTAGTCTCTTCAAGTTCCAATACTAAAAAATAAGTATTATTTTCAAACCTAACATCTTTAGGCTCAAATCTAACAAGTTACAATAAATGAGGAAAATGTTTGGGATACTCTTAACAATAAATCTCTCAAAGAGATGGTAATAAATGAAGTATAGAGAATAACTCAAGATACAATGATAATTGTACTAAGTAGAAAATAAAAACATAAAGCTTAGATGGAGTGAATTGCAAATGATTGAGATCAAATGACGAGTCTTTAATACAACATATTGTTCTTCATTCCTCTAAGTTATAGACTCTTAGGTAAGAGGATTTTCTTTAGATTTATGTAAGAGAAATATATTCGTCCTGACTTGGCATTTAATGTGTACGTGGAGCTGAAATTGTTACTTTTGTGCTTTTTTTCAGAGTGTATAATTGTTTTACTATTGTACTATGTACTTTAAGCTTTATTTATTCCTTTTGCATGTAGCTTGGCTCTTCAAAAATAGTCTTTTGTTTTGCCTTATATAACTTCTTTACTTGCTTGAGGATACTTTTTGTTAAAGTTTAAATTCAGTTTGTTTGAGACTTGCATAGAAACATCAAACATTGTCGCTCTTCAAATAGAAACTTGAGGATGGATAATCATACAGGTGGCTTGATTGAGAAGGTTTGACTTAAACTTTTCTTAATATGATATAGGGGCCAAAATTCTTTTGGTGAATCTGCACAAATGAACATTTAGACAAAATTCACTTCACTAAATTTTTAAAGATACAAGTTATTACCAAAACATAAGGAGTATTTAAGGTCTTAAAGAATAATTTTTTGTTTAAGATTATTTCTTCCTTTGGTTAATGCATTTTTGTTTATTTACAATCAAATTGAATTTCATACATGTGATTTTGAAGTCCTTATATCTTGAACTTTTAGATACCTTGTCAAAATTGAGTTGAAGTTTATATTTAGATGTTGTGGTATAGTTTTCCATGCAATTTTCTTTGTCCTTACGCTAAGAATGACACCTGGATACTAATACAACCAGTAATGCATTTTGTTTTCACAGCCAACCACTGGTCGCCGCTTGTTGTTAAAGCAGTTATCACAACAGTTATTCACAAATTAGGTTCTTCTATAATATCTTTATGTCACTTTCTCTCTCACTTTATATTTTTAGCTAATATCTTTAGGTATCATTGAAAGCAAGTAGAATGATTTCATATTAAAACGTTTCTTATTTGAGGAACCCTACTTTTTCTTCTCACAAATTTTAAATTGTAAACCATAACTCAATTTTTCTTAATGCCTTATTGTGACCAATATTGATTAACTTTGGTTGTTATATATTGTTAGATGAATAATAGTAGTCCTTTTGGTTAGTTATTATTTGTAACTCAATTTTGACAAGGTATCTAAAAGCTCAAGATATAAGGACTTCAAAATCACATGTATAAAATTCAATTTGATTGTAAATAAACAAAAATGCATTAACCAAAGGAAGAAATAATCTTAAATAAAAAATTATTCTTTAAGACCTTAAATATTCCCTAAGTTTTGGTAATAACTTGTATCTTTAAAAATTGAGTGAAGTGAATTTTGTCTAAATGTTCATTTGTGCAGATTCACCAAAAGAATTTTGGCCCCTATATCATCTTAAGAAAAGTTTAAGTCAAACCTTCTCAATCAAGCCACCTATATGATTAAGTATGTTTCAAATTTGAATTGAATTGTTTTAAATTTTCATTTTGGTTTTACTTGAGCTCTTTGCTTAGATTCTTAGGGCTTAGTTTATATCATATTTATAACATAGAAGTAGCTAAGCTAGGTGACAAGTTTAGTTCTTTCCCTTTCTCTATAACATGACTTATTTTGTGTTGTAATTCATAGAAAAATTTAATCATTTTAGAGAGATAACATTAATTTTTTAAACCATTCTCTCATTTTTTTTTCGAATTCATCATTCTTTCTCTAACTTGTGCCCCTCTTCTATTTTACACAAAAGTAGAGATGAAGATGAAATTGGTGAGTAGTGGGTAGAATTGATTAATATCATGGGAGGCTAGAGGTCTTATGTATATTAATTGTTTAATTAGTTTGGATCTTTCCTTTGCATTTCTTTATTTTTTTTGTATTACTTTTTCTTAAGATTATTAAACCAAAAGATAAGAAAAGAACAAAATCTGGCTTGTGACATGAAATGAATTGTTAGTGATCTTAAATTGTGATTGCTTCTCCTTTAAAACTACAAATTGGAATTACTTTTATGATTAAATTTGTACTTGATTAAGACATTTGATTGGTTATTCCACATGTAGCTAGAATGTTGCCTAAATATATGTTGAATATTGAGATTAAGATTTTGTCTTATTCCTATATGATGAAGTGTTATAAATTGCTTCTAGAATAAATCAAGTAAAAAAGTTCAGTGTAAATCTGTCTAACATGAAAAGTGTGTTGATGCCTTAGGGCCAGTTCGGGGTGGTCGAAGTTTTCAGTTTTTTGTTTTTTAAAACTTTGAATTAAGTTTTTATGGTGACGACTAACGTGGGTTAGTAGAAGAGCGAGGCACGGGTGGTTCATTGACTTAATAGCCGTTGGATTGGCATAAATTTGAATGGACGGTTCTGATCTTTAACCGGCTACCGGTTTCCATTTAATGTCCATTAGTTTAACTTATTGCAACCTAGTCCTTTACTAAAATGTAATGGAATGTTTTATTATTTAACATTTAGTCCTTATATGAGAAGTCTAATATCCCAGCAAAATTAAAGAATGCTCAGCGTGATTTAGCAGGAATGAAATAGGTGAATAATACCCCATAAAGCATAACTATAATGCCATTAACCAGGTACATTTGCTAAAGCACCATGTAGTATAGGTCACAACACTTAGGTAAAAACACCATAGTTAGATAACTGTTACAAATATAAAAGGTCCATGTACTGTAGGGCTAAACCCTTAGCCAAAAAGAGCACAGTTACATAAATATTACATAATGTCCATGGAGTAGGTGTTCATACTGAATCATAGGTCATGACACTAAACCCAAAAAACACAGTATTTGACAATAAGTAGATCCTACGGATTTAGACGCTTCACTACCACCCTCACGTAATGTTCTCCACTGTAATGCCAGAATTCAATTATGTCACCTGCCTGAAGCTTTTCTTTTCTGCAAAACTGGTACCAACCTTGGCCGAACCTGCAGTGTTTCCTGACTTTAGTGTTCCATAGCAGCACCCATGGTTGGACATGGTCATTAGGTGGCTTGACATGCATTGTTTCTTGGTCCTCATCTAGCACCTCTAACACAATATTTACAGGGAGGACCTAGTTATTGAACAAACATGAATTGTAGTTAGTGGCCAATAGTTAATTATGTTAGTTGAGAATATAAAGAGTAATTGAAGAAATTCACTTACCAGCCCCTGTTTTCCTCCAACATTGGCCTTACTCAGAACCTTCTTCCAGAGGTACATGCCATTCCTAGAAGCAACTTCTTCTTCATCTGAATCAGTATCACTAAGGATGTTGATGACTTCAATTTTTGGAATAATAGGGTACACAATCTCTCCCTGAGCCTTCCAGATACTGATGTCGAAATTTCCACTATGAATGTAGGTGTAGTAGATGTAGACTTCCTCGTGTAAGTTGTAAAATGCCATCATTTGACTTACGCCATCTTCGAACCATCTCATATGTCTGTGGATATTAACCAAAATGTTGTGGACATTTCCAGTAGGGTCCTTGAATCTGACATTGTTGGCCAGCCCTGGACGCAGGTAGTCATTTATATGTTTAGCTACCAGTATTGCAGTTTGGTAAGGTATCCACTTGGCCTTGTATGTGTAACCAAAACAAGATGGTTGACTCCTGTTATGTAAAATATTTATGAAGGGAAAGAAAAGATTAATATGCAAGGATCCTAGATATAGAAACATGTAGCTGAGATTAAGTAGAAATGACTAATGAAAGTTTAGAGAGTTAGACTACATGGTATTGATAACTTCAATCAACCAATAAATGCAACAAGTGTTATGCTTATATATTTTTTAATTGAAAAGAAAGTTTATGGGGAAAAAGACAACATGTTATTGATAAATGCAAACTAACCAGTTATGGAAACAACAGGTGAGACAAATTGTAATTTGTAGTGATATTTTATAGATTAACAGAACATGTTATTGATAAGTGGAAGCAACCCTGATATGGAAGCAGTAGCTCAGTTTAAAATGAAATTTGAATTGAAAGTGTAGATAGTATCACAAATTGATAAGTCACTTAGTTCATGGCAAAATAAATGTGACAATACATGCATACTGTTATATATGGCATATTGCCACCACCTGTGATTAATTAATGGTGAATGGTTGTGCTTTACCATAGGACACCTTAGTGGCATGTTGGTGTCAGGTAGGACACAGTGAAACAACTCATGGTAGTTTTCCTATAGGGCTCTCAATCTACAATGACATTAAGCTATGAAGTGTTTATCACGTAACAGTTAACACGATTAGGTATTGAGGGTGGGAACTATTACCGAAAGAAGAATTGGTAGTCTAATTGCCAATGACTTGTGAGTGTCAAGCAATGTTACTAAATTAACTGGAACTTTATCACAATCAGTTACAGCTGGGTCAGGATATGATTAGTTGGAGTTAGGAAACTGGTCAAATGGTATATAATGCAATAAAGTAAAATGATATAGTTATATTATGAGGGAGTATTGTTTGTCTAATATTCATTAGTTAATATTACCTATGAATACAAAACAGTAATTGTAAAATATAAAAATAGTAGCCATGGGTGTGAAGAAGGAAAGTACAAAGACCAATTAGGTTATTGGTGCATGTGTCAGGGAAAGGGTTTTTGTGTTGGTACTCAAAGTTTAATTTTTTAGGAAAAAGAAATGTTAGGGACCCCTGAAATGTGGGGCTTAGAAGCTGACATGGATAGTGGATGTTAAAAAAAGATGCCAAGTTTGTGAAAGTGGTCCCATTAAGGGACAAAAGGGTTTGTAGTATAAACCAAATTAGGAATCTCTGAAATGTTGAGCAGACTTAGATAGTCCAACCTATATGCATACAAATCGCATCCATGCATTCTCCATTTCAAGTAATTTTGACATGTTTCTGTCACTATCTCAAAAAGAAAATGGATACTAGAAGTTAAAGACATAAACCCTAATTTGATTCCATTCTAGAACGACAAAAAACCTAAAAGCAGAATCACTGTGGGTAGTTTGAACAACTAACATGCTTATTGACCATTAATTTATCCTATGGGAAATGAATATAGACGACCTAGGTTTTGGAGTGATGATTGTTACATGGAAATACAGATCAATTGATCGGTGGAAGATATACAGTAAATTCGTAGTTACCTCTCTGTGGTGGTCGTCGTTGCGTTCATGCATTGGGTCTTCGTAGACGCTCCCACTGATGGCGACGAGTTGGAGGCCATTGTTGCAGGAGAAGGTTGCTATGACCTTTGAGTGTCTCTGATGTGGTCTTTAATTATTTTTGGAATGTGTTTGTAGTGAAGTTACACCGTGTAACTAATATGTAACATTTCAATTAAAATGTTGTTTTTCTTTTTTTTTAACTAATGAAATAAATAATATAAACAAAAAAACTAATGAAATGAATAATGAATGATTAAATTTATGTTTGGAATGGTATGCTGATTGTGATTATCAGAACATGAATTTAGAATCAAATAGGGTTAAGAATGTAAGTTTTCAAAGATTATTATTCAGTTAGTGAGTATATAAGGAATTAGTTTAGTATGTAATAAAGAATTCGTTTTGTTTTATTATATATAAATCATAGTAAGGTATTATTAGTTTCTTTTTTAAATTTATAGTTAGGATACAAATGTAAATTATGTTAAGCCAAAAATTATTAAAATATATAGTTTCTTTTATGTTTGATATTTTTATACCTGTGCATCACCATTAATTAAGAATAATAATTTCTTTAAAGTAAATTTTGGTATAAAAAATTAATATGAATAATAAATATAAATTAAGATAATATGAAAAATTGTATTTGATGCCTGTAAGCCCCCTAAATCCACGTGGTGCATTTTCATGGAGAAATTCAAACGACCGAATTTTGACCTCCGGGTAGGTAGTGAGCTTCAGGTAGAAACACCTAGGGTTAGTACCTCGGTTGGTGTGTGGAGGAGTGGAGATTGGGTTGTGGTTTGAGTTTGTCTGTGAAATTTTACATGCATGTTGGGGTGTCTAGTGGAGCACGTGGGTGAAGTTTATTATTTTACTGGGAAGGCCAGAATTTTCCATGAATATATTGGTGTTAATGCTTGTTAAATTATATAAAATGTCAAAGTAACTCTTACAGAAAGACGCTTGCGTGTTATATATGTATTGGAAAATACGTATGCGTTTTTTTTATGTGCGTCTTTTGTAAGTTGAAGGGAAGACGTACACGTTTTTTTTTCTTAGCCAATAAGACGCATGCGTTTTTATGTAAACCCAATAAATCAAGGCAACAGTTTTAAATACTCTTGTGGTTTTTTTTAACTTATCACATGGTCTTCATTAAGTCATTTACAGTAATACTATTGAAACACATTTGCATTGTTGTGAACAAAATACAAAAAAGGCAGCAGGTTTTCAGAATTGAATATATACTTCATTGTTTTTGGTTACTTAACCTGTGGTGCATATTAAGTCACATACACAAATGCTATAATTCATTTGAATTAGTATTTGTGTAATTTATAGTTATTTGGCCAAAATGTGGAAATTAAATTCTGTGATAATTGTCTTAGCCTAGAAGTTAGGTAATGTTGATTAATAGTTGTTGAAATATTTGTTCAGATTTAATGAAATATACTTGAATATTTGTGAGTTAGGGACGGTAGGCCAAACGAATTCAACTACGTAAATGAAGAAGTAATTTATAATTACTTTGATTCTGAAAATAGTGTACGTAAAACTTGCAGATAGTAGTGCCAATCTTTACTTGTTTCTGTGATTGGAGGTTGGCCGAAAGGATTTTCCTTAATGTAGTCACGCATATCTTCCGCATTTGCCAAACCCTGTAGAAATGATTTTAGGTCCCCATCTTCAGCTGTCATGAATGAGAAATTTGTTAATGTTGACCAAGTTCAATACGTTTTTTGAAAAATTAAAAATTTCTCAAAAATATTTGTGTACCTAAAGAGAAGTCATTTTCGTCCTTATAAGTGAATGATTGAGGGAAGATTGAGGTATAGGCCTGACATAATGGATAAAGTTGGCAAAAGAAATTGTTAGGCTGTGGTGCAATTTCAAATCCATAGTTTTAAGTAAAATAGAATAGACAGTGAATTACTTACAGGATTGCACAATCCCTTGTAAGGAGAATCATCCAACAGTAAGGTATTAGATTCATTGTAAGTTCCTTCCTCCCAAGGATGATTTGAATCATTGTCTTCCCAAATTCTTCTTAATTCCTTGAAGACAATCTTCTTTTTTTTATGTTCATCATCTAGGCTATAAGCATCTGTATGGGTGCAATGAGAACCGTTCTGGAAGTAAAATGAAAAATGAATAGAGAATGAAATTGCAAGGATAGATTATAAGTAGAAATTGTAATAAAACGCACTGAAAGTTTCTTAGTAGGTAACGGGAATATAGTGTAAGTGCTTACCCAACAGAAAACAAGCTTTTCCTTTAGTTCTCCCATGATATGATCTATGATTGGTTGTACATTATGCCTATCATATAGTTTTAATTTAAAATAAAAGTAAAAAATACAAGTCAGTAATGACGATATATGGTATATAACACGGACTACAATCATATAATACATAAGCCTAAAAAATTCATGTGGAGTCATGCATGTAAAAAAGAAGGGGTAGTACATCATTCTTGAAGACCATATGGCCACCTCGAAATTTTGAAAGCAAAATTCCAAAAATTCAGTAATAAAGGGTCGCTTGAAAACTGAAACAACATTCCATATTAAACTAATTATGAAGTTAACATTATGATTCATTCATTTCATAAATTTAAAGAAATTCCTTACTTGCATTTTTTCCAACAAATGCATTTGGAGGTCTAGGGTAGTCACTTTGTTTTCCATTGACCACATGGGCTAACAACCCATTTATGTCAAGTACTAGTAATTTTTTATGATGTTGACTTGCTTCATTGAAGTAAGTTAGTACGTGTTGCTAGAAATAATAAGTAATATAACGACTATGTTTTTAATTAATAAAATTATTTAAAACTACCTTCGTCCTCCATACAAATTAATCTATTCAACCTATCTTCCCATAATGCTTGGTGTAATGTGGTACTCCCCTTTTTTTTTCTTGCGACCAACATTTTCATCTGGTAATTCTTGTACCCACTGCTGTATCAACCTATTATTAGGTTTGAATAACGGGAATTGTCTAGGGGCTAATTGTGGTTGGTGCTTGACTGGGAAACCATCTGCTAGGGGTGTTGTGATGGAGTACCCCAACCACTCCTGCTCATAGTACTTATTTGATTGTGGGAGCTCATGATAAGTCCATTTCACCTATTTGTGTACAATAAAAGAACAATTATAATGGAGTTTTTTTTAAAGAAATAATCTAAGACCAACCACAAAGAAACTTACATCATGTTCATTCAAGGACATAAGGATTGCTTCAAACTCGTTGTCTAGTGGACGATGGTAGTTGTCGACCATTTCATCACGTCCAATAATGTTAGTGAACTCAACGATCATTGGAAAAGACAAATCGTTCAGGGATTGTGCATCCCTATCCTTATAAACATGTGGAATTAACCTTGGAATGCGGACCAAAGCAAAAACCTAACATGAATGATAATATTGTGTCAGATAGAAATAAAGTAATGAGTTTATACGTACAAAACAATTAAGAGGTGTCATAGAAGCAAATTAAAATCAGTGAAACAACTGAGCCGTAAAGATTCGTGTCACGTCCCTTTTTTACTTCAAACAAACTGGAGTGTAGATTGGCCCAACATGTCGCTCCCCATGCATAATCTTTTATGCCATCAACATTTTGAAGAAGACATATGTATTTTGTTCTAATTGTTGCATGTGTTTCTTGCATTATTGAACAACCTATGCCGAGGAGCGCAACTATTCTACAAATTTGATCCAGTCTGTCCTCATCCATGTTATCGATTTCATTGTATGTGTCTTTTAATTCATCCATTAGGGTTTGCAGTGAAATTTTTGTTCCATCACAATGTAGTCCAGTAAGCATACTAAACTCATCCTTCCCTAATTTTTCATCTTCTATAATAACAGCCTTTCCATTAATCGGTAAACCTATTATTCTAAAGATGTCTTGTAGTCCAAAAAATATCTTTATATTTTTATCTTCACCCAACAAAAACAACCCTATCTCTGGTTGATAATTTCTAATCAGGGCTACTAGTAATGTCTTACTAGTGTGTACCTTGTGATCCAGGTCAAATAGGTAGTCAAATCCTGATCCCATTAGTCTTTCCTTGACTTTCCAGTGTAACTTAACCTCTACATACTTGTGTTTTTCTCTCGGCTGTATTTCATCAACTACCAATAAAAAAACAAAGACTAGAATGTAAAAAAAATTCTAATATTCAGGGGTATTAATGTATGAACATATAGACTTAAAGAAATACCTGATGTCCTTATTCTTTTTGTTCTGGATGTGCTGGACTCCATTTGTATTTTCTGAAAAGCTGATTCTGGAATATACCTTTGTGGAAAAAAAGACAATGAACCTTAGTTGAGAGGGGTGATATGAGAGCCTTACATACCATAAATCCACTAGAAGACAACCATTTGCTTTTTGGCAGAAAACTACAAAGTTTAAAAAGTGTAATTTTAGTTTATGTTTCCAAAATTACAACTGCCATTTTTAAACAAGGATTGGTTATGAACCTCTAAATTGCGAATAATTGTTCCATTAACATCATGTTGTAATTTTAAACAGCAATGGAAAACATGCATGCTAGAATTTTTTTTTACTTTTAATTTATTTTTTATTTTATTTCAGACATAAACAAATTTAGTTACAAATCAACATTTACTTTACGGTTATGGGGGTTCATACGAACTGCTCAAAACTACCATGGTTACGGTTATAGGGTTTATGAACTACCAAGGATAATGTATTCATACAGCAATGCGTTTTGTAAATATTTTTTCTTTTTGCATTAACAGTTCTCAAATTTAGAATCAAAACTGTGAGAAAAAAAATTAAAGTAAAAACCTGAAACTGTGAAGATCCCTTGATAAGCCAATTGCTGTGAAAATTTCTTGAACGAGATGTTGGTGATCAATTTGCTCCTACATTATCCCAATACAATTGCAGTGGGGTTGATTTGCTGAATGTGCTGTGGAACAGTTTAACGGGGGTGGATGAACTGTAGTAACACAGAGTAAGAGAGTAAAGTTGTTTTTGGTGGAGGGGTGAGTCATTTTAAATTTTTGTAAAAAACTAACGCGTCCTTTCGTTTGCTTTAAAAGAACGCAAACGTAAAAAAACGTTTCACAAAAAACATGAATGCGTCTTTTGTTGCCTCGGGAAAAGACGAATGCGTTTTATTTCAGTCTAAGAAAAAACAAATGCGTTTTTTTGTAGGGACTAAATAAAATATGTAGGAAAACATAGTTTTTTTAGTAAAGAGGTGAATATTTTTGTTTTTCATAATTAGCATGTGTAGTTGGAATTTTGAATGGATGTGAGGGGGGTCAACGTGGACTCCCCGACGAAGTCTGGTGATCTTTCCAATTATACGCTAATTTCCGTGATTTTTGTCGACATAATTGGATGGAAATTAGTTAAAAATAGGTAATATTGGAAATAAATTACCAAAAAATATTTTTGGGGCCCACATAACCATCCTTATAACATGGTAGGGTTTGTACCTCGATTGGTGTTCCCATGCATGGGAGCATGGGCGTCGTTTGAGTTGGACCTTGAAATTTTTCATGCATGGTAGGGGTGTTTTTAGGAGTGCACCGGTGAAGTTTGGTGATTTTTTAAGACGGTGGTATTTTCCATGAATTTTTCATTGTTTAAGCTTGATTAATCATTTAAAAATGTCAAACGATCCCCGAAAAATCTGAAATTATGTATTTGATGGCCTTAACACCACCCAATGACTGTGGTGAAGTTTCACGGTGAAATTCAAAAGTCGGGGTTTGGACCCCCAGGTTGGATGTTAGGTTTAGGTGGGAGGAGTTAGGTTTGTACATCGATTGCTGCTCCCATGCATGGGAGCATGTGCGTCGTTTGAGCTGGACCTTAAAATTTTGCATGCATGGTAGGGGTGATTTTAGGAGTGCACCGGTGAAGTTTGGTGATTTTTTGAAGACGATGGTATTTTCCATGAATTATCCATTGTTCAAGCTTGATTAGTAATTTAAAAATGTCAAACGAACCCCGAAAAATCTGAAATTTGGTGTTTGATGGCCTTAACACCACCCAGTGACTGTGGTGAATTTTCGTGGTGAAATTCAAAAGTCGGGGTTTGGACCCCCGGGTTGGATGTTAGGTTTAGGTGGAAGGAGTTAGGGTATGTACCTCGATTGGTGTTCCTATGCATGGGAGCATGGGCGTCGTTTGAGTTGGACCTTGAAATTTTGCATGCATGGTAGGGGTGTTTTTAGGAGTGCACTGGTGAAGTTTGGTGATTTTTTGAAGACGACGGTATTTTCCTTGAATTATTCATTGTTTAAGTTTGATTAATCATTTAAAAATGTCAAACGAATCCCGAAAATCTGAAATTTGGTATTTGATGGCCTTAACATCACCTAGTGATTGTGGTGAAGTTTCGTGGTGAAATTCAAAATGCGAAACATAAGAACCTATATTCGTGGAAAAATACATAATGTAAATTATATTTCACAATAGTTGTCTAGAACCTAAAAATAATTTTTATAATTCATCATCTTTCTTCAATAGTGATGTTGTTTGCAGGGAAGGATAAATAGGGGGAAGCCATGGGCCTTGGCCCCTCAACCTTACTACTTAGAATTACAGCAATAGTACAAAGTAGTTGTCCAAATATTACTAACATAACTTAATTACAACCAGACTAAGTAGTTGTCCAAATATTAGTAGTTGTACACAAGCATAATTTAATGTAAGTACAGTCAGTTACGACAATATACTAAGTAGTTGTCTAAATATTAGTAACATAGCTTAATTACAAGTAGTCAAAAGACATGAATTCCTCAAACTAAAGCTTTCTATACAGAAATTTCCAAACATGATCCTACTCATCCGCATGTTTGACCCGTAAAGCCAAACAAAATTGCTTGCACAATTTGAGCTAATATCGTACGAAGCAAAGCACTGCCAAGCCATTTTATTATAACAAGGTCATTTTATGAAAAAAAATAAATTATTTTCTTATTTATTTGTGTCACAAGAAGCCCTTTTAATACTCAGCTAAGGAGGTCTTTTTACTTAACGTCAACGGAAAAATTCCATAAGGTTAAAGCAAAGCTTCATTGAGAAATGGCTGATAATGCAAATGATGGTATAACACCTGAATACTCCTTCACAGTAGGTGATGGATTTGAACTACCATCTAACACTGCAGATGGCGAAGGAAGACCGAACAGAGATGTGAGCCCGATAAGTTACCATTACTTTATCATGTACTGATTGACTCATTTAAAGCTATTTCAACCTAGGTAATAACTTCATGTCTCCTTTTTGAAACTTGTAGGTATACGGGTCAAAGGTAGGTGGCATGGAAGTAATGGCTGGGGATATGTTAACAATGTTAGGTGAAATCCTAAATAACGTGAAGGTTGGTGGTTATGTTATTTATGTTGTTATTCCAAACTAATTTAAGGATTTATTCATCTTTAACTAAATGATATGTTACTAATAACAGGCCATTATGAAAAGACAAGATGATTTTTGATGAAAAACTCCAACACTTGGTGAAAAGGGTAGAAGAATATGAGGTCAAAAGAGCTGAGGTTAAGGAAAGTTGCACCAACGATGAAAATCAATTGGGGGGTGAAACTAACACAACTCGTGTGGAAGGGAGCTCGAAGACAGATTGGTCAAATATGAAGCTTGAGCCTTTCCCCACTGATAAAGACGGAGATGACCTAGTTTATATGGATGACTCTGACCATGAGGGTTACTTTCATGACATGGGGAGTAAAAAAAATGAAAATGTCGTTATTATCATAAAAAAGTCCACAAGACCCCGCGAGGGTTCAAAGTTTCAAGAAAACTGAAATGGAAATGTTCTACGACGTAGAGAATGTCTTAAAATTGAAGGTTCTTGCAAGTAATTTTAAGAGGGGCAACACCATTAGTCCTTCTAATGTGACCAATGATGGTCAAGGTAGTGACAACTCATATATGAAGCCAAGGAAATTGTCCTTTACCCCTGTAAACGTGTGCAAGAAAGAAAATAACATAGATAGTGCCAAAAAGTACACACCTAGGAAGAGGAAGGGGACCAACGAAACCAATGTCAAAGGAAGCACACCTTCTGACAAGATGGTTATTAGTGCTAGTCGTGGAAGTAGTGGACAACCTAAGGTGGTAGCCAAACCCTTGTGTTGAAGAGTATGATACGTTTTTTATTTATTTTTTAACATACATATATACTTTCAATTATTTCAGCTGTGCATTAGGACAAAATTCATGCCACAGATGGACATGAATTTGACCCCACAATAAGTCCACTTATCTCTTTACATGTTTCAAGTTGATGGAGCCCTAGGTAACCATATAATGTTTCCAATAAATTATTTCTAATTGCTAATATCCAAAACAATACATGATCTACCGTTAACCACTTTCACCATATTTTGGCAGTGAATGTCCAGTAAAGATTGGAACAACACTTGGAACTAGAAGGTACCTGGAGACGTTATGCCCTGATAGAGCAGTGGATTGTGAGGTTAGAAAAATTTGAAATTTGTCTAATGTTGTTCGTTCGAAACATTGCTAATGTTTACTACTTAAATCAGATAATAAGGTTACTGGGAATGAAGTTACTTTTTTTTTTCAGAAAGGACTACACAATCACAGAATATGGTGCCTCCCACCATCCTTTGTGGTACATTAATATTTTACTTTATTATTTAATTCATACCATTAGACACGTTACTTTAAATATTACCAACCATTTTTTAAATTTTAATTACTCCCAGTGGGATGTTCATAGGGGAACAAAAGTGGCCAAACTAGTTGATGTCTATTCCTCACAATGGATGCCAATCACCTCTGAATTAAAATATGTGAGAATTGTTGACTTCATTTAATTTATTTCAGTAACATATGGTTATAAAATGTTAATGAGAAGTACCTGTGAAATGTCTACTTCCAGATATATGTCCCATTTGAGGAAATGGATGGCACCTGATTTTTAATGGTTATTGGTTTGATGGAAGGCCTCGTATATCACTTTGACTCATTTTGTGAACCCCAAATTATGGCACAAAGGACAACTAGTATGAAAAAAGTGGTTAGTTATTATGAAAAATCATTTATGTTTATATTAGTCAATACAAAATTGTTTATATACTGTTAGTAATTGCAATTTTTTACTTCCAGTGTGCTACACTAAGTTCAATGATGGAATCCATACCCTATCTTGCTGAAATATTCTCACCATTCTATGAGCTGGAAATATGGGAGATCGCAAAACCAGAGGGGCTGCCACGTTGTCCAGAAGGGTATTAAATATAAACTTATAGGTTATCATTTATTTCTTCAACCCAAAATATGTAATACCAATGGTCTAATTTCATTATTTTAAATAAATGAAGGGCTAACTCAGCAATCTGGGTCTTAGATTGGATGTCCATGGGTGATGCTTTCACTCCAAACGTTTGTCCTGAGGTGATATGCAATAAGAGCATCCACAATGGAGCAACTACATTTGGTTGCTTTCAATGGGGTCCACCTGTACACATCACTCATTTTTACTTTTCCCGATATAAGCAACTCCAAGCATTTTATCTCTACAATGGAGCAACTCTCTTTGGGTGCTTCCAATAGATTAAAACTCCAATAAAATAATATTTTTTTACTCTCAACCCTCACTTTTTGAGTTACTAGAGATAGCAACTTGGCTCACGAAGCAACTCAAGCTCAATTGCTTGCAATGGTGAAAATGGAGCTAGCAATGTTGCTTCTCCAGCTTTGTTGCTTTTCGGGCTACTGTTATAGATACTCTAAAGTTGCTTTATTTTACACTGCCTAATGTCCTATATTAAAAAAATTTAATATTTTTTTAATGGCATGCAACAGTTGAATGAGAAACATGTCAGGATGAAAGTGGCTATAGACCTTGTAGAAGGGGAGCATAATGACTACTGGCCGGACATACGTGACAAATCTGAAGCTTTGTGGCAACACATACGCAACCCACAAGGAAGCTCAGTGAATTAATTAAAGCATCTATGATGAAGACAAAAACGAGTTTACAATGGAAGCACCTATTTTTTGGATTTGGGTTCCATCCAAGGCTAAAATAGAAATCAGGATTTTTGTTCATGATGTTATTTTGGAAATTTAAATGGGTGACTGCTTTGTATTTCAAAAATGCTATTCTAGGATTATGTAATTTGCATTTGTTTTTTATTATGCCATACTATAATTGGCACTGATTCATGAAAAAAATTAAGTCATTAAAAACAATTAATAATAACCACTTAAAAGGACCAAGTAGATTTTCTTTTCTAAATCATTTATTTATAAAACTAACAAACAAACCTTACACAAGCCAAGTGATACGTACATATACCTTCAATCAAACAAAATGGAACACGAATATGACCACAAATACTACAATGCAACATAGAAGAAATTTAAACCTATTTATCTGACCTCTGAATGAATGAAGCCTCATTTGAAGATCTACAATTTCTGCTTCCTTTGATATGATAATATTTTGCATTCCACCAATCTCTTCTTTTAGCTTTTCAACATCCAACACCATGTTCTTATTTTTCTTCAACAAACTGTTTATTACCTTCGTAGACCTGTCCGTAATGGGGGGATCATACCAGGAAAAGTAACCACAATGAGTGCTTGCACCATTGTAGTTTGCATAGCCAAAGAACCTCCTACCTAGATTACTTTCTGTCCATGATGTTTGCATTACTACCTTCAGGCCACACATGCATTTCCTAGCCCCACAACCTCTGTTTTCTGAGTTGCAACTAGTGCCTCCTTCTGAACTACAGCCCTCCATGTGACCTCCTTCTAACCTCAACGTGAATAGGCAAACAAAAAAACAAATATGAATAACTCTATCAAATGCGTGAATACCAGCCACTACCGAAAAAAATGACTTCTACCTTCGTCCTTTTTATATTCATATTTATGAGGTGCATTTAAACCTCGCGTGTGTCATTCAATCTAAAAGGCTATTACTGTGTTACTCAGAAGTAGCGGGCTTTTTTAAGGTCAATAATACACTATATAAACGCTCATTAGATGATTACTTCATTGCCCCTATATTAAGATAAAAGTATAGTGCTCCTTGGGCCATCCTTATCACCAGAACATAAATGATGGCCCACTTTCTCATATGATCACCACAATAAGAGAACAACCATTGGAATAATGTGGTCAATTGATAACCACTATGTGATATAATTAAAAATTCAACAAAACCACACAAAGAATGACACATAAAACACTTAAATGGCCTTCATTACAATTTCTGCACCTACATATCATAGAACACTAAAATAAAATAAATCAACAACCTGTATCACTACACCAACAATACTATCCATAAGTCATCGTTAATTAGAAATACATCATTAAGTATCAAGAACCAAACCATCTATGTTTCAGATGAAGTTCAGTTAAACAATAGCGCATTACATCTCTGGACACCTTCAATTTAACAAATGTATTCAGTCAAAGGCCCACTGTTACGAACAAATAGGAAATATATCATTAATAAATTCTAGTAGGACAATTGGAAATTCTATGTAGGTGCCAGAAATGCAAAAAACTTACAGAACCAGCATCAAATTCTTCGTAGGGATAATTACGTGAGACGCCTTCAGATGGACCAGCATCACTAGTACCATGTTGTCTACCTACACCTTGATCAGCACGCCTAGGACAGGTCAATTTGTTGTGACCTGGTAGTTTGCAGATGGAACATATTTGTTTTCTCCTCACTCTTAATCCTGAAGAAGATGATGTAACTCCACTACCTTTTGTGGCTACAAGTTGAGGGTTTTTGAGGTTCCCATTACCAACATCATTAGCAGCTGAAGCACCTCCTTGTTCTCCTACATTTTCCTCATGACATTCTCGAAGTTCAGCCACTAGTTTCTCACGCTCAACATTATATTTGTCAATTGTTTTTGCTTTGAAAGCACTAATATCATAGTAAAAACCAACAAGTGACGCCCTCCTTGCACTCTATGCTGCATCCCAACAGTTGTTACTATCACCAAGTAAACTTTCTAAACCATCCTTTGCACCTTTAGTCCACCTTTTCAGTACCAGAGAATCAGGTAATTCATTCATCCCCACATGAGCCATCACAGCTATAATATGCTCACATGGTAACCCTCTTGACTCCATTTTTAGACATCCACATTTAAAATTATTGGATGAAACATAGAACGACACGCGACATTCATAGGACCTATCACCCTGCCCACTAACTGTAAAAATAGTGCATCGGACAGCCTGTGTGTAGCCACGAACAACCAACATTGACGCCTTGTACAACACCCGCCTAAATATGAAAAATACCTTCCTTGTATATATCCTTGCAGTAGACCTTTCAATTGCTTGCAAATCAGTTTGCATTACTGGGTCCCCGTGAACTGACGTAAAATCATCTTCCTTCTCCTTGAAGCGCATATGACTCAAGCAACACTGAAAATGCTGTAAAAAATCACGCAAATTATACCGGGAATTTACAAACTTCACTAACTCTGAGTGCAAACCCTCACACCTAGAAGTTGTTCCAAACCCAGCAAAAAATTTGCCCTGAGAATGAGTTGTAGCCCACATTGTCCTCTTTTCATACAAAGCATTCACCCACTGATTTTCCTGAAGTCCAAACTTTGAGACCAACTCATGCCACTTCTTCCTAAAAGTCCCCACATCATAGTACCTCAACATGCAATCTTCAAACCCTTTGGTGAATCTTGCATTCTTAACATTAAAAATTGCATTTCTCATCAAGTGCTAGGCACACAACCGATGATATGCGTTTGGGAATACCCTATCAATTGCATTTTTTATAGCCAAGTCCCTGTCAGTGATCACAACATTTGGCACTTTACCTTTCATTGCTTTCGAAAACTGCTCCAACACCCATACATACGTTTCCTCACTCTCATTGGCAATGATAGCAACAGCAAAAATCGTAGATCGGTTGTGATTATTGACTCCGGAAAATACAACAAGTGGCATTAAATACTTATTTTTCCCATAGGTAGCATCAAAAGCCAATACATCTCCATACAACTTGTAATCTACTTGGCTCATCCCATCAGTCCAAAAAAGATGTTCAAGCCTACCATCAGAGTCAACTGTGTGTTCAAAATACATCAAACCATCACGCAAACTAAGCTCACCTAGGTACTCCACAACTGCTTTAGCATCTGAACACAGCTTCCACCTTTGCTTAGTCATGTTATTGTACATACCCTTCTTCCTAAACACGATCTTCTCATACCCACCCAATTGGCTAGCAAAAGTACTGAATATATTAGGTGGCCTAATACCAACCTTTATCATGTTATTCATTTGTATAACATCACTGTCGGACATTTTTCTATGCGCAGGAAGCATACTGCAATGCACTATGCCTAGCAGATCATGGTTGTGCTCATCATCAAACAAATTACAATACCAACGACCAGTCTTCTTGTCCACATGAATTTGAAATCTTGCCCTACAACCACACCTTGCTTCAGCTCTAGGCTCACGAACTCTATCTTCCATTCTAAGACCACGATTTTATCGGACCCCAACTCTAGAACACAGTAACTCTTTCTGATGCTCCTCTAAGGTTTTCCTATTCTTCAAAGTTCTGCCCCTTCGTACACTAAAACCATTAGCTTTGGCATAATCTGCATAGAACTTGCACCCCATTTCCATATCAACAAAATCATATTTCTCTATTAGATGTGGACTAAACACACTAAGATTCCCAATGTTCAAAATATCATCTTCACTTTGAATTAATGTTTTATCACCATAAAAATCATCTCCAACACCTTCTGCATAATTTTCTTCCCAGTCATGTTAATCACAAAAGAATACTCCAGCACTACTCCCATTATTCTGTGAATATGAAACATCTTCATTATCTTCCTCATCATAACCACTATCTCCATCATGTTCATCATCACCTAAAGTTGTGTCAGCCCACTTGTCATCCACTACAAAAACACTACCTAATTCATCCTCCAACAACAATGCACCTCTACCATCCTCACCTAAACTCATTCCACCAATTGCCTGAGTAATACACACAAAAAACAAAATACAATCCCATCTAAGAATACCATTCACTTACAGAAACAATAATACATCTTACAAGGAATTTAACATTAAAAACACTTACAACGCCTACTGTTTCTGCATTGCTTTAACACAGTTCATTTCTCTCCATTTCTCAAACAGCGAACAACTACACAACAATGAAAGTGGAAATCCAAGATATACTCAACTACGACAAATAAAAAAAAAGAACTTTAGATTGTAATAAATATAATCATCCAAACCACCAAAACAATTGCAGGAATCAGATCAACTAAGTTATTCAACGATCCATAATTACGTATAAACCAAACTCCAAACTTATAACCATTCTGCTATTTCAGACATTATTTCAAAATTTCTTTTTATTTTTGTAAAACCCTAAACGCAACATGTTCCACCAAAGAGGGAGCAGGATCTTACCTCTACCTCGAGCAGCCTATCTGTTGTGACCTTCCAACCAGAAAAGATAAGCACTGCTTCGAACAACTCCTACCACGGACGGGACTTCAACCCTTTGCTCAGAAAATTACCTTTGCGTCGATTTCAAAATAGGAGCGACACTACGACCCTAAGCAAAGGAAATGAGAACTTGTTGAGTCTCAAAAATATCATAAAGAGGTTTATGATGTTTTAAGACATATATTCCCAAGTTTTAATGGTTAACAAATTTAACTTAGAATATTCATCATAGACACATATATATATCTAAACCATTTGTCTATGATTTCAGCAAAGAGTCATCACAAGCATTTCTAAATGACTTAGTGGTGAAACTGTCTGAAGAAGCAAGAGCTGTCTGAAGCAGTGCACCCCGTCTGAAGCTTCAAAGTCGTCTGAAGTAACTTGATGACGTGGCTTACGTTGTTGAAGTTGTGAAGACCCGTCTGAAGTACTGTTGTACTACGCACGTTCTCTGCTCCAACAGCTGGCACTCTCACCTGCATTTCAAGCACGATCTCTGCCACAACGCGTCCTCTGCTACGCAGCCATTGCAGCAACAACAACAAACAACAGCTTTTTGGCAGGAGCAAAACCTTGCAATGTGTAAGATGTTAGAGAATATTCCCTGTGCACAGCAGCTGTCTCACAACGATTTTCATACAATTCACAAATGATGGTTTCCCTCCAACGGACTGTTTTTTTTGGTATAAATACCCCCCATCATTTGAAGGCACAGAAGAAGAGAGACGAATTCAAAAAGAGCTGAAACTCTGCAAATTTCTCTGCTGCAACACTCTGATTATATTTTAGTCATATACACACATATTGTAATATTCTGAGTATACCTCAGTTATTTCCTGTGTATTCCATAACTGTTTAAGACTCAAAACTGTCTTAGTTTGTGAGCTTAAGCATCTCTTTTCTGTGTAATTGTTTTTAGAGCCCGGAGAGGCTTGACTGTAAAAGAATACTTGTTTGGAGAGCCTGGAGAGGCTTGTCTGTAAAAGAATACTTGGGTGTAGAGCCTGAAGAGGCTTGACAGAAAAGAATACTTGTAATCTTGAAAGATTAAGAGAAAATCCAAGTGCTAGTTGGCATTGGGACTGGACGTAGCTCACAAGTGGTAGTGAGTGAACCAGGATAAATTCTGTGGCTAAGTTTCTCTTTCCCTTATCTTTGTTATTTCAGTTTAAGCTAATAAAGGGGACTGAATATCTATTCTAATATTTTAAAAGGGAGAAACCTCATTTAGAACCATTTTAAGCCGTCTGAAAAGAACTTCAGACAGTCATCTGAAAACTTCAGACAGCCCTCAAACAACCTGTCTGAAAGTCTGTTTTTGTCAATCTGTTTTCGAAAAGCTTTCTAAAATATTTAGAAACACTATTCAACCCCCCTTCTAGTGTTTCCCTGTGTTCCTACAGGACTAACCCACCACAATGAGCTAGATTTGAACCCTAGTTTGAGTAAATGACAGCTGCGTCTATGGTCAAGAATGAACGAGAACAGAAGCGAGCGTTGAGGAAAGGAACTATGGTTCGATTGTGAAGGTGTAGAGAGGTAACGAGGTAGGCTGAGGATATATGACCTCTGCTTCCATTGTGAAGAAGGAAAAAGTTTTTTAATTAAAGGGGACTTTTCTTTGCAATTTCAGTAAACTAATTATTTATTTTTTTTAAATAAAAAACCGGCAATAAACAGCCTATAACCTGTAAAAAACTGTGTACCACCTGTGCCTCACTCATCTACTAACCCACGGTAGTCGCCACCAGTTTTTATAACTCAAAACCAAAAACTGAAAACTTGTTTTTGTGGTTTTAAAAACAAGTATTTTGAAAACCACAAAAAGTTGTTTTTCAGTTTTTGGTTTTGAGTTGTAAAAACTTGATTGAAAATTTTTAAAAACCAAAAACTGAAAACTTACAATCACCCTAAACGATCCCTTAGATTTCAAGCTAAATAGTGTGGTTTAATCAATTTTAATGTGTTGTACAACAATTGCATAAAACTAGACTTGTCGAGGTTGTTGTGAACCACTTTTTGCCCATGTGTTGATCACTCACTACCTGAACTTTAAATTTTTTTTTCACATTTTCACCTACCTTTTTCATCAATCTGTTATCTACTTTTATTCTCTAATATTAAAGTTCTATGATAACTATATTATTTTTATAACATTGGTCTATCAGGTAGGATACAAATTGATTTTTTTTTATTTTCTACCCAATATTTCTTTTTATTTAAGTTTTAATTAAGTTGTTTTAACTAAAGTTTAATCAAAATTTTAAATTTTTTAAATTAAATTTGAACCAATATTTTTAAATGGCTTCGTCTAACATGAATCACCGCATAGGTGATATTGATACATGGGTGATTCACCGCTGCTTTACCGTTGGATTTGCCAACTTTTTAATCAATGGACGAGATTCATAACCGGTAACCGCTAAGTGAAAGTTTTGAAACTTACAATTAGACCCTTCCGTATTTTTTGAGTGATATTTTATTTATTATCCACTAATTCTTTTAGCCGGAAATGTTACTGCTATGTGGCAAGAAGGTACGAAAATCCCAAACTTCTGTAATGACCCCTCTTCACAACCGACATAATGACATTATTGAGTATTCTTAGTAAAATAAGATGGAGCTGCATAGGTAGTAACAGTAGGATAGTAGAAGGCATTAGAGGAATACCATGGGTTCCCCCATGGATCATCCCAAAAGTTCCCAGCAAGAGTATTGATAAAACTCATGTATTGATTTGATAAAAGATACAAATGCAAGAGCTGATACAATTATTTATAGCACTAAAAACTAACTAAGGGAATAACCAAGCAATGTTAAAATACACCTAAGGACTAACCATAGTAAAAATAACAAAAACTGAAATCCTAACAGAATTATGCTTTGAAACAGATTTCTAATACCCTCCCGCAAGTTGGTATTTGGTATCAACCAATACCAACTTGAAACCAAGAGAGGAACTCAACAAAAGAAAATAAAAGGAAATATAGTGGCAAATGATTCTCCCAATCATTCAGACTTGGTAATTCACTATGAATACAAGGAAGTTTCTTGCCAAGAAGTCCCTGAAGGTCATTCCATTTTGCTTGCCCTCTGTGAAAAATGAATTATCAAAAAAGGTTGTTGCTATAGGTTGCAAAGCCAGGCCAGCACGAAATTTCTTAATCATGTTAGCTTCAGAACTAAAGTCCAAATTGACCTGTATAATGCATATCATGTCAAGTCCAAGAGAACCAACTTTGGACATATAATTCCTCATAATTTCATATCTTCCATATACCATGTGAATTCTTGCCGAAAGTAAAACCCATTTGTCATTGTTTATGAGCTGGAATATAATCTCCTCACCTTTTCGACTATAGTAAATTTGGTAGCTCATATTGCCAAGACCCCTTAACAAATTCTCATCTGTAAGTCTTTCATCATATAATGAACTGGTGTAAATAATCAGCAAACCAGCAGATTGACAAGAAAGAAAAACTGAACTGTTAGTACTCCTTTGCCCCAGCAAAAAGAGTAAATGGACAAGAGTATCATTATCATTAAAAATAAATCCAAGCCACAAAACAGATGTTATGCCAAAAGTAAGACCAATTCTAACAGCTCCAATTGAAAAGGTTGAAAGCACAACGCCTGGACCATCTGGTAAGACCATTTGTGTTATACACCTCTTAATTTAGTGAACTTCCATGGAGACATTTAAGGCAGAAGGCATTAACATAATGAATTGATTTACAGAACCCAGTGATAGCTTTCCATCTAGAACAACACATGGAAAATTGAAAGAAGTGATTACACCTACAATTCCTAGTGGGTTCCATACCTCAAACAGCAATCCATCCTCAACTCTTGCACACTTGGAGTATATATCAACAAGAACAGAACCCCACACTTGGAGTACATTCACGCACACCGCCAGCCTCTCAGACATTTTATCAAACACCAACCAAGCATAATCAAGGGAATAAAGGGACGGGGGTAGTACCTCCAGAAGCCAAAATAGTGCGACCCAAATTGCTCATGCCATCCATGTTCATCACACCATGAGTGAAACCAACCCTCAGATCTCCCTTTTCTCCTTCTAGATATTCCTCAACAATAAAACGACATCCTACAGAACCAAAATAATCCTTCACCAGCATCGAACCAACAACTTCAAGGATATTATACAACCAAGCAACTTCATCAGGTGCTGTGAGAATGAATTCGTGACGCTTGTCTCGGTCGGATACATATTCACTCCGGTGATAATCTTCACAGGGAACAACTAAGGCATTAAGGGGCGGAGAATGAGAGGCCATCAAAGACCTCAAAGTTGGAAGTGAGTCTACCATTTTCTGTTCTATTCTTTCAGGCATTACATCAAACGGACGCAAGACGCAAAGAGGAGAACACATATCTTTCAGGAACCAAATCCGTTCTCCGCCTTCCTGATTGATATGGTTCTCGTTCGGAGCGGGAGCCACATCGTTCGAAGAAGCCGACACGGCCATAGGAGATTGATGCTGCACTTGAACCAATTCAAAGCTTCCAAAAAGAAATGGATCAGGTGATGATTTCCACTCATGTTTTGAGATGGAATTCTCACCGGTTTGATGCAAGAAGAACAAATTCAAGAAAGAATGATCACAAGACGCTCCATCACCTTCTTCAACCTGTTCTCCTTCAACAGCTCATGCGTCCTCTGTCTCCAGGCACACAACAACTTTGTTTCCTTCACTGATCTCTTGTTCAGCGGAGAGAACAAGGGGAAGTTCTTGCTCTGCCTTGCGCTTAGGGTGCAAGGTGAGGTCAACTTCTTCAGCATCGAACGCAGCCACCTTCTCAGCTTCGCCGAAAGCAATCACCTTCTCAGCTTCGCCATTCTCGGCAAGACTCTCTGCAAGCAGTGACAGCCTCTTCGCACAACATTTCTTTTTCTTCTTGAAGCGAGGTGAGCTCCATGGATGAAGCTCTGATACCATCTTAGTAAAATAAGATGGAGCTGCATAGGTAGTAACAGTAGGATAGTAGAAGGCATTAGAGGAATACCATGGGTTCCCCCAATGATCATCCCAAAAGTTCCCAGCAAGAGTATTGATAAAACTCATGTATTGATTTGATAAAAGATACAAATGCAAGAGCTGATACAATTATTTATAGCACTAAAAACTAACTAAGAGAATAACCAACCAAGGTTAAAATACACCTAAGGACTAACCATAGTAAAAATAACAAAAACTGAAATCCTAACATAATTATGCTTTGAAACAGATTTCTAATAAGTATGGATGTTTAAATCTCCTTTTTAATTCCTTTTTAATGCGTCGTGTTTTAAAATGAATCTCCCACAATCTATTTCATCAAATCATTTGATTGAGGTTACCCTAAATGATACGGTAAGTATCAAATATTAAGTGTCAAGTTTTAAAGATTCTAACTATATTCATTTACTCTTAATTTATTTATTAGAATCACAAAGATCCTAATTAAAATCCATTTTATTCATTCATTAGTCATGAAATAGTTCCTTTCTTACTCCAAATATATAGTTTGTACCACTCAGTACGTAGATCAGCTGGTAATTAAGGGGATGTTCCATCTTAACTAGTGGTCTCGAGTTTGAGCCCTGAGTATGCGGCTATGTTAAATACTCGGGGAGAGAATTTTACCGCACATAGAGGTCATACCCAGCTTGAACAAATTGCTTTGCATGGAGGATATGTGGTCTTACACAAAAAGAAATAGTGTGCGTGATCTTAAATATGTTAACGCATAAATGTCATTATTCATTGAAATTTACAATGTTTTAAAAATTAGACGGGTTAATTGAACCGGTGAAGTCACTGATTCATGCAGGTTTAATGGTTAAACTATGATCGAACCAATTTTAATTAAATATATTTTTTAATATTATATAACATTTTAATTATATAATAACACAAAATTATAAAAGTTAAGATATATAAAATTGTAAATCAGTATAAATAACCTTATTAGAAGGTTTATAAGACAAAAAAAATTAATAATTATTAGTAAAATAATAGATATCTATGAGTAATCCTTAAATATATGTCTTTATTGTCCCGTATCAATTTAATTAGAAAGTTCCCTTAAGCAAGGTTTCAGGTTCGAGTCTCGTGGATGGAAAAAGTCTCCGCTAGGAGAGTTAGCCCCACCATGATGTGGATGTTCTCGACTCGAACAAAATTGTCTTCCGTGAAGGATATATGTGGTTAAACCAAAAAATACGTTTATTTTTATTTAAAATCAATTCTAATTAATTGTTGAGATTACGTAGATTAACGGTATTAATTTATTCTCTATATAATTAAAGAGGGTGAATTAAGAGCATAAGAGATACAGTTAAAAAAATTCATCTATTGAATTATTCTTTCCTTCTAGGCAATTGTTTTGTGAGATTCCAATCTCACCTTGAGCACACAATTAAGTTCACCAGTAGTGTTGTGTTAATTTTGAAGAGTAAGGCTAGTCATTAGGTTGCACAATTGTTCTATCGGAATTCTTACTTTCAAGCCAGTGGATCACCGTGACACTGTCATCAAAATTTATTTTCTCTCTTTTATTTTCTAACATATGCTTCTTCTCTTTAATTTAAGGAGTTAACTTTCAAAAGAAAAAAAAAGGATCATTTTGCCCGCTTAATTAATCTTTTAAACGCAAAGGAAATTACATTTTAATGTGTCACTAACCAAATCATCTATTTCTCAAGCTATAATTAAAAATCCTAGCACAGATTATGGTGTTGTTCAAGGAACATAAATAAATTCTTAATTGACAAAAAAAAAAGAAACAACGGGCGGAGACGAACCCAGGATTCATTTCAAGCGGGGCCGAAATATAAAATTACTAAAGGTTCTACTAATAAGTGCGCTAACAGTATTAGTTAAAAAATCACTATATATAATTTTTTTATTAATTTTTTAACATGTGCAATGTTGTACGGATTAATAAATTATAAGTAGAAAAATTTTGTTGGAATTTACAACTATCACAACATTCAATGCATTGATAATATGAAATGTTATATTTTCCAATAAAATCTTTTCATTTTGATTTATTACACTGTGCAACATTGTACAGGTTAGAAAAGTCGATTGCTTATTATAAATTACGATATTGATTGCATTATAACATTAAATGTTTCACATCTTAATAAAAATTGTTTGTATATATATGAATGCTTAATCAGTCCCTAAAGACACTCGTTAACATTTTCCTAAATATTAAATAAAAATTAAATGTGTCATATATTTTATCTAAATTATACTCATTTATGTTATAAAATTCATCAATTTTTTTTTTGATAAAAAACACTTAAAGGGGATAAATTCTTTTGATAATAAATATTAAATAAAAATTAAATGAATCACATTTCTTGATCTTAATTATTATTTTTTATTACATGTTATATTAATTTAATAGTATGAATGTGTATACTTATATATATAATATATTTTTTTGGACAAATATTGGATATATATTGGAAGAGTGAGTGGGGGAGGGGGGCAAAGCCCATGCTTAGTATCCGTCGCCGGCAACCAGAACGTAAAAACAAAAGCTAAATGCAATTGTGTTTAAATCATTTTTCCTATCCAAGCCCTTTTTTACAATTTTAAAAATTAATTTATTTTTAACTAATAAATGACAAAACATGTTATAACAGGTCAAAAGGATGAAAAATCCTAGAAGCACCTTTTTAAATTTTGATTATACTCAATTCTTTTCATAAAAGATGATCTAATGGGAATCCAATTGTTTTCTTTAATTTTTTTCCTCTTAATTGAACTTTTACGTAGTCCCACAACCAGAATTCTTATTATATGAAAATACTTTTGAAAATATGCATATGCTAATATCATTAAGAGGAGTCTAAATACTTTCTTCCACTAATAAGTGGTCCATGGTTCAAGTGTGAGTGGTTGTTCTTTATTTTTAATGTTATTCCCACAAGAAAGATGTCAAAAGTTAACAAAATTTCTTCCCCGTTGGAAAACAATCTACACACACGCGTGCGAACAGCAAATTTTTTTTTATGTAACAAAAAAAAAGGCAAAACCCAATTTTTCAATTAGATTACTTTTGTTGTTCTTTCACCTACATCTTGTTTACACTATTCCACTTTTGCACCAGACTTGTATTTGTTACAAATATGAAATTAAGATAAGACTTTTCACTATAATAGGATTGATACAAGTATTATTTTCCCACCTACCTTTTTTAGACTCAAATCTCACATGTTACAATAAATGAGAAAAAGGTTTTGAGTTACTCTCAACAATAACCCTCTAAAAAAAGATGATAATAAATGAAGTATATAGAATTACTCAAGATACAATGATGATTATCCACCCAGGATCCATCAAATGTGTGTTTTTGGGCCTAGCTTTTCACACCTCATTTTGCTTTTTCGCACCCCCTTACTCTATGTAACAGGTCTTTTTTCAAAATTACCCTTTAGCGATCTCCGAAAATTAACTTCCAGAAGATTTCAGAAACTAATTTTCGGAAGTTAAATGATAAATTTTCAGTTCTTGTTAGAGACAAATTAGAGACGGAAAATTTTTTGTCTCTAAAAATAAACTTAAACTTTATAATTCACTTCCGATAATTATTAGAGACAAAATTTTTCTGACCCTAAAATTTACATCTTCATAAAAAAATTTCTAATGAAAGTGACAAATTTTAGAGATGGATCTATTTCGTGTCTAATAAGTTTAGAGATGAAATTTAGAGATAAAATATTTTCATCTCAAAAAATTGAAACTTTATTAAAAATATTCACTTCCTTTTTTCCGAAAATTTATTTCCAAAACAAGAAAAAGAAATAGAAAAAAAGGGTGGAGTGAAGTGGCGATGGGGTTGCGGGAGGTGAAGGTAGTTTTGAAGAGGTGTTAACAGAAAAAAGGGGTTGCTAAAAGTAACTCCTATGTTTTCATTTCATGCTCTCAAGTTCCGTTTCGCCTTAGATCCCTATGAAAACTTATTTTTTTCTTAACTATAATTTAAGAGTTTTTCTTTTCCCACCCTGACTCCTTTTTTTATATTTTTTTTCTAAAAAGCCTTTCCACCCTCAATATTTTTTCTCATGCTGATAACCCTACCATCGCAAATTGCTTTCCTAAACACCCCCATCGCCTTCGTCGACTACTCCACCGTCTAAGCCAACCAAGGCCTATGTCTGTTGCGTCGGATGCCGCATGATGAGGAGGGACGCTAGGCTCTGGTTCGACGACGACAATGCTTGCTTCAGACCATGCAATGGGAATGGGGGCTGGCCGAATGGTGGCACGATGACACCCCAATTACTACACTTGATGCGTATGTCTACCTGTGACGGGTTTGCACGACAGAGAAATTAAATAATAATGACTCCAATAGGGAGTGTCGTGGATGGAAGCGCAGCTACCAACAGCAATGTGATAGAGGCATTAGTTTTCAATGATGGTGAGTGGTTAAACTCATCATTTTCTGTATCTCTTCCTTTGCTTTCCATTTGTTGTAGGAAATGAAATATGAATGGTGGATAAGTTTGGAATTAAATATTTAGTGGAAAAGAAGATTGCAGGTTGGAGACAACTTTTCCATATCTAATGACTAATTTTTTTTATGACAAATCGAAAGCTTCCGGAAATTAGTTTCAGGAATTTATGAGAGTTTAGAGACGAAATTTAGAGATAATTTTTTCCCGTCTCTAATAACTAAAAAAATTCATGACAAAATTTTACACGTTTGGAATTAATTAGTTTTTCTAAAAACTAATTGTTAAAATATAATTACAGAAATTAATCTCTGAAAGTTAATTTCCAAAAAATATTTTTAACATGTGCACTTCTAGAAATTAGTTTCCAAAAGGATAATTTTTTTTATTAAATTTACTTTCGGAAAGTAATTTTGAAAGTGGGTGGGACATTTTTGAAAAAAAAATTAAAAAGAGAAGGGTGGAATAGAAAAAAGGGGGTGAGAAAAGAAATACCCTAATTCAAGCATCTTGACCCATGGACCTGTTGTTTTAGTTATCCAAATTAAAGGCTCCATTTATATAACTTTATTTGTGATGACGAGAATAAAACTATATTTTGTTAGATAACTATATCTTTTTTCGAAGGATTAGATAGTTATATCTAAATATTCAACCTAAAATTTTTATATTTTCACTTGTACTAAACAATAAACTCACGATTATAGTCGTATAACCCGGGGAAGAAATGGAATTAATCAAAGATGTCTTGGTCCAACATATATTCCTACAATCATATCCTCCAACTTCAAAGGACGGGCATATTCAACCAACCAAACCACTATATATCCCATCACATTTGAGTCACTCAACCAATAATTTTGGTTCATTATCTCTATTATCCCATGGCTTTATTTATTTTTCACTTTATCTTAACTGTCAAATCCCAATTGAAATACTAAAAGCAACAAGCCAGTCACATAGTCCATAATAGCTCATAGAACTGTAGTCTCGTTCGTGATAATAATATTGTGTACAATTATAAAGCAATGTACCCACAGGGTCCTCAATAATACATTGCATGCTATAAAACCACACCATTAAACAACACTAGCTAGCCCATTTCATTGTTAAGACACTAGCTATATATTATAGCCAAGATATATGACATGGTCCTCGACTCCTCATAGGACAAGAAGAAGAGGAAATTAAGAAAGATTCGTACATATAATTCAATCATCAGATACGGACAAAGGGAAAAGTACTTATGGCAATGAAAGAAGCACTTGAATTGCCAAAGAAGGGGTGGCACATGGAAGCGCAAAAGAGGGCTACTAGAATGGGGCTACCGCGCGCAATGCTTTTATGTTCCAAACATGGATTGACAATAAGCCCAGGAAAGTAACATGGTGACTTTCTAAGCCCTTAACTCGTTTTGGCTTGGACCACGTAAATCTCGTCCTTGTACGTGGTTGGCTCCATCATCATAATATATCAAAACTATCCTGTGTGAAATGATCATTCAAGTAGCTCGACCAAAAAATTAAAAAACTACTCCAAGTAGCCAACAGATATGGTCTAATTGCTAGGTTTTAGTTTTAGGACAGGACTAATTGTGAGGTTCTTTTCCCCCTTTTTGGCTTTTTTTTCCCTTGATGTCCATACTCACCTCTTTCTCCACCTTTTTGGTCACTTCTCTCTCATTCTCCCCAATGATCACCACCTCTATAACCCCTCATCCATCCTTCTTCTTAAGATTTTTTATTTTTATTTCACAATTGTTTCCTATTTAACAGATTTGTTAGAGTTGTCTCTCAGTATTTTGCAGCAAAGTGCGAGCTCGAAATTTTGTAGCACTAATTTACTTAGTTTGGCTGTTGTTGATGTTGTGGATGATTTTGCTTTGAGTTGTTGGGAATGTGTTTATTCGGAAAGAATAAAAAACAAAACAGGGAGAAATGTCCAAGGCTTTTGTAATAGGAGATAGAGATTCTGTGTGTTAAGATTACTAAATTATTTAGATCTATGAATAAACATGTTTATTTTATTGTTTTCTTTTATCAATAATGCATTGTTGTAATAATCTTTATTTAGCATCTTACAAATTTTATAAGTGTCGTTAGACATTTTTTTTCAATGAATGTTCTTTGGATAAAAAATAAATAAAGTATAGGACACAATATACACCAGACTCAACAAAATCAAATCTCTATATATGACCTCACTTTGAAAAGTGGGACACTTGTCTCAATTAGAATGTCATGTGTCATTTTTTGTATTTTCTTACTATTTTCCTTGAAGTGTGTCTTTCACAAACACCCCCTTCAAAAGATTTTGGAACATTCCCTATTTTGTCAATTACTTAAAAATCTATTTTTTGGTTTAAACCACAGGTAACTTTCACGGGAGACAATCATACTCAACTCGGTCGGGAACATTCACATCTTGTTTAAGGGAAATCAAGCAAATACCACTTGAACCAACCTTCGTTGGTAATTACTTGAAAAGCTTATATAATGAAATCTAAATATTCATGATTTTAATTTTTAACCTTTTTTATATCGCATCTATTTTCAATTTAAATTTAAATTCTTATCATTATCATCTACTAATATATATTCCTTAATTAATAATTATAAATGATCAAACATAAAAATTTGAATAATATAATAATTAATTGCTATCTCAAAAATTAAACTACATAATAATTTTAAATTTATATAAAAACGTGGTTGGTTAAATAATATGGTTGAAATAATTGATTTTTTAATTAATAATTCAAATTCAAAATAATTATAATTATTTTTAATATACATATTATTTATATTATAATATTTATTTATTAAATTTAAATTGTTTATTTTAAATTCAACATATGTTTTTATATTCTTAATGAATTTATTTTTTTAAAAAAATATATTTTAATACATATATTTATGATAGCAGGATGAGTGTAGAATCTAGAATTGAGCAAAAACAACCGATTAGAATCAAGAAATAGCAATTAAATTGCGAAAATAAGGTGCACGACAGCAACCTATTTTGCGCAAGAAAATGATAGAAAATGAGAGAAGATGAAAGAAAAAGTGGAGACGAAGAAATGTAGGGACGCCACTGATGCAGGAATCCACCCACAGCAGATAAGTCCAATGCCAGACGCCACTAATTCAGGAGAATTAGATAAGTCTTAGTATGGTTTGAGCAACAACCACCAAGTCTCACTCAACTCACCAAGGGAGGAGAAATTTGGGCATAATGCCTTTACTAATATCAATAATGTGTTACAAGTGAGGGAAACCTCCTATTTATAGGAGTTGTGGGCGGCCACCCAAGGAAAAGGAAAAATAAAGATGACTAAAAACCTCCTAAGTTGGGTGTTGAACCCATGACTCCTACCCCAACTAGCCTAGCAACCTCCCAACCAATAAAACCACTAAAATAGCACCCATCTTAAGGAAATAAATGGAAAAATTATAAAATAAAAAGAAAATACAAGAGAGTCTTAATTAAGGGTGGTCCATAGGACAAAGGTCCTATCCAGGGTCAAGGTGTCCTTCTGTAGGGTAATGACCCTTATTTTGTAGGGTAGTGACCTTTATTTGTAGGACACTAATTTCTCCAACTCTTCCTTGCTTGAAGCTCAGGCTTGAAGTTGGTGCATATCCTCCAGTGTAGGTCTTGCAGATCCAAGCTTCTAGCAGAGTGCTATCATTCCCTCCCCCTTGAAAAGGATTTGACCTCAAATCTGAAAATTCAGAAAGAAGCCATAAGAATAATGAACTGGGTAGAAGAAGGAGATGGATGACAAAATTTAGGAAGTAAGAAGATACTTCCCTTAGCCCTTGGAGAGTGGAGTTAGAGATCCACAAGTTGAACATCTTCCTTGAGCCTGGACAACAAGAAGATCCATAAGTATTATTCCCAAGCAAGCAAGGTGAAAATTCTTAACAAAAATACTTGGGGATCATAAAGATTAGCAAAAGAAAAACATATGATATGAACAAGAGGTAATTGAGATAAGGGTTAGAAAACTCCCTCAATGAAGATTGAACCATCTTGTTCATGTACTCTTTGTATTTAGATCCTGGATCAAATACTAATCTTTTGAAACCCTCCCTTGCAAGTAAAACAAGTAAGTGGTCATGGAGAAGGCTTAGGAAATAAATTCCACACAAGGTACAAAATGTGTTTCAATGTGCAATATTCATCAAAATATTCTACACTATAGTCCCAAATAAATGCACAAGTGAAACTATGTGGCATGAATGTTTTGGTATTTTTCAATAACATCCCAACATGCCCTACGACTCTACCACATGCATCTTGTTTAGGAGCATATCGCACATGATTATGCCATGAATCATTTTTACAAGTTATTTCAAGAGGCATATCAATATGAATGTACTTACTCAAATACAAAGATGATATCACCTTTAAAGTATCATAATATTGCATGCAAGGTGAAACAATTAAGGATCCACATTGAGCAAGCATATAAGGTATATCATCATGTGATACATTTGACATACAAGTATTTTTTTCATGTGATAACCTTATCCATATTTCTATCCTTTTTCAAAACTAGTTCAAGAGCATCATACACATCTTTATGAGATAAAAAGATTAATATAGAATGTGTATGCAGGTCAAGTATACAAACTAATTGTTTTTGCACATCCAATCTATCATGAAAGGCATGCAAGTCAACATGTCTAAATGGATTGGGTAAACATGCATCTTCAAAAGGTTTCAAGGTACTCTCAAACTGATTTGGCTTTTCTAAGCATGCAATATGTTTTAAAGCATTATCAAAATTGTTAAATTCCTTTGGACATGTAATGCTTTGTGGAATATAATTGTGCATAGAAGAAAGTATATCATGCATAAAGAAAGTTAATTTAGGAAACTCCCTTTCAATAGCTTGAGTCTTCTCGCATGCACCATTAAGCTTAATTGCCAACAACCTATCCAAGTTTTCATTAAAAGGGTTAGCATTCAATTGTTTACAAGATAAGGTAGGTTGCCTTCCCACATACACTCTTTCTCTTTTATTTTATTTTCTTCCAAAATTTTCTTAGTTTCTTCTTCCTTTTTCTCTATTTGTTTAAAGTTTTCTTCTTTCTCTTTTTCTATTAACCTTTTAAGTGTGGTTTGATCTTCTTTTATTTCCTTTGAGGTCATAGGCATGAGTGTGAATTTTGTTCCTTGGTGGTGGAACCTATAGGTATTGGCAAACCCATCATATTTTACCCTTCTCTCATAATGCCATGGTCTTCCTAAAAGGATGTGAGAGGCTTCTAAGGGTACAACATCAAAGGTCATTTCATCTTGGTAATCCCCAATTTTGAACCTTAAGATCACTTGCCTATGCACCATAAATTCTTCCTCATCACTCACCCATTGAAGTGTATAAGGTTCTGGATGTGGGGTAGTAGGTAAGTTTAGCTTGTTAACTAACCTAAGGATAGCTAAGTTGCTACTACTTCCTCCATCTATGATTACTAAACATACCTTATCTTCAATTTGGCACCTAGTGTGGAATAGGTTCTCTCTTTGGCTCTCTTCTTCACCCAAAAGTGTTTCTAAGGCTTTCCTAAACAACATGGTTGCCCTTTCCCCTTGCCTCCTTCCTTCCATTCTCCTAAATTTATTTTAGTTTTTTTTAAAGTTTTATGGACCTTTCCACTCAACTAAGTGTTTACACTCAAAGGAATGCAAAACTCGTGTATGTCACTCTTTTTGGCTTTTTTTTTCTATAATGAGACTCTCTTGCCTCTTCTACTCGGTTGGAGGTTGGTTAGATCTTGCAAAGACCAACGTGAGACTAAGTCTTAACCCTTACCCAAAATAGAAGCGCACTAACAAGGAAAATACCTACTAAAGGAAGATTGAAAAATCCTAAGACAAAACAAGGAATTGATATGACAAACAAGAAAAGTTGGCACTCAAACAAGCTTATACACAAGAACAAACAGCAAACACGACAAAACGGAAGAAATTGCAAAGAGAATTGTTTTTGGTGATTTTTGAAAAGAGTTGCCAAAATTGTCGTTTTTAGGAAACATAACAAATACAACTCAATTACGGTATACAGGGGAATGAAAAAGAAAATTACAGTAAAACTGTCACTGTATTGTTGGGATATCTCTTTGTTTTTGTTTTCTATTTTTCTGATTTTTTTTTGAAATTTTGACTCTTTTGGGTGTCTTTTGACTTTTCCTTCCTTGTTGTTGACTTTTGCACCCTTTTTTGCTTTTTGCAGCTTTTTTGTATTTTTGGCAGGTATGTACTTTTTGTATTTTTTCTTGCCTTTTCTTTCTTTTTTTGTCTTTTTCCCCAACAGAAAATTACAGAAATTTGTACACGATAAAAATAAAATAAACTGTAGCTACTGTAATTTTTTTGGAATTTTCTGACAGTAAACTGGTCCAAGTGGTACCAGAAAAACAAAAGTAATGAATAAACTAAAATCTAACAGCTGTGAAAACGTAATGGCAACTTGATTTCAAAAATGGCCAAAAAATTGCTTAGCACTTTCTTCTTGATTATACAAAAGCGGTACGGTCGCAGAAACGCGCTTGGTTCAGTTTTAAGATTAGAATTAAGATTTGAAGGAAAATCAACAATTAAAATTTGTTGATCTTCTTCCAATACTATGAACCAAAAAAGAGGCCTATAGGTGAGCGTTTTGCACAATCAAACAGAGAAAGTCCAAGGTAGAGATAGCAGTCAATCCAAATTTGCAATCAGAATGCCAAACAGACAGACAAACAGGAGTAGAAAATTTGAACAAAACAAGGTCAGAACAATGCGCATAAATTGGCAAAAATTAAGAGGAAAATTGCGCAAAATAAATGGCACGAAATTAAAAGGGGGAAACTGAATTTAAAAAGATGGGGAGGACAGAAATGTAAATGGCAGAAAGTAAAAGGGGATGGAAGAAAGTAAAAGGATGGGGAGGACTGAAAGTAAATGACTGAAAGTAAAGGGGGAAGCGGAAAGTAAAAGGATGGGGAGAGCACAAATGTAAATGGCAGAATGTAAAGGGGAGAGCAGAAATTAAAAGGATGGGGAGAAGCGAAAATTAAATGGCGGAAAATTAAAAGCGGAAAGTAAAGAGGTGAATATGGGGGATGAACAATTGATGGTGAAGGGGAGAAAATGTAGGTGAACGATCTTTGGAAAAATGAAGACAACAATGCCTCCTCTTACCACGCTTCACCAACAAACAAGTAGTTTATAGCAATTAATTTGCAAAAATTACTCAAGAACAAGTATGAGCAATTAGATAGGCATTTTATCAAACACCTATGGGGTGGGAATTAGCGGCCCAAAAACCCCTCTAACTCAAGCAATTGCAAGCAAATCAAACAAGCTGATAGCAGCAGAAAGGCACCTCGGGCCGGGAAACAGTCCAAGTCCAAATTACAATTGAAAATAGGGATGGAATTACACTAAATTGATGAAAAATTCTGCATCAAAACAGCCCCAAAACAACGCCTCAAAGTGCAGCAAACAGCCCCAAAAATTGCTCAATTCATTAAGCTCTGATACCAATTGATAGCAGGATGGGTGTAGGATCTAGAATTGAGCAAAAACAACCGATTAGAATCAAGAAATAGCAATTAAATTGCGAAAATAAGGTGCAGAGCAGCAACCTATTTTGCGCAAGAAAATGATAGAAAATGAGAGAAGATGAAAGAAAAAATGGAGAGGAAGAAATGTAGGGATGCCACTGATGCAAGGATCCATCCACAACAGATAAGTCCAATGTCAGACGCCACTAATTCAGGAGAATTAGATAAGTCTCAGTATGCATGGTTTGAGCAACAACCACCAAGCCTCACTCAACTCACCAAGGGAGGAGAAATTTAGGCATAATGCCTTTACTAATATAAAAAATGTGTTACAAGTGAGGGAAGCCTCCTATTTATAGGAGTTGTAAGCGGCCACCCAAGGAAAAGGAAAAATAAAGATGACTAAAAACCTCCTAAGTTGGGTGTTGAACCCATGACTCCTACCCACTTGCCTAGCAACCTCCCAACCAATAAAACCACTAAAATAGCGCCCATCTTAAGGAAATAAATGGGAAAATTACAAAATAAAAAGAAAATACAAGTGTCCTAATTAAGGGTGGTCTATAGGACAAGGGTCCTATCCAGGGTCAAGGTGTCCTTCTGTAGGGTAGTGACCCTTATTTTGTAGGGTAGTGACCTTTATTTGTAGGACACTAATTTCTCCAACTCTTCCTTGCTTGAAGCTCAGGCTTGAAGTTGGTGCATATCCTCCAGTGTAGGTCTTGCAGATCCAAGCTTCTAGCAGAGTGCTATCATTTTACATACGTTAATTATATAAAAATATATATATTCATACATGAGATAAAATACTAGCTATCTAAATTTCTGAAAAGTGGCAACAAAACAACTTGCTAACCCAAATATGATTTCACAACAAACAACTCCTTAATTTTCAGACATTTACTCCTTTTGATAATGCTTATAAAATATAATTTCAAAAAATTTAACCTAAATAATCAGATATTATTTTGATATTCATACACAGTATAATTTAGATATTATCCACACACACATATAATTTTATAGTTGACATTGATATATTTTAAAAAATATATTGCATATTAAAATAAAGTAATTTGATAAATTATTTATTAGTTTTAAATTTCATAAATTTTATAAATTATATGTATTCAATAAAAACTTTCAATTCAATGGTTGAACTAGTGAAAATTAACATTTGTAAAGTCTTATAAAATGGAGTAAGTTTGACAGTAGAGTAAGTGAACTCACCCATATATATATATATATACATGTGTGTGTATGTATGTATGTATGCATGTATGTATATTAAAGCCTCTGTTTGTTTTACCGTTACAACAATGCAAAACCATGGTTTCACATAATTAATTTTAAGGACTCGTCTAGGGTGCTCCAAAAAAAGTTTAGTTCACGTGCACCAAACGAGCTATGACCGGTTCGTGGAGGTTTCTAGCATATTTAGTAAAGTGCCACAAAGACTGTTAATAATTGATTTGTTGCCCAATAGTAATTTTTCAACTTTAACTTCACTCCCTTTAAAAAAAAAATCAGATCACCTCTTTATCATAAAAAAAACAGATCACCTTCCATCTTGGTGAGCACATGCTCCATCATCCTAGGCATATCCGGATATGGCGTTCAACAACCTCTTGAAAAACACAAGAATCTCATCTTCGTCACACAGCTCCTCAAATTGCTTTCATCCACTTCAAATCATTGTCGGCATCAATGCCGCTTGAACCCGTCGCCTTCGCTCAAGTCATCATCGCCGATGACGGCTTCTCTGTCCTCAGCGGTGCCATTGTCAACGTTCTATCGCTTCCTTTCACCCAAGATCTCGCTCTTCAGGTGCTTCTTCAACTCGATGATGTCGCGCAAGAAATCATTGGTCTGTCCCTATGTCATATCGTTATCCACTTTGAACAATCGTGCAAGGATTGAACTTTTTTGGAGCGGCACAGTTGTTGCAGGAGGTTGTGCGTACGCGGTGGTGCAACTCTCCGGCGCATACAGGGGTCACGACAACCAAAGGCATGAGGTGGTGATCGGTTCTGACGGCGAAGGGGTGTCGGAATCGCACCGACGAGGAGGTGGCTGCCGTGAATGATGGCGGTGGCGAACGTCCAATGGGGCACTCTTTCTTTCTATTTCCTCATTCTGGTTCCCTGTCTTTCTCTCTAGATCTTTGGTGTGATTGCTTCTAACGACAGAGGGGTGTAGGAATCGTGCTAGCGACGAGGTAGTTGTCATGAGTGATCTAACGTCCTAATTTCTAATCCGAAGATTTGATTCATTGGAAACCAAATCCCGAACTTCTGAAATTATTTCGCGTCATTTAGATATCGAATAACACAATCTTACACTATTCAAGTTACCAACATTCACTTAAACAATATATGATATTAATAACTAAAACATGGTATATAATATCTTCAAAGTGGTTACAACCAGTCAATACATTGTATCCAACTGAGGATACCCTCATACTTGTGTCCTAACTGAAGAGGATGAAGGAATACACAAGTACAACCATTTCCTCTCAAAATATACAGACTATGCATCAGAATATAATCAAATAGGACCTAACATGTCCCGACATAAGTCCTTCAATAAAAAAAATATAAGAACTACTCCAAGCTCCTAGCTCAAGGGCCTGTGCGCAGAGGTACCTGTGCATCTAAAATATAGTCCACGAAACGTGTGGTGAGACAGAAGTCCCAGTGAATATAACTATGTAGCATGCAATGTGGGAATGAATAGGTAAATGATGCAACAAGAATAACGAAGGCAGTTTCAACATGCAATAACTCGTCATGAACTTGAACGTAAACATGAATGCACACGACCGACATAACCCAACCGGTGGGTTCTTATCGCTTAAATAACTGTGTGGCTAGACCTGAACTCAGACCACAAGAAACGTCTCCCTTGGGCACTAATCACCACCACTGGGTACTAATCACCCTTATTAATTAGGTACTAATCACCCTTAATAATTGGGTACTAATCCCCCAAGTCTTAAATTATCAACTAAAAATACATTATTGTTTTCATTAAGCTTATCAGAGACCAAAAGTCATGAGTAAAATGTTCAATCAAATACAAATCTCATGAATGAGTCAATAGAAATGGCATATTTCTAGCAAGAATAAATCCCTAGTTTAGGGAAAAACCCCTTCATACATCTCTAAACCATAACACCAAAAATACTCAAGAAATCAAGCACTCCACAATGAGCAATCTACAATAAGTAACCATTTATAAGGAGGGGAAAGGGAAGAAGGGAGTAGGGTTCATGAAGAGAGGATTCACAATACAAAGTGAAGGTGTGTGAGCTATAGTCACCTTAAATGGAAGAACAATAAAAAGAGGAGGGAGGAAATGGTTAGATCCAAGCTTGGAGGATGGAGGGAACACCTTCACACAAGGCCTTCCTCTTCTTCTTTCTCACCTTTTCTCTCTCTAAAAACCCTAGGAAGAAGATGGAAGCCGGCAGAGAGTGGGACACTCTGTCTTAAAACTGCGCCCTCGCGTGCGCACTCGAGCGAGCGCTAAGTGCACTCGAGTGCGTTTCAGACAAAGTACCCCTTGATTCAGCAAGGAGTGCGCTTGAGCGCACCTGGAGTGTGCTTGAGCGCACCTAAAAAAGAGAGACTCCCTCCCTGATTCAATAAAGAGTGCGCTTGAGCACACCCGGAGTGTGCTTGAGCACACCCGGAGTGTGCTTGAGCGCACTTCAAACAGAGACTCCCTCCCTGATTCAACAAGGAGTGCGCTTGAGTGCACCTCAAGCAGAGACCCCCTCCCTGATTCAACAAGGAGTGTGCTTGAGCGCACCAGGAGTGTGCTTGAGCGCGCCCCCTCACACCTAAGAACTCTTCTCTTTTCTCCCCATTCCTAAGGTTTAGGCACTCAGCTCCCATTACAACTTATGAAACTTAACTATAACTTAGGTTGTTCTATATCATAACACTCTTACCGAAAATCCAGCAAAGTTTCCCCTATAAACTGAACATTTCCAAAATTTCATCTCAACCTGAAATTCAGAAAATCCAGTCAATACAGTGTATAAAAGCACAATGTAATTTTTTTAGAATAATTAAATGAGTCTCCATGGCCATAATAATAAAAGAATCAAAGAAAGGGATGTTACAAGTGATGGCGGAGATGAACGTCTATGAGGGAGGCGTTAAATGTTGCGGCAGAGGAGGAGATGGAGGAGGAAGCAATTTCTACAGTTTGGCCGCATTCATAAATATTATGAATTTCAAGCCCCTCGTATGCAATTTTTGAGAAACTCTTCCTTTAACCAGTTACCTAAAAAATCTTCACCGTTAAATAAATAAATAATATATCTAGTGGTCCTACATTAAATTGATTAAATTAAGGGTACTTGGTTCACGTGAACCAGGAGCGCCCTGGATGAACCCTAATTTTAAATCGCCTCCGTCCAACGTACTTCTTAAAATGTGCATAACTTACTTCAACCATTCATATCTAGAATCAATTCTACTCAACTGTAAATCAAACAGACACTAAATCTTGACCATAGAGTCATATATATATATAGATGGTTAGGATTAGAAGTTTATATATGACCACTTAAAAAAGGATTTTGTGGCCCATTGAAGTAGGATGCGATCAAGAATTTTTTATCTTATTTTCGTATAAAATATCCTTATTATTTGATATACACATAAAATTTAGCTCTTTTAACACAAGTCCTCACTCACTTTAGATAAAAAAAGTAAAAAAAATCTTGATAATTAATGAGAAAATAATCGTTGTGTTTACACACACATATATAAAATAAATTATTAACATTTTCAAATTTACTCTCATGATTTTCTTATTAACAGGTGAAATGTCTTACATTTTTTTCTAAGTTGAATTACTCATCACTTAAAAGTAACAATTTTAAATTAAATTTGGATTGGTTAATGAATAAGTGAAGGCATTAATTATAGTTTTTTGTTTAATTATAATTGATTCAATATATGTAATATTGAATTTATGTAATATATTAACAAAATAATAAAATAATTAGTGAAATAATATGAATCAATAATCAACTAAATATTATGATAACATATTTAAGTTCAACACTACTAAAAAAATTGAGTTTAGATAGGGATCTTAGAGAGGGATTTTTTCCCTCTCTATTTATGATGTATTTTGTGATGGATTTTAAAATTCGTCAATAAAGATGGACTATTCAAATTTTGTGACGGATTTAGAGAGTGTCACTAGTTACATCGCTAAGTTTCCATGGAAACAATAGAGACTTCGTGACGGATTTAATCCCTCTCTAAAAGATTCGTCACAACTTTACTCACTAAATTAAAATTGTTTAGAGAGAGAAAAACTCCTTCTCTATTTAGGGAAGGATTAAATAATTTGTCTCTACTTAGCGAGAGATTTTAGAATTCTTCGCTAATTAGTCAGGAAAATATAAATCCCTTTCTAAATGAAGATGAAATTAGAGAGGGATTTTTCCCTCTCTAAATAGAGTTATAAAATCGTGGATTTAAAGTAGTGAGAGAATTATATCTCTCTCTAATTAGAGAGGGATTTTGTATTCCCTCCCTAAATAAAGATGGATTTAATCCCTCCTCCCCTTTCTAGATAGTGACAATATTTTTCCATCACTATTAGGGAGGAAATATTTCCCTCTCTATCTAGCGAGTTACAATATATCACAAATAATCTTTTATTAGATAGGGAATCACAAACCCCTCTCTATTTAGCAATGGATTTTTTTATTCCCTCTTTAATTAGAGGGATTCGTAATTCCCTCCCTAAATAAAGATGTATTTAATTTGTTCTTCACTTTCTAGTGAGTGAGGGAATTTTTCCCTCACATTTAGGGAGGAAATATTTCCAACTCTATCTAGAATGTTACAATAGATCACAAATAATCTTTCATGGGAATCACAAATTCCTCTCTATTTAACAAGGGATTTTTTATTCCATCTCTAATTAGAGAGGGATTCATAATTTCCTCCCTAAATAACGATGTATTTAATCTCTTCTTCACTTCCTGGTTAGTGAGGGAATTTTACCCTCATTATTAAAGAGGAAATATATCCATATCTATCTAGAGAGCTATAATAGATCACCAATCATCTTTTATTAGAGAGGGAGTCACAAATCTCTCTCTATTTAGCGAGTGTTTTTTATTCCTTCTCTAAGGAGAGATGAATATGTGATTTTCTACCTAATTTAAGATGGATTTGTAAGTATTTACTCTTTAGTTGGTATGGGAATTTTTCCCCCTCTACTAAGGCTGAGAGAGATTTTTCCCATTCTAAAATATTCATTTAAACTTATAATAAATTATGAAATAATTTATATAAAATAATATAAATGAAAGTGATGATCTTAATAAATAATAAAAAGTGAATTTTGTATATTATACTATTTATTTTAATTATTACAATATTTATTATAATTGTTAGGAATAAATTATCATAAAAAAACCAATATGAATTTTTAATTGATAATAAATTAATTGGATAGTTTCCTAAATATAGTTTTTTTGTATAATGTGTTAAATTAAATCAATATATAATAAAATTATTTTTTTCAATTTTACTTAAAAATAAGATTGAAGGCGTAAATATGGTATTTTATAAAATAAAATATATTTTATGTAGTTTTTGAAAATAAAAATAGTTATATAAAAAAGGAAAAATAAAAAAGCTAATAAAAGGGGCAACTTCAAACCCTAACCATGGAAAGAAAGGAGAAAGAAGTTATCGTTTTTTTTTCCTGTCATATGTGAAATTGAAAATGTGAGTATACCCTAATTATTTTCTCTTTTGACGAGTCTTTTACAAATTAAGAGGATAAACCAAGTAGTAAGAATTGCTCGTGTTGATAAGATCTTATGTCATCAGGTCCCTGAATGTAGCTTGGACTAGCTTTAAGAAAACACATTACTAAAGAGAACATTTACTATTGTTTATATGTTTGGGTCACAATGAGCTAACTTAAAATATCTTAACCTCTTTTTTTTCTTAAAAAAATAATATATATATATAATAAAATCAGAAATATTATATTTAACATGATAACAATTTTTAAAAATCAATTCATACTAACTATTATTTTTGAAAAAACAAAAAATTAAAATAACAAGGTAGGTTTAGGCTCTTTTAAAATCCTATTTAAATAAACAATCCAGAGGTGGGTAAGAAAACCTATTTAGCCTATCAGATGACCTATATATATAATAATTAATTAATATAATTATATATTTATATTAATTTTTATAATTACATATTCTGGATTTTGAAGTAATTACTATTTTTATATTTACTATTTATTTATAGAATTACTTCTAATATAATAATCTCTCTGATCCTATTTATAAGACAATTCAGGCAAAACACATATATTAGGAAAATTAATTATTGCATTGATTTTCAAGAAATTACTTTATAAAATTACAAGTTTTCCCCTATTTAAAATTACATTCCACTGCCATGATAATTGTGTTACTTTAAAACTTTTAATGGTCAACAAGAACAAATATGGGAAAAAACAATAAATGCTTCTATATATGTGTACTCTGTCTTATAAATAGGACCTTGGAAAAACTTTAAACATTATCTTATAAATAGGACCAGAGGGAGTATGTATGTTACTTTTCTTTGAAATAATATATAGAATTACATAAATAATATGAACATAAAAATGGCATAAGTTTAGCTAAGAATTTTTCGTAACTTAGTTCCAATTTTTTAGTGAAGTCTCCACTAAAGTAAAGTAAAGTTTTCCCCCTTTCTTCATTTCACCCCCTTTTTCATTTTACCCCCCAAACATAGCACCCGTCACGCTCTGTAACGTGCTCCGTTTCCTCCTTTGTCTTCGAGTTCATCTGCGTGAGAGGAGGACCCGCGTCTTCGTCTTCGAGCTACATCTTTGTCTTTGAGTTGTGTCTTTGTCTTCGAGTTGTGTATTCATTTAGGTAAGTGCGATTTTCTAAGTCTTCGAGGGATTTGATTTTGTGCGTAAGAGTGGGTCTTCTAAATATAGCATTTGTAACATCCCACTGTAAGAGACTTTAACTTATAGGAAATTCATAACATGAATAGGATGAAGTAAAGAATTGATAAGGAGAAGCTTAAGAGGCAAAAATCAGGGTTTCATGCCTCAGGGTTTTCGCTTAAGCGAGTAGGTCTCGCTCAAGCGGATTATGCAGCAAAAACTATAGGTTTTCGGTTCTGCAAGTCTCGCTCAAGCGAGAGCATCTCGCTCAAGCGAGCTCCAGGACACAAAATGTGTTGCTCTCTGGATGATTTTCGCTTAAGCTAGCAGTTCTCGCTTAAGCTAAAATGTCCATCTCGCTCAAGCTAAAATCTCGCTTGAGCTAGAATGATAGTTACAACATTTTAAAAACACGATGCAGTCAGTTTCCCACTCAGTTTCTCTTCCCTTTTTCGTTCTTCCAGAGAGAGAAAGAAAGGTTTTAGTGAGAGAATGCCCCAGTGAAGATCAAGAACGATTTCTACTCTCTAAGATCAAGTCCCCCATCAATCTACTCACCTCCAACGCTTCCTCTCTTCCGTTCATTCTTCATTTTCTCGAACATCAGGTGGGTGTGATTGTCTGTCTATTTGATGTTTGAATTTTAGAGCATGATCCCCTATTCTTCCTTCCCTTTCTTTCTTTGAAGATGTGTATGTTAGGATAAACCTATGTAGTGCGATGTGATGGTTGTTTGGTATATGATTTATGTGAACTATATTATAGGAGACTAAGATGAGTATGTGTAGTGATCTTTAAGCATGTTTATATATATGATCATGGGCCTTTGGCCATCACAGTTATGCATTATGAGTTAATAATCACAGGGCTTACAACCGTTTCAGAGCCTCCAGGATAATTCATGGGTCTTCGGACCATCTCAGGCCTTCGGGCAATCATGTTTAAGCAAGACGAGGCGAACTCATCGACCTCTCGGCCAAGGGGAAGATGGGGGACCCTAAATCATGATAATAAATCAAGTTATGTGTACATCATATTCAGATAAAACTTAATCTCAGGTTTCCCTGGACGACGATCCTTGGACTCATGGCCGAGAGCTCAATCACAATCATGTTATAGTGAAAAGACCCCGGGTGTCGGGTTACAACACTTCACAAACATGCATTTATCAGTTTTATTATTATTTTGAAGTTGATGTTTGATTATGATAGTTGTTTGAGAATCATGATAACTGCATGTATGTTCCCCTGGAGTGTCTTTGTTCATGCCCACTGGGACGTTGGTCTCACCCCATTCCGTGGAAACAATATTTCAGTTGTGCAGGATACTCCTCAGAATGGAGATGATCAGTAGGAGCTATATGGCATGGATAGTTTAGCACTTTATTATGTTCTATGTACTTAGATATTTGTTATGTTTTGTTGGATAATTGTATCGACTGGAGCCTGTGTGGCGAATATAGATTATGGTCATTTCTTTGTTTCATGTATGAAATGTTTGGAGATTTAGTAAGTGTTGGATTACTTAAGCGAATTATGTGTATGCCGATACGCGAAATGAACAAAATAATTTCACGAATTTGGAAATAGTGCTCCCAACAGGCATTATTTCTGAATTTAGAAATTAGGACGTTACATTTTGGTATCAGAGCAGTTCAATCCAATTGGACTATGGTTATGTGTTACTTCTTAACTTAGTCATAGTCTGGTATGCATTATTAGGGAATTGATAGACTGATCACCTGGAAATTTCTTAATGATGTGTATAGGACCATGGTGGAAGAGTGTGAAGACCAGTTTTAGCCCTTCTGGAGCCTTGCTCCCTTGGGATGCGTTCCAGCATGCGTTCCTGGAGAAATACTTCCCAGAACCAGCCAAGAAATAGAAAGAGCTAGAATTCCTTCAACTGAAGCAAGGCAACATGACCGTGGGTCAATTTGTGGCCAAGTTTGAGGAGCTGTCTAGGTACCATTCACTACTGCAAGCCAATCCCAATGAGGGTTGGGAGAGTGTTCTCACTTGGAGGTGGGCCTCAAGCCCGGAATTAGAAAGATTGTCTCAGCCTTCCAGCTTAGAGAGTTCTCAACCTTGGTGACCAAATGTTTGGTCGTCGAGCAAAGTTTGGTGGATGAGGCACCCAGGCCGGCAGCTAGGGCTTGGGTTGAGGGTAAGAGAAAGAGAGAGGATGCACCCGCTAGCCAGAACTTTCGATCTCAGTTTCAGGGCGGAAAGGGCAAGCAGGTCGCCCTTCCCTCCCCTCCAGCTACTCCAGTTTGTCCTAAGTGTAATAAGCACCATCAGAGCGAGTGTTTGGCAGGGCAGCGAGTTTGCTTCTATTATCGTGAGCCAGGCCATGTGTTGTTAGATTGCCCAAAGAGGAACAAGGATCACCCCAAACCCCAAGCTACCGGGAGAGTCTTTACCCTCAATAGTGAGGTGGCGGCTCAGGCCGATGATCTGATGCAAGGTACATGTACTATAAATGATACTCTTTTGATTGTACTGTATGATTCCGGGGCAACCCATTCCTTCATCTCCTATGATTGTGTGGAAAGGATGAAATTACATGTTACTCCTTTACCTTTTCATTTAAATATTCATACCCCGGCTAAGGAGGCCATTTCCACTTCCTTAGTATGTCTTGCATGTTCCTTAGAAATCCAAGGTAGAGTTTTCAATGTTGATTTAATTTGTCTACCCTTGAAGAAACTTGATGTTATTTTGGGCATGAACTGGTTATCCCGTAACCAGATTATGCTCGATTGTTGGAATAAAGAAATTGTCTTTCCTACCCTCCTTCTTCCTCCGAAGGAGAGGCCACCATATCTATTATCTTGCTCCACTCAAATTTTTGAATGCCTGACTGATGGTAGTTGTTGTTTTATATTACTGCTTTCCTCAACTGTAGAGTTGAAACCCGAGCTAGATAGCATAGCCACTGTTAGAGAGTTCTAGGATGTTTTCCCTAGTGAAGTGACCACCTTACCTCCGGACCGAGAGATTGAGTTTTCAATAGACCTTGTGCCGGGAACAGGGCCTATTTCTAAGGCTCCCTATAGAATGTCACCCTTGGAGATGAGTGAACTTAAGAAGCATCTAGAAGAATTAATAAAGAAGCAATTCGTTAGGCTTAGTGTGTCCCCTTGGGGAGCTCCAGTGCTCCTCGTTAAGAAGAAGAATGGTAGCATGAGGTTATGTGTTGATTATAGGCAGTTGAATAGGGTAACAGTCAAGAACAAATATCCCTTGCCTAGGATAGATGACCTGTTAGAATAGCTTAGAGGGGCATCAATCTTTTCTAAGATAGACTTGAGGTCAGGTTACCATTAGATAAAGATTAGGAGTGAGGACATCCCCGAAACTGCTTTTAGGACTAGATATGGGCTTTATGAGTATTTGGTGATGCCATTTGGCTTAACCAACGCTCCAGCTGTATTCATGGACTACATGAATTGAATCTTTAGGCCCTACTTGGATAAGTTTGTGGTCGTATTCATCGACGGCATCCTTATCTATTCTAAAACCTTAGAAGAACATGAACAACACCTTAGAGTAGATTTGGGAGTGTTGAGAGAGAAGAAACTGTTTACTAACCCTGAGAAATGTGAGTTTTGGTTGGATGAGGTTCATTTCCTAGAACATGTTATATCCAGTGAGGGTGTGTCAGTGGATCCTAGTAAGATAGTGGCAGTGATTGGTTGGGAGAGACCCACGTCAGTCAGTGAGGTTAGGAGTTTCTTAGGATTAGCTGGGTATTATTGCAGATTCATTAGGGTTTTACTCAGTTGGCCTTACCTCTCACCCGGCTGACCCGTAAGGGTTATGCTTTTGTTTGGGATGAGAAGTGTGAGAAGAATTTTAAGGAACTCAAAGAGAAGCTAACCACCACCCTGATATTATTGTTGCCGGATTTGACCAAGCCATTTGAAGTGTACAGTGACGCTTCTGGGAAGGGTTTGGGTTGTGTACCTTGATGCAGGATAAGAGGGTAGTGGCTTATGCCTCTAGACAGCTTAGACCCCATGAGGAAAACTACCCAACCCATGACTTAGAGTTAGTTGCACTAGTGTTCGCTCTTAAGGTGTGGAGGCACTACATGTATGGAGTGCAGTTTGAGGTCTTTAGTGACCATAAGAGCCTTAATTACCTCTTTGATCAGAAAGAACTTAACATGAGGCGGAGAAGATGGATGGAATTTTTAAAGGACTATGATTTTGAGCTTAAGTATCACCCAGGGAAGGCCAACGTAGTGGCCGACGCCTTAAGTAGAAAATCCCTGCATGCGTCATCCATGATGGTGCATGAGTTAGAATTGTTAGAGAAGTTTAGGGATTTGAAACTTAAGGGGAATTATGAGGGGCATAGTATGAGGCTCTACAGGCTATAGGTGGTCAATGACTTGAGGGCTAGGATTAGAGAGGCTCAGGTCTCAGACTTAGAGCTCCAGTCCCGGAAGGGACAACCAAGGTTTTCTGAATCAGGAGATGGGATGATTCTCTTCCAAGGGAGAGTCTGTATCCCTAGGGGGGTAGTCTTAGAGAGAAGATTCAAGATGAGGCTCATAAGAGCAAGTTCACGGTGCATCCAGGTATTACCAAGATGTACCAAGACTTGAGGAGCATGTTTTGGTGGGATGGAATGAAGAGAGAGATAGCTGCGTTTGTTTCTAGCTGCCTTATATGCCAACAGGTTAAGATAGAACACCAAAAGCCCTTACGTACACTCCAACCATTACAAATCCCTGAGTGGAAATGGGAGGCCATATCCATGGACTTTGTGATGGGACTACCTAGGGTCCCTGCAGGCTTTGATGCCATATGGGTGTTAGTGGACCGGCTGACCAAATCAGCCCATTTCTTACCAATCAAAGCAATGTACCCCTTGACCAAATTAGTACACTTATACATCAAGGAGATTGTGAAGCTCCATGGTGTACCTTCCAGCATAGTGTCAGATAGAGATCCCAGATTTACCTTTAGGTTTTGGAATGCCCTACATCAAGATTTCGGTACTAAACTGAAGTTTAGCACCGCTTACCATCCTCAGACTGATGGGCAGTCCGAGAGAATTATCCAGACCTTAGAGGACATGCTTTGTAGGAACACAGGGAAACACTAGAAGGGGGGTTGAATAGTGTTTCTAAATATTTTAGAAAGCTTTTCGCAAACAGGTTCTCAAAACAGAATTTCAGACATGCTTTTGGAGTGTTGTCTGAAGTTTTCAGACGGCTTGTAAAAATTGTTTTTAAAAGATGTTTTGTGCCTTTTAAAATATTAGATTAATTACTCAGACCCCTTGATTAGTTTAAACTGAATTTACAAGAGATAAGGGTAAGAAAACTTAGCCACAGAATTTATCCTGGTTCACTCACTACCACTTGTGAGCTACGTCCAGTCCCAATGCCAACTAGCAATTGGATTTTCTCTTAATCTCTCAAGATTACAAGTATTCTTTTACAGACAAGCCTCTTCAGGCTCTACAGCCCAAGTATTCTTTTTCAGACAAGCCTCTCCAGGCTCAACAACCAAGTATTCTTTTTCAGACAAGCCTCTCTAGGCTCAAAAGCAAATACAAATGAGAGAAATGCTTAAGCTCACAAACTATATCAGTTTTGAGACTTAAACAGTTACAGATTGTACAGAAATTACTGAGGTATGCTCATAATAAAATAATTTGTGTGTACAAAGATGATAAAATAATCAGAGTGTTGCAGCAGAAAAATTTGCAGAGTTTCTGTTCTTTTTCAATTCTTCTCTTTTTTTCTTCTTTTTATAATCTTCAAAGATGGGGGTATTTATACCCAAATGATTGGTCCATTGAAGAAAATCATTGCTTGTGAAATACATGTTAACCGTTGTGAGACAGCCAGCTGCAGTACAAAATATTCTCTGACATATTCTGACGCGTTGCAAGGTTTTGCTCCTGCCAAAAAGCTGCTTTTTGTTGTTGCTGCAATTGCTGCGTAGCAGAGGACGCGTTGTGGCAGAGAACGTGCTTGAAATGCAACAAGGAGTGCCAGCTGTTGTAGCAGAGATCGTGCGTGATTCAAAATGAGATTCAGACAGATCTTCACAACTTCAGACAAGAGGTGCCACGTCATCAAGAGTCTTCAGACAGCCTTGATGTATCAGACGGGTTGAACTTCTTCAGACAGCTTCTGCTTCTTCAGACAGTTTCAACACTTAGTCTTTTAAGCTTTTGATGGCTCTTGCTGAAATCATAGATAAGAGATTGAGTTATATGTGTGTCTTATGATAAATATTTTAAGTCAAATTTGTTAACCATTAAAACTTGGAAATATTTCTGTCTTAAAACATCATATACCATTTTATGATATTTTTGAGACTTAACATTCTCCCCCTTTTTAATGATGATAAATTTTCTTAAAATATACAAATCTGAATAAGATTAAGAGATTAAAATAGCTCCCCCTGAGATACACATATCCCTTAACAAATTCTGTTCAAGGTATATGTTACTTAAAAAAAGCTTAGCGCTTGTGGAGTATACTCCCCCTGAGTCCTGTAATCACTCCAGATTTTGTTAGTTTTAATACTCCCCCTTTTGTCATCAATCAAAAGGGAAAATCAGAGCAAAAACAGTAACAGTGCAATACATATATCAGACAAAATCAAAAAGCAAAGAGCATGCACTCAAAATATGATATAAAACATTGATTGTATTTCATGGATATATATATAAAACTGACAATCAATCACTTGCCAAAAGAAATTGAAAACAAACATCAGACAATGGCAAAGCAGTTTAATCCTTTTTCTTCAGCAAGGCTTCAGTCAGAAATGAAATTAATTCTTCCTTGGCCTTGTTTATTGCTGCTTCTACTGATAACTTTAGCTCTTGTTGCCCAGACCTGATAAGTTGCTGTTCATGAAGAATCTGCTCTTGAGTGGCAAACAGATGCTTGGACTTTTCCTCTTGTGCTGCAAGCTTCTTCTCAAGATCCTTGACCTTGGACTTCAGCTTGAAGTTCTCCTCAGACAAGTCTTGCTTAGATTCAAATAGAATGATTTGAATGTAAGGGCAAACGAATCTTAGAACTCCAAAGCCTGGTCTCAAACCATACACAGAGGGTTGAAAAACTAGCCAAAAGAAAGTGCCAATGAATTTCAGCAAAACCCAGTCTTCATTGAAGGAGTCAGCAAGTGGGGGAAAGTAATCCTTCAGATAATGGTATTGGACATTTGTAGTCTTGCCAAGTCCCACTTCAGATTCAGCATCTGAACCAGTTGATCCAGAAGAAGATCTAGCATCTTCTCTGATCTTCCAATAAGAAGCCCACATCCAGTCTTGAAACAAGTGATTCAGGCCTCCTCCCTGAGAGTTGATAAAATCTGGTAAATCATCCCACTCTGATGTAGTCATAGCTTCAGACAAGGGTGCTGATACTGAGTAAACTTTAGCTCCTCTGTACTTTTCATCCTTGCCTTCTTTCAAGGGATACCTAGGAACAATTCTATCAGGCTTCACCAAGATTTTGGTTGAGGGTCTGATGGAACAAGTTCTAGGGGGCCTATAGCCTATCATCCCAACTCCCCTTTCCAGATCTCTCTGAAACAGTTCAGACTCTGTGTTGAGCTGTCTCACAAGATACCATTCTTCATTGCTCAGCCTCCATGACTCTTCAGAAAATGGGTTGATAGGTTCCCATATATGTGAAGGAGGGACAACACCCTTCCTGATCTTCTCTAGGCCACTTAATTTAGCACTGTACTTGGCTCTCTCTTCAGCAACAGTTCTTCTGGTGAGGCCATGGTGTAGAGATATAGCAGGTGCTGCTCTGAAGTACTGTAACTCTTCAGACAAGTTGCCAAACTTGGGCAAAGAGCAAGGATCAGAGAGAAGAAGAGATAGTTGTAGAGCCTCAGCAGGAAATGGCTCTTCTTCATAATACTATTGTAGTAAGAGTGGAGATGATGAAGGTGGTACAGGTGTATGAGGTGGGGATGATGATGGTGAGGGTATAGGTGATGGTGTTGATGGTTGAGGTTGAGGTGAAGAGGGTTCAGAAGGTTGGATTATTTGATGTGATGAGGGAACAAATGGTTGGTTTTCAAAGGGTTTAGATGAGGTAGGTTCAGAATGTTCAACAGGTTGAATTTCAGATGGTGTGGGTTGTGTTGGATCAGAAGGGATGGATGGTTTAGATGGTATGATTTCTGTTTGTAAAGGTGGTGATGGTTGTTTTTCTGGTGAGATAGGTTTAGGTGAAGGTTGAGGGGATGGTTGAGGTGGTGATTGCTTTTCTGGTGATGATGGAGGTGAGGGTGTAATATTGTCAAACCTCACTTTGATCCTTTTGTAGGGAGGCTTTGGTGCCTCAACTTCTTTAGCCTCTGTTTCCTTTTCTGCCTTTTCACTTTCAGCTTGTTTTTCTGCCCTTCTTCTTTTGAAGAACTCATTGGCCTTGACAAAATTTTGATATTTCCCTGCTGTATCTTCTTCTTCAAGCTGAGATTCAATACTCCTTGTCATCCTTGGCTCAATGACAGGTGCAAGCAACTTACTCTTGGTTCTTCTCCTCTGAGGTGCTCTGGACCTCTTCCTTTTCTTTGAGTTTTCAGCCTTGATTTCTTCTTTATCAGCTTCAGCATAAGCTAGCTGAGATGCAATAGCAAGAGCTCTATCAGTCCTCTCTTGCTCTTCTTTCTTCTCCAACTCCTCCTGCTCCAAGGCAGTAGCCAAGGCTGCCACCTGAATGAGTACAGGATCAGATGGGCAGGCAGCCAAAGGCTCAGCACCAACAACATTAGCTGCATCTGACTCTTCAGCCTGTCCCTCCATTTCAGAAGTAGGCTGTGAAGTCTGTGTAGGTTCAGACAGCTGACCCACAATTTCAGACGACCTATGAGAAGCTTTCTGAACAGGTTCAGAAATCTGATTCTGCACAGATGCAGTTGCCACCTTAGCAAAACTCCTTACAGGTAGCTTTTTCAGTTTGGATTGAGGAGAGGGCTTGGAGGGCTTGAACTCATGTCTTCTGATGTCACCTCTGAGCTCATTCTCCAAAATCTGCATTGTTGTATTTCTTCTCTCAGCTTTCTCCATCAGCAGGCTCTCCTTCATTGTAGGTGAGGGAGGTTTTGGAGTTAGCTTCACTCCCATGCTCTTGAGGTTTGATTCACCAAACACAGGAAGTGAAAAGTGATCAAACAGCCTCTCAATGGGGACTTTGAAATGCAGCAACACCTTAGTGATGATGGTGTTGTGGGGAAAGTTTCCTGCAGAGTCTCTGAGTCTCTTCTGCATGTGAAACATAATGATGTTGGGGAGGTTGATCTTCTATTTCTACAACAGATGGATGAGGCAGAACCTTTCCAACTCAGACACATGGTTCCTGCTTCCACTCTTAGGAATTACAGAGTTTCCTAAAATGGCATGCAGAACCCTAGCCTTGTCTGACATATGTTTTGCATCCAGACTTGCAGGTGTTGAAGTTCCATAGAGAAACTTAGTGAAATGCTTCTGACCAGCATTTCTAGTTTCCCAGCCCGGTGAGAACACAACTCCTTCAGTCTTGACACCACAGACAATAGCCAAGATGTCTTCATCAACAAAGATGGGAATGCCACGCACAGTGGCTTTGATGCTTGTATAAATGCCTTGAGGATTTGGAATACCTCTAGTTGTACTCCAGAAATCCAAGACACTCTGCTCGTGCCATTGTGTAAGGTTTTTGTTGAAGTATTCAACCCATCCGGCTGCTTTGAATTCTGCATAAAGGTCAATTCCCAAAGCTTCAAGGTTATCAAGATGCACACCCTTGGTCTTCACTATGTTTCCTCCAGCTGACTTCTTAGGTGCCATTGATGAGGGTTTGAAGAAACTTGAGAGAAAGAGATTTCTTGAGGACGAAGAATAGCAAGAGTTCTGAGAATAGAGTAAATGGTAAAGTTACTCTGACCCACTACCTTCTGTATATATAGACCTCTGAAGCAATTATGGCATGTACTGGCTGCGCAGACATAGGGTAACATGCGGAGTGGAAGAGATAAAAATAAAGGAAATTAAACTGTCCCTTATTGCCACGTCATTTGTTCATTTCAGACAAGTGATAGATTTCAGACATCCATATTAATTTCAGACGACCCAAAATTTCAGATAAGTCACTTGTTTCAGACAAGCTGGAATTTCAAACACATCAATTTTCATACAATCAAAATGCATGTATGTTCAAATTATCTCTAATGAACTTAAATCTATCTTCAGTTAGAGGTTTTGTGAATATATCAACCCATTGATGCTCTGTATCAATAAACTGAATATAAAAAACACCTTTCTGAACATAGTCTGTAATGAAATGATGTTTGATTTCTATATGTTTCGCCCTAGAATGTTGAATGGGATTCTTAGACAGATGAATAGCACTAGTATTATCACACAACACAGGTATAACAGATACTGAAATATTAAAATCCTTAAGCTGATACTTCACCCATAGCAGTTGTGAACAACAACTGGCTGTTGAGATGTATTCTGCTTCAGTTGTTGATAATGCAATTGTGCTTTGCCTTTTGCTCGACTAGCTAATCATATTCTCTCCAAAGAAATGACATCCACCACTGGTGCTTTTTCTTTCAACTCTGTCTCCAGCAAAATCAGCATCACAGTAACCTACTAGCCTGCACTCCTTACTTTTCTTATAGCACAAACCAAGATTAGTAGTACCTTTAAGATATCTGAAAATTCTTTTTACAGCTTTGTAGTGAGTAATTCTTGGATCAGATTGGAATCTAGCACAGAGGCATACACTGAACATAATGTCAGGCCTGCTTGCTGTTAGATACAATAATGAACCAATCATTCCTCTATACAAAGTTTGATTTACTGGTTCTTCATTCTCATCTTTATTTAAAGATGCAGAATGGTGCATTGGAGTTGTCATGGGTTTGCAATCACTTAAGTTGAACTTCTTAAGCATTTCCTTTGTATATTTTTCTTAATGGATCCATATACAATCAGAATCTTGCTTAATCTGAAGTCCTAAGAAAAATTTTAGTTCACCCATTAAACTCATTTCAAACTCAGATTGCATTAACTTAGAAAACTCTTTGCACAGTGAAGAATCAGTTGAACCAAAGATAATGTCATCAACATATATCTGGACAAGTATAAGATCTTTGTTAGACTGTTTTCTAAAAAGGGTTGTGTCTACTTTTCCTCTTTCAAAACCATTGGTTATAAGAAAACTGCTCAATCTGTCATACCACGCTCTTGGGGCTTGTTTCAGACCATAGAGAGCTTTCTTAAGTTTAAAAACATGTTCAGGAAAAGCTACATCTTCAAAACCAGGAGGTTGTCTAACAAAAACCTCTTCTTCAATGAGACCATTGAGAAAGGCACTTTTAACATCAATTTGATATAGTTTGATGCCATTATTTACAACATAAGATAAAAGAATTCTGATTGCTTCTAACCTGGCCACTGGGGCAAAGGTTTCAGTGAAGTCAATACCTTCTTGCTGGTTGTATCCTTGAGCAACTAATCTTGCCTTGTTTCTGACTACCTTGCCTTCTTCAGACAACTTGTTTCTGAACACCCATTTGGTTCCAATAATTGTTTTCCCATGGGGTTTAGGAACAAGGGTCCAGGCATCACTCCTAGCAAATTGATTCAGCTCTTCTTGCATGGCTAGGATCCACCCTTCATCATGCAGAGCTTCATCAATGTTCTTTGGCTCAATTTCAGACAGGAGAGCAAGTGAATTCAGATTCTTGAATTTTGATCTTGTCTTTACTCCTTCTGAAGTGTTGCCAATGATTTGCTCTTTAGGATGATGTGATTTGTATCTCCATTCATGTCTCTGAGGAGGTATCAAATCTGTCTGAGACTCAACATTTGTCTGAAGAGGTTCAGTAACAGTAGGAACTTCAGACGGCTGCTCATCCTTCAAACTGCTGTGATCATTCAGCTCCATTCCTGCAAAATCATCCTCTAGATCTGATAGTTCTCTATCAATCTCTTTGTTATCATTGAATTTTACATGAATAGTTTCCTCCACAGTTAAAGTTCTAGAATTATACACTCTATAGGCTTTAGATGTTTCAGAATATCCAATGAAAAATCCATTGTCTGACTTTGCATCAAACTTTCCAAGATCATCCTTGGTGTTGAGTATAAAACACTCACATCCAAAGGTGTGGAAATATGATATGTTGGGTTTTCTTCCTTTCCACAATTCATATGGAGTCTTTTTCAGAATTGGTCTTACCAATATTCTGTTTTGAAGGTAACAAGTTGTGCTAACAGCTTCTGCCCAAAAGGTTCTTGGTAAACTGCTTGAGTTGAGCATGGTTCTTGCCATCTCTTGCAAACTTCTATTCTTTCTCTAAACAACCCCATTCTGTTGAGGTGTTCTAGCCACGGAGAAATTGTGTGAGATCCCATTCTCATCACAGAACATTTGAAAGTTTGCATTCTCAAACTCTCCACCATGATCACTTATTATGACAGAAATACAGAATCCTTTTTCATTCTATACCTTCTTACAAAATACTGTGAAATTCTTAAAAGTCTCATCCTTGTTTCTAAGGAATATCACCCATATAAATCTAGAATAGTCATCAACAATCACCAAACCATATTTCTTGCCACTAAGACTTTATGTTCTAATAGGACCAAACAAGTCAATGTGTAAAAGTTCTAGTGGTCTGCTAGTTGAAACAACATCTTTACTCTTGAAAGAGTGTCTTGTTTGTTTCCCTTTCAGACAGCTATCACATAAAATGTCAGATTTGTATGAAAGCTTGGGCAATCCTTTAACAAGGTTGTGTTTTGATAATCTTGAGATTAATCTCAAGCTGGCATGCCCAAGTCTTTGATGCCAAATCTGTTTTTCATCTTCAACAGAAATGAAGCATTTTACATTTTGACTTGCTAGATCCTCTAGATCAATTTTATACACATTGTTGTGTCTTTTAGCAGTAAAGAGGGTTTGATCAGAGGTGTCTTTGACTATGCATCCTTCCTTGGTAAAGGATACTACATAACCACTGTCACATAATTGACTTATGCTCAGTAAATTATGTTGAAGTCCTTCCACAAGAAGCACATTCTTAATAAGGGATGAAGGAATTATACCTACAGTCCCTATGCCAGTGATCTTCCCTTGCTGGTTTCCACCAAAGGTGACCACTCCTCCTTCTTTAGGTCTAAGGTTTTGGAACAAAGACCTTTCTCCTGTCATGTGTCGCGAGCACCCACTGTCCATGTACCATTTGTGGGGTCTCCTTTGTCCTGTTAAACACATCTGCAACAGGAAAAATTAAGTTTTTAGGTACCCATGTTCTTTTGGGTCCTGTTTTGTTAGCTTTGGGTCTTGCTTTTCTCTTGTGTTTGCACTGAGTCACATTGTGTCCAGGCCTACCACAGTGAGAACACCCAGTAACCTTCTTTTTGCCTTTAGAAAAATTTAAGACAGTAGGAGGTTCAGACATGTTATAATCCCAAAAGCCTAGTCCACATTTGTCAAGAGAATGCCTTTGATTTCCAAGCATCATATTCAAATTTTTTGTTCCTTTGACAAATTTGGCTAGATCTTTTGTCAGTTCTGCAACTTGTTTCTGAAGTTTTTCATTTTCTTCAGACACAGCTTGCAGACTGCAGTTTTCAGTCTCAAGGGCCTTTTCCTTGAGCATAATATGTTCTATCTCAAGAGCCTCAAACTTATTACACATTTTTGTGTGAGCTTTGGATAGATTCTTATACTCTTGGAAAAGTTCCTTGGAACTTTCCACCAAATCATCATACATCTCTTGTAAGCTAAGAGGGAATACCTCAGCTTCAGAGCTGTCTGAAGATGGTAGACTGGCCATGAGACACAGATTTGCCTCTTCTGAAGTATCTTCCTCCTCTTGTGAGGTTGTCTCATCAAGATCTTCCCAAGTTGCCATAAGACCTTTCTTTTTCTTGAAAAACTTTTTCTTCTTAAAGTTGTTTTTCTTCAGTTTTGGGCATTCACCCTTCATATGCCCTGGTTGTTTACATTCAAAACAAATGATTTTATCAATGTTAGGCTCTTTACCTGTCTTTCCTGATCTGGATGATGAGGGTTGGTTCTTTCTGAACTTTCCTCTGTTCTGCAACATTCTTTTGATCTTTCTGCTTAGAAGAGCAAGATCATCATCATCTTCTGAGCTATCTTCAGAGTCTTCATCTGCCTCTGAAGCTGCTTCAGCTTGTATAGCCTTGATGTTGCCATGCCTAGACTGTTTAGCCTTGGAGTTTAGGGCTAAAGACTTCTTCTTGTTGTCATCTTCTCCAAGCTGAAGCTCATTGACCTTAAGAGATCCCAACAGTTCTTCCACTCTAAGAGAATTCAAATCTCTTGCCTCTTGAATGGCAGTAACTTTGGGTCTCCAGGACTTAGGCAAACTCCTTAGAATTTTTCTGTTGTTGTCTCCAAAATTATAAGTTCTGCCTAAGGACCTGAGTCCATTTGTTATGGTCTGAAACCTTCCAAACATCTGGTCAATGGTTTCAGATTCTTCCATCTTGAACATCTCATACTGATGTATGAGCATACTTATTTTTGATTGCTTGACAGTCTCAGTTCCTTCATGGGCTGCTTCAAGAGTATCCCAGATCTCCTTGGCAGAGGTGCATCCATGAACCTTTTCATATTCTGGTTTGTTCAAGGAACATATCAGATAGAGTATGGCTTTAGCATTCATCTGGACTCTATCCTTCTGCTCCAAAGACCATTCAGTCTTAGGTATAGGCACATCATTTTGCATAGGCACATAGTCTCCATCAGTGACCACATCCCAAACATCAATGTTTGTGCTTTCAATGAACAACTTCATTCTATCTCTCCAGTAGTGATAATCCTCACCATTGAAAGCTGGGGGTCTTGTGATAGAGGCTCCTTCTGTGATGTATTGCCTGTTGCTATTTGAAGCTTCCATAAGGATCTTTTAGTCCTCAAACACTTGTTAGGTGCTTCAACCCTGAGTCAAGCTCTGGTACCAACTGTAGGAACACAGGGAAACACTAGAAGGGGGGTTGAATAGTGTTTCTAAATATTTTAGAAAGCTTTTCGCAAATAGGTTCGCAAAACAGAATTTCAGACAGGCTTTTGGAGTGCTGTCTGAAGTTTTCAGATGGCTTGTAAAAATTGTTTTTAAAAGATGTTTTGTGCCTTTTAAAATATTAGATTAATTACTCACACCCCTTGATTAGTTTAAACTGAATTTACAAGAGATAAGGGTAAGAAAACTTAGCCACAGAATTTATCCTGGTTCACTCACTACCACTTGTGAGCTACGTCTAGTCCCAATGCCAACTAGCAATTGGATTTTCTCTTAATCTCTCAAGATTACAAGTATTCTTTTACAGACAAGCCTCTTCAGGCTCTACAACCCAAGTATTCTTTTTCAGACAAGCCTCTCCAGGCTCAACAACCAAGTATTCTTTTTCAGACAAGCCTCTCCAGGCTCAAAAGCAAATACAAATGAGAGAAATGCTTAAGCTCACAAACTATATCAGTTTTGAGACTTAAACAGTTACAGATTGTATAGAAATTACTGAGGTATGCTCAAAATAAAATAATTTGTGTGTACAAAGATGATAAAATAATCAGAGTGTTGCAGCAGAAAAAATTTGCAGAGTTTCTGTTCTTTTTCAATTCTTCTCTTTTTTTCTTCTTTTTATAATCTTCAAAGATGGGGGTATTTATACCCAAATGATTGGTCCGTTGAAGAAAATCATTGCTTGTGAAATACATGTTAACCGTTGTGAGACAGCCAGCTGCAGTACAAAATATTCTCTGACATATTCTGACGCGTTGCAAGGTTTTGCTCCTGCCAAAAAGCTGCTTTTTGTTGTTGCTGCAATTGCTGCGTAGCAGAGGACGCGTTGTGGCAAAGAACGTGCTTGAAATGCAACAAGGAGTGCCAGCTGTTGTAGCAGAGATCGTGCGTGATTCAAAAAGAGATTCAGACAGATCTTCACAACTTCAGACAAGAGGTGCCACGTCATCAAGAGTCTTCAGACAGCCTTGATGTATCAGACGGGTTGAACTTCTTCAGACAACTTCTGCTTCTTCAGACAGTTTCAACACTTAGTCTTTTAAGCTTTTGATGGCTCTTGCTGAAATCATAGATAAGAGATTGAGTTATATGTGTGTCTTATGATAAATATTTTAAGTCAAATTTGTTAACCATTAAAACTTGGAAATATTTCTGTCTTAAAACATCATAAACCATTTTATGATATTTTTGAGACTCAACATGCTTAGATCCTGTGTTTTGGAAGATAAGGGTAGTTGGGATAAGTATTTACCACTCATAGAATTTGCCTACAACAACAATTTTCATAACAATATAGGTGTGGCACCCTATGAGGCTTTGTATGGTAGGAAGTGTAACTCACCTTTGTGTTGGTGTGTGGTTGGAGAGAAAAGCTTGTTAGGACCAGAGTTGGTGCAAAAGACCACAGAAAAGATTAAGAGGATTAGGGATAAGTTGGTAACTGCCCAAAGCCGGCAGAAGAGTTATGCTGATAGGAGAAGGAGGGACCTAGAGTTCGAGGAAGGTGACCATGTGTTTCTGAAAGTTACTCCCATCACTGGCATTGGAAGAGCCATTAAGGCCAAGAAGCTGAATCCCCGTTTTGTCGGTCCTTTTCAAATCTTGCAAAGGATTGGTCCCCTTGCATATAGAGAAGCCCTTCCACCCCATTTGGCTAATATCCATGATGTGTTCCATGTCTCATAACTTAGAAAATACGTCCATGATCCTTCCACCCCATTCTGCACGGATTATTGACCGAAGCGTCAAAACCTTGAGGAATAAAACCATTCCGTTAGTGAAGGTGTTTTGGGAGGGTCAGTCGCCAGAGGAGGCAACATGGGAAAAAGAGGAGGATCTTCGCTCTCAGCTTCCAAAGTTATTCGGTTGAGGTAAGGAACTTTAATTCCCTATTTTATCCTTTAGTCAACTATCTGTAGTCAATTTTAGGGACAAAATTGTTTTAAGGGGGGTAGAATTGTAATATCCCACTGTTAGAGACTTTAACTTATAGGAAATTCATAACATGAATAGGATGAAGTAAGGAATTGATAAAGAGAAGCTTAAGAGGCAAAAATCAGGGTTTCATGCCTCAGGGTTTTCGCTCAAGCGAGTAGGTCTCGCTCAAGCGGATTATGAAGCAAAAACTATAGGATTTCGGTTTTGCAAGTCTCGCTCAAGCAAGCTCCAGGACACAAAATGTGTTGCTCTCTGGATGATTTTTGCTTAAGCTAGCAGTTCTCGCTTGATCTAAAATGTCCATCTCGCTCAAGCTAAAATCTCGCTTGAGTTAGAATGACAGTTACAACATTTTAAAAACACGATGCAATCAGTTTCCCACTCAGTTTCTCTTCCCTTTTTCGTTCTTCCAGAGAGAGAAAGAGAGGTTTTAGTGAGAGAATGCCCCAGTGAAGATCAAGAACGATTTCTAATCTCCAAGATCAAGTCCCTCATCAATCTACTCACCTCCAACGCTTCCTCTCTTCCGTTCGTTCTTCGTTTTCTCAAACCTCAGGTGGGTGTGATTGTCTGTCTCTTTGCTGTTTGAATTTTAGAGCATGATCCCCTATTCTTCCTTCCCTTTCTTTCTTTGAATCATGATGTGTATGTTAAGATAAACCTAGGTAGTGTGAATGTGATGGTTGTTTGGTATATGATTTACGTGAACTATATTATAGGAGACTTAGATGAGTATGTGTAGTGATCTTTAAGCATGTTTATATATGATTATGGGCCTTTGGCCATCACAGTTATGCATTATGAGTTAATAATCACAGGGCTTACAACCATTTCAGAGCCTCCGAGCTAATTCAGGGGTCTTCGGACCATCTCAGGCCTTCGGGCAATCATGTTTAAGAAAGACGAGGCGAACGCATCGACCTCTCGACCAAGGGGAAGATGGGGGACCCTCAATCATGATAATAAATCAAGTTATGTGTACATCATATTCAGATAAAACTTAATCTCAGGTTTCCCTGGACGACGATCCTTGGAATCATGACCGAGCGCTCAATCACAGTCATGTTACAGTGAAATGACCCCGGGTGTCGGATTACAACACTTCACAGACATGCATTTATCAGCTTTATTATTATTGTGTTGTGCTTGATTGATGTGAAGTTGATGTTTGATTATGATGGTTGTTTGAGAATCATGATAACTGCATGTATGTTCCCCTGGAGTGTCTTTTTTCATGCCCACTAGGACGTTGGTCTCACCCCATTCCGTTGAAACAATATTTCAGTTGTGCAGGATACTCCTCAGGATGGAGATGATCAGTAGGAGCTACATGGCATGGATAGTTTAGCACTTTGTTATATTCTATATACTTAGATATTTGTTATGTTTTGTTGGATAATTGTATCGACTGGAGCCTGTGTGACGAATATAGATTATGGTTATTTCTTTGTTTCATGTATGAAATGTTTGGAGCTTTAGTAAGTGTTGGATTACTTAAGCAAATTATGTGTATGCCGATACGCGAAATGAACAAAATAATTTCACGAATTTGGAAATAGTGCTCCCAACAGGCATTATTTCTGAATATAGCATTCTTCCTTTTGGATATAGAATTCTTCCTTTTGGATATAGAATTCTTCGTTCAATTAAATAGGTGTATTTTTTTTATTGTTAACTTGTTATGTTCTTGGTTGGTGAATTTCCAAACGTGGATTTTGTGGTCTTGGTGAAACTAAGTGTTATAGAGAGTAGGGGTGTTCACGGGTCGGTCTGGTTCAGTTTTGATAAAAAACAAATTCGAACCAAACAAAAGTGTTCGAATCGGTTTCGACCGATTTCCTCATTCTTTTGGAAATGACCTGAACCAAACCAAACAATCAAGAACGAATTGGTTTAGTTCGGTTCAATCTGATCAGAAACTCAATAAAGCCACACATTTTCCTTTCTCAACCTCATCACTTCACAAGTACTTCATTTTATTCTCTGCTCATTACTTTCTTAATAATAATTAATAATAATAAATTTAACATAACTATATGTTATGTATAGAATCAGAGTGCAAAAACGCATAACAATTACGAAAAATAACAGAACACAAAAACACATAACAGTTAACAAATGGAACTGGAAGATAAAAAACAGAGTTCAAGAACCCTTACATAGTACAAACGGACACAGTGGTCGGTGCTGGTGGTCGTAGAAAACAAAAAGGCGGTGATTTCGCTCTGAGGTGTTGGTGTTGCTAGTGCAGCGGTCACAAACTCGAGGTGGTGTTGGTGTTGCACTTGACGATGGTCGCATAGTCGCAAACATTGCGAATGGTCATGCTCTGCGTTTGCAGACTTGAGCAGTGCTGCTGCTCAATTTTTGCGGTCTCAATTGGTGCTGGTGTTGCTGGTGGTTGGTGATTGGTGCTACTGGTGCGGTGCTGGTGCTGTCAGTGACCAAACGATAAAGACGACACAAAGAAAATGAGGATGAAGAGGAATGTTGAAACCCTAACTGATGTCTTAGACTTAGGAAATACAAAACGCAAAATTTGTTTACTCAGTTTATAATTTTTTATTTAGTTTTTTTATATATGTGTGTTCAGTTCGGTTCGAGTAACAGGTTCGGATTTCTCAACCCGTTACCCGAACTAATAGTCATCGATTATAATTGGTTTGGTTTGAGTCCAACCCGAATGAGTAAAAAAATCCGAACCAATTAGAACGATTTGGTTTGGTTCGTCGGGTTCATCGGGTCGATCTGAACCAATGAATATCCCTAAAAGAGAGTGCCAAATTGAATCACTAAGGATTTCACAGCGCCTTTTTCCAGGAATTACCATGTTGGTGGTTGAATTTTTAGGGTTTTCATGGAAAGGGTGAAGGGAATCAAGCATGTGGTCAGGGTGCAGCGAAATAAATGGATTCCCTCCCTTGCTATAATCGTTAATGCGAAAACACGAATCAAGGCAAAAAGGCATGAAACATAATGACATACCTTATGAGGATTATAAACGAGGCAATAGCAGCCACGTCTCTAGAGGTGTCCACGCCAACAGCCGAACTAGGAAACCTGTAACATCCCGCAAATTAGGAGCTTTAATAACTCATTAGGCTAAAAATAAAGAGGATTATGTAATAGTAATTAAGGGAAGGTAAGTTGAAGAATTGAAGGTTTAGACTTGAGTTTAAAACTAAATTAGAATTCCATTCAAGTTAATATGAAGGGTTTTGGGTTACTGGTAATCGATTACCAGAGAGTTGTTTTATGGTAATCGATTACCAGAGGTTAGGTAATCGATTACCAGGGTACTAGGTACTCAGTAATCGATTACAAGTAGTTGTAATCGATTACCATTTTCCCAGGAACGTTTTCTAGTGTAATTTTCACCTCTGGTAATCGATTACAACATTACTGTAATCGATTACCAGCTGTACAGTATAAATAGACGGACATGCAAAATCAGATATCAAGTTTTCTCTTCTTCTTCCCTCACGAACCCTAGAGATAGAGAGTGTGTGTTAGAGAGAGAGACGCCTATTTAAGAGCTTGGGAAGGGATTTGGAGCTAGGGATTCATCAAGGAACCTTCTACTCATCAAATATTCCTTGAAATTCAAGAAATTGGTGAGTATAACTCACACACCTACTTTCCCCTTTAATTTTGATGTCTCCCTAATGTATGAGCCCCACTCTTTAATTCCTCTTCTATATGATTATTGTGGTTAAATTAGTAATGTATGCATGAGATTGAGTAGTTTGGTTAGTATTTCCACTGAAAACCTTAGGGTAGCAGGATTTACGAAAGTAGCGAGATTATGAAATTGACGAAATGCCTATTGTATGATCCTTACCCCTTCGATTTCCCTCTATTTGGTTAAATTGATTGGATTTATGATGATTGCATTGAATGGGATAGTTGATGTTAGAAATCTCTAGAAAAGACTTGATTATTTGTTGTGGGCGTGTGCGCCGTGAGTAGTTGTGGGTGTATGCACCGTGTTCAGTTGTGGGAGTGTGCTCCGATATCAGTTGTGGGAGTATGCTCCGGATTCATTCAGTTGAGGGCGTAAGCGCCATAGCCCATCAGCTGGGTTATGCCGATTATGTGTATTTGTGTTTAAGATGCTTAGTTTATATGTATATCTTACTTGGTGATGATAGTTGCATCTCATATTCTATTTTCTCCCATATAACATTTTGCACAGTTATATTTCACCGAGACATTAGTCTCACCACTCGTTTTGTGGACACAATCTAGGTGTGCAGGTATCTCCTGGCAGGGATCAGTGAGTTGAAGGCAGGAGTTTGATATATGTTGGATTTTAGTATCTATTAGATTGTGTAGAAATACTTATATATATTTCACTTCATGTTAGAGATGTTTAAATTCGTAGCCTTCGGGCCTTTTTGCACTTTTATCGATTATGTATATAAGTTTGAGTTCTTCACAAATTGTATAAGTTATCGTTGGTTTCTTATCGAATTGTGATGTTTGATGTTCGAAATGGCACGATTCAAATTTAGAAAAAAATTGGGAATTAGTCTCCAACGGACTAAGTCTTGAATTTAGAAATTTGGGTGTTACATTTTGGTATCAGAGCAGTTCAATCTAATTGGACTGTGGTAGTAGGATTTTCTTGTGACTTGTTATTTTGATTTATGCATTGTTTTGTGAATTGAGAGACTGATCATCTCGATATTTACTTAATGATGTGTAGATAATCATGGCAAGCGGCAGGAGAGGTCGTGCTAGAGTTAGTCCTTCCTCGTCCGGGAATCCACCTGCGGATCCAGTAGCAGCAGCTCTGCAGGCTCTTACTCAGATGTTGGGGGAACAAATGAATTCTAACAGAATGCAAGCCGAGGCAGCTCGAGAGCAGGCAATCCTCAATACAACACTACTTCAGGAGTTGAACCGAAGGACAACGGGGACACCTCCCATTCCTATGGTGGATCAGTTTGTTCGCGGGTTAGCGGAATTTCGGAAACACAACCCTCCCCAATTTAATGGGGTATATGATCCGGATGTGGCGTCCAATTGGCTTATAGATCTTAATAGGATTTTCGATGTGATGAAATGTGTTGATGACTCCAAGGTTGGTTTTGTTGTGTATATGCTGAGGGGTGAGGCGGAAGATTGGTGGAAGACTGCTAGTGTTTGGGCTGCGGTGGCGGAAACCCCAATCACCTGGAATGTCTTTCAGACTTTGTTTTTGGAGAAGTACTTTCCAGCAACCGTTCGAAGACAAAAGGAAGCTGAGTTTCTTCAACTAAAGCAAGGGAGTCTGACGATGGGCTAGTATGTGGCCAAGTTTGAGGAGCTAGCCAAGTACTCCAGGTACATGCAAGCGTTCGTCGACGAAGAGTTGAGATGTGCACAATTTGAAGGAGGACTACGACCGGAATTGTTGGATCGAATCAGAACATATGAGATCAAGGATTTCCCCACCTTAATCAACAAGTGCTACATTGCTGAGAAAAACCAGAAGAATGCTGCCTCACCTCCGTTGTCAGTTGGTAAGGGGAAGAAACAGCTAGAGGAGCCCAGTCAGGAATTAGACCCAAGATCGGAGGAACAGGATGATGACTTTATGAACGACGCCATAGCTCAGGAACGTGGAAGATGCCCCAATGCCCTAAATGTGGGAGGGACCATGGGGGAGAGTGCATGTGGGGACTAGGGGTATGCTTCAAATGTGGCCAACCCGGACACTTGATACGGGACTGCCCAGAAACTACAAGTCGAAAGAGATGTTTCCATTGTCAGAAGTGGGGTCACATAGCACGTAGGTGCCCAGAGTTAAGGGGGGATGAAGGTAAGAACAAGGTTAAATTTTTCTTAATTTAACCATCACGAGAGGGAATGAACGTTGCCTTTTCACTTATTACTTTATTTTGTTCATGTTTATTTCTGTTGATATGATGGGATTATGTGTGTTAGTGTTATGTTTTGGTGTGCCACTTTGACTGCTTGCATACTTGATATTTAATCTAAATTGAAAGCTTGATTAGAGTAAGAAATGTAGAGATGTAGTATAGTACAAATTTTGAGGTCAAAATTTCTTTTAGGGGGGTAGAATGTAACATCCCGCAAATTAGGAGCTTTAATAACTCATTAGGCTAAAAATAAAGAGGATTGTGTAATAGTAATTAAGGGAAGGTAAGTTGAAGAATTGAAGGTTTAGACTTGAGTTTAAAACTAAATTAGAATTCCATTCAAGTTAATATGAAGGGTTTTGGGTTACTGGTAATCGATTACAGAGGGATGGTAATCGATTACCAGAGAGTTGTTTTATGGTAATCGATTACCAGAGGTTAGGTAATCAATTACCAGGGTACTGGGTACTCAGTAATCGATTACAAGTAGTTGTAATCGATTACCATTTTCCCAGGAACGTTTTCTAGTGTAATTTTCACCTCTGGTAATCGATTACAGCATTACTGTAATCGATTACCAGCTGTCCAGTATAAATAGACGAACATGCAAAATCAGATTTCAAGTTTTCTCTTCTTCTTCCCTCACGAACCCTAGAGAGAGAGTGCGTGTTAGAGAGAGAGACGCCTATTTAAGAGCTTGGGAAGGGATTTGGAGCTAGGGATTCATCAAGGAACCTTTTACTCATCAAATCTTCCTTGAAATTCAAGAAATTGGTGAGTATAACTCACACACCTACTTTCCCCTTTAATTTTGATTTCTCCCTAATGTATGAGCCCCACTCTTTAATTCCTCTTCTATATGATTATTGTGGTTAGATTAGTAATGTATGCATGAGATTGAGTAGTTTGGTTAGTATTTCCACTGAAAACCTTAGGGTAGAGAGATTTACGAAAGTAGCGAGATTATGAAATTGACGAAATGCCTATTGTATGATCCCTACCCTTTCGATTTTCCTCTATTTGGTTAAATTGATTGGATTTATGATGATTGCATTGAATGGGATAGTTGATGTTAGAAATCTCTAGAAAAGACTTGATTATTTGTTGTGGGCGTGTGCGCCGTGAGTAGTTGTGGGTGTATGCACCGTGTTCAGTTGTGGGAGTATGCTCCGATATCAGTTGTGGGAGTGTGCTCCGATATCAGTTGTGGGAGTATGCTCTGATATCAGTTGTGGGAGTATGCTCCGATATCAGTTGTGGGAGTATGCTCCGGATTCATTCAGTTGAGGGCGTAAGCGCCATAGCCCGTCGGCTGGGTTATGCCGATTATGTGTATTTGTGTTTAAGATGCTTAGTTTATATGTATATCTTACTTGGTGATGATAGTTGCATCTCATATTCTATTTTCTCCCATATGACATTTTGCACAGTTATATTTCACTGAGGCATTTGTCTCACCACTCGTTTTGTGGACACAATCTAGGTGTGCAGGTATCTCCTGGCAGGGATCAGTGAGTTAAAGGTAGGAGTTTGATATATGTTGGTATTTAGTATCTATTAGATTGTGTAGAAATACTTATGTATAAATACTTATGTATCTATTAGTTTGATATATATTTCACTTCATGTTAGAGATGTTTAAATTCGTAGCCTTCTGGCCTTTGTGCACTTTTATCGATTATGTATTAGTTTAGTTCTTCACAAATTGTATAAGTTATCGTTGGTTTCTTATCGAATTGTGATGTTTGATGTTCGAAATGGCACGATTCAAATTTAGAAAAAAATTGGGAATTAGTCTCCAACGGACTAAGTCTTGAATTTAGAAATTTGGGTGTTACAAAACCCTCCTCAACTCTGCTAGTAGTGTTTGGAGAGTAAGAGCGACTACTCGTGTGTTTAGGGTAATGCATCTCATGCTCTATTTATAGAGTGGTGGCTAGGGTTTTACCCCTCACTCACTTATCCCTAACACATATGGGCCTGGCCCATTATGTTATAATTCTAATCAAATTAGAATTATTATCTTTTCCTAACGGCTTGTTGTATGTGTGTGACCTAATAGGCTTTTAATATTTGGTTATGATATTAAAATAAAACCCTTTATATTTAATATCATAAATAGTGAGCGGTATCTAGCAATACATCATACTACCCAAATATTGAGATTATCAACAAATTTGACGAATCCTATTTTATGATAATAATTTATATGATCCGTCCCTTTGTCCAAATATCTAATTGAACACAAGGGCATGGAATGTATCAACCTTGTATAGTTCAATTTATGTTTTCTTGATCCCCAAGTGCAACACCCTCATCCAATGACGGGTATTACACGATTAACTCTATTGCGATTTGTTAATTTATCTCTTAATAAAAATTAGGAAAGTTGGTAATTGTTTTTTTTTTGTAAAGCATATTATCAAATTAAGTTCGGGTTGAAACAAGAAGAAGTGCATTGGTATTAAACCTATCATTTCGTTACTTATTCAAAATTACAATAGACATGACGTACATCTAGGATAGGATTTTAACATAATACATCACATAAGTAGTGAATCCTCTATTTGACTACAACCTTAAACACTACCATTTGACTTAAATGAGATCTGGTTCGACCTGAACACCACGCCCTTCTTTAGAACAACGTGCATCCTTGCAGAGTCCATGCGCTTTTAGGTGCCAAAATAATAACAGACAACAAAAGAAGACAAGGGGGTGAGAACACTTTACATGAACTCACTTAACGCAGGATATAGTATACTAGAGCACACACACGGAAATTCCACACAATTCAACCAACAATAAATCTAATCATTCACATAGAAGGTCACAACGTCATAAAATGATGTGCTATGCTCATGCAATGCAAACAACCACATCATTCACCAAGGAATCTCAAGCAACCACTATGTACCATGCAATGCATGAGGGCCCAGGGAAAATCACCACCACAGTGCACACAGCAACTGCCCGACCATATATGTACAATGTATCAGGAGTTAGAGTCTGTACTAGCGCGGTACTTATATTTTTCTTTTGGCCAATTTTATCCGACTTCCAGACAATCTCAACTGACCCCGAAAACTTGAGAGCGACAGGATAGTCAAGCTTGATCACCAGCGTGCTCGACAGTAGGTCTCTCGCCTACGTCACCTGAGCCATTTCGGAACCTGACTATCCTCAGGGCTGGCATCCCCCCTCGAGGACCCGCTGGCGTTCTTTGCAAAACCCAGTGCACCCGTCCCTACCAGGTTCCCACTTTACCGAGTGTCACTGCCATATAGGTCGCAAGGTTTTCAACCTTGATCATCAATAATGCTTTATGATGCATGTCACACAAAAATGCCTACAACATTCACATCCTTACAGGCAAAGCCCATCGAATCATTCAACGTCACCACTTACCCGTGGTACGGCCCGATTCAATGTCTTTCCTTCCAGGAAAACCAGACAATAATTTCTCAGCATACACAATCCTTACAGGCAAAGCCCATCGAATCATTCAACGTCACCACTTACCCGTGGTACGACCCGATTCAATGTCTTTCCTTCAAGGAAAACCAAACCCTATCTTGGGTTGGAACCGCACTCTCTCACTAAGCTTCTCGAGTCTTATGTAAGAAGAGGGTGTTGGTTATAATCTTTTATAGTGGTTTGTACTAATGTTCTTGATAATCATGTCCACTTAAGTCCTATAATTTACTAAGACTTATGATTGTGTCTTATGGATAGCATTACTTATCCTAATTCCTCTTGTACGGCTAATTAAGATTAAGTTTAACCTTTAATTATAATTAGTCTTCATTAATTAAACTATAATTAATCTTAATCTTCTTTAATTAAGTCTTAATCCTTACTTAAGAACTTAATTAATTCATAATTATTCCTTAATCTCTTCCTTAACCTTGGATTGAGCTTTTAATTATATTTGATTAAGGATAATTAACTTTAGCCTTAATTAATTATTCTTTACTTAATTAACTTAAGTAGATTAGGTTAATTAATTTAAATAATTAAATTAGCTAAGTCCACTAATTAATTTCTAAGTTTTAATTTTAATAACTTGGATTAGAGTTGAAGTCCAACTCTAATCTAAGCCCAATTTCATAAATTATATTTGGTTGACTTTCAATGAGTCCTTGACTCACTTTTTGAAGGTTTTGGGCCTAAACCAAAGGCCCAAATGTTTGATAACTCTTAGAAATTCATTTTTTACTCATAACAACTCAAAACATTGCCTTTTGGGTTGACTTTTACTTTGGTTAAGTTGGAAATCCGAATTTAGTTCTTTTATTATTATAAAAGTTTTTCCTTATTTGCACTTTAACCCTTTTTGTTTGTAAAATTTTTCCTTAGTCCTTTTGGGTCACCAAAGCCCAAAAACATGTTTTCCAAAACTTCTTGATCTTTTCAAGATCAAAAAGCATTCTTGATGAGTTTCATCAAGAACAACTCAAGAACATCAAGAACACCTTGAATGTTCATCAAAACTCCAATTTTTCAACGCATCCAAACAATTTCATAAACTCAAACAACTTCATGCATGTTCTTAAATTCAACATATAAACACATTCCAAGCATCAAAATAATTTTGAACCACGTGCACACAAGCACATTAACAAGCAAGTCTTTTTTTTTATAAAACTCCAAATATACAGCCATTGTGAATATCGAATATCTCCTAGCCTAGACATCGTATCCACGATCCGACCATTCAAAATGACGATTCAGGTGTTATGAACCAGCCACTAAAATGTCAGCTCGATCCAACGGGGAACGAATATGCCGTCGCCATTTTACGGTCGCAGCTCTATGTAAAAACGGAAAAAATTTCTTTCCAACCAATTTCACAATTTGCATGCATCCAAAATCATCAAACAAACACATTTCAAGCATCATAACAATTTCTAAAACACACATAAAAACCACATGCAAACATCCGAATCATTTCCTTAAGGAAATAGGTTCCAAGAATTCATTTTTACAAAAGATAAAGGGATAGGGACAAGGATCAAGGGCAATCCTTAACTCTAGTCACCAATCCTACTAGAGTTCAAGGTTCTCCCCCCCTTACCTAAGGAAAATCTCCACGAACAAGGTGCAGAAACAGCTCCAAAACAGAGCCTTCTTTGAGCTCCTTTGATCACCAAGACAAGAATCTACAAGGCTTGAAGGCTAGAATTTGAAGTTCAAGGCTCAAAAATGGAACCTTGGACTTGAAAGTGTTTGGGAGAAAATGGAAGATGGAGAGAAAGAGAGAAAGGGAGCTCACGGCCAAGTAGAAGAGAAAAGGAAGAAATGAGAAAGTGAGATTGCTATTTTCATTTTGCATGTTTCGATTCTCTTTTTTTTTTTTTTTGAAAGAAAACAAGTGTAAGGTGGTTTAGGCATTTAGTGACACTTGTCTTGAGAAAAGGTGAGAAAACAACAAGTGTCCTTCATGCATACTCAAGGACATGCAAGGCTTCTAGGAGAAGGAAGGATTGTGCCAATTTTTCTGGCCCGGATCAAGAGTATTCGGGTCGGGCTCCAGGAAAGGTAGGGGTAAAATGGTCACTTCACACCAAAATTTCCCAAAAATTTCTAGAAAAATTCCTATAATTGCTCTAACCTATTTTAAGCCTAAAAATGTGATTAGAACTAACTTCTCACTTAAACTTTCTTATTTCCCAATTTTCCCAGTTTTTTCACACAACAGTCAATTTTTAATAAAAGTAAGCAGATAGAAAATTATGGTTTTACACACAAAAATTCTATAAAGTTATAATTATCATTTTCAATCATCTTTTAAGGTTCAAAATATATATTCCATATTATTTCACAATTTTTCATATGCTGGTTAGGGTTATACTACTAACTAGGGGCATTCTGGTCTTTTTGCCCAAAAGCGCCATAAAATTCTAAATAATTTTCTAAAATTCATTATTAATTATATTAAGACTATTTTGACTAAAAATATTGATCCCTTTAATGTTTTTTCTATTTTTCATAATTAAATCTATATTTTCCTTAACTGTATAATTTCTAAGGGTATTTCAGGTCATTTTCTCAACACCTCTCTAAAAATAAATCATTCATAATTATGGTTGGAAATTCCAAAAATAAAATTTTGATTGCTTATCAATAGTTCCTAAATACCTCATATTTAATTTATTAGTATTATTATTATTATTTTAACTTTCTCTATTTTATTTATATACCGATAGGGGAAATTGTGGGTGTTACACCAAGTAGGCTGTACAGAAAATAAACATCTCATGTTTATCCTTCTGAGCATGGCCATGCATTTTGCAGTCTCACTTTATCAAGAGGCCTACAGATATTTCCTGTTACATAGGAGGGACAAATCCCATCTAGGGCACTCACATTTCTCAACATAATTTATTATATGTCCAAATACCAACTTTATGATCACCTTGTTACAGGAAACGTTTGATGATATTTAAAACACATAATTCCTTATGTAGGAATCGTAGTGATTTCAGGTCAAAGGACTTCATATAACATTTATCAACTTAAGAAACGTTCATGACACTTATGTAACAATCCATGCAAAGTTCTTAAGGTGGGTCTGTCCAGTATAGGGATGGCAATGGGTAGGGTTTGGGTAGGGTACTATAGTACCCGTCCCCATACTCGCGTTTTAAAAAAATACCCGTACCCGGACCCATACCCGCGTGGGTAGTGATTCTAGTACCCGTACCCTTACCCGCTGGGTACTCAAGTACCCGTACCCGTACCCATTACCCGCACTTTTGTTAACTATAAGAAAATAAATTGATTAGAAAATAAAAATTAATTAAAAATTAAATAAAAATAATTCATAGATCATCCAAGTTTAACCTATAAAACAACTATCATATGTGGAAGTGGATGGGAGATTAAACAATTGGGAGGGGAAATGAAAATCAGATCATGTTTTAAATTAATTAAATTAGTAATATATATTAATGTTTTTTGGTGACTATAATATAGATTAACATTAACTTTTTTTTAAATATTAATTAATAATATAAACATATATATATTTATTAAATTAATTATACGTATATAAATTACATTAATTATATATATTATATAAGTGCGGGTATGGGTAGGGTAGGGTACCATAGTACCCGTACCCGCACCCGTACCCATTAAAAAGTGCGGGTAATTACCCATACCCGCACCCATACCCATTTGGTGGGTAATTACCCTACCCATTGTGGGTAATTTTTGCGGGGTACCCACTGGGTCTGGGTCCAATTGCCATCCCTAGTCCAGTACACCATTACTCTTAATGTGTAGCTATGTGAGTGCATGATATCTCATATCCATGATCTGTGAGATGTGATCATCAATGAACTCACATACTAGTCTAAATGCATCTTCGTCCTAAGATGATACTTGACCAGGGACTATTTTAAGAATAGTTCTTCATAAGATCTCACGACCAAGTCATCTACTTAATTTCTTATGAAGTTTAAGTTTACTATTCTAAGGACAATAATTATATTCTAAAAGAATTAATAAATGAATTGCCTTTATAAAATAATAATATGATACAAGTGATGGATGTTCAAAATAAAACATATAGGTCTCTAGTGCATACACTAACAAAGGGGCGCGATTAGAAAAATGATGAGAAAACAAGTTTGAATTGTTTTTTTTTCTCTAATATCTATTTTTGCTTTTGTACTCTGTCGTTGCTGTCAGGGTGGAAATTCTATCCATGTGTTGTTGGCTTTTGTTTTGGTCATGGAACTCGTCCAATTTAAGCATCTTTGGATATTCTGACCAACTTTCCTACTAGATATATGTCTCATTTTGTTGTGTTGTACCTTGCTCTCTATCCCAAAGTGTGAAGGGACAGGATGTAATCATTGAATATGGCTAGGGTGCATCAAAAGAAATATTAAAGGCTCAAATGGGCAATCAAAAATTGAAAAAATTTAATCAAGGTTGGCTATTTGGCACTGAGCAAAATTTTATAATTACAAAATATGCCTTTGTCACCTCCATATTTTCCACTAGCAAGACAAAATTCAGAAACTCAAGCAATAACAGTTGACAAGCAGCGGTGAAAAGCTATCAATTTCAGTGTTTAGGCTCTCGATCAGCTCACCGGTTATTGGCTAAAATTCCTTGATAAAGAACTTACTGGTTTTAATTAACTATCCTGATAGGTTTTCCTGAGAAGTATCCTAATCCTAATTGATTATGAAATTAAACACAAAACCCTATCATCTTTCCTAATTTGGTTAGTTAAACTGCCTAATTACAGAGAATTTGAAAAAGGTTGCCCTAAATCCTAATTTCCAAAGGTCCTAAAATATTTAAAAAGTCCTAAAAATTTTAAATTTAACAGAAAAACAGAAGATAACTGAATATGCACTGTATAATATGATGTATCAGTGGGGCAAAAATATAAAGTACATATCAAAAAGAAAATAAGAAAAAAAGAAGAAAAGAAAAATAAGACGAAACATAAGAAGAAAAATAAGAAAATAAAAAGAAATAAAAAGGAAAAAGAAGGAAAAGCACCAAATAGAAAAAAAATCAATCGTCGTGCCCCTCACCAGGTTGACCCGGAAGGGACAATCCTTTGTGTGGGACGAGAAATGTGAGAGGAGCTTCCTGGAGCTCAAGGAGAGGCTGACCACCTCCCCGGTACTTGTGTTGCTGGACTTGTCCAAAACTTTTGAGGTATATAGTGATGCTTCTAGTAAGGGGTTAGGACGTGTTCTGATGTAGGAGAGGAGAGTTGTAGCTTATGCCTCTAAGTAATTGAAACCCCATGAGGAGAACTACCCTACCCATGACTTAGAGTTGGCGGCTGTGGTATTTGCCCGCAATATTTGGAGGAATTTCCTTTATGGAGTGAGGTTTGAGGTCTTTAGTGATCATAAGAGACTTAAGTACCTCTTTGATTAGAAAGAACTTAACATGAGGCAGAGGGGGTGGATGGAGTTCCTAAAGGACTATGATTTTGAGTTGAGGTACCACTCGGGTAAGGCCAATGTAGTGGTCAACGCCCTCAGTAGCAAGTCCCTGCATGTGTCGTCCATGATGGTGCATGAGATGAGTTTGTTGGAGGAGTTTAGGAACCTAAGCTTGAATGTAGAGGTCGGAGAGAGCTGTGTGAAGCTTCACAGGTTAGAGGTAACTAGTGAGCTTAGGGCTAACATTAGAGAGGCACAAGGTTTAGACCTAGACCTCCAAGCCAGGAAGGGGTAGTCAGGTTTCTTTGAGTCGAGTGATAGGATGATTTTCATCCAAGGAAGAATTTGTGTCCCTAAGTGGGGTAGCCTGAGGCAGCAGATTTTAGAGGAGGCCCACGGGGGCAAGTTCTCGGTACATCCTGACACTAGCAAAATGTATCAGGATTTGAGGAGGATGTTTTGGTGGGACGGTATGAAGGGTGAGGTATCATAGTTTGTTTCCAGGTGTTTAGGGTGTCAGCAGGTTAAAATAGAACACCAGAAACCTTCAGGAATTCTTCAGCCATTAGAGATCCCGAAGTGAAAATGGGAGAGAATAACCATGGATTTCATAGTGGGACTACCTAGAGGGTCCTAGTAGGGTATGACGCCATTTAGGTCATTGTGGACCGGCTGACAAAGTTGGTCCACTCCCTACCTATTAGGGCTACCTATTCCCTGAGCATATTAGCAAACATGTATGTCAAGGAGATTGTGAAGCTCCATGGCATTCCCTCTAGCATAGTTTTAGATAGAGATCCTAGGTTCACCATTAGGTTTTGGAATGCACTTCACTAGGCTTTCAGGACTAAACTGAGGTTTAACACCACTTACCATCCTCGGAATGACGGCCAGTCTGAGAGGAACATCCATACCCTAGAGGATATGCTTAGGGCTTATAACGATAGTTTCCATAATAGTATAGACATGGCACCCTATGAGGCACTGTATGGTAGGAAGTGTAGGTCCCCACGCTGTTGGTATGAGGTGGGTGAGAGGAACCTTTTAGGTCCGGAGTTAGTACAGGAAAACACAGTTAAGATCAGGACCTTTAGGGAAAAACTTGTTATTGCCCAGAGCCGGCAGAAGAGCTACGCTGACAAGAGAATGACGGACTTGGAGTTTGAGGAATGGGATCATGTGTTTTTAAAGGCAACTTCCACCACAGGTATTGGAAGAGCCATCAAAGCTAGAAAACTCAACCCCAGATTCATTGGCCTATTCCAGATCCTGTAGAGGATTGGTCCTCTGGCCAACATGATAGTCCTACCACCCCATTTATCTCGAGTCCATGATGTTTTCCATTTTTCTCAGCTTAGAAAATATGTTCATGACCATTCACACATCATAAGCTCTGAATTGGTACAATTGAGAGAAGACCTCACAGTTCCCACTAGGCTTGCATGGATTATTGACCCGATTGTCAAAACCCTGAGGAACAAGGCAATTCTGTTGGTGAAGGTGTTTTGGGAGGGTCAGATACCTGAGGAGGCGACTTGGGAGAAGGAAGATGATATCCGCTCTCAGTTTCCAGAGTTATTTTCTTGAGGTAATTTAAGTTTCATTATATAACCAATTTTCAAGACAAAGTTGTTTTAAGGGGGTAGAGTTGTAACATCCCAAATAGTATAAAATGGTTTCAAAATTCAAATAGGGTTAGAAAGGTATTTTTAAAAAAGGAACTAGGAAAAGAGGGAAAAAATTGGTAAAAAGGGCTAGGAATGAAAAGCTAAGAAAACCCCCACTTGAGCGAATATATCGGTATAAATATGAAAAATGAGTTTTGGTTTTTTCGCTTAAATGAGAACAGTCTCGCTTGAGCGATAATGGCCTCACTCAAGCAAACAAAGGGTAGTACCAGGGGGTGCTCTCTGGAGCTTTCTCGCTCAGCGCGTGCGAAATGAGTTTTTTTAACTCTTTCTCGGTCAAGTGAGAAATCCTCGCTTGAGCGAGCAAACACGAACCCAGTTTTTTAAAACATAGTAATTAGGGCTTAGCCCTCATTCATTATGCATTTATTACATTTTAGAGAGAGAAGCTAGAGAGAGACGTGGAGCTTTAGGAAGAAGAAGAGCAAGGGAGTATGCTCATCCACAACCCACATCACCTCATTTCACCTTCCTCTTGAGCTACCTTAGGTGAGTATAACTCACACACTCCACCCCATATTGTTTGAGAACTCTTCCATGAACCCTAATCTTTACTATCCCTCTTCTCTTACTTTGATGGTAATGTTTGTGTATATTGGCTTGTGATTTCCTACTTGATTGGTTGGACACTGTTAAGGGTTACCTTAGGGTTGTTGTACGTAGGGTTTTGTTCATAGTTTTATACTAGCTTATTTACCACATGAGTCATGACGTATCCACGTTATGATTGTGTGATGCACTTAGGCTTTGGCCCCCCAGTTAATAAGAAAATGTATTTCAAGCTTCGGCTCCCAGTTAAAAAGAATTTGGCTTCGGCCCTAGTCAACACTTAACCAAGATTGGACTTCGGTCCCCAGTATTACTGGAATTTGGTTCCTAGGTAAAACGTGGGTCTCGGACCCCTGTTAATGGCAGGTATTAGTCCCCAAGGGAGACGTTCCTTGTAGTTTGAGCTCAGGTCTAGCCTCAGTTAAGTGATAAGACCCCGTCTTCCGGGAAATGCAGGTCATGCATATCATGAATTGTTATTGAATGACACTTAGTATGTGTGTATGTGTATATATATCTTCTATTGCATAACATCTGCTTGTCCTCCCAAAGCGCTTTCTTCATGGTTATGCTCACTGAGACACCAATCTCACCACATGTTTTGTAGCGATTATTTAGATGCACAAGGTTCCCCTCGGGTTGGACAGTGAGAGTGTTGGAACTTGGGAGTTTAAATTCCATTTGATTTGTTTAGCACTTTATGTATTGAGATATTTACTACTTTAACTGTTATTGTTTTGTGGGATACAATTGTATATGTGTAGCCTTCGGACACTTCTATTTTGCTTAGAGCACATGTATAATGGTATCCCAGTTATGATGATGTATTTCTAACATTGTTATTTTGAGCCATTGTTGGCATTGATACGTATGTAAACTCAATTTATGTTTATGTGTAAAGCTTAAGTAACATTGGATTGCCTAAGCGTTGATTGATATGTGTATTGGAGATATCGATAATGGCGCGAAATAATTTCATAAATTTGGGAATTTTGATTCCAATGAGTATTATTCTTGAATTTAGGAATTATGACTTTACATTATGGTATTAGAGCAGTTTAATCCAATTGGACCGTGGATAGTTAGAATTGTCTGAAGTTAATTGTAATCTTACATGCATTGTCGAAAAATGTGGAGACTGATCACCTCAATGTTTTGCTAATGATATGGCTAGTGGACGAAGAGGCTGACCTCGAGGTTCTCCACCACACGTGCAAAACCCCGATCCCATAGTTGCAACCCTTCATATGCTCACGATTGCTATTGGAGCACAGACTGCCACCACTGCGGCTATTCTTTAGGAGCTCCGTGAACGTCTGAAGGATACACCTATTCCCCCATTAGTTGTGGCCACGAACCCTTTTGTCCAAGGCTGAGCCGAGTTTTGGAAACGCCACCCTACAGTCTTTTCCGGAGCGTACGATCGTGAGGAAGTTGATTCATGGCTCAATGCCATGTAGAACATCTTTGAGGTTATGGGATGTGTGGATGAGTTTAGAGTTAGGTTTGCGGCTTACATGTTACAGGGAGACGTCGAGTATTGGTGAAAGAGAGCTAAGGCCCGCATGGCTTCTCTAGGGACCCCGCTCACTTGGGTAGGTTTCCAAACGATATTCCTAGAGAAGTACTTCCCCACCACCATTCGTAGGAAGAAGGAAGTTGAGTTCCTGCAACTGAAGCAGGGGAGCCTGTCTGTTGGTCACTTCGTGGCCAAGTTCGAGCGGTTGGCCAAGTACTCCACTTTCGTCCACACCAACCACAATGAGAGTTGGAAGTGTACTCATTTTGAGGCGGGCCTGAAGCCCGAGCTGAAGAAGATTGTTGTTGCCTTCGAGCTAAGGGACTTTCCAGCCTTGGTCAGCAAGTAGGGCTGTAAAGAGATGAACTATTCATGAACTATTTGAGCTCGACTCGTTAAATGCTCGATCAAGCTCGTTGGTTTAATTAAATAAACAAGCCCAAACTTGAAGTTGGGCTTGATTATTTAAATGAGCCAAGCCCAAGCTTTATAAGCTTGACATTAAGATCTCGTGAACAGCTCGCTTATTATATATATAATAATTAATTAATATAAATAATTAAACTAAAGTAAGATTATTTAAAAAAAGAAAAAGAAAACATATCGTTTTAAGTTTATTTTTAAATAAATAATAAAATAATAATGTAAAATAATTACTCTATATATGTGAAAATAAGTATTGAAATATTTCTTATCTTAGTCAAGAAGTTTTGTATTGAATTTCGAAAAATATAATATTTTTGAATTTTTAACTATATATATCATATATTAAGAATATATTTTTATTTTTATATTAATAGTAAAATATTTATTAAATACTAAATTCATAAAATTTAAAAAAGATATAAAGAAATTTTTCATAAAAGCAAAAACAATGAAGTTGCAAATGAGCTAAATAAGCCAAGCCCAAGCTTTGTTTTTCTTTAACAAGCCAAATCCAAACTTTAAGTTTAACTCGTTTAAATAGATGAGCCAAGCTTGAGCCGCCCACTTTTTCACAAGCCAAACCTGAGCTTCAGATACTCGACTCGGCTCGGCTCATTTACAACCCTATCAGCAAGTGCCTCATTGTGGAGTAGAGCCTCACTGAGGAGGTACCCAAGTCAACAGAGCAGAAGGGTAAGAGGAAGATGGAGGAGCCCAATTTGGGTAAGGGCTCACGTCCCAAATGGCAAGGCAGTGCAACCTTGACCAACCGTCTCGCTTCAGGGCGAGGGGGGTATTGCCCCCGTGCCCCATTTGTGGGAAGGGTCATCAGGGCGAGTGCTTGTTCAGGCAACTCCTATGCTACTACTATAAGGAGCCGAGATATATGAAGAATGAATGTTCGAAGAGGAGGGAGCCCCCAAAACCCTAGACTACCGGGAGAGTCTTCACCCTCAACGGTGAAGTGGCAACTTCAACTGTTAACCTGATGCAAGGTATGTGTACTTTAGGAGGTAGTACCTTAATTGTATTGTATGATTTGGGCAAAACCCACTCATTTGTTACATATGATTGTGTGAAGAAACTAAAGTTGCATGTTATCCCTTTACCTTACAACCTAAATGTGATAACCCCAGCCAAATAGGCAATCCCTACCTCCCTTGTGTGTTTTAAATGCCCAATTGCTATACAAGGGAAGGCCTTTGAGGTTGATTTGATTTGTTTGTCATTGAGGGGCAGTGATGTGATCCTTGGCATGAACGGGTTATTCCAAAACCATGTCATGCTCGATAGTTTCAATAAGGAAGTTGTTTTTCCAGCTCTTCCTCCTCCTCTAAGGGAGAAACCACCTGTGTTGTTGTCCAGTGTCACCCAAATCTCTAAATGTCTGTCTAATGAGAGTATTTATTTTATTTTAATGCCTTCCTCTACGCTAGGTACTAGTCTTGACCTGAACAATGTAGCCACGATTAGGGAGTTTCAGGATGTTTTCCCTAGTGAGGTAACCACCTTACCTCGACCAGGAGATTGAGTTTGCTATAGACTTGGTACTGGGAATCGGGCCCATATCTAAGGCAGCTTACATGATATCCCCACTAAAGCTTAGTGAACTTAAATCTCAATTAGAGGACCTCATAGCAAAGAAATTCATTAGGCCTAGTATGTCACCTTGGGGAGCGCCTGTGCTCCTGGTAAAGAAGAAGAATGGTAGTATGAGGTTGTGTGTAGACTATAGGCAGCTGAACAATGTCACCATTAAGAACATGTATCTTTTCCCTAGGATAGATGACCTTCTTGATCAACTTATAGGAGCTTCGGTCTTGTCTAAGATAGATTTGAGGTTTAGTTATCACCGGATTAAGATTAAGGGTGAGGATATACCTAAAACTGCCTTTAGAACTAGATACAAACATTATGAGTACTTGGTGATGTCGTTTGGCTTAAATAATGCTCCAGTTGTATTCATGGACCACATGAACCGGATTTTCAGGACCTACCTAGATAAGTTTGTCGTCGTATTCATCGATGACATCCTTATCTACTCCCAGACCTTAGAGGAGCAGGAGTGACACCTTAGGGTTGTCCCGAGGATTCCGAGAGAAGAAGACGTTATTTGCTAATCCCGAGAAGTGTGAGTTTGGGGTGGACAGGGTCCATTTCTTAGGCCATGTGATTTCCAGGGAGTGTGTGTTAGTTGACCCTAGCAAGATAGAAGTCGTCCTTGAGTGGGAGCGACCTAAGACCATAACTGAGATTAGAAGTTTCCTAGGTTTGGCAGGTTACTATCGTAGGTTCATCAAGGGATTTTCCCAGCTGGTCTTGCCTCTCACCAGGTTGACCCGGAAGGGACAATCCTTTGTGTGGGACGAGAAATGTGAGAGGAGCTTCCTGGAGCTCAAGGAGAGGCTGACCACCTCCCCGGTACTTGTGTTGCTGGACTTGTCCAAAACTTTTGAGGTATATAGTGATGCTTCTAGTAAGGGGTTAGGACGTGTTCTGATGTAGGAGAGGAGAGTTGTAGCTTATGCCTCTAAGTAATTGAAACCCCATGAGGAGAACTACCATACCTATGACTTAGAGTTGGCGGTTGTGGTATTTGCCCTCAAGATTTGGAGGAATTTCCTTTATGGAGTGAGGTTTGAGGTCTTTAGTGATCATAAGAGACTTAAGTACTTCTTTGATGAGAAAGAACTTAACATGAGGCAGAGGGGGTTGATGGAGTTCCTAAAGGACTATGATTTTGAGTTGAGGTACCACCCGGGTAAGGCCAATGTAGTGGTCAACGCCCTTAGTAGGAAGTCTCTGCATGTGTCGTCCATGATGGTGCATGAGAAGAGTTTGTTGGAGGAGTTTAGGAACCTAAGCTTGAATGTAGAGGTCGGAGAGAGCAGTTTGATGCTTCACAGGTTAGAGTTAACTAGTGAGCTTAGGGCTAACATTAGAGAGGCACAAGGTTTAGACCTAGACCTCCAAGCCAGGAAGGGGTAGTCAGGTTTCTCTGAGTTGGGTGATAGGATGATTCTCATCCAAGGAAGAGTTTGTGTCCCTAAGTGGGATAGCCTGAGGCAGCAGATTTTAGAGGAGGCCCATGGGGGCAAGTTCTCGGTACATCTTGACACTAGCAAGATGTATCAAGATTTGAGGAGGATGTTTTGGTGGGATGGTATGAAGGGTGAGGTATCATAGTTTGTTTCCAGGTGTTTAGTGTGTCAACAGGTTAAAATAGAACACCAGAAACCTTCAGGAATTCTTCAGCCATTAGAGATCCCGAAGTGGAAATTGGAGAGAATAACCATGGATTTCATAGTGGGACTACCTAGAGGGTCCTAGCAGGGTATGACTCCATTTAGGTCATTGTGGACCGGCTGACGAAGTTGGTCCACTTCCTACCTATTAGGGCTACCTATTCCCTGAGCATATTAGCAAACATGTATGTCAAGGAGATTGTGAAGCTCCATGGCCTTCCCTCTAGCATAGTTTTAGATAGAGATCCTAGGTTCACCTTTAGGTTTTGGAATGCACTTCACTAGGCTTTCAGGACTAAACTGAGGTTTAACACCGCTTACCATCCTCAGAATGACGGCCAGTCTAAGAGGAACATCTATACCCTAGAGGATATGCTTAGGGCTTGTGTGTTAGAGGAGCTGGGTAGTAGGGATAGATACCTACACCTCATAGAGTTTACTTATAACGATAGTTTCCATAACAGTATAGACATGGCACCCTATGAGGCACTGTATGGTAGGAAGTGTAGGTCCCCACTCTGTTGGTATGAGGTAGGTGAGAGGAACCTTTTAGGTCCGGAGTTAGTACAGGAAACCACAGATAAGATTAGCACCATTAGGGAAAAACTTGTTATTGCCCAGAGCCGGCAGAAGAGCTACGCTGATAAGAGAATGAAAGAACTGGAGTTTGAGGAAGGGGATCGTGTGTTTTTAAAGGTAACTCCCATCACAGGTATTGGAAGAGCCATCAAAGCTAGAAAACTCAACCCCAGATTCATTGGCCTATTCCAGATCCTGTAGAGGATTGGTCCTCTGGCCAACATGATAGTCCTACCACCCCATTTATCCCGAGTCCATGATGTTTTCCATTTTTCTCAGCTTAGAAAATATGTTCATGACCGTTCACACATCATAATATCTGAATTGGTACAATTGAGAGAAGACCTCACAGTTCCCACTAGGCTTGCATGGATTATTGACCCGATTGCCAAAACCCTGAGGAACAAGGCAATTCTGTTGGTGAAGGTGTTTTGGGAGGGTCAGACACCTGAGGAGGCGACTTGGGAGAAGGAAGATGATATCCGCTCTCAGTTTCCAGAGTTATTTTCTTGAGGTAAATTAAGTTTCATTATATAACCAATTTTCAGGATAAAATTGTTTTAAGGGGGTAGAGTTGTAACATCCCAAATATTATAAAATGATTTCAAAATTCAAATAGGGTTAGAAAGGTATTTTTAAAAAAGGAACTAGGAAAAGAGGGCAAGAATTGGTAAAAATGGCTTGGAATGAAAAGCTAGAATTTACATTCTAAAACAATTTTGCTCAAGCGAGAATACCCCCACTTGAGCGAATATATCGGTATAAATGTGAAAATTGAGTTTTGGTTTTTTCGCTTAAATGAGAACAGTCTCACTTGAGCGATAATGGCCTCGCTCAAGCGAACAAAAGGCAGTACCAGGGGGTGCTCTCTAGAGCTTTCTCGCTCAGCATGTACGAAATGAGTTTTTCTAACTCGTTCTCGGTCAAGTGAGAAATCCTCGCTTGAGCGAGCAAACACGAACCCAGTTTTTTAAAACATAGTAATTAGTGCTTATGCCTCATTCATTATGCATTTATTACATTTTAGAGAGAGAGGCTAGAGAGAGACGTGGAGCTTTACGAAGAAGAAGAGCAAGGGAGTATGCTCATCCACAACCCTCATCACCTCATTTCACCTTCCTCTTTGTAACATCCTAAATTTTATTAGGTAAAATATTAATTAAATTAAATAAATGAGTAGAGGAAATAATTAATTAAATAGATGAATAAATAATAGGACTAATATTATTATTAGTTTTATACATAAAGTTAGTTTAAATTTAAAAAGAAGAGAAGGGAGTTGAGAGTGGGCCCAAGCCCAATAAGGCATTCTAGTAAGGGGGGGTTATCAGTTCACCCTAATCCTTATTCGTATTATCGTCAGAGAGCGAAACGCTAAGGAGGGGAGAAACCGAGTCTCAAGAGAGGATTGCTGCAGAGTGAGCATCAAGAACCAAGAAAGGGACTTCCTTGCTGTAATCGATCTTCACTTAAGGTACGGTGGGGGAGAGGGTGCTGCTTGAATATGCATGTAGGGGTGCTTGGGTAGTGATTTAAGACTAGAAATTCGTATTGATGTATGTTATAACTGAGAATGGATGATATAAACTGTGATTTATGGATGATTGAATGATTCTTGATGAATCTTGAGTGATTTGAATGAGAATAATGAGAATAGTGAAAAAGGGTTAAATAAGGGTTTGATGATTTGGGGTTTTGATGGAAAAACCATATAAAACTGTTAAAGATTGATGCTTTTGATGAGTTTGATGAATATTGATGATTATGAATGGTGTTTTATCGAAAAGAATTGATTAGAGATTGATTGGAGGGTTTTATAGATGTTAGAAATCGTGAAATCTCCGATCTGCGTCGCGGGTAATCGATTACCGGGTGTGGTAATCGATTACCAGGGTGTTCTGGGCAACCCAGAAGTGTTCTGGGCAACCCAGGTGTGGTAATCGATTACCAGAGACCTTGTTTGCAGGTAATCGATTACTAGAGGTTGGTAAACGATTACCAGAGTGGATTTTGAGAGCCTAAGTGCTTGATAATGGGTGATAATGCTTTATATTGATTATGGTGTGATAATTAATGATGTTGATGATGTTTTGGTATGCATAATGATTGGTGAATATGCAATATGATAGGTGATGTTTTGGTATGCATAATGATTGGTGAATATGCAGTATGATAGGTAATGTTTTTGTATGCATAATGATTGGTGAATATGCAATATGATAGGTGATGTTTTGGTATGCATAATGATTGGTGAATATGCAATATGATTGATAATATTTTGGTGTGCATATTGGTTGGTGAATATGAAATATGATTGATAATGTTTTGGTGTGCATATTGGTTGGTGAATATGCAATGTGATTGATAATATTTTGGGGAGCATAATATGCAATATGGTTATTGACGATGGTGTATATCACCTTTTAATGATGATGTTACCTAAGTTGTGCGGGGCCATAGAGGGGGTACAACTTAGGAGAGATGCCTTGAGCATATGTGATGAGACCTGAATTGCGCGGGCCCATAGAGGGGGTACAATTCAGGAGGTGAACTGAGTTGTGCGAGCCCATAGAGGGGGTACAACTCAAGGGATCAAGATGGGGCATTCGATGCACAGGCCCATAGAGGGGGTGCAACCTAGGGCTGATTTGTACTGGCCCATAGAGGGGGTGCAACCTATGGTCGAACGTCGTTGTGCGGGCCCATAGAGGGGGTACAACCTATCGGATTGTGTGTGGTGACTTCGGTAGACTATCTTGGTACTAACTAGAGTGATTTACGAGGTGCACCCATTGTGCGGAGTTCCAAGTCATGATCTTTGGGTAGGTGATGAGATGAGTTTGGTGCATATGATGATGTGTTATACTCAACGATGGAATTGAGTTATATAATAATGTTGATGAGTTTTGGTTCATACATGATGGAGTTATATGTGTTATATCTGATGATGATATTGAGTTATAAATGATGTTCTGAGTATTAATGATGAATGATTATTATGTGAGTATGTGATTCCTTTGGTGAATGATGGTATGAAATTTATATGCTAATATAGATGAAAAGCTATATGCTGATTTATAGATGATTCTTATCTGATGGATTATTTGATGTTTGGGGTATGTGGTATGATTAATGATGATGTTGTCTATATGTGGGTGAGGATAGGGTAGCCTCCTATGTGTATTTATGAGTAGTTTTCTTTTCCTCACCGTTATACTGTGGATATTTTTACAGGTGTTGATGATGAGACGACTGGTGTCGAGTTTGATTAAAGGGAGTGTGTTCTGATACATGTAACATCAGGGCATAATTGTAGGGTTGTTTCTTTATGCTTCTAGTTAGGAAAGTTTTTGGTGTAAACTGTTTGGATGCCTTGCACGACAAGTAGGATGTCTAGTTATTTTTATTTCTTGGAGATTTCGCTGCATGAGTATTTGGAATACTTTTAAGTTCTATTTCATTTTAATTGAGTTATTTTCGAACTAATGAGGTTTTAATAAGAGAGTTATGTGAACCTTTTACCCATTGTGGGACGTTGCCTTTTCATACTTCAAATTATTAAACGCATGAGAGTTTAGGGTAGAAGGGTGTCACATTAGTTGGTATCAGAGCAGGTCGGTTCACCGGCCTTGAGTTATGAGTTTACTATGCTTCTGAGGTGTTAATCTAATTGATTGATTGATTGCTTGCTTAAGTGAATTGTTTGTTTGGCTTGATTGTTGATTGATTCTTTACTGTCTGCTTTACTTGGTATGTGTGCTTACCCTTTCTTTAACACAGAAAGAGTAATAGCTGGGGGTAGGAACGATCGAGCGATGGCTGATGCCTTGATGGCATGGCACAGGCTGTTGGAAACCTTAACCAACATCACGAGACAGATTGGCTTGCACTGCCCTATGCTACAGAAGGTGACTTTAGCAGCATTCATGTTATCTGGAGATGTTGGCTTCTGGTGGCAGAGCACCTGCCAGAGGATGATTGATGAGGGCACAACGTTGAGCTGGGATAACTTCAAGAGGTTATTCCTGGAGAAGTACTTCCCACATGATGTGCGCAACAAGAAACAAATAGAGTTCCTGGATTTAAAGCAAGGGGACGGTACCGTGGCAGACTACGCATCAAGGTTTGAAGCACTAGTACGATTCTGCCTGACATATGAGGGAGCTGCTAATGAAGAATCCAAGTGCGTCAAGTTTCTCAGCGGCCTTCGTCCTGAGATTAAACAAGTATTCAACTATCAAGGGATCACGCGCTTTCACAAGCTGGTGAACAAGTGCGGGATTTATGATGAAGACAACCAAGCAAAGGCAGCACATTACAAGAGTGGGGGGCCTTTGAGGAGTCAGAACAAGTTCCAAGCGACTAACAAGGGCAAGCCATATTCTCGAGCAACGGGAAATCCCAAGATTGGAGGCGGCAGTGAAGGCACGGTACAAAAGAAGAGTTATGCTCCAGCTGCTGGTCAAGCGTCAAAAGGTGGGAGTGTTGGTTCTACCACTCCTATTACTTGCTTCAAATGCGGAAAGGAGGGTCACCGATCAACCGATGCGGGGATAGAGAGGTCACCTGTTACATCTGTCAGGAGAAAGGACACATCGCTCGTGATTGTCCTCAAAAGGCACAAGGAGCAGTAACAGCAAGCGGAGATGCCAATGGAAGCGCCAGTAAACCTAAGGCTACTGGGAGAGTCTTTGCCTTGAGTGGTACTGAAGCTGCTCAATCCGAGGACCTGATCCAAGGTACGGGTTTCATTGTGGGTAATCCTTTGGTGATTTTATTTGATTCTGGTGCGGCTCATTCTTTCATATCACATGCTTGTGTGTCTAAGCTAAAATTGCCTGTTTCTTCTTTGCCTTATGTATTGAGTGTGGAAACGCCAGCTAGCGGGTCAGTTTCTACTTCTAATGTGTGCTTAAATTGTTCTGTTTTTGTTAATGATAGAAAGTTCCTAGTTGATTTGATTTGCTTACCTCTAAGTCAACTAGATATTATTCTTGGTATGGACTGGTTATCTTCCAATCATGTCCTTCTCAACTGTGCTGATAAAATTGTTGTATTTGGTCACCCTGTTGAGAGTAAGAACAAGGACTTTATGACTGCCAATCAGGTAAAGGCGTCTCTAAGGGAAGATGCCCAGGTTTACATGCTTTTAGCTTCTTTGAAATCTGATAGTAGTGCTGTTGTGAGTGAGATACCTATAGTGTGTGGGTACCCTGAAGTGTTTGCAGATAATGTGTCTAGTTTACTTCCTGAGAGAGAGATAAAGTTTGCTATAGACTTAGTGCCGAGTACAGGACCGATATCAGCTACACCTTATAGGATGTCACCCATAGAGTTAGCAGAACTTAAGAAGCAATTAGAAGACTTGTTAGAGAAGAAGTTTATAAGGCCTAGTGTGTCACCCTGGGGAGCGCCTGTGTTGTTTGTTAAGAAGAAGGATGGTAGCATGAGGTTGTGCACCGATTACCGCCAGCTAAATAAGGTAACCATTAAGAATAGATATCCTTTGCCTAGGATATATGATTTGATGGATCAGTTAGTGGGGGCATGTGTGTTCAGCAAGATAGATCTTAGATCAGGCTATCATCAGATTAGAGTTAAGGAAGAGGATATACCTAAGACTACTTTTAGGACTAGGTATGGACACTATGAATATCTGGTAATGCCTTTCGGTGTGACGAATGCTCCTGTAATTTTTATGGATTACATGAACAGAATTTTTCACCCTTATTTGGATAAATTCGCAGTTGTCTTCATAGATGATATACTAATTTATTCCAAAACTAAGGAGAAGCATCAGGAACATTTAAAGGTAGTACTTCAGGTTTTTAAGGATAAACAGTTGTATGCTAAGATGTCCAAGTGTGAGTTCTGGTTAGAAGAGGTAAGTTTCTTAGGACATGTGATTTCTAAGGGAGGTATAGGCGTAGATCCTTCTAAGGTAGAGGTCGTGCTTAAGTGGGAGGCTCCTAAGTCAGTGAGTGAGATTAGAAGTTTCCTTGGGTTGGTTGGGTACTATAGGAGGTTCATAGAAGGGTTTTCTAAGTTAGCATTGCCTTTGACCGAGTTGACTAGGAAGGGAGTTGCCTTTGTGTGGAATAGTAAGTGCGAGTCTAGCTTCCAAACTCTTAAGGAGAACTTGACCAGTGCACCTGTGTTAGTGTTACCTGACCTTAGTAAATCCTTTGTAGTATACTGCGATGCCTCTAAGATGGGTTTAGGTGGGGTGTTGATGCAAGAGGGTAAAGTAGTAGCCTATGCTTCTAGGCAATTGAAAATCCATGAGAGAAACTACCCTACCCATGACCTTGAGCTAGCGGCCGTAGTGTTTGTGTTGAAGATTTGGAGGCATTATTTGTATGGTTCCAGGTTTGAGGTTTTTAGTGATCATAAGAGCCTTAGATATTTGTTTGACCAGAAGGAGCTGAACATGAGGTAGAGGAGGTGGTTAAAATTTCTTAAGGATTATGATTTTGAGTTGAGTTACCATCCCGGTAAGGCTAATGTAGTGGCTGATGCCTTAAGTAGGAAAGCTATCCATGTTAGTTCCCTTATGATTAAGGAGATGGATCTTTTAACCCAGTTTAGGGATCTGATTTTGGCTTGTGAAGTAACCTCTGTTAGTGTGAAGTTAGGGATGACTAGAGTAAGTAATGATCTGTTGAAGGATATTAGCAAAGCCCAATTAGAGGATCCATTTTTGGTAAGTAGACGAGAGGCTATAGAAGGAGGTAGTGGTGGAGAGTTTGTGATAGGTACCGATGGGGTAGTGAGGTTTGGAGACCGGGTGTGTGTGCCTAGTGAACCTACCATTAAGCGTTTAGTGCTAGAGGAAGGGCATAGGAGTAAGCTTAGTTTTCACCCAGGATCGACTAAGATGTATCAGGATTTGAAGAAAGTGTTTTGGTGGCCTAGAATGAAGAGGGACATAGAGGAGTTTGTGAGTGCTTGTTTAGTGTGCCAAAAGTCTAAGGTAGAACATCAAAAGCCTTCAGGATTGCTTCAACCCTTAAGTATACCTGAGTGGAAGTGGGATAGTATTTCCATGGATTTTGTAGTTGCTTTGCCTAAGACTGTAAGGGGGCATGACTCCATTTGGGTCATTGTTGATAGGTTAACTAAGAGTGCACATTTCCTTCCCATTAACATTAAGTATTCCTTAGAGAAACTAGCTCAGCTTTACATCAGTGAGATTGTGAGGTTGCATGGCATACCATCTAGTATAGTTTCAGATAGAGATCCAGGTTTACCTATAGATTTTGGGAGAGTTTGTAGCAGGCCTTGGGGACCCAGCTTAGGCTTAGTTCAACTTATCACCCTCAGACTTATGGTCAGACCGAGAGAACCATTCAATCCTTAGAGGATTTGCTTAGAGCTTGCGTGTTAGACCAAAGGGGTAGTTGGGACAGCTTTTTGCCTTTGATAGAGTTTACCTATAACAATAGTTTTCACTCTAGCATAGGTATGGCGCCTTATGAGGCATTATATGGTAGGAGATGTAGAACACCTTTGTGTTGGTGTGAGCCGGGGGAGAGCCTTGCGTTAGGACCTGAGATAGTGCAGCAGACCACTGATAAGGTTAAGATAATCCAAGAGAGCATGAGAACAGCCCAGAGTAGACAGAAGAGCTATGATGATAAGAGAAGAAAAGAGTTAGAGTTCAAAGAAGGAGATCATGTATTCCTGAAAGTCACTCCATGGACTGGGTTGGTAGGGCATTAAAGTCTAGAAAACTTACACCTCGATTCATTGGTCCTTACCAAATTCTTAAAAGAGTCGGCAATGTTGCCTACCAAATTGCTTTACCTCCACACTTTTCCAATCTTCATAATGTTTTCCATGTTTCTCAACTCCGAAAATACATCCACGATCCTTCGCATGTGATCGAGTCAGATCATCTTGAGGTTAAGGAAAATCTGACAGTGGAAACCATGCCGGTGAGAGTTGAGGATCGGAGGGTGAAACAACTTCGATGTAAAGAGATTCCTTTAGTTAAGGTAATCTGGGGAGGACCTACACCCGAGAGTGCTACTTGGGAACTTGAAGAGAAGATGAAGGAGTCCTATCCAGAGTTATTCGCTTCAGGTAAAATTCGAGGACGAATTTTCTTTTTAGGAGGGGAGAGTTGTGACATCCTAAATTTTATTAGGTAAAATATTAATTAAATTAAATAAATGAGTAGAGGAAATAATTAATTAAATAGATGAATAAATAATAGGGTTAATATTATTATTAGTTTTATACATAAAGTTAGTTTAAATTTAAAAAAAAGAGAAGGGAGTTGACAGTGGGCCCAAGCCCAATAAGGCATTCTAGTAAGGAGGGGTTATCAGTTCACCCTAATCCTTATTCGTATTATCGTCAGAGAGTGAAACGCTAAGGAGGGGAGAAACCGAGTCTACAGAAAGGATTGTTGCAGAGTGAGCATCAAGAACCAAGAAAGGGACTTCCTTGCTGTAATCGATCTTCACTTAAGGTACGGTGGGGGAGAGGGTGTTGCTTGTATATGCATGTAGGGGTGCTTGGGTAGTGATTTAAGACTAGAAATTCGTATTGATGTATGTAATAACTGAGAATGGATGATATAAACTGTGATTTATGGATGATTGAATGATTCTTGATGAATCTTGAGTGATTTGAATGAGAATAATGAGAATAGTGAAAAGGGGTTAAATAAGGGTTTGATGATTTGGGGTTTTGATGGAAAAACCATATAAAACTGTTAAAGATTAATGCTTTTGATGAGTTTGATGAATATTGATGATTATGAATGGTGTTTTATCGAAAAGAATTGATTAGAGATTGATTGGAGGGGTTTATAGATGTTAGAAATCGTGAAATCTGCGATCTGCACCGCGGGTAATCGATTACCAGGTGTGGTAATCGATTACCAGGGTTTTCTGGGCAACCCAGAAGTGTTGTTTGTTCGCTGGTAATCGATTACAGGATTGTGGTAGTCGATTACCAGAGAGTTTGTTTGCATGTAATCGATTACAGGGATGCTGTAATCGATTACCAGTGTGTTTGCTTGCAGGTAATCGATTACAAGGTGGTTGTAATCGATTACCAGAGACCTTGTTTGCAGGTAATCGATTACTAGAGGTTCATAATCGATTACCAGAGTGGATTTTGAGAGCCTAAGTGCTTGATGATGGGTGATGATGCTTGATAATGCTTTATATTGATTATGGTGTGATAATTAATGATGTTGATGATGTTTTGGTATGCATAATGATTGGTGAATATGCAATATGATAGGTTATGTTTTGGTATGCATAATGATTGGTGAATATGCAGTATGATAGGTAATGTTTTTGTATGAATAATGATTGGTGAATATGCAATATGATAGGTGATGTTTTGGTATGCATAATGATTGGTGAATATGCAATATGATTGATAATATTTTGGTGTGCATATTGGTTGGTGAATATGCAATATGATTGATAATGTTTTGGTGTGCATATTGGTTGGTGAATATGCAATGTGATTGATAATATTTTAGGGTGCATAATATGCAATATGGTTACTGACGATGGTGTATATCACCTTTTAATGATGATGTTACCTAATTTGTGTGGGCCCATAGAGGGGGTACAACTTAGGAGAGATGCCTTGAGCATATGTGATGAGACTTGAATTGTGCGGGCCCACAGAGAGGGTACAATTCGGGAGGTGAACTGAGTTGTGCAGGCCCACAGAGGGGGTACAACTCAGGGGATCAAGATGGGGCGTTCGATGCACGGGCCCATAGAGGGGGTGAAACCTAGGGGTGATTTGTACTGGCCCATAGAGGGGGTACAACCTATCAGATTGTGTGTGGTGACTCCGGTAGACTATCTTGGTACTAACTAGAGTGATTGACGAGGTGCACCCATTGTGCAGAGTTCCAAGTCATGATCTTTGGGTAGGTGATGAGATGAGTTTGGTGCATATGATGATGTGTTATACTCAACGGTGGAATTGAGTTATATAATAATGTTGATGAGTTTTGGTGCATACATGATGGATGTATATGTGTTATATCTGATGATGATATTGAGTTATAAATGATGTTCTGAGTATTAATGATGAATGAGTATTATGTGAGTATGTGATTCCTTTGGTGAATGATGGTATGAAATTTATATACTAATATAGATGAAAAGCTATATGCTGATTTATAGATGATTCTTATCTGATGGATTATTTGATGTTTGGGGTATGTGGTATGATTAATGATGATGTTGTCTATATGTGGGTGAGGATAGGGTAGCCTCCTATGTGTATGTATGAGTAGTATTCTTTTCCTCACCGTTATACCGTGGATATTTTTACAGGTGTTGATGATGAGATGACTGGTGTCGAGTTTGATTAAAGGGAGTGTGTTCTGATACATGTGACATCAGGGCATAATAGTAGGGTTGTTTCTTTATGCTTCTAGTTAGGAAAGTTTTTGGTGTAAACTGTTTGGATGCCTTGCACGACAAGTAGGATGTCTAGTTATTTTTATTTCTTGGAGATTCCGCTGCATGAGTATTTGGAATACTTTTAAGTTCTATTTCATTTTAATTGAGTTGTTTTCGAACTAATGATGTTTTAATAAGAGAGTTATGTGAACCTTTTGCCCATTGTGGGACGTTGCCTTTTTATACTTCAATTTATTAAACGTATGAGAGTTTGGGGTAGAAGGGTGTCACACTCTTGAGCTACCTTAGGTGAGTATAACTCACACACTCCACCCCATATTGTATGAGAACTCTTCCATGAACCCTAATCTCTACTATCCCTCTTCTCTTACTTTGATGGTGATGTTTGTGTATATAGGCTTGTGATTTCCTACTTGATTGGTTGGACACTGTTAAGGGTTACCTTAGGGTTTTGCTCATAGTTTTATACTAGCTTATTTACCACATGAGTCATGACGTATCCATGTTATGATTGTGTGATGCACTTGGGCTTTGGCCCCCCAGTTAATAAGAAATTGTATTTCAAGCTTCGGCTCCCAGTTAAAAAGAATTTGGCTTCGGCCCCGGTCAACACTTAACCAAGATTGGACTTCGGTCCCCAGTATTAGTGGAATTTGGTTCCTAGGTAAAACGTGGGTCTCGGACCCCTGTTAATGGCAGGTATTAGTCCCCAAGGGAGACATTCCTTGTAGCTTGAGCTCAGGTCTAGCCTCAGTTAAGTAATAAGACCCCGTCTTCCGGGCAATGCAGGTCATGCATATCATGAATTGTTATTGAATGACACTTAGTATGTGTGTATGTGTATATATATCTTCTATTGCATAACATCTTCTTGTCCTCCCACACCGCTTTCTTCATGGTTATGCTCACTGAGACACCAATCTCACCACATGTTTTGTGGCGATTACTTAGATGCACAAGGTTCCCCTCGGGTTGGACAGTAAGAGCGTTGGAACTTGGGAGTTTAAATTCCATTTGATTTGTTTAGCACTTTATGTATTGAGATATTTACTACTTTAACTGTTATTGTTTTGTGGGATACAATTGTATATGTGTAGCCTTCGGACCCTTCTATTTTGCTTAGAGCACATGTATAATGGTATCCCAGTTATGATGATGTATTTCTGACATTGTTATTTTGAGCCATTGTTGGCATTTATACATATGTAAACTCAATTTATGTTTATGTGTAAATCTTAAGTAACATTGGATTGCCTAAGCGTTGATTGATATGTGTATTGGAGATATCGATAATGGTGTGAAATAATTTCATAAATTTGGGAATTTTGCTTCCAACGAGTATTATTCTTGAATTTAGGAACTATGACCTTACATTATGGTATTAGAGCAGTTCAATCCAATTGGACTGTGGATAGTTAGAATTGTCTGAAGTTAACTGTAATCTTACATGCATTGTCAAAAAATGTGGAGACTGATCACCTCAATGTTTTGCTAATGATATGGCTAGTGGACGAAGAGGCTGGCCCTGAGGTTCTCCACCACACGTGCAAAACCCCGATCCCATAGTTGCAACCCTTCATATGCTCTTGATTTCTATTGGAGCGCAGACTGCCACCAATGCGGCTATTCTTTAGGAGCTCCGTGAGCGTCTGAAGGAGACACCTCTTCCCCCACTAGTTGTGGCCACGAACCCTTTTGTCCAAGGCTTAGCTGAGTTTTGGAAATGCCACCCTCCAGACTTTTTCGGAGCGTACGATCCTGAGGCAGTTGATTCATGGCTCAATGCCATGGTGAAAATCTTTGAGGTTATTGATGACAACCTGTCAGTGGACCTCTGAACTGACAGTTGATGGCTAGGATCAACTTGGAGCTGCTTGAAGTGCTTGGAGCTGAACCAAGCATGAGTCTTCCTTCATGAGAGTCAACCCTTGGTCAAGCCTTGATGATTGATCAAGAAGTCAAGTCTACATACAAGACTCAACTTAATTAGAAATCTATGTAATTAGGATTTTGTGATGTAATTAGGATTTCATGATGTAATTAGGATATACTTGTCTTTTCCTTAATTAGGGGCGCCCATATACTTGGGTTTTATTGGTTAGTAGGATGCCTTACTACAAGGTTTAGGAGGTCATGGGAACTAATCCCATATAGGATAGAAAATTAACTCATCTTTTCTTTCCTATGTAAAAAGGGGCGCTATTTTTGGGTTTAGTGGCTTAAGGCTTAGCTTAGCCATAAGCCATTAGGGGCATGGGTTCAAATCCCACTTAGGATGGATTTGCACCCATCTTTCATTTTCTCTCCTTTATTTCCACTTAAAGTGGCCGCCCCTTCCCCCCTCCCCCTCACTCCTATATAAAGGAGCCTCCTCTCCTTGTATTTGGAACACTTGAATTTTAGTAAAGGCATTATGCCAAATTTTCTCCTCTTTGTGAGTTGAGTGACCTTGGTGGTTGTTGCTTAAACCATGGTGAGACTTATCTAATTCCCCCGGAATTAGTGGCGTCTAGCATTGGACTTATCTGCTGCAGGAGGATTCTTGCTTCAGTGGCGTCCTTCTCATTTCTTCCTCTCCACTTTTTCCTTTATTTCTCTCATTTTCTTTCATTTTCCCACGTGAAATAGCTGCTGTTCCAGCACCTATTTTGCGCATTTAATTGCTTGTTTGTGACTCTGATTGGTTTGTTTTGCTCAATTCTAGGTCCTGTGCAATTCCTGTCATCAGTTATGGGATGTGTGGATGAGTTTAGAGTTAGGTTTGCGGCTTACATGTTACAGGGAGATGTCGAGTATTGGTGAAAGAGAGCTAAGGCCCGCATGGTTTCTCTAGGGACCCCGCTCACTTGGGTAGGTTTCCAAGCGATATTCCTAGAGAAGTACTTCCCCACCACCATTCGTAGGAAGAAGGAAGTTGAGTTCCTGCAACTGAAGCAGGGGAGCCTGTCTGTTGGTCACTTCGTGGCCAAGTTCGAGCGGTTGGCCAAGTACTCCACTTTCGTCCACACCAACCACAATGAGAGTTAGAAGTGTACTCATTTTGAGGCAGGCCTGAAGCCCGAGCTGAAGAAGATTGTTGTTGCCTTCGAGCTAAGGGACTTCCCAGCCTTGGTCAGCAAGTAGGGCTGTAAATGAGCTGAACTATTCATGAACTATTTGAGCTCGACTCGTTAAATGCTCGATTAAGCTCGTTTGTTTAATTAAACAAACAAGCCCAAATTTGAAGTTGGGCTCGATTATTTAAATGAGCCAAGCCCAAGCTTTATAAGCTTGACATTAAGAACTCGTGAACAGCTCGCTTATTATATATATAATAATTCATTAATATAAATAATTAAACTAAAGTAAGATTATTTAAAAAAAGAAAAAGAAAACATACCATTATAAGTTTATTTTTAAAATAAATAATAAAATAATAATGTAAAATAATTACTCTATATATGTGAAAATAAGTATTGAAATATTTCTTATCTTAGTCAAGAAGTTTTATATTGAATTTCGAAAAATATAATATTTTTTAATTTTTAACTATATATATATATATATATCATATATTAAGAATATATTTTTATTTTTATATTAATAGTAAAATATTTATTAAATACTAAATTCATAAAATTTAAAAAAGATATAAAGAAATTTTTCATAAAAGCAAAAACAATGAAGTTATAAATGAGCTAAATAAGCCAAGCCCAAGCTTTTTTTTCTTTAACAAGCCAAATCCAAACTTTAAGTTTAGCTCATTTAAATAAATGAGCCAAGCTTGAGCCGCCCACTTTTTTCACAAGCCAAACTTGAGCTTCAGATACTCGGCTCGGCTCGGCTCATTTACAGCCCTATCAGCAAGTGCCTTATAGTGGATTAGAGCCTCACTGAGGAGGTACCCAGGTCAACAGAGCAGAAGGGTAAGAGGAAGATGGAGGAGCCCAATCTGGGTAAGGGCTCACGTCCCAAATGGCAAGGCAGTGCAACCTTGACCAACTGTCTTGCTTCAGGGCAAGGGGGTATTGCCCCCGTGCCCCATGTGTGGGAAGGGTCATCAGGGTGAGTGCTTGTTCGGGCAACTCCTATGCTACTACTATAAGGAGCCGAGATATATGAAGAATGAATGTCCGAAGAGGAGGGAGCCCCCAAAACCCTAGACTACCGGGAGAGTCTTCACCCTCAACGGTGAAGTGGCAACTTCAACTGATAACCTGATGCGAGGTATGTGTACTTTAGGAGGTAGTACCTTAACTTTATTGTATGATTTGGGCAAAACCCACTCGTTTGTTACATATGATTGTGTGAAGAAACTAAAGTTGCATGTTATCCCTTTACCTTACAACCTAAATGTGATAACCCCAGCCAAATAGGCAATCCCTAAGGAAACCAGCTACCTTAGGTGAGTGTAACTCACACACTCCACCCCATATTGTATGAGAACTCTTCCATGAACCCTAATCTCTACTATCCCTCTTCTCTTACTTTGATGGTAATGTTTGTGTATATTGGCTTGTGATTTCCTACTTGATTGGTTGGACACTGTTAAGGGTTACCTTAGGGTTGTTGTACTTAGGGTTTTGCTCATAGTTTTATACTAGCTTATTTACCACATGAGTCATGATGTATCCATGTTACGATTGTGTGATGCACTTGGGCTTTGGCCCCAAGTTAATAAGAAAATGTATTTCAAGCTTCGGCTCCCAATTAAAAATGAATTTGGCTTCGGCCCCAGTTAACACTTAACCAAGATTGGACTTCGGTCCCCAGTATTAATGGACTTCAGTCCCCAGTTAAAATGTGGGTTTCAACCCCTAGTTAATTACGGGTATTAGTCCCTAAGGGAGACGTTTCTTGTAGTCTGAGTTTAGGTCTAGCCCCAGTTAAGTGATAAGACCCTGTCTGCCGGGCAATGTAGGTCATGCATATCATGAATTGTTATTGAATTAGACTTAGTATATGTGTATGTGTGTGTGTGTGTGTCCTGTTGCATAACATTTGTTGGTCTCCCCACACTGCTTGTTGCATGGTTATGCTCACTGAGACATCAGTCTCACCAGATGTTTTGTGGCTATTATTTAGATGCACATGGGTCCCCCTCGGGCTGATTAGTGAGAGCGTTGGAGCTTGGGAGTTTAAATTCCATTTGATGTGTTTGGAACTTTATGTATTGAGATATTGACTACTTTAATTGTTATTCTTTTGTGGGATACAGTTGTAGATGTGTAGCCTTCGGACCCTTCTATTTTGTTGAGAGCACATGTATTGTGGTATCCTAGTTATAATGATGTACTTCTGACATTGTTATTTTGAGCCAATGCTGACATTTATACATATGTAAACTCAGTTTATGTGTATGTGTAAAGCTTAAGTAACGTTGGATTTCCTAAACGTTGATTGAGATGTGTATTGAAGATATCGATAATGGCGCGAAATAATTTCAGAAATTCGGGAATTTTGCTTCCAACGAGCATTAATCTTGAATTTAGGAATTGTGACGTTATATTCTTTACTTTTGCTTTTCACATATTTGAATTTTTTGTAAACTAGTTTTAGGTCACTAAGAACCATGATGTATGAAAGTTGTTCAAAACAAGTTATGCTTCTGTGTTATGAGGCACATATTTATGTTTTTGTAAACTTTGTATTGCGATGCATCTCATATTAATATATTCTTATTGTATTATATGATTTTATTGTCGATTACAAACACTGCTAAAGATCAATTGCTTCTCGATGATTTTCTTTATATAATTGTGACAAGTAAGCGATAAACCCATATGTGTGAGATATGCTTGTGATGATTTCAGTATGTAATTGAATTTTTAGTCATATGTCCCTAAATTAATTTCTGCCATTATTTTCTCTCCTTTGTGGATGAGCAAATTGTTGGTGTTGTATGAACCAATATTATAATTTATTAAATTGGTAATGAATTGTTGTGTTAATGGTGCCCCAGAAATGGAAGTGCCTGAAAATAGAAAGTGGGTGGATACTAGATTGGATTCTAGTAAGAATATCACCGAAGAATTTGTTGATGGAATTTGTGAAGTTTGCGTGTGAGCAAGATGAAAATGATATCGGAAGAGGAAAAATTAGGTGTCCATGTAAGAAATGCAAGTGTATGAAATATGAAGAGCCAGACATAGGAAAGGTGCATTTACGTATGAAGAGATTCCTGAGTAATTATTATCATTGGACAAATCATGGAGAACCAATTCCCCCAAGTCCGCTGGTGGTTGTTGGTCACCCATACTATGGTAGTAATGGACAGCGGGGAATGTTTGATAATTATGAGCGGTTGGTAATGGATACTGTCAGACCATAAATTGGCAACTACCTTGAGCAAGAATAATGTGATAATGAAGAGACAATGACTGAAGATCTTAACCCAAAGGCACAACGATTCTTTGAAATGTTAAATGTCACACAATCTCCTTTATGGGATGGTTGTGAGAATTACTCTATGTTTTCAGCTTCTTTAACTGCCCTAAGTTTGAAAACATATTATGGTCTATCTGAGGGGTGCTTTAATGGATGGGTAAAGTTCATGGGAGATGCAATGCTACCTAGTAATTGTATGCCTAGAAATTTTTACCACACAAAGAAATCAGTTGCTAAACTAGGGTTTGGAAGTATAAATATTGAATGTTGCCCAAATGGATGCATGTTGTACTATAAGGAAGATGAGATGCTCCAAACTTGTAAATTTAGTGGAGAGCACCACTATAAACAGGTTAGAAGATGGGGGTAAGGTTAAGTTGGTGACACTAAAAAATATGTGGTACTTCCCACTTGTTCCAAGGCTACAATGTTTGTATTCCTCTGTACAAACAGCTAATGAAATGAGATGGCATTGTGAGCTTGAAAAGGAACCTGGTTCCTTGTCTCATCCTTCAGATGCAGAAGCTTGGAAACACTTTGATGAAACATGGCCTGATTTTGCTTAAGATTCTCGAAATATTAGATTAGACTCTGATGGATTTACTACATTTGACATAACTGGCAGGGTTTACTCTTGTTGGACTATAATAATTACTCCTTATAATTTGCCACCATGGATGTGTATGAGAAGAGAGTTCATGTTCTTAATCATCATAATTTTCGACCCGTCCAACCCAAAGAGGAAATTTTATGTGTATTTGTGCCCCCTTTTAGATGAATTGAAAATATTATGGGAGGATGGAGTTATGACTTATGATGTATCTTTAAAGAAAAACTTCATGATGAAAGTCGCTTTAATGTGGACAATCAATGACTTTCAAGCTTATCGGATGTTAAGTGGTTGGATGACAATGGGTAAACTTGCTTGCATAATATGTATTGAGTGTTTTAAGGCATTTAGTCTTGCATATAGTCGAAAGACTCCATGGTTTGATTGTCATCATCAATTCTTACCACAAAATCATCCATGTAGGAGGAATAAGACAACATTTACAAAAGGTAAAGTTGAGACCTTAACTCCTCCGCAAAGGTTAAGTGGTCAACAAGTTTGGGAAAGGGTAAGACATTTACCAAGAGTGGAGGAATCCTTTGAACAACATCCACCGAGTTATGGGGTATAACACAATTGGATGAAGTAGAGCATATTTTGGGAATAGCCATATTGGAAACTCATCTTCTCCCACACAACCTTGATGTAATGCACATTGAGAGAAATGTATTTCTTAATATTCTCTTCACAGTGATGGATGCCAAAGGGAAGACAAAGGATACTTACAAATCTAGAAGGGACTTGGAAGAACATTGTAAAAGTAAAGGTTTAGAAATACAAGCCAGTATGAGTGGCAACAACCTTGTAAAATCGAAGGCACAATATACATTAACCAAGCAACAAAGACTGCATATTTTTGAATGGGTTTAAAATCTTAAGCTTCTAGATGGTTATGTTTCTAATCTAGCTAGATGTGTTGGCATGAGGGAAGCAAAGTTGTTTGGCACGAAGAGTCATGATTGCCATGTATTCATGAAACGTTTGCTTCCAATAGCATTCAAAGCTTTACCAAGACCTATATTGAACACACTTACTGAATTTAGCCAATGTTTTAGAGAAATTAGTTCATTAGTGTTAAGGGAAGATAAATTACGCATGATGGAGAAAAACATCCAATAATTATGTGCAAATTACAACAAATATTTTCTCCAAGATTCTTTGACTCAATGGAACATCTTCCGATTCAATTGCCATATGAAACAAGAGTTGGTGGACTCGTTCAATATAGAAGGATGTATCCGTTTGAAAGGTTAATTCCTTATGATATTTGTAATTTCTTGATAATCCTTTCTTTTTCTATAAGATTAATCTTGATTTCATCAATAGGTTTATACGATCCTTAAAACAAAAGGTAACAAACCAAGCTCGTGTGGAAGACTATTTGTAAAGTATATTTGTTGGAGGAGATGTCCACATTTGCCTCATACTATTACCCTCCTGATATTCCATCAAGGAGAACGAGAGTGCCACGAAATGATGATGGAGGTGAAGGTTCTTCTTTGAATCCTCCATTATCACTTTTTAATTACACAGGTCATCCTTCCGGAAAAGGTATCATTTCTACTTGAACAATAGGGACATGAAGATAAACAATGTTTTAAAAATCGAACCGGTGATTAAACTAGTGGAGTCATTGGTTCACGGTTCATTGGTTCAACCGTGGTTGAATCGTGGTCGAACCGGTAACTATTAAATCTATTTTTTAAATATTATATACAACTATAAAATAAAAAATTAATAATAAATATCATATTATAAATTTTTAAATATAATTTATGGTCATTTAAATATCTTTTTATATATTATTTAAATGGTTTCCCTATAGAAATGAATTTCTATTCAACTAATTTAACTTTAAAGTGTCTTTATATATAGATACATACCAAAGGATGTTTCTGGCATAGTGATTAAAGTGCACTTGCAGTATGCTATTAGTCATGGATTCGAACGTTAACTCAATTCACTTTTTCTATTTTTTTAGTAACAATGCATTTATATTTATATTGTTAGTCATGGGTCCGATCAGATTCTGAAAACACAAAAGATAAGACAATGTTATTTTTTAAAAAATTTAAGCAAACACATAAGATAAGATTCCGAAATAGATAAAATAAAATTATTTTTCTTGTTTTATAGATAACAACAAACAATCAAGAGGCCGTCTTTGTCTAAGAAAGTACTACAATTGATGAAATCAAAACATCAATCTTAACATGATCGGTCAGATTCTGAAAACACAGAAGATAAGACAATATTATTTTTTAAAAAAATTTAAACAAACACATAAGATAAGATTCCGAAATAGATAAAATAAAATTATTTTCTTGTTTTATAGATAACAACAAACAATCAAGAGGTGGTCTTTGTCTAAGAAAGTACTACAATTGATGAAATTAAAACATCAATCTTAACATGAGTAAAATATGTTTTTCGTTCATGTATTTTTTTGTTAATTTTAGTCTTTGTCCCTAGCTTTTAAAACTTTTGTTTTATATTCTTATACTTTTATAACACTCTAATTAATTATAGTCATTAATGTTAATTAACTTTGCTACTAATAATTTTCAATTGCTTGATAAATGGATTCAGTATCCACATGGATTAGGTGAAACCGAACACTAAATGATAAGGTGAAAGTCTACTGAACATGTTAGTAATTTAATAGAGCTAATTAATATTAGAGACTAAGATTGAGGTGTTTTTAAAGGACTATACTAACAAATTAGTCCTTGAGAGATTCCTGATCGTGTAGTTTAGTCCCTGAGAGATTGCTCCGTCATGCAAAACGGTCCCTATAATGCAAAATGTGTTAACTATAATTCTAATTCTAATTTTGGTCTTTGTAACTGTAATAACAGAATTAGGTAGCTTGCTGTTTTTAGGAAGTTAGTTAGTAGTTACCTGTATAAATAAGATGCTAATTGTTCATTGAATTGAGAGTTAATTCATTTTTTTGTTTTCATTACCTTGTTATAAGTCCTTTTTCTCTCTACAATTTCTTATCTTCCTCGGGCAAAGCTGGTGAGAATAATAAACCTTAGTCTGACAGTGGTATCATAGAGCGTTGGTTCGATCAAGAAGGGATCTTTCTTATTCGATTATGGCTTCCAATGGTCACTTTCCCGCGAATCTTTCTGTCCTCACCGGGAAGAACTACAGCAGATGGCATGTTCAGATGAAGGCACTTCTTGGATTTCAAGAATTGATGGATGTGGTCGAGAATGGGATAGAAGTCCCCATGGAAGGAGCTTCAGAAACTCAGAAAGTGGGTGCCAAGGATCTAAAGAAAAAGGACTGCAAAGCCTTGGTCATCTTGCATCAATGTGTTGATGATCCTCACTTTGAGAAGATCGCAGCAGCTGGTTCTGCAAAAGAAGCATGGGATATTCTGAACAAAGCATATTCTGGTGATGAAAAGGTAAAGAGAGTCAAGCTCCAAACCCTCAGGAGACAGTTTGAGCTACTTCAGATGGAAGAAAGTGAAAGTGTAGGTGTTTATCTCAACAGAATGCAGATTCTTGTGAATTCAATGAAGGGTTGTGGTGAGAAAATTTTAGAGTTGATGCTAATTGAAAAGATCTTGAGAACCTTGACACCAAGATTTGATCATATCGTGGTTGCAATTGAGGAGTCCAAGAACCTTGAGTCCTTAACTGTTGATGAATTACAAAGCTCACTTGAGGCACATGAGCAAAGACTTCAAGAAAGGGTAGCAGATAAAGTTTCTGAGCAAGCCCTTCAGGTTCAGAATAATCCAAAAATTGGTTCTGCTGAAAGCAATCAATCCAAAAGAGGTAGAGGCAGATTTAAGAACTCAAGAGGGAGAGGAGGAAATCAGTCTAAAGGGAACTAGAAATCACAATCTGAGCAGAAGAATGGTGGTTCAGTACAGAAAAGAGGTGGCTTTACAGGCACAAGAGGGAGAGGAGGAAAGAAGAATTGGGATAAGAAAAATGTTGAATGTTATTGTTGCGGAAAGAAGGGACATTATTCAAATGAATGTTGGTATAAAGACAAAGAACAAGGTGATGAGGCACAACTTGCTGCTGAAGAAGACTCAGATACAGAACCTGTATTGTTAATGGTTACAACCAAGTTCAATGGTGATAATGATGATAATTGGTACTTGGATACAGGCTGTTCAACTCACATGACTAGTCACAAAGACTGGTTTCTTGATCTTGATGAAAAAAGACAGAATAAGGTCAGGTTTGCAGATGGAAGTACACTTGTCACTGGTGGTATTGGGAAAGTACTAATCAAGAGGAAAGATGGCAAAGAATCCTGCATTGATGAGGTACTCTATGTTCCTAGGATGGAATGTAACCTCCTGAGTCTAGGCTAACTCCTTGAAAAAGGCTACAAAATGTCAATGGCAGACAAAATGATGAAAGTCTATGATCAACAGGAGAGATTGATACTGAAAGCTCCTTTATCTAGAAATAGAACCTTCAAAGTTGGCATACATGTACTTGAGCAGAACTGTCTACTTACAACAGCAAGTAAGGCTGAATGGTTATGGCACCACAGGCTTGGTCATTTGAATTTTAAAGACCTAAGTCACATGCATGAGATGGCTGGAGGGATTCCAAAATTGAAAGCTACTGCTGATAGGTGCAGAAACTGTTTGGAGGGCAAGCAAACTCGAAATCCTTTCAAATCCTTTGTTCCAGTAAAGTCAAAACAGAAGCTTGAAGTTATCTACTCAGATGTATGTGGGCCATTGCAGGTTGAATCACTTGGAGGCAGCAGGTATTTCATAACTTTCATTGATGACTTGACTAGAAAAACATGGATTTATATGATCAAAAGAAAAAGTGAAGTGTTTAGTACATTCAAAAAATTTAAGGCTGTTGTTGAAAAACAATGTGGAAGTTCTATCAAAACATTGAGAACTGATGGAGGAGGAGAATACACCTCAAAAGAATTTGTTGAGTTTTGTGATACAGCAGGTACAATTCATGAGCACACACCACCATACACTCCACAACATAATGGTGCTGCAGAAAGGAGAAACAGGACCATAATGAATATGGTCAGATGCATGTTGAAGTCAAAGAACCTTCCTCATTCCCTGTGGAGTGAAGCTGCCTCTACAACTGTCTATGTTCTCAATAGGTGCCCTACCAGTAGATTGAAGGGTATCACACCTGAAGAAGCTTGGACAAGCACCAAGCCTGATATTTCTCATCTCAGAATCTTTGGATCCTTATGCTACAAACATGTACCTGACCAGCTTAGACAGAAACTTGATGACAAAGCCGAGTTGATGATTTTCCTTGGCTATCATGCAACTGGAGGCTACAGGCTGTTTAATCCCAAAAATAAACAAGTGGTTATTAGCAGAGATGTCATATTTGATGAGCAGAAAGACTATGAATGGAAGAATAATTTTGTGACTGAGACAGCCAGAATTCAAGCCAAATTTGGTGATCCTAGTGAACTGAGCAGTAGTGATGAAGAGCCTATGGAACTACCTGCAACTGATTCTGATCAAAGGAGACCACAGAGGGTTAGACAACTTCCACAAGCACTAAGGGACTTTGAAGTCTACACAGATCAGCAAATTACTGATGAGGGTGATCTTGTGCATTTAGCATTATTTGCAGGAACTGAACCTGTAAACTGTGATGAAGCTTTGCAAGATTCTAAATGGATGACTGCAATGAAAGAAGAATTGAGTGCCATAGAGAAGAATGAAACCTGGGAATTGGTGCCATTACCCAAGAAGAAAAAACCTATAGCAGTGAAATGGGTCTACAAGCTGAAAAGAAATCCAAATGGAGAAGTAATCAAGCACAAGGCCAGATTAGTTGCAAAGAGATTTTTGCAGAAAGAAGGAGTTGATTATGGAGAAATTTTTGCTCCAGTAGCAAGGATAGAAACTGTGAGATTTGTAGCAGCTATTGCATGCTTAAACAATTGGTCAATATACCAATTAGATGTAAAATCAGCTTTCCTTAATGGACCACTTGAAGAGGAGGTCTATGTTGAGCAGCCACAAGGATTCAAGGTCACTGGTCAGGAATCAAAAGTTTACAGATTGAGAAAGGCCTTATATGGCCTAAAACAAGCCCCCCGAGCCTGGAACAAGAAGATTGATAGTGTTTTAACATAAATTGGTTTTGTCAAATGTCCCTCAGAACATGGAGTCTATGTGAAGTACAAATCTGCACCTAAATTGACCATTTTGTGTCTTTATGTTGATGATTTGCTGATCACTGGCAGCAATGTAAAAGAAATAGAAAGTGTGAAGAAGTTATTGATGAAGCAGTTTGAAATGACTGACTTAGGACTCTTGTCATATTTTCTTGGCATCGAGTTCAAAGAGACTGAAGTTGGGATGATCATGCATCAATCAAAGTATGCTGGAGATATATTGAAGAGGTTCAAGATGGAGGATTGTAATGCAGCAGCTACTCCAGCAGAAGCAGGCCTTACACTAAGTCTAAAAGATGAAGGAAAATTGGTGGATGCTACTGTGTTTAGACAGATGGTGGGCTCATTAAGGTACTTGTGTAACACAAGACCTGATCTGGCTTACAGTGTTGGCATAATCAGTAGATTCTTGAAAGCACCTAAGACACCTCATTTGATGGCTGCAAAAAGAATTTTGAGGTACATAAAGGCACTATGAACCTTGGAGTTTTGCTTCCCTATGGCCGAGGTAAAATTGAAGCTGAGTTAATAGGCTATACTGATTCTGATTGGAGAAGGGACAATGATGATAGGAAGAGCACTGCTGCATATCTTTTCATGTATGGAGAAGCACCTATATCATGGTGTTCAAAAAAGGAAGATCCAGTTGCATTGTCCACATGTGAAGCAGAGTACATAGCTGCTTCCATGGGATCCTGCCAAGGTTTGTGGCTGAGAAAATCACTGAAAGAGATGGAGATTCAAAAGGATGAACCAGTGACACTGCTAGTTGACAACAAATCTGCAATTAATCTTGCCAAACATCCAATTGATCATGGGAACAGCAAACACATTGAGACCAGATAACTTCATGAGAGATAAAGTGAGTAAAGGGAAGATCAAACTTTTCTATTGCAGATCAGAAAACAACCTTGCAGATTTGATGACAAAGCCACTAAGGAAGAACAGATTTGAAGAATTAAGAAGTAGATTGATGGTGAATGCAGAATAGAAATTAGAATTATGGGGGGATGTTAACTATAATTCTAATTCTAATTCTGGTCTTTGTAACTGTAATAACAGAATTAGGTAGCTTGCTGTTTTTAGGAAGTTAGTTAGTAGTTACCTGTATAAATAAGATGCTAATTGTTCATTGAATTGAGAGTTAATTCATTTTTTGTTTTCATTACCTTGTTATAAGTCCTTTTTCTCTCTACAATTTCTTATCTTCCTCGGGCAAAGCTGGTGAGAATAATAAACCTTAGTCTGACAAAATGGTCCCTGTAAAACAAACAAATTAGTCCCTCATACATTAAAAATCATGCAAATTAGTCCTTGAAAAATAACGTTTTGGACCATTTTGCATGACGAAGCAATCTCTCAGGGACCATTGGGATTTTAAATCTCTCAGGGACTAGTTTGCTAGTTTAGTCATTTTTAAAGTATGGGGATATAAAATTACAAAGGTTGTAATAGTCAGGAATGAAAATCAAAGTTAATAAAAAATACATGGACGAAAAACATATTCTACCCATATATATATATATATAATATAAATCCTATTAATTATTCATATATTTCTTCTATGTATTTCAACAAAGATATAACTGGCAGGGCCAGCCCAATATGGCCCAATTGTAGTGAGGCCTCAAGCAAACTTTCATTTTGGGGTGCTTTTAAATACATGAGGTGAAAGAAATTAGTCTTAAAAGTTAAAATTCATTTAGCAAGGATTGAAGTATCAACCATTGAGGAGGAAAATCAATTTATAAACCAATGAACTAGGCCTAATTATAATAATATATTTTGTGTATGAAGGATATTACTAACAATCGCGGCCTAAAGCAAGGCTTGAACAGCCTTATCCTTGGGCCGACCCTGATAATTGGACCCCCTTTAAATTTGTCCATTGGATTGATTTTTTATCACCGCCTTAGGGAGTGGAATCATCCTACCTCTTCCTACTAGTTTTGTTATTGCAACTATTCTCTAATATAATGATTAATGAATCTTCGGGATTTTTTTGAATCACATCGTTGACATATTTCGTACATGTTCAATAGTGCGGCTCAGTACCAATGGGGTTGGTTCAAGTGGTACATGTATGTTTTTCCTTAGGTAAGGTCTTGGGTTCGAGTCTTGTGGCCCCACCATGATGTGGATGTTACCTGGGAAAGCTAACCCCACCATGATGTGGATGTTACCGGCTCGAACAGGATACGTGGTTAAAAAAAAAAAAAGAGTGCGGCTCAGCCCTTTTGTATTTGGCATTGAATTCGACGATGATCTAACGTCTAATGTTCTATAGTAACTTCATTTTTTTTCTTCAACTAATTAATAGAAAAGCACTTTAACTTTTCATGACAATCATACGGTGCCGAATTCTTTCAATTTTAAAGTGTAACTTAAAGTTATTATTCTATTTATATAATATATTATTATGTAATATGAGTATAACTTTAAATATTTTTAACTAAGCATTATATAGGAAAATTGGAAATTCTAAAGGTTAATTTTAATTATTTTGTCCAAAAGTTCAAACAGATCTAAGGTCAACTTGGTAGAAGAGAAGTTATATAAAATTTATAAAAAATAAAAGATTATAACATTAAGTTTATACTAATTTATTATTTTAATTCTTTAATGTTAAAAAATTACTATTAAATTAGAGAATATTAAACTAATATGATATTATATATAAAAGAAAAACCTTGTTTTAACTGAGTCATATGGAGTTTGATTTTTACATGTGAAAAATGAATTTGCCATTTAAAATTTTATTTTGACATTTAGTAAAAACTTCACTAAAAATCATCACGTAATTAATTGAAGATGAATACAACGTACATTATTGTTATGGAAGCTATCATTTCATTGTTACATTAGCGCCATGTTCTATATTATTTTTTTTAAATATTTATTAGTTTAGTTTTTGTAAAATTTTAAATTATTTTATTTTTAGTAATTATTATTATAAAATAACTATTAATAGAATGGTCATATAATTTTATTATGTTTTAATATTTGAATAGAAACATTAAATTTTCAAATATAAAAATCCCATATTCAAACATTATATATCATGATAACATTTATAACATTTTTGATATTTTACTTTTTATTAGATAACATCAATATACAAATATAACATCATATTATATTAAATTTTAAACATATCCCTTTCAATTAAACTACCCTACTCTACTTTTCAATGTTTTTTACTCCCTAATTTATTCTTTTAGTCTTTTTAGGAGATCATTTTGCCAATACCCCCAATTATAGTTAATTATTCAAATTTATTGGTTTGGTGTGTATTTTTTTAAAAAGATTCTAATATATTTTTATAAATTATTTTCTCAATCTCAATATATTTAATTTTTTTACTTTTTTTTTCCATTATCTAATAATCCTATTGAACTATACTTTTCATTTATGACTTTTGTTCAATTGTTTTAGTCATATAATGTTGAATAATGAATTTAAATACGTGAAAAGATCGATATCAAATCATTCAATAAAAATATATTAATATAAAATATATGGAAATTTGTTTATTTTAACTTATTGTCAATCAAAGAGCTTATGATTTCAATATATTTGTGAAACAATGCTATAAAACCTGAAAAAAATTAGGTTGAGTTATGTGACTGAATTGGTTACAACTATTACTATTATTGTAAAAACAAAAAACAAAGAATTAAAATCTATAATTGAATTATTACTATTAAAAAAAGAAAGGGGAAATTCGCCAAATTAAAGTATGTTTGATGGATATCAAAGTTAAAGTTGAAGTAAATTTTGTATATATTGAAGTCTTTGAAGTGTTATAGACATCATGTTTCTTTTATTCAAAGACCTGTGTTAAATTCCAATTATATATGAAGTACTTTAGATGAAATGCTTTGATTTTATATACCTTAAAGATGGGACCAATAAGTAACTTTAATGAATTATGACTTTAGTAAAATTTTGATTTTATCCTTAAAATATGTATTTAATATTAGATTATATTTTAAAAGTATAATATTAGTTTTATTTTTAGGTTTTGATAACTAAGGATAAAAATATAAAAAATGAGAAGTTTTATTAAATATTAAGTACATCAGACTATAAATAAATTAATGATAAATACTTTTCATTTTAATAAAAAATTCTATTCTTTTATTCTTAAGAATGTAGTGATGTTACCAAAACTATTATTTATTTAATACTAAATTCTTAATAATTTATATATTTTATTTTTTTAATATAACACCATTAATTGAGCATATATGTAATTTTATTATATGCCAATATTTAAATATTTGGATATAAGCTTTAAATTTTGAAATATAATTTTTTAGATATAATAAATAATTCCAATTTATTGTTAATTATGTTTTATAATATTAATAATCTTATACTTACCTTAAAATAATTTATATCCATTTATGAATAAATAATTTTTCTTTAGAATTATATTTTTATATCATATGTCTCATTAAATTCATTTTATAATAATATTTTTTAAATAATTTTCAAACTATTATATAACTAAACAAATTTTATATGTTAAATATATTTTAATTATTTATATATAAGACCACATGCATCATTTATCAAAATAGTTTTAATTTGTGAAATTCCACCCAAAAGGAAGTAAGAGCATTTACAATGGAGCTACTCTATTTGGGTGCTTCCAATAAAACCCACTTATACACATAATTCATTTTTATTCTTACCAATATAGGTATATCTCTAAGTACTTTATCTCTGCAATAAAACAATTCTCTTTGAGTGCTTCTTAATACAAAATAATATTTTTTTCATTATATTTTTATTACTTTTTGGCGTTAAACCAATGAACACCAATGAAGCAACCAAGTCAACAAATTGACTGCAACGCCAAACAGTAATTAAAGTATCTATGCTTCCTTAGTGTGTTGCGTCCTGGACAGACGTTAATGATGCTCTAAATGTTTTAGTCCATCGATCAGGAACACAACCAATTAAGCAAGTCCCACTTGATGGTATGATATATGAGTCTATTGTATTATATTAGTTAAGGTTCATATCACTAATATTTTTTCTTAACCACTCAGCCGATCGATAATAAAAAACTAATCCTAATTTTAGATAAAGAGATTATTGAAATAGGTACAAGTTCACCGAAATTACTTACACATGGTTAAGGATAATTGTAACTAAACATGATTAAAGAATTAATCCAGCTATATCTACCAATTATGCTGGATTTTGTGGATGTATCACTAACACTAATGCATTTGTAAAGTCATGGTGTTGTTTCATCTCATAAAATATTCTTTATGATTACAATAATTAATACTGGAGAAAAATCTTAGTTACCACTAACTAATTTTTTATATATTTAATTATATAACATATATACTATAATATGGATTTCAGTGCTTTGAAATGACCTAAAATAAAGAAAAGAATATTGTTGGCCCCTCTGGGTTTTCAAAGGACAATGATGCTTGAAGAAGAATATCTGTCTATCAAGGCAGAAAAACTTATCTACTAGATTTAGTCATATTCTCCTATTGACAAAGCAACTGCCTCCATAACAACATTATTCAACGTTCGGTCTCACCATATAGAAAGAAATAAAAGGGCGCTTAATTTGAAGACCATAACATCAAGCACTATGGTTTGAGGTGATATTGCGATAAGAATCTTGCAAATCAGACATATCATAATGATGCTATTCAATTCCTTATAGAGAGATGAGGATTAATTTTGAAGAGAAAATTAAGAAAGTGGGGTCAAATTTTTACTTTTGAATTAAGAGAATTATATTGTTTGGTGGTGGACAATGGTGACAATGAATTGAATCTATAATAAGAGAGTTATATATAAGAGGTATAAATCAACATATATAAATGATAGAACATTAAGTTTTTTTAGTAATGTATCATTTATTTTCTTTTTAATTTGTCCAAAATATTGTTGAATTAGAGAACATCTATTTGAAATGAAAATTTTATGAGCTGTTTGGCTTTAAAATTTTTATTTTACTTTCTATTCTCACTTATAATTACAAAAATATCATATCATTTTCATTTTATTTCATATTTTCAAATATTTTTATAAAAATTAATGAAAACAATTATTGCCTTATTTATTTTGAAAAAAATCTATTATATTTTTATTTTCTATTTTTGTTTTTAATTAAAAAATATCATCCAATTTCATTTTATTGCCTAATTTTAAAATGTATTCATTTCATTATTTTCTTTATACATTTTTAAATAAAAAATAAATTGAAAATTATGTGACATTTTTACAGTTACATATAAAATAATAAATAAAATAAATATTTTTGTAAAACTAAACAAATAATATTTTCATCTGTTTCTTACACATTTTTCAAAAACAAAAAATAAAATAAATGTAAAATAATATTTTTATAATTAAAAACAAAAATAAATATTTTTTAGAATTAAACATATCTGTATTCTATTTTTTTTCTTTCAAATCCTTTCATCCGAACATAATAAACATGAAAATTCTGAAATGATTTTGCTGACTGTTAATCGAGATTATTAACTAATGATGATTACTTTTGAACCAGTGCAGGTCCCAAAAGTAAAGCCACAGGAAATGTTGGGATAGTGAGGGTATTCCCTTGACCATTGATGTAACTACAGCCGGCCCACCTCTATTTCTTATTACTGATTTTTAAATATTTTACATTAATTTTTATGAGATTAATTATTCATACAACAATACACCTACAACAACTCATACAACACATTTTTTTCTCTATATCTCTCAATCACATCACCTATCATATCCAACATCTCTCTCTTCTTTTTCTTTTCTCTCTTTATCTCTCTTAGTTGTATGGCTGCATGTTGTATAAATGTAATTTCTCAATTTTCATGCTATTTTATTACATAGAGATCTAGTGCATGCACATGATCCATACATCTGTTGTATACAATTGAAGCAATCTAAACTAATTAATATTGTACCCTGGAAAACTGCTGACGTGTATCAATCTTATATATATTTATACTATATGATACACACTCACTCTGGGTTTTTCTCTACAGAAAGTGTATTTAGTCATGCTTCTCGAAAGTATCAAATGGTAAGAATTTATTGGCTGACATCAACCATCCCATAGATAACTAACACAAAGCTTTAATTGTTATATTTTGTTGATGGAGTTTTGAAATAATGGGTGTTGTTTTAGAAAGATAAGTTTTCTTTAAAGTGTGCTAATTATTGACTTATATTGTATCAAACATTAATTTAATTTAAATTGTCTTGTGATTTTAAATATAACTAAAATTTAAAACGGGGTATAGCTAGTAAAAATGCTTTAAATACTGTGTTGATGGGTGGTTGAAATACTGTGTGCTAAGTGAGTTATAAGAAATATTAAGAATATATGTAACAAATTTAATTAAATTGTCTTATGATCTTAACTAACTAAAATTTAAAAATGAGTAGTATACACTATACACTTGATTATTTTTTAAACAAGTTTTTTTTTTGAAAAAATTTCAGATTTAGGAATGACACGAAAAGGAAACAGAGATAGATAAGAGCATTGCATTTAAATGATTTAGTGTTATATGAGAAAATGATTGTTCACAAAGCATTTAAGGAGAAATGCAAAAACTCTGAGGAAATGTTAAAACACAGTTCCATACATTAATAAAAATAATTTTCGGCCAATATTTTCATAATATAGAATTGGGTAAATATGTTTTTAATTTTTGTAAAGGTAGATTTTGTTTTTATTCTTCGCAAATGTTTTTTGTTTTTTTTTTGCGTCCTTATAGATGTAATTTTTTTTAAAATTGGTCATAGTCCTATTAATTTTAATGATTATTTTCTTTCGCTTCTCCTCACCTCTCCCTCCTTTTTATCATGCTTCTTCTTTTGTATCAATTTTTTCAATAACAAATTTTACATAAGTATAGAGTTAGGGGAATTAAACAAGATCAGCTTTGCATACAAGCATAACTCTAAAATTGAGCTAAAACTAAATCACACCTAAAATAAGAAAAGGAGAAATAGCAGCAAAATGAGGAGGAGGAGAAGCAGAAGGACAAACAGAAGGAGAAGAAAAAAGAGAAGGAGAAAGAGGAGCAACAACTGTCATGATAGGGATGTATTTTTTAAAAAAAAAATCATTTGTAAGGATATAAAAATAAAAAATTAATTTATGAGAACTAAAATAAAACTCAAATCGTTAGTCAATAACAAAGTTTTAACGACATAGATATATTTAAAAAAATTACATTTATAATAACTAAAAAAATAAAACATTTATGATAGTTAAAAACAAAAGTCAATCCATTTATAAAAACTTAAACATTATTTTATCCTATACATTTTTTCAAAAACTTTGCAACTTACATTTCACCTTTATCCCTTTCAGGGGTAGCTATTGCAACTTACAAGCGTAAGTGGCAACAGAGGTTACTTTCATTTCACCTTTATCCCTTTCGCATGCCCTAGCCCTATCCTCCCTCGTCTTCCCTCACCCACTCACTCCCTTCCCTTCCCGCCGTCGTCCCCGCTCATGGCCGCCACCATTGCCAGCGTTGTTGTTTGTTAGTATATGCACTAGAGACTTATATGTTTTATCCATCACTTTCATATTATTTTATAAAGACAATTTATTCTTTTAGAATATAATAAATGTAGTAAGCTTAAACTTCATAAGAAATCAAGTAGATGACTTGATCGTGAGATCTTATGAAGAACTATTCTTAAAATAGTCCCTGGTCAAGTATCATCTTAAGGACAAAAGATGCATTTAGACTAGTGTGTGAGTTCGTTGATGATCACATCTCACGGATCATGGATATGAGATATCATGTGCTCACATAGGTACATATTAAGAGTAATGATGTACTGGACTGACCCACCTTAAGAACGTTGCATGGTTGTTACATAAGTGTCATGAACGTTTCCTAAATTGATAAATATTGTATGAAGTCCTTTGACCTGAAATCACTACGATTTATACATAAGGAATTGTATGTTTTAAATATCATCAAACGTTGCCTGTAACAAGATGATCATAAAATTGGTATTTGGACATATAATAAATTATGTGGAGGAATGTGAGTGACCTAGATGAGATTTGTCCCTCCTATGTAATAGGAGTTATATCTGTAGGCCTCTTGATAAAGTGAGACTGCAAAATGCATGACCATGCTCAGGAGAATAAACACGAGATGTTTATTTTCTGTACAATCTACTTGGGGATCAAGAAAACATAATTTGAACTATACAAGGTTGACACATTCCATGCCCTTGTGTTCAATTAGATATTTGGACAAAGAGACAGATCATATAAATAAATTATTATCTTAAAATACGATTAGTCAAAGTTGTTGACAATCTCAATATTTGGATAGTGATGTATTGCTAGATACCGCTCACTATTTATGATAGGTTTTATTTTAATATCATAACCAAATATTAAAAGCCTATTGGGTCACACGCATACAACAAGCCGCTAGGAAAAAATAATAATTCTAATTTGATTAGAATTATAACATAATGGGCTAGGCCCATATATGTTAGGGTTAATAAAGTGAGGGGTAAAAACCCTAGCCACCACTCTATAAATATAGCATAAGATGAATTACCCTATACACATGAGCAGTCGCTCTTACTCTCTAAACGCTACTAGCAGAGTTGAGGATGATTTCCTAGTTCGGTTGTTGGCGTGGACACCTCTAGAGACGTGGCTACCATTGCCTAGTTCGCAATCCTTAAAAGGTGCGAGCTTTTATTTCATGCCTTTTATGCCTTAATTCGTGTTTTTGCATTAACGATCATAACAAGGGAGGAAATCTATTTATTCCGTTGCACCCTGATCACATGCTTGATTCCTTTCAGTTGTCTTCCCTAAGGTCATTGTTTCTGCATGCGATTCTGTCTTCTAAACTCAGATCTGCTCCTCTGCACGCGAGATTCTGTCTTCTATGCTCAGATCTTCTCCGCGCGATTCTCAAATATGTTTCTCCCTCTCTGGTTCGAATCCATCTGTTTGCATGATTCTCCAATTTGCGTGAATCCCTTTGTTTGTTTGCGTTCGTTGCAACTATTTGTGGTAGGCTTAGTTGGGGCTGGTGGTGGTGTGGTAGGCTTCGGTGGTGGTGTTGGAGGAGTAGGAGGTTTAGTTGGTGTTGATGGTGTATGGGAGGCTTGGGTGGGGCTAGTGGTGCGGTTGGTGGTGTGGGGGAGGCTTGGGAGGTGCGGTGGGTGGCTTTTTTGTGTTTTTTGTACTATGTTTTTTGTGTCATTTTTTACAGATTTAAAAATCTGTAAATATTTATTCCGAACTCGAGACCCGATCCGACCCAACTCGTTGAAGGTCGGGTTGGTTCAGGTTGAACTGCGAAGAGGGGTGACCTGATTCAACCCAAATCGAGCTATTTTGATTGGTTCGAACTCTTAACCACCCAAATCCGATCTGAATACACCCCTACACTCAATGTCTAATTCGCCAATAATTTTAGTTGTGTTTGCTTTAGATTATACTATATAAAATTAAATTTAAAAGAATTGAATTTGAACAAAATTAATTTATGTTTGAGAATAATTAATTTTTTTAAAATAAATATAAATGAATTGGTTTTATTAATTAGTACGGTATAATCAATTTTAAAATTAATTAATATTTTCTACATCTTATACCTAGAATCAATTCTTATCAAGAGTTTTTGTTTAAAAAAAATCACTTCTCTTACTTCTTTTAATTTTTTTTAATCATAATTTGATATAAATAGGACATCGGAATAAACAAATTTAGTATATACAAATAAAATATCATCCTTAATAGAATTGTGAATGTAACTTGGCCTGAGTGTCAATTTATGTATTGGTTAGAAGTAACTTTCGGTGTAGGGAATCCTAAGTTACCATTAATTTACAACAGTAGATGAATATATATATATATGTTGTTGAAAGTTTTGGCAAATTGTGTGGCAGGCCAGTTATTAGGTAACTTCCCGGCAAAGTTACCACAGCCGAGAAATTTAAGGTTTTGTGCCTTCCTGATTTCAACTCTCAAGTCTACTCCACTCCCTAATCTCCGTCACCGTATTCTAAGTTTTGAGAAAGAAATATCATATCGTAGTCGGCAGCGTACAAGGTAAGAAACCATACCATGTATTATAATAATCCAAAATTCATTAAAATATTGTATTTTTGGAAACAAATTTAAACACAAATAATAAAAGTTGTCCCTACCCTAAATTTAAACACACACACTATTTTATTTTCTTTTATAAAAAAAAATAAGTAGTGTTAATTAGTCTTCTTCTTCTCAATTCTCACGTACCTTTTCTCCTATAAATAGGCTTGTAACCCCTCCCCTCTATTTCCTCACCAAAGTGACTAGCTTCTGTTCTCTCTCCCTCTCACTTTCCCTCTCTTGGGATTATTTCTTTCTTCAATTAACCTTTTTAGCATGTGTGTTTTTCTGCAGGGGGGTTAACTGGTTCATAGCATATGGTGGTTGGAGAGAGTAACGGAGAATCTGTAAAGCTCAGGAGGGATAGCGCCATATGATATATTGAAATACATACATATATACGTAGTTGGCGCTATCTATCCTGAGTTTCACGGCTTCTTCTTACTGTTTATAACATCGTAGCTGCAGCAATATATATAAACCCTTTTTGGCAGATTCTCTCTCTGAAACAGAAATCAAGATCTTGACAATGATGATCTGGAGTTTTACTCAGTTGAAATTCACCGGCTAGCTAGCTATAAACATTTCTTTATTAGTGTTTTGGTTCCTAGTTATTATGGATTTTTTTAGCCCTATGCGATTATTTTGGTATGATTTATGTCAAATTAGGCAAAATATGGCGAAAACCCGGTTTCTACTTCGAAGTTTTCTTCTTTTACTTCTTTCAATTTGCTGGTTTTGTGGTTCTTCTCAGTTCTTAGTTTAATTTGATCTGTGGATGGTTAAGTGCCCGTTTGGGTTAAATTTTCAACTATCCAGAATTAATTCTGCAGAATTGATTTTAAATCACTTTCGTCCAACATATTTCGTAAAATGTGCATTATCGATCTCAATCATTCATTTCTAGAATCAATTCTACTCAACTGTAAAATAAACGGACCCAAGCATTTTTCATTTCTAATCGTAAGTCACAGAAACAAGCACACACAAGAGAATATTTCTTGATAAATATTGATGATGTTCAAGATTCAAGTTCATGGTATCTTAATTAGGGATTATAGGTTGAGTCTTATGCATCTATATTCAATTCTCATCTAAGGAATTTTTCTTTTGTTTCTTTACTGGTAATTAAATAAAGGAATTTTACTATGTAAATTCTTCATGTGTGTGTATTTGAGATAATTATTATTTATATTTTCATATAGAACTCTTCTAAGTCTCATATTGGTTTGGCATTTAAAAGTGTAAAATTTAAAATTAATTTTATTTAACTCTAAAACATATTAAGTTGTATAAATTTCTTTTCTTTTCCAGTTTCTTATTTTGTATATATCCTCTCAATCCCATTTTTTTCAGGTCAATTTCTGTAGCATCTTCAGCAGGAGAAGAGGACCTACTACAAAGTTCGTGAAGGATATTTTGAAATCAGTTACTGTTTGATGCTTTGACCTGTTGACTAAGATTTGTACACAAAAAGAGAAGATACGAGTTTTCCAACTATATATATATAATTGATGATGACAGAGCATAGAGCTAGCTAAGCTAGGTCCGAATTATTGCTGTGGTTGTATTATTTTATTTTAATTTTGTTAATTTTCCTGCAAAAGCAATTGATGAGTTAGTTCAGTCTTTAATTAATGTTGAGTTCTGAGAGAGTAGCAGTCTTCTCTTCTGGGAAGGCTTCTGTTCTGAATCTGATGATCTGGCCAAAAGCGAAACCCTAGCTAGTCTTTCTGGAGCTAGCTATAGCTAGAAAAGCTATGTATGTATCTATTTGAGTTTATTAGGGTTTCCATAGTATTTGACTGCAACTTTTGCAGAGAGACCCTTTTATCATCAATTATTTATTATAAATGGTGTGTTAGTTACTGTGGATGTTGACTCCTTTCCAACTTGATTCAGCTCATAGGTCTCGTCGCTTTCTTTTCCACTGCTATAATTATTAACATCTTCATAATCTCCATCATTAAATTCCCATTAAAAGCAAAGTTAATGTGAACAACAGTCCCCCCCTCTTCATCATCATCACTACTCTCAAACTTTTTGTATTGCATAATCATAATCATCTCATGCTAATTAATTAATTTACTGTGGCCATCAAAATTAGGCAAATTCTATTCACCCTTTTCCCCTTTTCTCTTTCCATGTTACTAATTCCATACTGGTTGGCCATTTTATGCGGTTGGGATGCAATGTTGTTTCAAAGATTTTAATTTTAGGTTTGAATCAACTTTAGGGTACAAGAGGTGTCTAGTTGTACGGGGCAAAGCAACCAACTTTCAAGCAATGGATCTCCAAGCTTATTGTTATTAATTATTGCATATCTATATAGATATATAGATAGATCATGTCATATATATATATCTTCCTTCTTCTTCAGTGGACTAGTGGGTAATGTGGTTAAACAGGAATCTCCACCTACCTCTACAGTTAGTATATGTTTTTATTTTTTTTCTTGACATTTGAAGATTTATTATGTCGTACAAAAAGATGCTACTGTTCCTTGAACTCAAGCTGCTTCAATGGTGTTGTTGAGTAAATGTAAAGGCATGCATATGTGTATAATTATGGATAGATGCATTATTCTTGTTTTTGGTGAGTAATTGAGACTGGAAAGAGGGTAGCTAGCTAGCTGCAATGGAATGATAATAATAATATATATTTATTCGTATCTCATAAGAATAGGCAGCAGGAATTAATTTGTTCAATGTTGGTGTCAGTGGGAGTGGTGGGGAGTGGCAGACCAAAATGATTATGCTGGTGGAGAGGATGATAATAATATCTATTGACTCTAACTTTGAACAGAAAATATAATCTTGAGCTAATTTATTTGTTTCCAGAACCTTGGTCTTGATGAGAGATTATAAAATAAAATAAATCTTCGGTTTTGATGAATCATAAAATGATTTTATGTCTTTAAATAAATCTTCTTAACAGTTATATATTTTAATTATTTAAATAATAAAATAAATTGAGACAAAATAAAACTATAGAAGTGATAAATATATTCTGAGTCTGAGAGAAATTCTTTTATTTATTTAACTTGGTAAATTTGCTCACTACCAAAATACTGTCATTAGCCATTTTAATTTCCACATTGCATTAATCCTATTATTATTATATATGTTTACCAGTACTATTATCTACAAAGCTTTTATCATCAACCATTTCACCTTAATACGATTGCAACACCTTATTACTATGTTGTTACTGTCGCTGCTAAGGCTGAGGTAGCCATGCTCCTCGATCCCATTATTAATGACAACCATCTTACCATCAATTCTCCACTAAATCACCATGACATTGCCCCCATGCCACCACCATGCAGTCCCATATAATCTCATCACCCCCTCCCCCAGACCCAGGGGTTGGGCTCCTATAAAGACTCCAATTGCAGGGATATAAAACACATGTATATGATGAGTCTATTTCTCTTCAAGACATTTTCAGTTATTGAAGAGAGTTTTAGCCCCTACCTCAGACTCATTTCAACCTTCATCATTATAGCTGTAACCAAAATTTTCATTTTTTTATTAATTAAGTGAATTTAACATAAAATATTATATTAACTCTTAATTTGATCCCTTCAAGTATTTTGCAGGTTTTTAAATTTCATCTCTTTATGCTTTTCTGTACTATATATATTTAAAAAATTGTTTTTCCTTTTTTTTTCTTTTTTATATATTAATCATTCTTTTATTTAATTAAAGGAAAAGAGGTTATATGCAAAATTAAAACAAGATTTTTGGTGAGGAGTATAAATATACAAATAAATAGAGAGACCAGGGGGAGTGTGAGGGAAGCAAAGAGAATAAGAGAGAGGAAAAACAAAGCTTCAAAGGAAGATTAGAGGAGATAGAGAGATCATAGTAGATTAGAAAATTTTATAACAGCAAGAAATTAAAACAAATCAGAAAAGAAGGAAATATTTTTTAGGGATAAAAGCTTTCACGGGTAAAAGGTCTTTCATTTTAAATTTTTTATTACAATATATTTTATAATAATATTTAAATATTGTTATTAATTTGTGATTTAATTTGTTTATTAAATCCTTCTTTGATTACTTTTAAATGTTTAGGCCTAATTCGATATAAAATTTTAAATAAGATTAAGATATTAAAAAATAAAATTATTTCATTTGTGAGGGATATTGTTGAAAATTTCAAAATTTTTTAGTAAACCTCTGTTTGTTACGATCGAATCGAATTAGAGTAGAGTGAAATGCGAGAGAGTGAGTGGTTCCACCGCGTTTGGTATGGCGAAAGAGAGAGAGTTTGAGTAGAGAGAGGGAGTGGGTCTCACATGTTATTTAGTCTCTTCATGCAAGCAAGGAAATTGAGGAGAGATAGGGGTTACTCTATGAAATGACTTTTTTACCCCCATGTAATGACAAAAATAACATTAATGTATTTATGTTTGAAGGGTAATTTAGTCTTATGACTTTTTACACATATATTTCTCTCTCATTTCTCCACATCCAAACAACTATCAAAATTAATTTCTCTTCTATCTCTCTCCTATTTCTCTCTTATTTCTCTAATAGCAAACAACCTCTATTTCTACTTTATTTCTCTACTATTTCTCTCTTTACTATCTCCCTCTTCTCTATTTCTCTCTTCTCTATTTCTCTAAATAAACCAACCAAAGGGTAAGAGAAATTTTAATATACAATGGATTTGATACCAATTAAAAAAAGAAAAATAAACTCCTTTAAATTAGGATGATCCTAAGTTTGAACAAATAAAATTTGTTCCACGAGGAGTAAAATCAATGAATAATTTTATTTTTTATTAAATAGTCTTATATGACTATTTGAGTTTAATTTAATTAAGGGAGAATGTGGATTTATAATACAATTTATGTTAATTTTGTTGAGATTTATTAGTTTAAAGTTGAAGGAAAACTTCTACATTACACGGTACTATCGATTTGAGAGTTTTTATTTTTAAAATTAATATTTCTTAAAAGTAACTGAAAAATTTAATATCAATCATTAATAAAATGAACATTACATTTAATGGTTGAGAATTTAAATTACTATATTTTTCTTTTTATATTTTGGATCATGTGTGAACCATAGTGTAGCTTATACAAACACTTCAAACTTAACTCTAGCCACAACTAATTAAGCTTTAACTTGAGCCAACAACAAAATCTTATCAGAATCAAATTAATTCAACATTATTAAAAATGATATCATTACGATGCAGCCAAAACAACCATATAAGTGTAAATTAGATAGCCATCCGAAAAGTTGGATTCTTCTTCTTCTTTCTACACAATAATCCAGCATGTGCTGTTTGTCCAAATTAAACGTAAGTAGTGTAGTGGTGAAAATCAAGCCAATTGTAATAGTTCATCCAATTATAGCATAAGATTGATTACAGGAATAAAAAATGAGAAGACTCTCCAATATTAAAGCATATATAATACACATTGCAAATTTTATCATTTGAGCAAAGTATAGCCCCACTCACTTTTTATAATTCCTCCCACCAATTAAATTGATCCCCTCCCAAAAACACTTTCATATATCATAAATTTTTTATCTCACTCCCATATATAGAAAGTCAGAAATAACCTGTCTTGCTCACATAGAAGTTTCCATCTCCACTTTCCTCAATTCCTCAATAATGCTAAATTAAACATATCTTTGATCGATGCCTATAATCACCCCCTTTTTGGTTTACGAACCACATCCCATTTAACCCACACCAATTAATCCTCCTCTCTTCTCCACCACAACTCCACAAAAAAATCTTTGGATTGAAGTGACATATCACGCAAGTAGGCATTTAAAAAAAGAAGCAATAAACAAATCTATAATATTATATGAAAGAAGGAAGAGTTTAATTTAATATATATATATATATATATATTAAAATATGTCTAATATGTTTATAATTTGTAATATTTTATAACGTTAAATATATTTTTAATCCTTGAAATATAGTTAGGGTTTGATTTTAGTCCCTATAATTTAATGTTGGTGGATTTTGCCCCTCGAAAAGTGAAAACCCTTTTTTAGTTATTATAAATAAAAATATGTAGTTAAGCCGTAGCAAAAATGTTCAATAAGATCTAAATTGATGTATTTTTAATTTTTGAAGGACTAAAATTACTAATTTTAAATTATATGAATTAAAATCAATTCTCGACTATATTTCAAGAATAAAAACATATTTAACCCTATTTTTATTCTATCCCCTAATAACAAATCTTGGCTCCATCCATGTTCATTCAAGAATGGCTTTTTTAAAGTTCTTTATGTAATGGTTCTTAATTATATTAAAATCATATTTTGGTCTTGGTTGTCCGTAAAATTAGGTAGGTTAATTGGTGTTATCTTTCTAATTGGTGTATTCATGCTTTTGAATGTATTAGGAAATGGTGCCCGCCTTAGTTCGAGTTAAGCCTTAAATACCCTAAAAAAGCTATGCCTTAAATATTAATTTATGATTCCCTTTAATAAAAATTTTTTACTTATAAAAAAAAAAGATAAATTCCTCATTATCTTACCCCTGCCAAAATAGGTGTTATATTGTTATTCGATTAAAATTATTTGTATGCCCTAGCTGGGTCTAGTAACACTAGCGCGAATCTCAATTATTGGGATTCTATTTCTTTTCTTCACGTTTTAGGCTTTCTTTAGCAAGGTTTTAGGTGTTTAGATATATGAAAAACATGTATATTGTTATACAATAATTTAAGCTTTTTTTTAAAAGAATTTTAGGGCAGGGATAGTCTCTAAGTCTAAGGGAGAAAAAATATTCAGATTCAGAGAGCCCGTACAGAGGAACATTATATAATTTTTTTTTATGATTTTGCAATCTAAGATTATTTGATCCTTATTTTTTTAAGTTCCTATAAATGAAAATTAATCTTTTACACAAAGTAAGATAAACATATATCCACCCATCTAGATGGATCAAAACTTATTTAGATAGATCTAGTCAAACTTAGATAATACTAGTCTAAAATTTTACCATTTAACACTCAACTTTCTATATTATAATTTTGAGACATTTTCTTATCCTCAGTTTGGTTTCGTGGAGTTAGGCGAGAGAGAGATGAAGCAGAGAGAGTTAGAGGGTTAATACTCTCACCACCGTGTTTGTTTTGGTTGTGGAGAGAGATTGAGTTCTAATTATTGTTGTGGATCCCGCAGGTATTTAACTCTCTTCTATATAGAAGAGAAATAGAGAGTGAGAGAGGATGATAGTGTAAAAATACTATTATGTCCTTGATGTGAGGAAAATTAAAATAAAAATGTAACTATTTGATGGATACTTTTATCTTTTCAACTTTCTATAAATTTATCTCTCTCTTATTTCTCCACAACCAAACAACTATCAAAATTAATTTCTCTTCTATCTCTCTCCTATTTCTTTAATACCAAACAACCTCAATTTCTCTTCTATCTTTCTCCTATTTCTCTCTTCTCTATCTCTCTCTTCTCTATTTCTCTCTTCTCCATTTTTCTATTTAAACCAAATAGAGGGTTAGAGAGTGAGATACTCACTCACCCTACTTCCTCTCTCAATAATACTAATTGGATGATGAATTTCACTCACATTTGTGAGAGCAAGAGTCTGCCTCTCAATCATTAATACTAATTTTCTCACTCTTCCTATTTGAATTTTTAAATTCTACTAAATATTAATCTTAATTATAAAATTTATTAAGATTTAAAATCTTATCATATTATTTTATATTTCAATCCCTTTTTAATATATAAATCTATATTTCTATCTTTATGATTTTAATTTTTTATTACATATTTTTTATCAAATAAATTATATTTTAACAGTAAAATATAATATACTATTAAAATTTAAAGTTAAAAATTATCCACAATTATTTTTTTTTTTAATTTTAAAAATATAAATTTATAATAATTATAATTTTAATTAAATAAAAATATAATTTATCCGTATATTAACACAGGTTAATATTCATTATAATTTTTAATTTAAAGAATGTTATAATCTTGATGAATTAAAATTCTAAAATAAATATATTCATTCATTTTAAAAATAAATTCACTCTTAAAAACTTTTCAGTCCAACACAATATCGTTTGAAAAGTAAAACAGTTCTTTCTCACAATTATGAACTCCGGTAATTGCTCCTAAAAAATTGTCTCATTTTTTAAGAAATCCAATAAAAATAAAGATAATTTTTTATCAACAAAAAATTATTTTTAAAAAAATTTAATTGATATACGCGGTAAACATCCAACTATACTTATTTTTAATAACAAAAATATCATTTTACTTTTACCTTATTTTTTAATTTTAAATATTGAGTTTAATTATTATAAAATAAAAAAATTTCACATCATCATCTAAGTTCCAACGATGTGTTGCCATTATCATTTAATGAATATCATACTTTGTTAAACTCATTAAATGATGATATCCAACACATTATTATATGGTTGTGTAAAATTTTTTTTACACTATTAGCGTATAATTATTAAATTATTAAATATTTATATAAAAATAATAAAAACAATTTAAAATATAAAATAAATTATTTTTTTTTTTAAATTCCTGCATTACGAAAACGGAGTCATTTAATTCTGTACCTGGCACTTGGCGGCTAAAGTTAAGCTGTATCATCTTGAATTCCCCTGAGCCTCTGATCGTTCCCTGCAATCTGCATCAAAATTTAATCAAAGCAAAGCATATTTGTTTAAATTCATTCGTCATGGGCCTCATGCAAAACAGTTTGTTGGGTTAATTTGATTGCGATATATGGGCCCCACTACTGGCAGATAATTTATATTATGGGCCCTCATGTTTGTGGGCTCTCATGGGCTTTACTGTTTACACCATATGCTTTCCACAAATAAAATAATAATAAATAGAATGCTCGGCAGAGGGTATTTAGTATTTACGTGCTTGATGCTTATCTATCAGGAGAGCATTTGTTACTGTGTCTTTATAGAAAATTCGTTTTAAATTGTTTTTAATGGTGGTTTGCTATAACTAGCTGATTTTTAATAGTTTTAAATTTAGACATTAGAAATCCAACTATTTGAGTAATCTTGGCTGCCATTCTAGTTAACCTATGTCAGAATTAGCTAGTGTACATTTTTGGGGTAAAATCATTTAGTATTTACTTTTAAATTAATGTAACTAGTCGGCTTAAATTTCAATCAGTTTATTAATCACAGAAATATCCTCAAATTAGGAACCATGTACATGAATTATAAAAAAACTTAAACAACACATTTATATGCAGATGCTTAGTATCGGATGAAATTAATTAAACTTTATAATAAATGAGTTAGACACTCAAAATTTGAAAACATAATCTGACTGATCAAGTCAAGTGACCATGAACATTCCTTGTCTCTTGGTGAGACTGATTGACAGAATACCCTTCATCTCATTTCTCTCCAACTACTTCTACTGAAATCAATGCCTCACATGGAATCCTTGTGAGGTCTCTTACACAAATTATTACCGTTCAGCGGTTCAGCCATTACACAAAACCATATTCAAAGTTAAGTAATGATTCATAAGTATCAGTGTATCACACATTTCCCTTCTCTCTTTATCACTCTTTCTCTTTATTGAATTACATTATTAATGTGTATTTAGTACTCCCTCCGGTCTTATTTATAAGACAAAGTTTGACACTTTTCAATGGTCCTATTTATAAGACAAAGTACACAAATCTAGAAGCATTTATTGTTTTTTCTCATATTTGTCCTTGTTGACCATTAAAGGTTTCAAGGTGACACAATTATCATGGTAGTGGCATTTAATTTTAAATAGGGGTAAACTTGTAATCTTATAGACTAATTTTTTGAAAATTAACGCATTAATTACTTTTCTTAATATGTGTGTTTTTGTCTGAATTGTCTTATAAATAAGACCGGAGGGAGTATAAATTTATAGATTTTTATATATACCGGTTCAACCAGTTTAATCAATGGCTCACTAGTTCGACCTCGACCGAATATCCTAACCGAGTCGATCACTAGTCCCAATTTTATAACAATCAAGGTTACACTCTAAAATTGGAGTCCCTCTTGGATAACATTAGGACCGTGCATGGAAATTTGATTTATCATATTACGAATTTGTTCCTTAGGAAATTTGATATTCTGAAATATGGAAACTTGGTACCATAAACTTGTAAAAGAAAAAGATAAACTCTCAATAGTCAAATAGTACTGACAAGAAGTCATGCATCTTTTATTTTTCTTTTAAAAGCGTTGAAACTTACACACAATCAAGAAAGACACTACTAGTCTACTACAACTACTCAATTGACCTTTCATACAATTCTGGACCTTGAAACAACATAAAACAAATACTATTTGTCAAACATTTAAAGACCTCGTAAAACAACAAGCCAATAATTGAGAAGCATAAAATTTAGGACTAATGATGCTTTCTTGATCTTAACATTGAGGCAGATCAGGTGGTGGAGGTATCACTGACTGTGATGGGCCAACTCCATTTTCTACCAAAAGTGCCGTTGCCAGACCCCAATTCAGATGTGAGTCTATGTGACAGTGCAAGAACCAAATTCCTGATTTGCATCCATCAACAAAAAAAATCATGTAATTGGTTAGTAACTTATAGCATGTTTGGTTTGGATTAAAATCACGTTTATCAGTCTAACGCTACTATTAAGAGTAGTTTTTTTGACCAGATACATGTTTGACGTGATTTTGATATAATCCAAATATGCTATTAGTATGCAATGCAGAATGCTAAGCCTAAAAAAGCTAAAATACAAACATTATAATAACATGTTTAGTTTACATTGAATCGTGGATCTGGAATAACACTATTTCAAGATCCACAATATTTAAAATGTGGTTTTAATGAAAATCAAAAGTTTAAGTTAAAACTGATCAAACTCGACTATTAATTCCCCAACACAACTATTTTTAACATTAGAAATTCTGTTTATCACATTTCAACGCTAAATCAAACATTATCTAACACAAATTAAGAACATTTATATGAGTACTATGTTTGTTACCTGGATTATCAGCCTTAAAACGAATGGCCACCCATCCTCCAGGAGGTGTTCCAATTGTGTTCCTCACAGGTGGGTCTACAAGGTTGAACCTTGCAGGATCAGTTGCTGGGTTAAAGTTTCCAAAACCTGCACCAACTACAAAGAAGTGGAATCCATGAACATGCATAGGGTGGTCCTCTGTTGTTACTATGCTTGTATCCTGCAAAACAATTTGCACATTGGAACCATATTTCAACTTGATGAGCCTAGTTCCTCGTGTAGGTGTCCATAGACCCCTTGGAACATTCCCTGTATAATTGAATTGTAGAGGAGGAACTGGAGGAAGGTCTGTGGTGAAGACACCAGGGATACCATTATAGTAGGCTTGCATTAAGGAAGTAGTTCTAGGGAGCACAAAGGAATTGTTGTTTATGCTTGCTGCGAAACGGGTTCCATTTGGTCCTTGACACCTTGGACTATTAGGATTTGTGCAGTTAATTAATCCTAACCCCACTGTGAAGAATAGGTTCACATTAGCATTTCTAAAGACTTTAATTTTTGAAAGACCTCTGATCCCAGATGTGAATGCAGTTGCAGTGGCTGTGTCATTGAAAGCTGGCAAAATTGGCAATATGGGTCTTGAAGACTGTCCCTTTTTGTTACTACAGCTAGCAGATTTGTATTCAAGAATTGCTGTGGTTGTGGTGTTGTCAAATGCAGCATTCATTGCTGTTTGATATGCACGTGCTGCCATGTAGTACCTTCCTGGGGTTTGATCAGCAGTGACCAGAACATTTATTGTTTGGCCAGGTCCTATCATAAGGACTCTAGTGGTGAATGGTTTGGTATAAGCAGCATCAGTAGCAACAACAGTCATTCTGTGATTGGCAATTGTAAAGAAGAGCTCTTGATTGAGTGCACTGTTGATGATTCTCAAGAGAATTGTCTCTCCAGCATCTACTGGAACACGTACAGTTTCTGCATTGTAAATTTGTTATATCTTTTTAGTTTTAGCTATTTTTATATCATTTTCAATCATTGGAACCTATGAATTTAGGATAATTCCAAACCTTGACTGGAACATCTGTAGAGGTCTCCTGGTTGACCATTCATGGTGTATGCAACAGATACATTTGGAGGTGCACCTGTAAATTGTGTTTGTCTTAAGAGAACCATTGGATCCCTATCAAACCATTCCCCTGTGTATCATCATAATATAATCTGTTATGGTTCTGTCTTGAAGTGGTTAGTATCTAGGAAACAGACACTTCAAAACAGTAGTTGTGTCCTGTGGGACACATTTATGTTGAACACTCATGGACGCTTCTACTTATGTTTTATAATTTTCCCCTATTTTTTTTTCAACTTTAATACCAATAAAGTTGAAAATATCATATCTGATAGTATTTTATTGTGTCTAAAATGACTCAAATGATATTGAGGAAAAGTTTGATTAAATTGAAAGTGTAATGGAAATTATAAGTGATGGTTTTAAGGATTTACCAAGAAGGATGGGGAATTCTCTCTTAGGCATAGAGAAAGGATAAGGAGAACCCATTTTTGGATAAATGATGAAAGCTCCATAGACAGTGGCTCTTAGGAAGCCAGTGTGAGCATGCCACCATAGTGTCCCTTCTTGATTTTGGATTGTGAAGCGGTATGTGTAACTTCCACCTGGTTGGATGGGACACTGAGTCACATAACTAGGCCCATCTGCCCATGGATTTCTCAACATCCTTAGCCCATGCCTGATGCAAAGGACACATAAGATTATAAGGAATTAACATTGTGAATGGTAATAAAATGTTTTACAGCATAGAGAATAGTTATTGTTGTGACTGAAGGGTAAAATGTTTTAGCATGAAATTCATGTGAGGATGAATGATGATTGATGCTACTTACCAGTGGATGGAGATGTTGTAGGGTCCAGCATTTACTACTTTAATTACAACAGAATCTCCATCTCTCACTTCAACTGTTGGGCCTGGAAACTGCCCATTTACAGTGAGTATGTTTTGGGTTCTGCACAGCCTCTTCACTGGCACAGTTTGAACCTATTTCCATCAATAATTAAAGTCATTACAATTGTGATTTACTACAAACCATATGTTTGGAAACTGATAGCAAATAATTTGTGATTATTAAACAAACACTTACAACAAACTGATGGTAATGAGTCTCAGCAGCTGAAGCAAAGGAAGCAATAATAGTAAGTAGGCCAAGTAAGAGCCATAAGAAGCATGATTTGCCAGAGAGGTAGATAGTCTTCATTGTTGTCTCAGGATTGGTTGAATTGAGTTACCTGAGTTATGTGGCATTTGGTCTAAAGTGCAGCTATTTATAGATTGATAATGCCTAGATTAAACCTATTTTTTAACTTGGAAATAGAACTTTTTTGGCCATTACTTAATAACAGGGTATTTGATAATTTAGGACTGTTAGTCTAACCATTCAGAGGATTTGGTGCACCCACTAGCGCAATCAACTGTGGAACTAAAGCTAGATTCTGTGGTTTAGATGTGTATCAGTGCACAGTGTCTACTAAAAATACTAGTGAATTAACAAATGTGCAGAAAGTGCTTGTTAATATACTAATCATTACTAACTCTCACACCAAACTTTGTCTGAGAATAATGAAAGGAATGAAATTCATTCAAAATGCAATAAAACTTAAGGGTGAAATATTTCCTTGTTTGGGGAGCTAAGAATGAGATAGTAAACATGAATTACTATTTTACTAAAGGTAAAAGGCCTTTCAATATTTCTGTATGAAATCATTAATTAGTTCATAGTTATTTACTTTATTTTTGCTTGGGGGAGTGGAGCATGATTTATAACCAATTTTATTACCTTGCATTATTTTTTAATACTAAAGCGTTACACCTGTTATGAAATGGAAGAGAATAACTTCTCTCTGTTTTTTTGGTGTAGATAAAAGTATACTGATAATAAAATTAAAATCAGTGAAATTTGAAAAATTCCAATTGGTGAATTGGTCTTTTTGATGCATGTTAAAAGGTTTGATAAAATCGTACCCAAAAAGAAAAAGTTTGTGAAATCAATAAGCTGTTCAACAATTCAAACGCCAATAAGATCCTCATCAGGTGACAGGACCATGCAATTTTTTAAGCATAGTATACTCTACTTTTCCTATGTTTGTCTGTTATGTTCTGACTCTGAAACATATGGGCATCTTCTCAACCTAGGATAGAACAATAACAGAAAAGAAAATTTAAAATAATTAATAGGGCAGTTAAGGTCAGATTGGATTTTGGTTTGGTTCGGTAGTGATGGGAGTAGTAGTTCCGCGTTTAGTTGACCACTCAAGTTATTAGCTGAAACAGTGCCTTTCAAAAGCCTACTTTTGCATAATGTCAGTTGGATTTAACTCTTCTGAAATGTGGAACTAAACCTTAGAAAACAAAGTGTAAAAATAACAATTAATTAGATAATTAACTGTTATAATTGTATATATATAATCAAATATAAATTTATTACCACAGAGTGCGTGTATCAGTGATGCAGCTTAATAAGGGATCCAGATTCTCTTCAGTTGAGTTAAAACTGGAGAGCATCTCGGCCGTTTATTTTTTTAAAACATCAAATAAAAAATAAAATGTCAGCACATTAATTTGGGGTCGTTAGATCCGGACTGCAAAATCTGCAGTAATACGGAGGATCTCGGCCCCTTAATAAGTGATCTCTAGTTTGAGTCTTGTGTATGCCGCGATGTTGCACAAAAAAAACTATAAATTTATTCAAATTTTAACTATTGATTTTGTGGTTAATGATTATAATTTCACATTTTATACTCTAATGTTGATCTTCATTAAAGGAGTCAAACCCATATGAAAAAGGCATTTGTATCCAAAATAGAAAAGAAAAAAAATAAGGCATTTAAGACCTTCACTTACAATACCTTAGGCAGAAGGAAATTGTTAATCCAGCTATGATTGGGAGACATGAACTCAATTAGTTGTAAAGTAAAGCAGTTTGATTGATACTGATATTGTCAAATATTCTTCAACGAACAAATTCTTGTTTAATCATCAATCAAGGCACTGATTTATTTCACATAAGGTGTGTAATATTATTTCAAATGAAGCAGGTTTGATACGTTTACTTTCGATATTTCCTTTGTTGTAAATGATATTATATATAGTAATGTCATTAGCATATTGATTATTTGCTCACCTTGTTTTTCATGTATTAGGTAGGCTGCTCACCTGACTTTAGAGTGATGTATTAATTATTAATTTGTTAAGTTCTAACCATAACCATTTGCAAATACCACGTGCTTTATCACGGTTATGTAGAGCTGAACCTTAACTTGGTTTTGGTTATGTTTAAGGCACATTCTATATTAAGTGTAAAACTGCAGCGGCATAACATTGTCAACCTCTGAATTTCAAAAGAGAAGAAGCTTCTTGCCCACCTGTTGATCTCATATTTATATTTACGATGATCTCGTTGAATATAAGGACTAATCACAAGTTAAGCTGCGGTAAATCTGGATGGCTCCTACTTCGAAGGGTCAAATCCAAGAAAAGTGAATACTGAAATTTAAACCAAATCCAATCCTATGAGTTTGCAAAGAACTGTGGGAGATGCAGTTCGATCATAAACAAAAAGTACGCATTACTTCATTGAAATAAATTTGTAATGAAATTTTGCCATAAATTAAAATAGCTTTTAAAAGTTGAGATGTTATGCAATTTTCTTAAAAGCTCATATGTATTTCACAATAGTTATGAGTAAGTTAAACTCAAATTAAGACAGTCTCAAACATGTTAGCTAACAGGGGGCGCAGGGAAGGATTATGATACACTACAGACTAAAACGTCAAATTGGTCCTTGAAAGATGGAGTGATTTCAAGTTACTCCTTCAAAGAAGGAAATCTAAAAAACAGTTCCTGAAAGTGTGCCCTGTCTTACAAGTTAGTCCCTTTGTTAATTTCGGTGACTTAACCATAAACAGAGATGCTTAGTTGGCACGTTAACTGCAACGTGACATGCTGATGTGGAGATCTACGTGGCATAGATTAAAAGTGCTGAAAAAACTCTTCATTTTCGTCCCTCGCATTAGAAAACAATTTTCATTTTCGTCCATATTATGAAATAACGTGTTCAGGTCTTCATTTCCCTCTATCTTTTCACTATTTTCATTCCTTTGTTGCTTTGCTAACTTGAGGAAGACGTAAAGAGGAAGGAGAAGCAGAAACCTAACCCCGAGAGCATAGTGGTAGAAAATCTGTTGGAACACGATGAAGAAAACAACGTGAAACGAAGCACGCCATTAGCCAAGTAACATCCATTGCTTGGAGAAATTTTTTCCATGGTTTTGTTTGGTTTGTGGGTGTACTATATTATCTTAGTTTGCGCAATGTTTTTTATTCTGTAAATCAATTTCTGCTTTGGTTTTGTAGTTTCTTGTTATAGGACATATGTACTCTTAGGGTTCAATGTCTATTGTTAGTTTGATGTTTCATACCATGTATTTTTCTATATGTGTCACTGTGTTGCATCCTCTATAAATGGTTTTTTTTCATAATATAATTTCACGATAGGGGTAGAAGGTAATGAAGAGGGGGTAGATGCAAGAAATGGGTGTTGATCATGAAACTAATGAAACAGTAACTAATAGGGAGACGAGTGATGAAGGATACATGTCCACATATGACTATGAATTAGCAGATGATAGCCCCTATAGACCTCCACATATTATAATTGAAGAAGATGAATCTAATGGAGAGGAAATGAGTCATTTGAATTCAAGAAATGAGAAAGGAAAGGGAAAAAAGGTTAGAGTTGAAGTAAGTGGAGGAAAAGGGGAAAATGTCAAGAATAAGGGTGGTGGAGTGAAGGGGAATAGAGGCAAATCTGAAGCAAGTAAAACAAAAGGAAAAAATAAGGTAACTGATAGGGAGAAAAGAGTAAAAAGGTGGTTGTAGAGTCTAGTGGGGATAGTAACTTTAATAATGAAGAAGGGGATTTGGATCTTTCAGGGGGTGATGTAGGTCATAGGGTAAATTATGCAGTAGACTTTAATTATCTGGATAATATTCATGGACGTGCAACTGAAGAAGAGGATTTAGTTGAAGAGAATAGAAACTATCGTTCAGAAGAGTTAAGGTCACCTATTAGTATAGATGATGAGAATAATGGAGGTGTGAAAGAAGTATTTCCTTAATTCAATGAGGTTGATGGTTTTTTTCATATAAGCCTAGAGATTGGTATGAAATTTGTGTCTCTGAAACATTTTAAGAGTGCTATGAAGAACTACACCATTTACTATGGAAGAGAGATTAAATAGGTTGAGAATGATAAAAAAAATGGTAAGGGGAAGATGTGTGACACCCTTCTACCCCAATCTCTAATTCAATCATCAATTTGATATATAAGGAAAAATTGTAATCGACGTCGGGTAAAAAGGTTCACATTTTTCTCTTTAAACGTCTATTTAATTTAAAGTCAACTCAATTTAAATAAAAGGTAAAATCAATGCTTTTCAAAAACTAAAATATTAAATATCAACATCATAAAAATCTCTCTTGACCATGTAAGGCACTTAAAACAGTCTTCCTAAATCTCTACTCAATAACATGAATAAAAATAAACTCCTAATGCTAAGCCCTGAATGTCACAAGTATCAGAGTAAGACCCCTTCCTTTCATTACTCGACACACTGTGTATCATCTTCGTCACCTATAAAATAACCATAGAATGCACGGTGAGGAAAAGAACACATACTCATACATGCACGCAAAAGGCTACCCTATCATCACCCAACACATAGTCATAATCATTAATTTCATCACATAATCATCATCAATCATATCATCTCACACTCTCATTATTCAACATATTAACTCATCACAATTATATAAGTCACACTTCACAATTCATCAAAACACACTCTTTACAACTTTACACATTAATTTCTCATATATATAAATTCACATTATAACACAATCATAAAATGACATGTATGCTCACTCTATGCTCATGCACAATAGCTCTTCCTAAGGATCATGACTTGGAACTCCGCACAAATGGGCACACTTAATCAATCTCCCTAGTTGATACCAATGATGGCCCTACCGTTAAATGCCCTCTCTTGGCCGATAGGTTGCACAAAACCCCTCTCTTGGGCTCGTATAGAAACATCCGCCCCACAATGATGGCCCTACCGTTAAATCCCCTCTCTTGGCCGATAGGTTGCACAACACCCCTCTCTTGGGCTCATGCATAGAATGTCCCCCATCATGGTCACCGAGCCCTACTCGTTGCCCCTCTCTTGGGCTAGGGTATTTAAGCCATATTCAGCTACTCATATATCTCATATATCTCATACATCATATACTCATGCTCATTACATCAACGCCATCTCATACAGTCACATCTCATATACTCATGCTCAATGCATCAATCATCATTTATACATTTCACATACAACATAATCTACTCTACTCATTCCACATCACATATCAAATTCAAGACACATACTCTAATCATTCCACATCCCATAATATTATAAACATATAACATCACATAAGATACTCACACCACAATACTCATGCCACAAACAAAATCTCCATGCTCAAAGCATCACCATCAATTCACATATATCTCATAAAATCTCTATTATTATAATCACACCACATCACATAACAATTATTATAAACATAGGATATCACATAAGATATTCACATCACAATACTCATATCACAATTAATACACTCTATGCATCCAATTTAATTTCATCAATAAAAACCCCAAATATACAGCTACAGTGCGAACTAAATATCTCCCAACCCAGACTTCGTATCAACGATCCAACCGTTCAGAATGAAGAACCAGATGTTCCGAACCAGCTGTCAAAATTTCAGCCCGATCCAACGGGGAACGAAACTGCAGTCACTGTTTTACAGTCGCAGCTCTGTGTAAAAACGGGAATGATGACTTTCCTCTACCCTCTTTTTCAAGCCCTACTCAATTATTTAGGTTCTAACTCGTTTATAGTCATTTTCACCGATTAAAAACACTGAAATCCTCAATTATTCCTACGAATTACAATAAATTTAACATTTAATCCATTGTGGTTCCTCATCTTTAAACCCTTATTTAACCCCCTTTCGCTATTCTCGCTACCATCACCCAATTCATCAAGGTCATCACATGCATACATCAAATCAAACACATTCCAAGCACACAACACATAATTCACATATAAGTTCTCAAATTTAGAATTCTTAGAGGGTCTTATGGTTGCCCTCACTACCCAAGCACTCCCACATACACATACAAGAAGCACCCTCTCCCCCCGTACCTTAGAGTTGATGATCAGAAACGAATGACATCATTCCCTTGATGATCTATTCTGCTACACCTTCCCCTTGTGAAGTTGTTTCTCTCCTCCTTAGGGTTTGGTTATCTGACGTTTGAAAACTAATAGGGTGAAATGGATAACCCTCCTCCTATTTAAATATCTAACTGAGTTGGGCCTACTCCAACCCACCCGTTACCCCTTTTTAATTAAATAATACATTTATCTGAAACATAATAATAATATAATATTATTATTATTTCTTCATAAATCTTATTTTATTTTATTTATTCCTTTATTTTAGGAATTATTAGGATGTTACAGAATCCTTATCTATCAACATTCAAATTTAAATTCAAATCTTATAATTAAATCTTATCCTAAATTTGTATTGATTCTTATCTTTAATCCTTGTGATCTCATTATTCCTATTTTAAAATCTGATCCTAATTTAAAATACTAAACCATATCTCTCTCGTAAAATTATCCTTATTAATCTTTATATCAATATAATAATTATTATACTTATAACCATTAATTTTAATTGCAATCTTAATAATATGATTTATCTCCTAATAGTTTTATTATTATATTGGAGTTTTTGGGACATCACATCAAAGGTTTAAGTTGGAGCAAAAATTTGAAGAAGAAATATACACGTGGAAGAGATCCAATGGAATGAAGACACTTGTATGGTCGAAGATTAGGCAGTTAAAAATCTGTTACACGTGTCTGTTGTAAATTAGTTGACCGTTAGTTAGGAAAATCTATAAATAAGTCAAATTAGAAGAAAAAAAAGGGACAATTTTCACTTTACATACTTAGATTACACTCGAAAAGCATACAGTATGTACACTTCCGAAGACTACTTGTTGTATTGAGAAGATTATGAAGTATGTCTAGTTTGAGATTCATCATGTTTTATTCTTATATACTCAGTCTTTTCTTTACTTTATTGTTTATTCTTTTATCTTTTCATACTTCTACTTCTTTGTGCACTTAATTATCATAGAACCTACCAAGAGGACTTGATTCCAGTCCCAAATTGATTCATAGGAATCTCTTACTAAAAATCACTACAAACAATAATGTGATAGCGTAGGTGAGCAACATTGACGTGCAATAGGACAAAGCAGCCGTGGGCGGTGGTTTTCACAGGGCAGCTGAAAAAAAAGACACGGTCGAGAAAGAGAGAGCGAGAAGAAAGTATTTCATTTCCAATTTAGGTCTTCAGTCTTGACTCGGCAGGGGCAACCGGGCAAGGGAATTTGATGCTTCAAAGCTATTTTTTTAAATAGTAAAATGACATCATTTTGGCAATATCTTTTGAACCATTGATAACTATTGAACCACCGGTTCTGACAGGTTTTCTCGGTTCCTGACCGATTTTTCCCCTCCATTTTTTAGGTTATATTGAACCTGTTGAGACAAGCTCACCCTAAAGCAGTTTTTAATATGTCAAACTAAGTAAGTTTAAATACTAAAGATGAGATGCATCTTGTATTACTAACTGTGTGTTTAAGTATGGCATAGATCTTGTACATCTTGAGTTATTTCAGGAAACCTTTGAGACTAAAAAGATTGGCAATTCACTTGGAAGAACTAAATTACATGCAAGGCAACACAAGATCAGAAACCATGCAGAAGCATAAGCTTATAAGGCACAATCAGGATCAATGAACAGATGCAGAAGCAATCAGACACATATGTAAGATTAAGAGAAACATTTCAGAAAAGAAAGCAGCATGAGATGCATATGTCTATTGTTCAGATGTCATCCAAAGAATGAAAGGGATCTCAGCATGAAGCTTAAAGAGACTCAGGTTCAGCTTGAGATGCAAGCAATGAACAGATGATAGTTCAGCTTGAGATGAACGAACAACTTGAGATGAACGAACAGCTTGAGATGCAAGAACAGCTTGAGATGCAAGCACTGAACAGATGATAGTTCAGCTTGAGATGAACGAACAACTTGAGATGCAAGAACAGCTTGAGATGTCATCTCAAGAACAGACGCAGTCAGATAGGATCTCATCAGAGAAGCAACAAGAATGCAACAGAATCTGAACTTAAGACAGAAGGCATTCTCAGTATCAGGAGACAGCAAGTCAAGTCAACTAAAAATCATGCAAGTACACTGACACAGTACTTTAGACTGAAAAGCTGCTCAGAACCTACTGAAAGGACTGTGACTGTTGCTGCAAGCTCCAACAAACTTCAACGGCCATAAACGACTAGTTTCTCAAGTCCTGGTATAAAAGAGACATTGTTAGAAGCTGAGTAGGGGTGAGAGAGACTGCCTATACATCTGTGAAATCATCAAGCAGCTTATCACTTCTTAACAGACATCTCAAGTACATTCATCAGCTGTCTGAAGATCAGACTCAACTCATCTTGAGATTGTTCACTTGTCTCTTTCATCTCATCTCTGTGTGTATCATTCTATTACTGTAATCAGAGTTGAGACTCAGTCTAGTTCATTAACCTCTGTATCCTTACTGTGTATGAGCTTAGCTAGACTTATCATAAACACTTATCAGTATCTTGTCTCACCTAAGATAGGAAGTGTGCCTAGTCTTAGAAGTGAGGGTGTACGTCCTGAAGAGGCTGTAAGAATACTTGGAACTCAGCTAAGATAGGAGTGTGCCTAGGCTTAGTGTGAGTGGATCATCTTGAAGAGGCTGTAAGAATACTTGTATTGACTGGTTGTCAATAGTGGAAAATCTCACAGGTTGTGGGGACTGGACGTAGCCCAAGGTGTGGGTGAACCAGGATAAGATCTCTGTCTCTTGTCTCTTACCTTACTCATATATTTAACTATACTGAAATCAGTAAGGCATCTTGATAATTAAAAGGATAACTTAATTGAAACTGATATAAGTATTAATCACGAGATCAGACTAAGCTCACCACTAAAATTGTATAAGCTCTTTCCTGTCTTAACAGAGACTCCAAGTTAATCAACTTGAGATCAAGTCTCAACTATCAATTTTAGTGTGGAATTGCAGGAACAAATTTGAAGGTCTCTATTCAACCCCCCCTTCTAGAGACGTTCAGCCAACTTCAGTTGGTATCAGAGCTCGGCCTCTAGGGGTTGAGCACACCTTTGTGTGAAGAGGATAAAGATCCATGGCTGGTCCTAGCACAAGTCTGTTCATTCCTGAAGGAGCTTCAACAAACAGACCTCCTGCCTTTGATGGAACTGATTACTACTACTGGAAAGACAGGATGAGACTGTTCATTGAATCTCAGCATGCTGATCTATGGGAAATCATTGAGATGGGCCTCTATATGCCATACATCACAGATGAACTGGGACTCAGGGCAGCTAAACCCAAAGATCAGTGGACAGATGGTGAGAAGGCAAGATATGTGCTTAACTCAAGAGCTAAATACCTGCTCACTTGTGCACTCAGCAGAAGTGAATATGACAAGGTAGCAGGATGTGTCTCTGCAAAAGAAATATGGGATGCTCTTGAGATTGAACATGAAGGAACAAACCAAGTCAAAGAAGCCAAGATCAACATACTGGTTAGACAGTATGAGCTTTTCAAGATGATTGAAGATGAAGGCATTGAAGACATGGTGAGGAGATTCACTGTCATAACAAATGACCTGAAATCTCTAGGAAGAACATATTCAAATCAGGACATGGTAAGGAAAATTCTGAGAAGTCTGCCCAAACCTTGGAGACCAAAGGTAATAGCCATCCAGGAAGCCAAAGACTTGAGCACCCTCAGACTGGATGAGCTTCTTGGATCTCTGAAGGTACATGAGCAAGAGTTAATGGAAGAAGATCTCATCAGACGTCCCAAGTCTATAGCACTGAAAGCAGCTTCCAGTAACTCAAAAGGCAAAAAAGACTAGCTCATCTCAACAAACCTCACTCAACTCATCTCAAGACTCAGAAACAGAAGAGGATGATGAGGATGAAGATGATAGTGAGATGGATAACGAGCTAGCCTACATCTCAAGGAAGATCAGACGTATGTGGAGAGCCAGAGGGACTGGAAGAAAGAGTTTCCCCTCAAGAAGAGGAGAAAAGACTGACAAGAAGGGACAAGTTATATGCTTTGAATGCAAGAAGCCTGGACATATTAGGTCTGAATGTCCTCAACTCAGAAAAGAAATGAGGAAAAGTCCAAGGAAGAAGGCAATGATGGCCACCTGGGATGACACAGATGAAGAAGAAGAAAGTCAAGATGGACAGTCAGCTAACATATGTCTCATGGCAAAAGGAGACTCATCAGATGAAGAGGTAAATGAATCTGACTCTGAATATTCCGTTGATGAACTTAAGTCTGCTTTTGAGAATCTTCTGTATGATTCAAATCTTCTTGAATCTAAGAGCTCTTTACTTAAATCTGATTTAAATACAGCTCTTGAGAAGGTAAAATTTCTTGAAAAAGAAAATGAAGATCTGAATCATAAAAACAGCAGTCTCACGTTGTCTCACATGAAATTATCTGAACAAGTAAAAGCCAAGACTCAAGTTCTCAATGGGCATAATCTAAAGGGTCTACAAGAAGAAAATCTACAGCTTAAAATCCAAAACAGAACTCTCATAAATGACCTAGCAAAATTTGTTAATGGAACAAAAAACCTTGAGAGACTCATTGGATCTCAAAAGGGAATTTTTGATAAAGCTGGGATTGGTTATGAGAGATCTTCAAATGAAGTTTGGTACAAAGATTTCTTCATACCTGCAAGAAAGAAAAAGAAAGAAAGATGCTCTTGTTGTAGTAAATATGGCCATAAAGTCACAGACTGTTACATGAGACAAGTAGCATCTGAGAGAAAGGCAACTAACCATGCAAGACCCAAATATAAGTGGGTACCCAAAGCTAAATCTCTTGTTGAAACAGATGTGCCTGGCAGCAGCAAAGACCAAGAAAGAGTGGGTACTAGACAGTGGATGTTCAAGGCACATGACAGGAGACAAAAGCAAGTTCCTATCACTTGAAGAAACGTCTTCTGGAGTTGTCTCCTTTGGGGACAACAACAAAGCCCAGATCAAGGGCATAGGTAAAATTGGTAAGGCCAACACAACTCAAATTGAGAATGTATATTATGTTGAAGGTCTGAAACATAATTTGCTGAGTATTAGCCAGCTGTGTGACAATGGTTATCATGTTAATTTCCAGCCTACCTTTTGTGAGATCATAGACTCTAAAACTGGAAAAATCATTTTCTCTGGAACAAGAAAGAAAAATCTTTACTCAGTCACACTTGAGAGTCTGTCAGATCTCACCTGTCTCATGTCTCATGATCATGAGAGATGGCTTTGGCACAAAAGGGTTGGACACATTAACATGAGAACTATGAGTCAGCTTGCTAGCCAGTCTCTTGTCAAAGGATTACCTAAGGTAAAATTTGACAAAGACCTGAAGTGTGATCCTTGCATAAAAAGCAAGCACAGCAAATCAAGTTTCAAACCAAAAGTCTGTGTCTCAACTATCAGACCTCTTGAGATCCTCCACATTGACTTATTTGGACCAACTAAGACAGCAAGTCTCAGTGGTAAAAAGTATGGTTTTGTCATTGTGGATGATTTCTCAAGATTCACCTGGGTTCTGTTCCTATCTCAGAAAGATGAATCATATGATTCATTTAAAACCTTTTGCAAAAAGATTCAATCTGAGAAAGGATACAACATTGGATCTGTTAGGAGTGACCATGGAGGAAAATTTGAGAATGCTAAGTTTAAAAAATTCTTTGATAAAAATGGCATAACTCATAACTTCTCTTGTCCAAGGACTCCTCAACAGAATGGTGTAGTTGAGAGGAAAAATAGAAGTCTTCAAGAAATGGCTAGAACTTTGTTATGTGACTCTGGAATTGAAATGTATTTCTGGGCTGAAGCTGTAAACACTTCTTGCTACATTTTAAACAGAGTCACCATAAGAAAGATCTTGAATAAGACTCCATATGAGCTATGGAAAGGTAGGAAACCTTCAGTTTCATATTTTCATGTGTTTGGATGTGATTGCTATATTCTAAATACAAAAGATCAGTTGGGAAAATTTGAAACCAAATCAGATAAAGGAATCTTTCTAGGATATTCACTGACTTCTAAAGCTTACAGAGTATACAACCTAAGAACAAAAACTACTGAAGAATCTATGCATGTAGTATTCAATGAAGTACAGGGAAATACTCAGAAAGAAGTTGATGAGGAGATAGAAGAACTGATAAAAGATCTGAAGATCTCAACTCAGGAAGCTGAAGAGAAACTCTCATCTGAACAAAAACTGACAAGGTCACCCCTGTCTGAACATAGAAGAGAAGGTCGGTCTGTAGGAGTACCTCTCAGAAGCAGTCAATCTGAACCCTCTCATGATGTTCAAGAGGAAGATAAAATAGACAATCAAACCAGATCTCAAGGAACAAGACAAGAGAATGTTGAGATGCAAAATGAACATGCATCTCAACTACCCAGAAGCTGGAGACTGGTAAGATCTCATCCAAGAGATCAGATACTTGGAGAGACTTCAGACAGAGTTAGAACCAGATCCTTCTTCAGAGACACAGAGAATCTAATGGCTCTTCTATCTGACATAGAGCCAAAAGATATACATGAGGCCTTAAATGATGAATCCTGGATTAAGGCCATGGAAGAAGAATTGACTCAGTTTGAGAAAAGCAAGGTCTGGAATCTGGTTCCTCCACCATCTCATCAAACCATAATTGGAACCAGATGGGTCTTCAGAAACAAGCTAAATGAGAAAGGTCAAGTCATGAGAAATAAAGCTAGAATGGTGGCTCAAGGGTTCAACCAACAAGAAGGAATAAATTATGATGAGACCTTTGCACCAGTAGCAAGACTTGAAGCAATCAGGATTTTGCTAGCCTTTGCAGCCTTCAGAAACTTCAAATTATACCAGATGGATGTGAAAGTGCATTCCTAAATGGAATCATAGAAGAAGAAGTTTATGTAAGGCAGCCCCCTGGGTTTGAAAACCCTGATCATCCAGAACATGTGCTTAAGCTGTCCAAAGCTCTGTATGGTCTCAAGCAAGCTCCAAGAGCTTGGTATGACAGGTTAAGTTCATTTTTACTTAAAAATAACTTTACAAGGGGTAAGATTGATACCACCCTGTTTAAGAAAGAAATTAGCAAAGACTTATTAATTGTTCAAATTTATGTTGATGATATTATCTTTGGATCAACTAATGAGTCTCTATGTCAAGAATTTTCAAGTCTCATGCAGGTGAGTTTGAGATGAGTATGATGGGTGAGCTGAGATTTTTCCTGGGATTACAAATCAAACAGCTAGCTGATGGGATCTTCTCAGCAAGTTTAAAATGAGTGAGGCAAGACCAATGAAAACTCCCATGCACCCATCAACTCAAATAGATCAGGATGAAGGTGGTAAAGCTGTATCAGACAAACTGTACAGGGGTATGATTGGTTCTCTTATGTACCTAACTGCCAGCAGACCAGACATTCAGTTTGTTGTAGGTATGTGTGCAAGATTCCAATCAAATCCTAAAGAGTCTCACCTTACTGCTGTAAAAAGAATATTTAGATACTTGATTGGGACTACTAATCTTGGCCTATGGTATGAGAAGGGAAAAAGCTTTGATCTCATAGGATATAGTGATGCTGATTTGCTGGAGACAAGACAGACAGAAAGAGCACCAGTGGATCTTGTCAATTTCTAGGGAAGTGTCTCATCTCCTGGTCCTGCAAAAAGCAAAACACTATTGCCCTATCCACAACAGAGGCTGAGTATGTCTCAGCAGCTGCATGCTGTACTCAAGTTCTATGGATCAAATCTCAGTTGCAAGATTATGCAGTCAGGTACTCTAAAATTCCTATTTATTGTGATAATACAAGTGCCATAAATCTTGCAAAGAACCCTGTTCATCACTCTAGGTCCAAACATATTGACATCAAGCATCATTTTATAAGGGATCATGTTCAGAAAGGAAATATTGAGCTATTTTTTGTAGATACAAAGAGTCAGCTAGCTGACATCTTTACAAAACCTTTAGTTGAAGAAAGATTCAATGAGAACCTAAAATTGCTAAACATATGTTCTCTTGAATAAAAGTAAGTAGTTGAGACAAGCTCTACCATGAGCTCTATGACTAAAAATCTCACCAGAAGATGAGACTCAAGTGTCATCTGTTCAGAGATAAGAGCTCAAACGCATCTGTCACCAGACACGTCTCATGACTCATCTGAACTTGCGTCTCATAAAATTAGTGAGACGTATCCATGTGTCAGAAATGAAAGGTTTTGAGCCGTTACTCAAACGGCTAGTAACTGCCCACTAATTGGGAAACTAGCCGTTAGGCTATAAAAAGGAGAGCTAACCTCCCACAACTACCACAATAACTCCCCACTAACAGGCAGTTATCACGTCTCTCTCTCTCTTCCTTTCCTCACTTGTCTGAAGACTATTTAAGTCTCATCTCATACGCATCTCTTACTTTCTCTCTTCTCTCAAATGTGCATCAAGGTCACAGCTCTAAAACTTCCACACTCTGATTCATCATCTTCTTCCTCTCCAGACAAGATGTCTTCTGATGAATCAAAATCACTCAGTATTCACTCAAGCCAAGAAACCCTGACTCGTTCACCATCTCCACAACCTAGCACTGAATCTGAACCATCTCAAACCACTGCACCTGCACAACCCTCTCCATCCTCAAAATCCACCTCTTCCAAAAATAGCACACCCTTACCCTCTAGGATGAAATCTCAGAGAATAGCATCCCAAGTTACTCAAACCTCTGCACCCAAATCCCCTGTCCATATAGACCTTACACAACAAGAGCCAAAGAAAGGAAAAGAGAAAGCTGCTGAAGGAAAGAAGATCTCCTTTCAATCTGATCTATTCTCAAGTGCTGAAATAGAAGATAAGTTTACTAAACGATTCTCTGAGAAGACTATCATAGTTGGAAGGGTGATATCAACTCAGGAATTAAAAGATGAAGGATGGGATCTAACCCCATATCTGAAAAAGCAAGGTTGGCAAGATTACCTGACAATGACAGATGCTGTCTTTCCAAAGATGACAAGAGCCTTTTATGCTGGTTGCTACAAAGCCAAGGGATCCTCACAAGAACAGCCCCATATCATCTCTGATATCAAAGGAGTCCATATTGAGCTGACTGAAGAGACTCTTGGAACGATTGTCAAAGCACCTGTGACTGGAAACAGGTTATATCATGAAGAGCATTGGTGGGACAATGTTGGTATCTCCTCAGGAAATGTTGGTACATCTCTGTTCAAAGGAGGACAGATATCAGATGCCTCATCATCTCTCAATCCTTTTGGTAAATTTCTGTTTCATCTGGTTGCCAAGTGCATCATGCCAAGGGCTGGCACTTTCAACAAGGTATATCACCAAGACCTGATGGTCATGTACCATCTCAAGCATGGAATCCCCTCAATCTACCATTTCTCATACTAAGGCATATGGAGCATGCCTTCCATAATTCAAAAATCAATGCTTCTCTCCCTTTTGGAATGCTTACCACCATCATCTTGAGACACTTCACAGTTGACTTGAGCAACTGTGAGAAGTCTGAGGAAAGACCTGGATACATAGGAAGCAAGAATCTCAAGTCTCTGAGTCTAGATGGTAAGTCTATTCCTCCTCCTACTTTTCCTTTGACTGATTCTACACCTGCTATGCATACCACCACACAGGCTTCCCCTTCATCTCATCTATCTGAGGCAAAGAAGAAAAAGAAGAAGAAGGCCTCAACAGAAGCTGCGGTGGAACCTCAAGAGAAATCTGAGGTTCCTGTGAAAGAAAAGAAGAGAAAGGAACAACCATCCCCCTCCATAGAAACTGAGAAAAAGAAGCAAAAGAAAAAGAGGTCCAGATCTCAGCCCCTCATTCAGACAGAACAGACTCCTGCACCAGCTGTGCCACATCTTGACAAGGTGGCAGAAGAGGAAGAGCTGAGAAGGGAAGATGAGGTGGCCAGAACTGAAGATGTCTTGGTCAATGCAGAGAATGAAGCTATTCCTGACAGGGAGATCAATCTGAATGAAGAACATGCCTTTGCTGATTCTCTCCTCCATCAATCCCCAATACCCTCTCCTCCTGCTAAAGCAATCACAGAGAAGGTTTCTCCTGCAAGAAGGATAGTTGCAGAGACGCTTGTGAGCTTGGAGAAAGAAACCACTGTCTCGAGCCATGAGACAGCTCCTGAACCACAGCAATTGGAGCAAGAGGCTGCTGACAACTTGATCCCTCCACAAACTACTCCTGAGAAGGTTCAACCATCTTACTCCTATCAAACCTCCTTCCCTACTCCTGGAAAATTTTTCGTTGAGACCATCCTCCACTCACCTCTACCTAAGTATGATCAGTCTGCACCATCTGCTGCAAGACCCAAGCCTGCTGATCCTCCCTCATCTGAACCATCCATTCCCATACATATCTCCACTTCCATCAACACCTTTCTGAATCAACTCCATGAAGAACAACAACAATACCATCAAAACCTCAGCAACAGATTAGAAGAAAATCAAAAGAAGATACTCAAAAAGATGAAGCACCAAAAGGAAAGACAAGAGGCTCTGTTTACTGCCTTTGATACTGTTCTCTAGGCAATGCACACATCCAATGAGTATCATAAGCAGATTAACAGTCATCTCACCCATGTGCCTCCTCTGCCGGATATCCCACAGACTGTGCAAAGGCCATCTGGACCTGACTCTGACTCATCCTCTTCCCACTCATCCTAGCTTAGCTAGCTTTTCATGTTTTGATAATGTCAAAAGGGGGAGAGTAGGTTAGATATCTAATGAGAGTCTTAGTTAGGATTTATTTCACTTAAATGTTTGTGAGGATTGATCTGATTGATGCTAGAGATGCAGTTAGCATCTTTTCAGCATTTTGATAAGATGCAGTGGCATCTTCTGTTTTGTAATCATCCTTATTATCCTTGTGATTAATGAAAAAATTGACTCTCTGATTATGCAGTCCAAAAATTGTATTACATTAATCAAAACTCCAAATAAATAAACAGAAAAGGAAGCTATGATTCAGGGGGAGTTCATTTCATATTATCACATCTATTTGATTATAAGATTGCACATCTTAAAAGTTAAATGAAAATCATATCTTCATGCTTTTCTTCTTCACATCTCATCAGATATGACTTATGGTTTGACATCATAAAAAAATGGGGAGATTGTTGAGACAAGCTCACCCTAAAGCAGTTTTTAATATGTCAAACTAAGTAAGTTTAAATACTAAAGATGAGATGCATCTTGTATTACTAACTGTGTGTTTAAGTATGGCATAGATCTTGTACATCTTGAGTTATTTCAGGAAACCATTGAGACTAAAAAGATTGGCAATTCACTTGGAAGAACTAAATTACATGCAAGGCAACACAAGATCAGAAACCATGCAGAAGCATAAGCTTATAAGGCACAATCAGGATCAATGAACAGATGCAGAAGCAATCAGACACATATGTAAGATTGAGAGAAACATTTCAGAAAAGAAAGCAGCATGAGATGCATATGTCTATTGTTCAGATGTCATCCAAAGAATGAAAGGGATCTCAGCATGAAGCTTAAAGAGACTCAGGTTCAGCTTGAGATGCAAGCAATGAACAGATGATAGTTCAGCTTGAGATGAAAGAACAACTTGAGATGAACGAACAGCTTGAGATGCAAGAACAGCTTGAGATGCAAGCAATGAACAGATGATGGTTCAGCTTGAGATGAACGAACAACTTGAGATGCAAGAACAGCTTGAGATGTCATCTCAAGAACAGACGCAGTCAGATAGGATCTCATCAGAGAAGCAACAAGAATGCAACAGAATCTGAACTTAAGACAGAAGGCATTCTCAGTATCAGAAGACAGCAAGTCAAGTCAACTAAAAAGCATGCAAGTACACTAACACAGTACTTTAGATTGAAAAGCTGCTCAGAACCTACTGAAAGGACTGTGACCGTTGCTGCAAGCTCCAACAAACTTCAACGGCCATAAACGGATAGTTTCTCAAGTCCTGGTATAAAAGAGACATTGTTAGAAGCTGAGTAGGGGTGAGAGAGACTGCCTATACATCTGTGAAATCATCAAGCAGCTTATCACTTCTTAACAGACATCTCAAGTACATTCATCAGCTGTCTGAAGATCAGACTCAACTCATCTTGAGATTGTTCACTTGTCTCTTTCATCTCATCTCTGTGTGTATCATTCTATTACTGTAATCAGAGTTGAGACTCAGTCTAGCTCATTAACCTCTGTATCCTTACTGTGTATGAGCTTAGGCTAGACTTATCATAAACACTTATCAGTATCTTGTCTCACCTAAGATAGGAAGTGTGCCTAGTCTTAGAAGTGAGGGTGTACGTCCTGAAGAGGCTGTAAGAATACTTGGAACTCAGCTAAGATAGGAGTGTGCCTAGGCTTAGTGTGAGTGGATCGTCCTGAAGAGGCTGTAAGAATACTTGTATTGACTGGTTGTCAATAGTGGAAAATCTCACAGGTTGTGGGGACTGGACGTAGCCCAAGGTGTGGGTGAACCAGGATAAGATCTCTGTCTCTTGTCTCTTAGCTTACTCATATATTTAACTATACTGAAATCAGTAAGGCATCTTGATAATTAAAAGGATAACTTAATTGAAACTGATATAAGTATTAATCACGAGATCAGACTAAGCTCACCACTAAAATTGTATAAGCTCTTTCCTGTCTTAACAGAGACTCCAAGTTAATCAACTTGAGAGCAAGTCTCAACTATCAATTTTAGTGTGGAATTGCAGGAACAAATTTGAAGATCTCTATTCAACCCCCCTTCTAGAGACGTTCAGCCAACTTCAGAACCTCCTACCACCGGTTACCGGTCCGATCGGTCGAACCGGCCGGTCCGATTCTGATAACCATGGCCCATGATATCAAAAAATCGTTGCCTAAACTTTTAAGAACGATTTTTAAGATCTTCACTGGCAACAGTTTTTTGTTTAAGGCAATGGTATACATTTTTAAAGAACAATTTTACAAAGGGTAGCCAATTGTTAAAGGCAACACTTTTATGAACGTTGCCAATGAATACAGACAACGTTTTTTTAAAAGTTTTCTATGAGATAACATAAGCAATAGTTAAGACTAAATTTAAGCTACAATTTGATAAGTGTTTTCTAAATAAACGCACAACAGTTATTTAAATATTGACTTATAATATTGGCAATAACTAACCATTATTTAAGCAACAATCTTCACCATATACTATTATTAAATGGAGTTATAAATGTAACATATCAAATTTTACTTTAACATGAGAAATCATATATGTAACATGAACCTATAATTATAATAAAAATATTATATTAAACAACTCATATTAATAGGAAGTACTCATACATCAGTTTGGATTCATAATCCTCTTATACATCCTCTTATTTACGAAGATATTTCTCATGTGATCAATAAAAGATTGATTTTGCCATAAAAAATAATAATAAAATAAATTATAAAATGAAGTCCAAACACATGTAAAATTTACTTGCATTAATTAGTTCCAAGTATATGACAATTCAAAAGCATTAAACTCGAAACAAAATCATCCAAAAATGTCAAAATTTACATAAAATTTCTAAATTTCAAAATAAAGTGTCATCTAGGAATATTATATATAGCTAAGCACCCATCCATGTCAGTACTTGTTGTAACAGATTTCACATCCTCTCTTGGACAACAAACACTAACTTCTGTACAGCTTGAGCTCTAGACCTCCAAATAGCATGAGGTTAATTTTGTTAGAAATCTAAGACATGAATCTACTCTTGATTAAAAATTTAGAATTTGATATGTAGTATCAATTTTTATTTTAAAACAAGTCAATGCTTGTTGTAACAGATTTCATATTCTCTCTTGGACAACAAACACTAACTTTTGCACAACTTGAGCTCTAGACCTCTAAATAACATGGGGTTAATCTTGTTAGAAATCTAAGACATGAATATACTTTTGATTAAAATTTTAAATTTTAAAATTTAATATGCAATACAAATTGTTATTTTGTAACAGGACAATGCTTTCTGCAACAGATTTCACGTCCTCTAAAACAATGCAATAAGTTAAACTTACAAGGGTACTCCAACACAATAAAAAAACAAACTAGTTGGTGAAGATTTTACAAGAATAGAAAAAGGAAAAAAAAACAATAGACCAACACCTAAAAAACTATATCATAAAAACCAGAAGACAACATGGTCCTGTTAGAAATTATAGGCCACAACACAAGACAAAATACAAGTTTTACCACCAACCAAAAGCACAAAGGGACAAAGACAAAAATATGATGGTACCAGATTACCAAAGCAAGTTGGAGGAATCTCACAACCGAACTAAAAGCAACAACAGATGAAAAATTAGCACCACATGACTAGTATTTATCTGTACCTAAGAAAAGAAAAAAAAAATCACATAACTAAAGGTGAGGTCAAATGAAACTAGTAATTTGACACGAGAGGGAAAAAATCTTATTTACTTTTTCCAAACTAAACCATTATGCAACATTCATATTTAGAAAAAATAAATAAATTAAAGTTATTCTAAAATCATAAATTTTTATAAAGATAAGATAAAGTCAAAGATTCCAATAAAAATCATCTCAACTTGTCTAATATATATGAAGCCTCTCCAACATGTATAGACAAAACTTTCTCTCAAATGTGATCACCAAGCCATTTTTATAATTAAAAAATTGTACCTCTCTTTAATGTGTGAATAATCCAAAGGTCCACCACTGCCATATTGTATTTGCTTTTTCTCAAAAGTCACCAAGTAATTTTTGTAATCATTTACCAGTTACCAAACTTCATTGGCCCCATCCTTCAGTCCCTATCCAAAACCCAACTTCCTTTCTAAATAAGAATCATCAATGACTTAGAACTCTCCTACAACAAACTCTCTTGGACACTCCCTCTCTCTCTCTCTTTATTACTTGCCTAATGTCTCTCAGTGACCTTCCTTCACAACAAGTTAATAATAATATATTGAATTCCAATAATCTTGCTCCATATGGAGATTCCCACTGTCATTGGGAAAGTCACATAAGAAAACACAATAGAAAGAACAACCAAAGGAAAAGACGGTGAAGAGATTCTTACCTGAGAGGTGCACGATGGGAGGGACGCACAACAGTACCATGGGAGCATATGACGGTGCACGATGAGAAAGAGAAGCACACACAAAGAGAGAAGCACATTGAGTGATTATTAGAGGGAAATTTAGGGATTCCTAATATATTGTGTTGTTTTTGTTTTAGAATTTTATTTTTGGAATGAAAGATATGAGAAGTTTTATTTTTTATTTAATTTTTTTTATTATGTATATAGTTTTGGAAATTAAGAGGAGGTGCGAAGTTTAAAGTTTTAATATATTTACCCAAGAATGAAAAATTTGGGCGGGTATATATATTAAGCAACACTTATAAGTGTTTCTTATTAATTTTAAGGAAAGTAACCTACGTTTCAAGAATAACCAAGGCCTAATTTCAATTTTGGGAACAATTTTTCTCATGTTGCATAACATAAAATAAACAATAATTCATAAATTGTTTCTTATTATACATTTTAAATTTTGTTTTATAATTGTGCCTAAGATCAGTTTTATAACTAAAAAATGTTGGATATTCCTTATTTCAGGAACGGTTTTCAAATCGTTTAGCTGAGAAGTGGCCACGATTAGAAATTTGTTGCCCATTCCATGTTTTGGGAACGATTTTGCAGCTGTTGACTAGAGAATTGTTTGTAGGAACACCCAGGAAAACACAAGAAGAGGGTTGAATAGTATTTTTATAAACTAATCATTTTTATAGAAAGCTTTTCAATAAACTAAGTTCACAAGGCTTTCAGACAGTGATTCAGACGCTGTCTGAAGCTTAAGTCTTTGTTTGAAGATTTCAAACAAAGGTTTTTCAGAAAGCTTTTCATAAGAATTTTTTCACAAGATTGATTATAAATACTTAGTTCAAATCCCTTTTTCTTGTTAAAACTAAATGAATATACAAAGATAAGGGATAAAAGAGCACTCATCCAATTATCGTGGTTCACTCACACCACCTGTGAGCTACCTCCAGTCTCAGTGCCAACAAGCTACTAGATTTTCTCTTAATCTCAACAGATTAAAAGTATTCTTTTGTTCACGAAGCCTCTCCAGAATTTACACACCAAGTATTCTTTGTCCTACCAAACCACTCTTGGCTCATACAACAAGTTTATGTTTACATAGAAATTTGAACTTAGAACACAAGTTCTTCGTTTTGGGTGTATAAGAAATAAGAGAGATCCAACTCTGGATATTAAAGTTGACTATAGATGGGTTTTTACAACAAATAAATCTTATAAGGGTTTTCATAGCATTTTGCGAAGCTTGGGCTTGTAAAATCCATAATTCTTCTTCGCTTCTAGAGATGACTGATATTTATAAGCTTCATTCAGCTTGAAGAACGTCGTTGAAAAGTTCGTTGTGAGATAGCATTAAATGTGTTTCATCCCGTTGAGACACAATCATTGTCACCGTACTAGGTTGCAACGCTGTTCTGACTTCTGCGACTGCTGCAACAGAACATTTCTCCTTTTGTGCTTCCATTTTGAATCTCAGCCAAAAAGTTATTTTTTGTCTTGCATTTCTGGTGTACTGAGGTTGCTGTGGTTCTGGTATTGGCTTTGACTTTCCACGTCAGATGCCCTTGTACTTAAGACATACTTCGTCTTCAGATAAGGACCAATGTTTGAACCATTCACTCTTCAGACAATTCCTTGATCTTCAGAATGTGAGCCTTAAGCATAAAGTTCTTGGTTTAATTAATTTTATAATCATCAAAACTATGAGTTAGGGGTGTCTTAGACTTTTAAGGTCTTAGACTCAACATTGTCCACATTCTGTTAAATTGTTGCCTATATATGCTTTTTGGAACAATTTTACAATTGTTGTCAATTAAAGTGTCAAGAGTTAACAAAAGTGTTGCCTATTCTATGTTTCAAGAATACTTCTTTAGTTGTTGCCTAAAAGAGCATTACCTAAAGCATAAAATATTGTAGCAATACTTTTTATTGTTAGAAAATTAGAGAAAGTGAAGTAGGAACCACAAAGTTTGAGACGTGTGTTGACACACTGTCCTTAAGAGTTTATTCGTGTTGACACGAAAACTCCCCAACATTTAACAGACTCTTCCAACTAATAGGTTAGGATACAGAACAACCAGAAAATAAAGATTGTTTAACCTAGGAACTTCTGATGGAGAAGGGAATGAGTGTGGAGGCCCTCTGCTAGGTCAAGAAAGTAAAAAGGTTTTGTATAGTGAATAGGATTGTAACAAAAAAATAATGATTTGACAAAAAGTCAAAGGTTATCCCATTAAAAATAATAATAAAACTAATATTACTTTTTTAATTTAAAATAAAATCAATTTTTTATATTTCCCCACCTAAGCAATGTCAAACTTGTCTCTTTAAAACTTTTGAAATAGACACAAAATATCCAATATATGTTCCACTTTGACCCATTAATTCTCAAATATTAGTCAAAGTTCTCTTAAATTTATCCGTTTCAATAAAATCATCTCTCATGGTGGAGGATAAGATTTATGAAAATGATTTTTTTAGTAAAATAGAAAGTATTAATTAAATTAGAAGTAGAAATACCAAACGGTGGTTAGTTGCAGTGGAAGTGGATTCTGACCCAGACAGATTTTATCCACAACTTTGTTTATGGAAGATTTCCGGTCAAAGACAAAAAAAATTTAAAAATACAAATGAAAAAAAAATACTTTTTAGCTATTTTAATAAATTATTTCAATTTTTAAAAGTATTATCCTAAGTCGTTAGGGCTAATGTTATCAGAATTATAAATTTATATTTTAAACAAACTATCAAGTCTTTCATGTGTGTTTGATGACAAGATTCATGTAGGGATGACAACGGGTAGGGTTTGGGTAGGATATTATAGTACCCGTCCCCATGCCCGCGTGTGTAGTGATTTTAATACTCGTATACCCTTACCCGCTGGGTACTTAAGTACCCATACCTGTACCCATTACTCGCACTTTTGTTAACTATAAAAATAATAAATTCATTCGAAAATGAAAAATAATTAAAAGATCACTCTAGCATAAATGAAAAATAATTCACAGATCATCCAAGTTTAACTACAAAGCAACTCTGGTAATGTGGAAGTGGATGCGAGATGAGAACAGTGGGAGGGAAATGAAAACTAATTCAAGTTTTGTTATTTTAGTGTTTAGAAAAACAAAATTATAACATTTAAATTAATTAAATTAGTAGTATATATTAATGTTTTTGGTGACTATAATATATATTAACATCAATTATTTTTTTGGGAAAAATATTAATTAATAATATAAACATATATATATATATTAAATTAATCATATGTATATAAATTACATTAATTATATATATTATATAAGTGCGGGTATGGGTAGGGTAGGGTACCATAATACTCGTTCCCGCACCCGCACCCATTGAAAAGTGCGGGTAATTACCCAGACCCGGAGCCAAACCCATTTGATGAGTAATTACCCTACCCATTGCGGGTAATTTTTACGGGTACCCACTGGATCTGGGTTCAATTGCCATCCCTAGATTCATGTAACGTTGTTGTGACTTTAATTATTTAACACTAAGGCATAAAATACGTTTAATTTGAAAAAGACATTATAATAGATTTTAAAATATTAAGAGAGATTAAAATGGAATTTTATTAAAATATTAAGGATAAAAATAAAAAAAATAAAAAAGCTATAAGTTTAAATCTTATTTGAAATAGTGTCCGGAAAAAAATGTTATAAACTACGAGAATAAGCTCCCTTATTAAACACAACTTATAATTTAGTCAAGTGTGCTTATAAGTAGTCAAATACGTTATAAGCTAGCATATTTGTCTTGCTAAATACATACATAATATGTTGCAAAACATCTTCTCTTTTTCTTTAAAAAAATTAAATTAACATTTTTTTCTCTTAATTAGTATTTTTTTGTTGAAATGGTGTATTTTTATTGGAAGATAGAAAAAAATAATGTTGTATCTTTAGGCCTTGTTTGATTTCTAACCAATTTTCGTTTTGAAAACAGAATAAGTAAGACTTGTGGTCTCGAGTTCGAGTATTGGGCATGCATGTTAAATGCCCGTGGAGAGAACTTTACCACCCATAGAGATCCTACCCGCTCGAACACGCTCGAACACGATTGTCTCCCATGGAGGATGCATGTGGTCTTACATACAAAAATAAAAAAGAATAAGTAGAACTTTATTTTTAAAAACATAAAACACTAGCATTAAAACTTTTTTTTATGAATCCCTTTATCTAATCTTTAAAAAAATAGATAAAGCAAAATACATATTATTTTTTCCGCAAGTTTTCTTTGTTGCTCTTGCTTTTTCAAATTTTATTAAGATCTCACTCACAATTATTTCTTTGTTCATACAAGAACTCAAGATCTAATGGTGAAGAATCAACATACTAAATTGCTTAGTTCCTTCCCTTTTTTAGTTTAACACGCCCCTTTTTTTATTACAAAAGTTTTTTAGCAAGCATTGAAAACAACTAGAGATTTTGCAATTGACATAAAAAAATTGTATCTAATTCTAATAACTATCATTCTTACGTGGAGTCTTCTAATTAACTTACCAATTTAGAATATATAATCTATTTTTTTAAATATATTCTATATTTTATAACGTTGGTAGGTCGCACATGGGTTTTCCTCAAGCATTAGAAAGTAGTACAAGACCAAAATGTAAGCAAAAAATAAAGGGTAATGCTAACGAGTGTTCTAAGAGCATTTGTAGTGCATTTGATTCCTATTGAGTCAATGATTGACAATATTATACCATATATAGTTTTTTGGTATAAGTTCGTAGGAATCCTTCATGGGAGACAATCATGTTCGAGCCATGTAAGACCTCTATGGGCGACAAAGCTCTCCCTCCGAGTATTTAACACAGTTGAATACCCAGATCGGGAACTCGAGTGTAACGTCCTAATTTCTAAATCCAAGAATAATGTTCGTTGGAAACACTATTCCCGAATTTCTGAAATTATTTCGCGCCATTTTCGATTTCGGCACACAATACACCGATGCCTAAGCAATCCAACGCTTACTTAGACTACCACATACTCCCTACATCACACTTCTCAAAGTCAATTCTAACCTTGAAATAAGGGAACGAACCAACACTTTAGAGTGTTAAGGTTCATAAACTCCTACCGAAAATCCGGCAGAGTTTCCCCTGAAAACTGGACATTTCCAAATTTTCAGAATCACCTGAAAACCAGCAAAAATACCAATACAATTTATAATATCAAAATCAACAATCCAATACAGTAACAATAGGCCTCCATGGCCAAACTAAAGACTACTACATCATACATTAAAAACTAATCTCCAATACATCTTTATATAATTACATCATTAAATTATCAATACAAAATAAACTAAACTTCTTGACCACTGGGAGTGGTTGAGTCCGCTCTAACAGCTCCATCTTCCTCTAATACGAGATCTGATTATCCTGCATAACTGGAATATATCCCCGTAACGTGGGGTGAGACTAATGTCCCAGCAAGCATAACCATGCAGCAAGCAGTGTAGGGAGGCAAGCATATGAGATGCAACACGTAATTCAACAAATCATGTATAACTACTTTAATTACCACATTACAATTTCACTCAATTGTGCATGATGTGCCACGAAAATCTAGTAAATAGATATGCCATGCATGACCTGCATTACCCGGCAGACGGGGTCTTATCACTATCTGGGGCTAGACCTGAGCTCAGACTACAAGGAACGTCTTCCTTGGGCATAACACCGCCAATTAACTGGGGGCCGAAACCCGTGTTTTAACTGGGGACCGAAGTCCATATAGTTGGGGACCGAAGTCCAATCTTGATTAATTAAGGTGTACTGGGGCCGAAGCCAAAACCTGGGGCCGAAGCCATTTTTACTGGGAGCCGAAGCTCAAATTCACTTTAAACTGGGAGCCGAAGCTCAAATTCGTTTTTTTCCATTTATCTGGGCCAAAGGCCGGAATGCAATGCACAGGGATCACAAATAACACATCTCATATTCATCATGAAACTCCATCATGCAAATCTTATAACCCAATCAACATCAGCATGTTCCTCAAGCATAAATCATAGGCTATAAGACACTAATGTAAGGAAATGGGTGAGGCCCTAACATACAAGTTCTAAACCATACCTCTAATCACAATACTCATTTCAAAATCAAGCATAGAACATCAACAATCATTCATGGACATGCATGACTGAGGAAAAGGAATAAAGGATTAGGGTTCATTCAAGATATTCAGACAAGGATGAGAGTGGGTGTGTGAGTTATACTCACTTCCAATCCAGTGAACCAAAGCAAGTTTGTCTCTCCATTCCTCAGCCACCACCACGGCACCACCAAAACTTCAAGGAACACATAAAATTATCACAAAATGCACCCAATAGCAACCAATTCACACGGAAACCCAAAACCCCCAAATCATAGTAACCTAGGGTTTAAGCTTAATCCAACTAATAGTAATTCCCAACATCAAAATTAATTATCTCAACAAGCAATACACACATAAATCCTATTTTTAACCTTCAATAATCACATAATTAAAGTTCAATCATCAATCACACTTAATTCATACAATCAATCAACTTGAATTTATACAATTCATAATATACACAATAATTATAGGAAGGGGAGTACGAATAGGGAGCATACATAGAAATCAATCAATGAAAACAAGTGAGAATCACACTCACATAAACGTTTCAGTCCGCCGGAGCTCCGTCGGACCGGAAATCGTCTCCGCCGCGCCGGAAATCGTCTCCGCCGTAGCACCACGACCAGCCGCCGCCTCCGCGCGTCCAGCCACTGCCGTTGCAACCATCCGCCGTCGTCCTCCGCCGTAGCACCACGTCGGAGCTGCATGACCGTCACCAGCCACCGTGAAGCCGTCCGTCACAGCTGCGGCGCCGCCGTCGCGACGGTCTTCCTCCTCTGCGGCCGTACGCGGCCAGCTCTCCTCCGTCGCGCGACCTCACCACCGGAGTCCATGGCCGCACAGCCGCGACCATCTCCCTCTTCCATCGCGGCCAAAGGCCGCCTCTCACTCTCCCTCATTCTCGATCTCTTTTCCTCTCCCTTCTCCTTTCTTTTTCTCCTTCCTTCTTCTTCTTTCTCCTTCCTTCCTCTCCTTCTTTCCCTCTTCTTCTTCTCTCTCTCGGCTGCAAGATGCAGCCGCCCCCCCTCTTTCCTATTCCCTTTCAATTATTTTTCTATTCTACTAACCCTAACTATTAATAATAATAATAATAATACTAATGGTAATAATAATACTAATGATACTAATAATAATACTAATGTTAATACTAATAATAATCATAATAGTAATAATAATGATAGTAATAATAATAATGATAATGGTAATAATTATTTGAGATTATTATTATTAACCCTTGATATTATTATATTTATGACACACACGTTTAATTGTAACCTTAATAATAAGATTTATCTATTAATAATATTATTATTATCTTGTTATATTAGTAACAATTATTATATCTTCCAATATCCAATCTTATATCTCATTTATTTAACATATTTCTAATCTATTAATATTATCATAATTAAATTGTACTATTCTTATTATTATTTTATTAATTACTTGCATAAAAATAATTTATAGGTACTTTAATTCTAATTTTAGATTCTTAAATTTTGGGATGTTACATTTCTACCCCCCTTAAAAATGAATTTTGTCCCCAAAATTTGCTCCAATTACTCCAATGCCAGATCACACTCCTATTTTTAACTAGGTTTGGTACTATTGACACCTCCTAACTTGTTGATCAACAACTAATGTCTCAATCCCTTAAGACGACTAAGGGAAACTAAGGATCGATTGCATTCCTAAACTAGTGTTCTTTGTCCCGTCATCCTAGGCTATTTCTTATTTTCCACCATTTCTTAAATGGTCTTATACTTAACTTACACCTAAACCAATTAATTCTCTCATTCTTCCTTTCATCGATACCCAATCACTTGACACCCAGGCATGGATTTCTAAGAAACCTCACATTGATCTCTCCGCATTGAGATGACTTAACCACCTTAGTTAATTAAACTATCTAAGTTAATATACCAAAGGATTGTATATATCAACATAATTAGAAAATTAACATACAAAAGATCATTCTAAAGTCTATAGGAAGCAATAGGATTAGCATAACAAAATCATACCACTAAACATATTCCTATTTGGGTAAGGGTTTTCCTATGAATAAGATCAAGGTTTCTTCTCAAAAGAATGCACACACCGAGAATTGAGGCCATCAAAGAAGTCATAACTCTAAAGTAATCTTCCATTCTAGCCTAATAGGAATCTCCATACGGAACCTGGCCATATACTTGTCAATACTGGGTAACATGTGAGTATGCATGAGCAAAGATCTGGCTTTAAACATTGTCTTATTTGACAAAATGTAAACCCTTGCATCCATAGAGCTATATGATTCCATCCTAACAAAATAACATTTTACAGAGGAGGCTGTTACTGGGGTTGATTAAGCATATGGTTAATGAAGGCGCTAAGAGATTTGATTTTGCTTTGGAGATCGCGTTAAGAAGCTCAAGGGCTCTATGCTCTTCAATAGCGGCGAGTCGTTGCCTAACCGTGGAGTCCAGTGGGGTTGGTTCTAATCCTCGCATATCCGCCGTAACAGATTCTCCACCAACGCCGGAAGACACACTAGTTGCTCCGCCACAACCAACGGAAACATAAAGAACTAATAATGCAAGTGAATGCAAAGTAGAGTGAAGAGTATGAGGTGAAAGGGTCATTTTAAACAGAAGCGAGAAAGAATTAAAAAAAATAAAAAATAAAAAAAAACCTTTTGTTTCCCGCTTCACTGCAAACGACTTGAGTACAAAAGCACTAAAATGTTTAGCTGCATATATATAAGCTTCATAACATAATGTCTGGTAGTAGGGACCATTAGACCTAGTGCTCAACTACTAAGAAGGTAGGGTATATAGCAACCAAACACACAAATCAAACAATCATTCAAGCAATTAAACAAATATCATACCAATCCGTCAGACCATAACCAAGTGCACAGAACACATAATTATACAATCGATCAAGCATCACACACATCCAGATAAACAAATATCCCATTCAACCCAAGCAACCTTTGTTGCTAGGACTCCAAATCAAACAACCCTCTACTCATCACTTCACTCGGATTATATCTAGGTTAGTTGTTCCTTTGTGTTCCTCAATTCCAAACTCAAGTCTCTAACCAATAACAGTGTCTCGACACCATAGGACATTAGTTCCTCTATCCTTTCTTGAGTTCTACCTACCCCCTACAAACCCACCAAACATGCAACCTTAAATCCATGAAATTTCAAACTTTAAATCGTTCCACCCATACTCTAGAAATTTATCCTTAACTTTCTACTTACTAGACCTTCCAAGCAACACAACTAAACATACTTGTCACGTAATCATTTAAACAAACAAACAAACAATATCATAACCAATCAATCATACCGCAACCAATACACAAGACATACAATTGTTCATGCCAGCAAGCATCACATTCAGTCAGACAAAACGAACACTCTATTCAACCCAAGTAAATCAAATTGCCCAAGTGAAATCACCGACAGCCAACACTCTCCTTGCCCCCTGGAGATCCTACTCATTTTATTCTCTTTAAATCACCCCCTAGTTTCGCATTCCAAAACCAATTACACACTCACTCAAACTTATACTTTACCTTTCCTTCCACGTGTACCTCATGACCACTAGGAATTTGAGTGACACCCTATATGATCTCTAAGGTGAAGGTCTTATTCTAGGAAGTGAACATATGTCATCCTTTCTCTATCTACAAGTGGGTGGCTCTAACCTTGTTGGGGAAGTGTCCCAACTCCCTTAACAAGGTATCCTGCTTACGTCACTAACCATAATTTCGGGTACAACGCACCCAGTAGAGGGGTGATCAGTCCCTAAACTGAGCATGAGGCACGATGAAATTATAGTAAGTTACGGGCAACTAACTTAACCACAGTCCAATTGGAATTAAACCAGGCTCTGATACCAAAATGTAACGTCCTAATTTCTAAATCCAAGAATAATGTTCGTTGGAAACACTATTCCCGAATTTCTGAAATTATTTCGCGCCATTTTCGATATCGGCACACACAATACACCGATGCCTAAGCAATCCAACGCTTACTTAGTCTACCACATACTCCCTACATCACACTTCTCAAAGTCAATTCTAACCTTGAAATAAGGGAACGAACCAACACTTTAGAGTGTTAAGGTTCATAAACTCCTACCGAAAATCCGGCAGAGTTTCCCCTGAAAACTGGACATTTCCAAATTTTCAGAATCACCTGAAAACCAGCAAAAATACCAATACAGTTTATAATATCAAAATCAACAATCCAATACAGTAACAATAGGCCTCCATGGCCAAACTAAAGACTACTACATCATACATTAAAAACTAATCTCCAATACATCTTTATATAATTACATCATTAAATTATCAATACAAAATAAACTAAACTTCTTGACCACTGGGAGTGGTTGAGTCCGCTCTAACAACTCCATCTTCCTCTAATACGAGATCTGATTATCCTGCATAACTGGAATATATCCCCGTAACGTGGGGTGAGACTAATGTCCCAGCAAGCATAACCATGCAGCAAGCAGTGTAGGGAGGCAAGCATATGAGATGCAACACGTAATTCAACAAATCATGTATAACTACTTTAATTACCACATTACAACTTCACTCAATTGTGCATGATGTGCCACGAAAATCTAGTAAATAGATATGCCATGCATGACCTGCATTACCCGGCAGACGGGGTCTTATCACTATCTGGGGCTAGACCTGAGCTCAGACTACAAGGAACGTCTTCCTTGGGCATAACACCGCCAATTAACTGGGGGCCGAAACCCGTGTTTTAACTGGGGACCGAAGTCCAATTAACTGGGGACCGAAGTCCATATAGCTGGGGACCGAAGTCCAATCTTGATTAATTAAGGTGTACTGGGGCCGAAGCCAGAACCTGGGGCCGAAGCTCAAATTCACTTTAAACTGGGAGCCGAAGCTCAAATTCGTTTTTTTTCCATTTATCTGGGCCAAAGGCCGGAATGCAATGCACAGGGATCACAAATAACACATCTCATATTCATCATGAAACTCCATCATGCAAATCTTATAACCCAATCAACATCAGCATGTTCCTCAAGCATAAATCATAGGCTATAAGACAATAATGTAAGGAAATGGGTGAGGCCCTAACATACAAGTTCTAAACCATACCTCTAATCACAATACTCATTTCAAAATCAAGCATAGAACATCAACAATCATTCATGGACATGCATGACTGAGGAAAAGGAATAAAGGATTAGGGTTCATTCAAGATATTCAGACAAGGATGAGAGTGGGTGTGTGAGTTATACTCACTTCCAATCCAGTGAACCAAAGCAAGTTTGTCTCTCCATTCCTCAGCCACCACCACGGCACCACCAAAACTTCAAGGAACACATAGAATTATCACAAAATGCACCCAATAGCAACCAATTCACACGGAAACCCAAAACCCCCAAATCATAGTAACCTAGGGTTTGAGCTTAATCCAACTAATAGTAATTCCCAACATCAAAATTAATTATCTCAACAAGCAATACACACATAAATCCTATTTTTAACCTTCAATAATCACATAATTAAAGTTCAATCATCAATCACACTTAATTCATACAATCAATCAACTTGAATTTATACAATTCATAATATACACAATAATTATAGGAAGGGGAGTACGAATAGGGAGCATACATAGAAATCAATCAATGAAAACAAGTGAGAATCACACTCACATAAACGTTTCAGTCCGCCGGAGCTCCGTCGGACCGGAAATCGTCTCCGCCGCGCCGGAAATCGCCTCCGCCGTAGCACCACGACCAGCCGCCGCCTCCGCGCGTCCAGCCACTGCCGTTGCACCATCCGCCGTCGTCCTCCGCCGTAGCACCACGTCGGAGCTGCATGACCGTCACCAGCCACCGTGAAGCCGTCCGTCACAGCTGCGGCGCCGCCGTCGCGACGGTCTTCCTCCTCTGCGGCCGTACGCGGCCAGCTGTCCTCCGTCGCGCGACCTCACCACCGGAGTCCATGGCCGCACAGCCGCGGCCATCTCCCTCTTCCACTCGTGGCCAAAGGCCGTCTCTCACTCTCCCTCATTCTCGATCTCTTTTCCTCTCCCTTCTCCTTTCTTTTTCTCCTTCCTTCCTCTCCTTCTTTCCCTCTTCTTCTTCTCTCTCTCGGCTGCAAGATGCAGCCGCCCCCTCTTTCCTATTCCCTTTCAATTATTTTTCTATTCTACTAACCCTAACTATTATTAATAATAATAATAATAATAATAATAATAATAATAATAACACTAATAATACTAATGGTAATAATAATACTAATGATACTAATAATAAGACTAATGTTAATACTAATAATAATCATAATAGTAATAATAATGATAGTAATGATAATAATGATAATGGTAATAATTATTTGAGATTATTATTATTAACCCTTGATATTATTATATTTATGACACACACGTTTAATTGTAACCTTAATAATAAGATTTATCTATTAATAATATTATTATTATCTTGTTATATTAGTAACAATTATTATATCTTCCAATATCCAATCTTATATCTCATTTATTTAATATATTTCTAATCTATTAATATTATCATAATTAAATTGTACTATTCTTATTATTATTTTATTAATTACTTGCATAAAAATAATTTATAGGTACTTTAATTCTAATTTTAGATTCTTAAATTTTGGGATGTTACATCGAGACCACTGGTTAAACTGAAACAACCACTTATCAGTTGATCCATATGCTTGATGGTTATACCATACATAGTTTGGAATACTAATAAAAGGAAAGAAGTATAAGGAACAACAAAATAATTCTTATACCTTTTGAGTTGGAATTAATGTTCTTTCAAATCAAGGATGAGAAAGATGCTTTTTATAATTTTGTAATTAATTATTTATTGTAAAAAATAAAATCTTGAAGAATGTTGTACGTTTGACACAAGTCTAACAATCGTTACTATAGTAATAAAAATATTGTCCTCAGGGATTAAAATTGTTGAATACTAATTCACTAATTTAAGCTAAGTTTGAGACATTACAAAATAGAATTAGAACGCTAAATTATAAAATAAACAAAATTTAAAGATAACTAAAATTGTAAAGGAAATTCTATTACTAAAAAAACGTTAGAGAATTGATTCCGTATTCTTCCTTACAAGTTCTTCCCCTTTTCAGCTGATGCAAGTATTCTAACTACCCATTTGAGTTAATTAAGAGTTGTTTACGCCTAATTCCTTAGGCAAGTAAATCTGTTCATTGAACCCTAATCCCAAATTCCTTAGGAAAATTATGAATTCCAATAGAACTATGAAGAACACATTATCATCTCATATGAAAACTAATTAAGCATGCCCAATTTACCAATTGCGACAAAGCTTAACTTGTTCTACCTCTAATCGCAAATAATCCCCAATTTTCCAAATGTGAAATTGCTCATAGAATAACCATTCACCAATGGACAATAGAAACAGAGATAAAACACAAGGAAAATTAGAATTACTAAGTATCAACGAAATAGGTTCAGAACATATAATTCAGAAAACTACATCAATTCCCTAACTAAAGAGAAATTAGCTATGCATAATGTAGAAGATAGAACCACATATTGTTGAAGCGATTGGTTGCATGAAAGTCTTCTTAGCTATCCTTTCGTCTTCTGCAAAGTCTCTCTATCTCCTATGAATGACCTGGTAAAACCCTTTCTTTTCATTTATAATGACTTGCCTTTAATCTGGGTCAAGTCCACTTTACAACTCAAAAATCACGTATTAGGTCGAACTACAGGCATGGAAAAATCCACAACTTGCCCATGGTTCGTTCTGACTTCAATTTAACACTTCTGGTGCGTTTCCACAGGCATGGATCGATCCACGACCTGCCTGTGGATCTCTCCGACTTGAATTTTACAACTCTACAACATTTCCACAAGCATGGATTGATTCACAACCTGCCTGTGGATTTCTATGTCTTTAAAACTCCATTCTGAAACATTTCCACCAGCATGGGTTGATCCATAAGTGAGTTGTGGAATCTTCTTTCTTTCTTTTTCTCATTCCATTTGATTCCAACTTGATACTTGCCCTTCCATTGTGATCATTACTTACTTACTTTTTTTTACTTAGGTTCGTAGCATAGAAGGCACTTACCTGCCAACTATGCATGGATCTTCCACTCAAATGCTATGCACTTGCCACATTTGGTCTCAAAGGAGTGTTTGTGTTAAGAAAACAAAATTTTTGCATACTAGACATTTCCCCAGTAGTCAATCAGTCTCAAAGGGGTACTTTACAGTATTTCCCCAGTAACCTATGACCTCAAAGAGGTGTCTAGATATCTCTAAAATATTTTTCTCTCTCTCTCTTTTTTCTATTTTTTTATCTCTTACTTTTCCTTTCCCTTTCTTTTTCTTCATAAACATACAATTCTCCAATAACTAAATGTAGTGAGTGTCACCACAGAAACCTAAAACTTCATATGTCTTATTTACATGAATTAAAAGTCTTCCCCAAATATGATAATGCCAAGACTCATTTGTGTATTGTGAGAAGGTTCCCAACAAGCAATCATGAATCAAATACCAGGTGCTCTAACAAGCAATCATGTCATTTCTTGTCGCATTTTATATCACAAAAAACTAATTTAGTTGTATAGACATAAACAATAAATCTTGTAACATCCATATCAATAATTCAAAAGTCATAACCAGGTGTTCTAATGAAGTCTACTTTTAAAAGCTCTATTGTCAACTTCTCGATAGCTTTCTACTTCTCAAGGCTCATCCTCATATTCTTTTATGTTATTGGCTTGCATTTCAAATCGACTGAGAACTTGTGGTAGTAGAAGGTAGGGTCTAACCATTGCGTGTCGACTACTGGCCAAGTGAACAAGTCCCAGTTCTTTTGGAGCAACGCTTGCTTCTGTTATTGCATTCCAAGGACATGCCTGTCCCGACCTTGGTGGTGTGATTCGGGATTTCCCCAATTTTAAAGGGTTGAGATTCTTCGTATGGCTCTGGTCTCTCTTAATTCTCATACTCCCGATCCATGTCACCTTAGTGGTTGAGATCTACCAACATGACATTATGCCACTCTTGGAGTTGTTCTTTAATACGTTCTTTCCCTCTCGAAGGGCATCTCCTTTGATATACACATGTTTTAGTTATAGCAATTGGAACCTACCTACGGATCGCCCCCTTCATAGTAGCCATTCTTCCTTTCCCTGTTAGGAATTTGAGGACCAGGTGGGGGTGGAGATGATTTCTCCAAGAAGGTTAAGTAATGGTCATCATAGGATAACATTGTAAAATCTTTGGCAGGGTACCACCATGAACTTTGCTTTGTTGATTTTGCTTCCTTCACTTCCCATCAAGATCAGTTGTGTTTCCACATACCTATGAGGTTGAATCCTTTCTCTTGAAAAGTTAACTAAGCCATCATTGTAAGGGAGGAGGTTCGCCGAAGTGAGATCTGTCTTTCTAAAATAGTCTTTGTAAATTATATTTGAAGTGCTTCCCTGATCCACCAAAATATGCTTTACGTCGGCTGTAGCTATTATGGGTTGGATGACTATGGGGTCATCATAGCTAGCCCAGGGTAACAAAATTGTAGTCTCTGTCATCTAAAGTGAATGTAGAGAAATATTCACTTCTTTTGGCTATGGAAACTCCTCTTGACTGGCCTTGCACTCCCTTCCATAGTCACATAATTTGCTATTCAGAACGTTTCAATTTGGCCAGGCTAGCGTACTGTAGATAGGGATAATTGGGATGAAGTGATGGGAAGCATGAGAGATGAAATGAAATGCAGATGAAGTAAAGGGAAGCGGTATAAATAAAGGGAAGGGAAGAGGGAGAGACACAAAGGAGAAAGAGATATTAATGAAGATAAGTGTTATATAAATAAAGAGAAGACATTGGGAAAAGTGGGTATACGATATGGAGCTCATGACATTGGGAAGGAAACCATTTAAAATGATTAATAAATGAATTAACTATGCGTAAGGTTTAAATTTTAGAAGAAATAAAATAAAAACAAAGTTTATAATAATAAATGAAAGTGAAAAAAAGAGAAAATATATATAAGTTACTAGTATAATTTTTAATTAGTTGAAAATCTTTTATTTGTAGTATAACAATTAATATATTGGACCATACCATGAACCCCCACATACCGACTATGTATATCCCCCTACATTCCGCATACTTACCCAGTGACGAACCGCGTGCTCGTACCCGTACCACGTACCAAAGAGAATTGTGAACCTTGTGACTATGCTCTCATCACACCTTTTAGGTGCCTCTTCCTAGAGTTAGCCGATGTGTCGCCCCCAACTAAGCCCTTAACAATCATATTAAAGCACACTCATGGTGGGTCTTCTCATCTACTTTGGAAGGGGGATTTCTTCTTCCGTTGTTAATCTAATCTTCCCTCTCTCCTCGGGGACTAGTGTCTTTGCCTTTGTTTAATGCCTCTTTCATCTGGGCTAGGAGACCCGTCTCTTCTCCAGTGATCCTAGTCCTGATCTCCTCCTTCATTACGTCCACACTTAACACATGGTCTAAGTTTGCCATCTCAGATGAGTTGTTCATTAGCATTTTTTTAGCTGGTAGCAATTATCGATGTGTTGTGTCCATGTCCCTTATGGAAAACATAATATTAGTCTTTATCCTATTGAGCCTTTAGAGGAGGGAGTCATTTAGCCTCACCTAGTTTGGTGTTGTGGACCTCTTGGTAGATCCGATATAAAATGTTGTTTAAAGGGATGCATTCTCAAACAACCTTAAAATTATTTTTCTCGTCCTTCTTTATTATCCTTGCCTTGCTAGTGCTCTTGTTCTTTTTCTTACTCCTTATAGGTGGGACATTCTTAGTGTATTTCTTTGTTAACAAACTGTTCAAGTTGTTCTTGGAACGTAGCCATCGTATGCATATTTACCCTTCTGATGGATATATCCTAAAGTTTTCCCTACTTCAAAGCCCCTACTACACAATGTAGTTATACCTCGTCAGTCGGGTTAGGAGTGAAGGTTGCTTCTTTATAGAACTGAGAAAGGAATGATTGAAGGTACTCGTTCTCCCTTGGATGATTTTGGAAAGGGCGTGAAAATCCCTAGGCAATTGGTTTAAGACGGCGAACCTTTTGGCAAAAGCTATAGCTGAACAATCCCATTTATGTATTGAAATTTGAGGAAGAGACTTGAACTAGGTAAAGGCTTCACCCTTCAAGGTTCAAGAAAAAAACTCTTGTAGATTATATCATTTAGGGCTCCTAGGAAAAACACTTTTGTTATAGAAAGTTCCTAAGTGCTTCTCGGGGTACGCCGTGGAGTCTAAGAATCAATTTGAGTATTCAAACTTGACCTAAGACTCAGTATCCTTAAGTTTTAATGATTAACAAATAAGATTATATAAGCAGGTTCTACTGAGAAAGGTATTGTTTTGTAGCTTGTGTTTCAGGTTGAAGTATTCATCTGAAGTATAACGGAATCAGAAGAAGAATAATAGATGCAGGATCAGAAGAAAAACAACAAATGCAGAATCAAAAGAAGAAGAACATATCATAAGAAGAAGAACAAATCAGAAGAAGAAGAAGAACAGATGCTGGATCAGAAGAAAAACAACAAATGCAGAATCAGAAGAAGAAGAACAAATCAGAAGAAGAAGAAGAACAAATCAAGAAGAAGAACAAATCAGAAGAAGAAGAAGAAGAAAAAGAACGAAGGGAGAATCAGAAGATGAACCAATCCAGAATCTGAAGAGATGTAACCTACAAGGAAATTGAAGCAAGTACAAAATTTGAAGAAAAGCTGAAGACTCAATCGTCTGAAGCATATTCATCATCTGAAGATTTGAAGATAAAAAGGACTTCGTCTAAAGAATGACTATCATCAGAAGAACTGAAGTTGGTCTAAAAAGCACTCTATATATCTGAAGGCTGAAAATGTCAGAGTCAAGAATTGATCTCGTAAAGACATTATCAAGAAGAACACTTTACCCAATGGACTATACTTAATTCATCACAAGAGTTAGGCATGCTTTTATGCCTCAATCAAAAGACTTGCACAAATAAGGAAATCCTGCAACGGCTGCTGCACCTGCAACAAAAAGGTACTGTGTGTGTGCAGACCTACTGCACCTGCTGCTGCCCAAAATGGATCAGAAGTATGAACAAGAAAATAACGAGAAAGATGTTTGAACTAAGGTTATCTAATTCAACATCTTTATCTATCTCTATCACAAAAGAATCAGAAGAGACAAAGAAGAATAGAGCTTGAATCGTCTGAAGTAGAGAAGAAGCAACTCTTCATAGAAGAGAGAATCTTGCTGAAAGTTTTTTTAAGTTGAAGAAGCAAGAATTGCATGAAGCATTCATCTGAGACAAGCACATGTTGAAGCAGATAAAATCTAGATAAAGCAAAAAGCTCTCAAATCATCTGAAAATATGTGAAGAATTTAGTTGTCTGAACACACATACTCTCTGAACATATTTTGAGATATGCAGACTCTCAATACTGATTACATGAATAAAGCTCAACTACGAGAAGTCTCAACAAAGGGAAAGATCAGCTGTTCAACGGCTAAGATATTATTCAAATATCTGCAAGGAACTCCGATCAAAAGAGAAAAAGGAGAAAGCAACAGAATGTCAGAAGCTGAGCAAAAGAAGCTAGCACAATTCAGGCTAAAGGACAAATCCAACGGACACCTCCTCACTCTCACATAAAGGAAATGGGGATAGAAAAGAAGAAAAAGAGAGAAAGAAAAGAAGACATCTACATGATTAAGGAAATTCTCTCAAGGTTAAAGAACTCATCAATAGTGTGTCAAAGCTAAGCTATCTGCACTGCACATCTATTCTGCTTAAGAAGAAGCAACTGTTTAAGAAGTCATTTCACAACGGCTACTTGAGCCAAATCACTTCTTCTCAAACGGTAACCAAGAAACCTTCAAACGGCTATATTCTATCAGAACATATAAATAGCCTCAAGAAAGACTTTGAAGGAGTCGGCCAAGTTCCAAGTAACGCATCTACATGGTGTCGACCAACTAAGGGGCATTGAAGCCCAAAAGAAAGAAATGGCTGAAGCTTAATTTCATATCTGACTTAGCCAATTAGATGAGGAAGTTTTACCTCACTTAGAAGACGAGATTGTACCCAAATTTATACATTTGTATCTCTGTCTTATCCTTGTACTTAGAACTCAATTCATGTATTCTAAGTTAAACTCAGTGATCACTTTGTACAAGAAGAATCTGAGTTTATGTTTCTTAGAAACTTAAACTTAGTTTGTGTTGTAAACACTTTATGTGTCTGAGAGCCTGGAGAGGCTTGGTGGAAGAAAGAATACTCAGTGTAGAGCCTGGAGAGGCTTGATAGAAAAGAATACTTGGTGTAGAGCCTGGAGAGGCTTGATAGAAAAGAATACTTGGTATAGAGCCTGGAGAGGCTTGGTAGAAAAGAATACTTGGTGTTGAGCCTGGAGAGGCTTGTCTGTAAAAGAATACTACATGAGTTGCCTGGAGAGGTAGTTGAACACAAAGGAATACTTGTGTTTACGCCTGGAGAGGTTGTGGCAAAAGAATACTTGTATCTGTGGATTCATATAGTGGAAAATCTAGTGGTGGTTTGCCCTGGGACTGGATGTAGCTCACCGGGTTGGTGGGTGAACCAGGATAAGTTATTGGCTAAGTCTTTTTTCCCTTAAACTCATTTATTTTCAGTTCTATATTTCTGAAGGGGATTGAAAAGTATTTTTCATAATAAACTTAATTCAACAATTTCAATAAAACAAGTTTTCAAGATAAACTAACCTTAAGTCTCTCTCATATCACTTGAAGCATTACAGAGAATGTACTTTGAAGAACCTCTGAAATAACTCTCTGAAGTGAGTCTGAAAAGAACTCAGTTCAGAAGTAAGAAACAAGCTTCAGACAATCACCAATCATCTGACGTAATTCAGAAACAGTTCTGAAGAGATTCTTTGTAATATCTTTCAGAAGATACTTTGAGATGTGTCTAAATAACTCAGTTTAAATAAGAAACTAAGTACGCTAATGTTTAGATCAAACCATCTTAAGTCTCAAAGTTTGTCAAATCCATCCTTCTTATCTTCCACACACTTTTATTAACTTTGATGTTAAGTTTTATTTAAACTTATTTTAATTTATGTGTTGGTTTAATTCAAGAATTCCAAAATTACTCAAAAAGTTTAAAACACTATTCAACCCCCCTTCTAGTGTTTCCTGTGGTTCTAACATCTGCTTCCTTGTGTAGGGAACTACATGAGTGAATAGTCTAAAATTTTGATCCAGGATCTCAAAATGCATTAGTATTGTTGTGAACGAGTGTTGGAAAGGCAAGGAAATCAGGCCCAAGTCAACCGAGTTTACTATTGTAAATGTGGAAATAGTGACCGGGTCGGTGATCGTTGTAGTTTTGACCGAGATGACTAGATTGTTGATTGGCATGGTTGTAATAGAGGTAGTTGGTACTATGTGTGTACTTTAGTTGGCAACGCCTCTCAGTGTGGCTTCGCTAACGCCTCCAAGTGTAGCTTGGACAACAGTTGGGTTTAATGTTTCTACGATCGTTGGGGTCGTTCGAGAATGGCTTTAGGCCTAAATTTAAACACGACGCTAGGTCTGTCTTGAAGTAAATGGATTCGTAGGAGGGGAGGACCTTGGTATGGTATATGGTGCCCGATATCTCTATGAAGAGGATGTGCATCCTTGTGGTTTTGTTTCATCCGAGTAAGGGTAGGTGGATTCATAAGACAAAGAACAATTTTTTTTCCATTAACATAAACAATACATACCAAGTGCTCGTGTGCATTGCATGTAAATCCTTGAAAATCCTTGTGGATGAACAACTCTACCTCTAATCAATAAAATGTGCTTACTTGATGTTGCTTGCAATTGCAAACTAAAATATTGATGGAACTTTGCTTTATAAGCTTTGTGAGCCTCTACCCTTTGCATTGCAGTTGCCGCTTGGAAGCCTGGAACTTGCTTTGGGAGTGTATCATGTATGGTAATTAGTTCAGGGACGACAACTTGTTGTCATAGGTTGAAGATGGATTTGGCTTTCCAAGCAAGATTTAACTTTTGTCTTTTTATATATATTAATATTATTATTACAAAGTCTAAAAACTAAATCTATTAGAGAAAGTACAAAAAATGCTTTACTTTTTCTCTTGTAACATATTACATGTATATATACTCAATTAAATATTTTTTTAAAAGGGGGCCAGGGCCCATACTTGTCCCCTATAGATCCATCTATGGTTTTATCTAAGAATATTTGAGAGCTTCATCAAACATTTTTAACGAGATCTGATGCATACAACATGCCTATGACATAATTGTGAAGTCTATAACTCAGTTTGAGTATACAAACTTGACCTAAGACTTAGCATCCTTAGGTTTTAATGAATAACAAATAAGATCATATAAGCAGGTTCTACTGAGAAAGGTATTATTGTGTTGATTGTGTTTCAGGTTGAAGAACTAATAAGAAGATCAGAAGAAGAAGACCAGAACAGATCAGAAGAAGAAGATCAGAACAGATCAGAAGAAGAAGACCAGAACAGATCAAAAAGAAGAAGACCAGAACAGATCAGAAGAAGATTAAGAAGATTAGAAGAAGACCAGAAGAATGAAAACGAAGTAAGGATCAGAAGATGAAGCAACACAGAATCTGAAGACTTGAAGTCAAACGAGCCTAGTCTGAAGAACACTCCTACCATCTGAAGAATTAAAGACAAAAGAATATAGTTTGAAGAATATTTGCCATCTGAAGAGCTAAAGCCAAACAAAAGAAATCTGAAAGCTGTAAACGACAGAATCAAGAAATGATTTTATGAAGAATAGTTAAGCATGAAGAACACTCTATCCAAAGGTGCATATCATTTCAGTATAAGGGCTAGGCATACTTTCCTTCCTCGATCAAAAGACTTGCATAAATAAGGAAATTCTGCAAAAGCTGCTGGATCTACAACAAAGGAAATACTGCACACGCAGATAGACTATACCTACTGCTGCTCAAAAGCAAAGCAGAGGACTGAGCAAGTAAATGACGAAAAAGATGGTTGAGATAAAGATATTTAATTCAACATATCTATCCATCTATGCATCAAAAGAATCAGAAGAGTCAAAGCAGAACAAAGCCTGAATTGACTGAAGAGTAGAAGCGACTTCCATCAGAAGAAAGAAGCTTGCTGAACAAATTCTAAGGATGAAGAAGTAAGAAAAGGATATAACCAAGCAGATGAAATATACTTAGAAAATGGCTGAGGATAAAAGCTTACAAATCATCTGAAGATTTAAAGGGCCTATATTATCTGAACATATCATGATCTTTGGAGATTCTTAATACGTTTCTGTTAGACAAGCGGCCTCAAATAACTTAAGAGGGGGGGTGAATTAAGTTACTCCATTTTTCTTTAATCTCTTTTATCTTTCTTCTTTTGTATTTTACTATACTTAAAACAATTCTTTTATAATGTAATATGAATGCAAACTCCTAACTTCTCAATATATAATAAATTAACAATCACAATAAACAAGTAAAAAGTTAAGGGAAGAAGAAGTGCAAACTCGATTTATACTGGTTCAGCCAACCCCTTGCCTACATCCAGTCCTCAAGTAACCCACTTGAGAATTCCACTATTCTTGTAAAGTCCTTTACAAGAGATGAACACTCACACACCTTGGAACCCTTTCCCTTGTGTTGAGTTTCACCCACAAACCACGAGAGGCACCCTCTCTTAATCACACAGTATGAGAAGAAATTGTTTAAACAATATGAACTCTCTTTTAGAGTAGATAATACAACTTGAAGTTCCTATAAGAATCCTTAATAATTTGCAAGTGTTTTGGCCAAAATGATTCTTAAAATGATTTTTCACTTTTGTTGTTTCACATTGTGCAATACGCTGATTTTTCGCAACTGAGACACATATTTACAATAAAGTAGTTGAATCATTGTAACTCTTGATAAGGAATCGTGTCTCTTCAAGATTTTCAGAAATATCACGCTGGTAATCGATTACAAGAAAGTGGTAATCGATTACACACTTAAAAATTCAACCAGTTTCTGAACCGTTGTGACTGAAATTTGATTTTCGAACTTTCTGCACTCTGGTAATCGATTACACCAAGTTGGTAATCGATTACCAGTTCAAAAACTTTCAAATTTAAATATCATAACTTCTGGTAATCGATTACACCTATGTGGTAATCGATTACCAGTTCAAAAATTGTTTTTGAACTGATTTTACCTTAGAAAAACATTTTACTTATATTTTATTCAAGGCCAAATAACTTGCAAAGTCTAGAATTCTTTTAACACTTTAACTAACTAGACTAATACTTATCTAACATCACTTGTAGTCTTGATCTTGCATTGACCTTCCTCCTTGCTCTTTTTCTTTCTTTTGCCAAATTCTTTTTTTCAATCTTGTGAACTCAATTTCTTTCCATTGGCATCATCAAAACCTGCATATAATATATCTACAAGTATATGCATCTACAATTTCAATTAAACAAGTCAAATATGAGAAGTCTTGATTAAAGTAAATATCAGTTATTCAAATGGCTAAGATATTATTCAATGAACACTGATCAAGAAAGAAAGGTGAAAGCCACAGATTGTCAGAAGCTGAGCAAAAAGAAAGCTTGCACATTTCGGGCTAAAGGACAACCTCAACGGATACATCCTCACATACACAGAAAGATCAAAGGATCAGAAAAGCATAAGAGAGATAGAAAAGAAGACATCCATTTAATTAAGAAAATTCTCTCAAGGATAAAAAGAGCTTATCAGCAGTGTGTCAGAACAAAAGTTTTCTGCACACCTATTTTGCTTAAGAAGAAGCAACCGTTTAGAGAAGCTACCTCACAACGGCTACTTGAGCCAGAATCACTTCCTCTCTAACGGTAACAAAGAAACCTTCAAACGGTTATATTCTATCAGAACATATAAATAGCCTTGAGAAAGACTTTGAAGGTGTCAACCAAGTTTCAAGTGATACATATACATGGTGTCGACAAACTAAGAGGTTGGTAGGAGAGAGGTTGATAACCCAATGCTGGAAAGCATATAGACCAACCAAACTGAGGACTTTGAAGTCCATCAGAAAGAATTGGTTGAAGCATAAATTCATATCACACTTAGCCAAATTAGTTGAGGGATTGTAGTTAATTCATACACTTGTATCTCTGTCTTATCCTTGTACTTAGGTTGTAATCTTTGTATCCTGAGTTAGACTCAGTAATCACTTTGTACAAGAAGAATCTGATTTTATGTTTCTAAGGAACTTAAACTTAGATTGAGTTGTAAACACTTAATGTGTCTGAGAGCCTGAAGAGGCTTGGTGGAAGAAAGAATACTCAGTGATAGCTTGGAGAGGCTTGGTGTACTCAGTGATAGCCTGTAGAGGCTTGGTGTACTCAGTGATAGCCTGGAGAGGCTTGGTGTACTCAATGATAGCCTTGAGAGGCTTGATGTACTCAGTGATAGCCTGAAGAGGCTTGGTTTACTCATTGTTATGCCTGGAGAGGCTTGTATGAAAGAATATTGCATGAGTTGCCTAAAGAGGCAGTTGAAAATGAAAGAATACTTGTGTTAAGCCTGGAGAGGCTTGTATGAAAGAATACTGCATGAGTTGCTTGAAGAGGCAGTTGAAAATGAAAGAATACTTGTATTGCACCTGAAGAGGCTGTAGAAAGAATACTTGTATTTGTGCTGCAGATAGTGAAAAATCCAATGGTGGTTTGCCCTGGGACTGGATGTAGCTCACTAGTTTGGTGGGTGAACTAGGATAATTTCTTGGCTAAGTCTTCTTTCCCTTAAACTCTTTTATTTTTAGCTTTATACTTCTGAAGGGGATTGAACAGTATTTTTCATAATAAACTTAATTCAACAATTTCAATAAAATAGAGTTTTCTAAGATAATAAATCATTCAGTGAAGAACATATCATCTGAAATATTACAAAGAATGTACTTTGAAGAACTTCTGAAATAACTCCTTGAAGTGAACTTGAAACAGTCACAGTTCAAGAGTTAGAATTATACTTCAGACGATGATCAATAATCTGAGGTAGTTCAGAAACAGTTCTGAAAAGACTCTTTGGGATATATCTCAGAAGGTATCTTGAAATGAATCTGAATTACTAAGATTAAGTAATTAAGAGTCCAATGAAGTCAACCTTCAGTTTAACCTTTCTTAGTCTCTATTTTTTTATCTAAATAAGTCCTTCTTAACTTCCGCACTTTACGTATTAACTCTGATTATAAGTTTTTCATTTTAATGTGTCTTAATGGCTTCGTAATTTAATTTCAAAGATTTCCAAAATGGCCAAAATAATCAAAACACTATTCAACCCCCCTTCTAGTGTTGCCTGTGGAACTAACAATTGGTATCAGAGCTCACGTTCGGGTTGAGCATCTAACAAATGCAGAAGGAGTAAATCCTCAGAAGATGGAAATCTTACCAAGATGAAGCATCTCTGAAGAATGATAATGAGAAAAGGAAATCATTTTCTTAAAACTCATTATACATACATTTAAGGCATATTTCAGAAGGACGTGATGAGAAAGGAAAGTACATCTATCTCAAGATCTCATACGGGTAACATCTTTCCTATCTTAGTTTAGTATTAAATACAATTGTTAGTTGATGTGTGATTTACATTAGGTTATTGAAATTGTAAATGAATGTGTATTAATACTTTTGTGAAAATTAACTGTTGCATGCTAACTGTATCACATGCACGTATATATTTGTACAATAGTTGAAAAGTCATGTATGTTAACCATTCTGTCAATAAATGTGATACGATGCAACTTAAATCATTAAATCATCAATCGGCTTCTTATAATCCGCACGATGCACTACTCTGCACACCGGTTCAGTGCGCGTAACCGTCTCTTATCAATGCTTGAAGCACGCATGGCTCCCTATTTAAAAGGATTGGAATATCAACATGGAAATTACACTTCATTCAATCCTTTCTCTAAAAAACAAAGAGTTTATCAAGTACATCTCTCACCGAAAGTTCAACAGTTCTATCTCTCCATGGCAAACATATCAGCATCTTCAAGTAACTCTACTCTCTCAGTATTCGATGAGAGAATCATTCCCTGTAAGATGGTGAACCTCTTAGACTTTGATGAGACAGACTACAAGATCTATGAATACTTCAATGCCGTAGGATGGACCCCATATTTCAACAACATATCCTCCTCTTGGCATAAGAAAAGTGTGATGGAGTTTTGGGACAATATCAAGATCGTATCTGAACCCAACAAGACTGGAATTAAAACGAAGGTGATGGGAAGATCACTGTACGTGGACACCAAACTAATTGCTAATGTGATTGGTGTACTAGACAGTGGGGAACAATACTTCCAAAGGTGGGAATCCTTGCATGGTGGAACATTTGTTCTTGATCAACATCTTTTTGGAAGAAGATGGATAGCCCCCTTTAGACCTTCTCAACTTCTAAGCACACCCAGAGAACTCCTTGTTGTGCTAAACTGCTATATTCTTCCTAGAGGAAGAAACAATTTGGTAATAAGTATGATGGAGAGGTTTGTGCTGGGACTTTTGCTGGCAAAGAAGAAAATCAATCTCCCATGGGTGCTGTTGTTTCAGATGTGTTTCAGAGATGAGATGGGGAATGGGGACCTCTACCTTCACAACACCTTGATCATGAAAATTCTCATGCACGAGGGATTTCCAGTGGAAAATCTCTTTGACCAACCATCTCCTGACTTCTTCACTCCGGCAGCATATGCTGAGTTAGACCAGACTCTAGTTGAAAGAGAAGAAGCTCCTGAGAATCAAGTGGTGATTCATCCTCTTTTTGCTCCACGCAATGAAGAAGAAAATAATGCTACCCACTTGAAATCTCGTAAGAAGAAAAGGATGATATTGGGTGCATACCATCTGAAGAAGGTAAATGGTAGGGTTTCCCGGCTCGCAAAAAGACTAAGGGCTGCTGAGAAGGAGCTTCAGAAGCTTAGGGCTGAAAAGGAAGAGGCTGATGAGAACCACCCTGATGATCAATGACATATTTGTGTCTTGTCACTAAATCTCTGTGTTTAATTTTTTTTTAATTTACTAATATTAAAATTTTATTTTTGCCTTGAGTCTCTCAGTTTAATTTCTTAAGTGTCTTATTTGTGTTGATGTGTTTTTATCTGTACGTGATTAATTAAATCTTTAATTTAATTCTCAACATTTGGTTTCACTAACTGAATAAAAATAATTAACAAAATGGCAAAGCTAAAATGAATTGTTTTAAAAAATGACTCCTTAAACACTTAACAATTTGTTAAAATACTCAGATGCTACTGAAAGGTATTTCTTATTGTGATTGATGCAGAAAATAGGAATCAAACTCTACTTAAAGATGAACCTCTGAAAAAAAACATCATCGAATAGAATAGTTTATATAACATCATCTTCACTTTCTGAACCTGTTCAGAAGGTTCTCAATGAAATTACTGAAATTGTGGGTTGGAAATACTAAGGTGATTAATATCCAACACTCTTAGACTACCTCAAATCCTGAGAGACTAGTATGACAAGATATCATCCTCATTTGTTGAACCTGTTCAGAAAGTTCCAAGTGAACTCAATGAAATTGTGGGTCAGGAATGTTAAGATGGTTAATACTCTAATCATAAAGGTCTATCTCAATCCTTGAGAGACATGTCAAGATGATTGTTAAAGGAATCTCTTGGAGCATAAAGGACAAAAAGCACTCTGTGAACATGCTGACAACAAGCAACTTCAGAAAAAGAAAAAGTCTTTGAAGTAAAGTGCATTGTCAGAAAGGCATCCTTGCAACCAGAGAACAACAAATGAATCTATTGGTAACATCTCTCCACTCTATAACTTTGATATCTGTAAAAATTGATTTCCAGTCCAACCTTGATTTCTTTAAATCTTTAATTCCTTTAATAAGCAAAAATCTAAAAGAATTAAAACATCTCAGATAATAATCATAAAACTTAATTGTGTGTTGTCTCTTGTTCAGTATTGTTGGGGTGAAATTTACAAATTTTACTAAGTTATTACAATATTGGTATCTTCGAATTCGAGGTATACACTAGAAGATTCGAAAGTTTGGAGTTTACATGTTGAATTCGAAATAGAAGGTAGTTTGTTATATGTATTCAAAAGGAATGCAGATCTTTGATTAAGTGCCTATTCGAATTTGAAAGGTATTTTGAATACGAAGGAAACTTAAGGGAAATTAATCAGTCAATATTTGGTTAAGTTTCCTGATATGGGTTGACAGTTAATCAAAATCGAAAGTTGGTTTGATTTTGAAAGGAGTCCAGTAACTTAGAAGAATTCTTGAAGACAAAAGCAGTTATTGAAAGTCATTTCGAAGGAAATTTGAATTTCAAATATGGCAGTTACTGGAAAGCCATTCAAAAGAAATTTGAATTTCAAATGAAGCGGTTACTGGAAGTTTGTTCAGAGAGCGTTCAAATTTCAAATGGAGCAGTTAGTGAACGTTGCTATCTGAAGACAGGTGTCAAAATCTCAGATAGTCAGTTATTGAAGAGTAGAAGACCGTTGTTGATTTGAACGCGTGGCATACTTAGAAATTTGACACGTAATCTAGGTTTGTAAACGTGTCAAAATCTGGTTAAGTGTCTGTTAGGATAGAAGTCTATAAATAGGTCAAAATCCGATGTAACAAAGGTTGGATTCCATTTACTGAAACTTCTCTGAAACAACCAACGTCTAACATTGAAACGACTAAGAAGTTAACTCAAGAGAGTGTCCAGTATGTGTATCCATACCATCTTTCAATTAAAGTCATTTACAATTCTGTCATTTTCTTTTCTTTGATTTACATTCTGTTCTTTACATTTCTGCACATTTTTCTTTCATTTCTTTACATTTCTGCACATTTTTCTTTGATTTCTTTACATTTCTACATTTACTTTCCAGCAAATTTTTCTTTTCTTTTATTTAAATTTTGCAATTTCAATTCTTGCACTTTGTCCCTTAAAACTTTCATTTCTTTGAAATTCTGTTTATCTTTCAAAACTGATTTTCGAAGTTACCTTTTTTCTTGAAGAAGTAATTGATTCAAAATTCTGTTACTCTTTGAATGCGTTATTCTAAATAAACCTGATTTTAAAAGAACCTTTAGAGGATTCAGATTCTAGTCCCAGATTGTACTTTCAGAATCAAGAGAGTTTTCAATTTCAATTGAAAATTTTCACAACAAACAAATTGGCACGCCCGGTGGGACTAAGTGCTAAATTAGTTTTAGAATTTGCATGATCTTGAGAAGTGGTAGAACCATTTCTAATTCAATGGCAAATAACAACCGTAACAGAAATACTTCTGAAAATGTCACTGGAAATGCCTCTGCAAATCAAGGCAGTCCTACAAACCAAAGGAATAACAATGAGTCTGTTAACAATAATGAGACTAATGGAGTGGATAACAATAACAGTGTGAACCGTGATCAACGTGATCCACCGTTAAACACCACTTAGGCTGAAGATCCTTTAAGGACTCAGGCTATGAGTACAATTCCACTATCAAGTGGGGGCATACAGGTTACAAATTCAAGTGTTAGGCCTCCCCCATATGGACTTCCTTTCGGTTTTGTTCCTCCTACTCAAGGAACAACCCCAGTCGTGTACGCAAGTACAATGACACCTGCATTCAAAATGTGAATGAACATGTCTTTCGAGAGCCAGTTCAAAATGTGAATGCCCAACCATTTGTTTTGAATAGGAATCAAAATGCTGATGAGGTTTTAGAAAGAATAAGGCAAAACAATATTGGGGGAGAACAAAATATAGCAAATATAGTTGAATTAGTGTTGAATAGACATGGATTCGATGTGGGTCAAACCACTAGACCACGTTTTGTCTCTCCTTTAACACCTTATGTGTTGCAAACTGAGTTACCAAGGGGTTGCAGGAGAAGCTAATGAATCCACAGTTGAACACATTGCAAGGTATCATGTAGAATGTGGGGATTTAGCCAATAATGAAGAATTGAAAATGAAATATTTTCCAAGTTCCCTAACTAAGAATGCTTTTACATGGTTTACAACCTTGGCTCCTGGTTCGATTCACACTTGGAATCAGTTAGAAAGACAATTTCATGAACAATTCTTTAGAGCTGAAACGAAAGTTAGTATTATAGATTTGGTTACAGTTAGACAAACTTTAGATGAATCTGTTGAAGACTATTTGAACAGATTTAGACAAATGAGATCTAGGTGTCTTGTACCAATTCCTGAAAATGAATTAGTTAAAATTGCAGCAGAAGGATTTGACTATTCAATTCGAAAGAAACTCTTGAATCAACAATTGAGAGATATGACTCAATTGGCTGAAAGAGTTAGGCAAATTGAACAGTTAGAACTTGAAAAGGAAAAACATAGGAAACTCGAAAAGATAGGAAGAAGAGATTAAATTGCCTATGTTGATGTTAATAAAAACTTCAGTGATGAAAACTCAGATTTCGAAGAAAATGAAATTGATGTTGCTGAGTTAAAACCAGGACCTCCTTTTGCATGTTCATTCCTTAGACCATATAGTAGTTCAGGGAATCAAAATTTACAAAGTAAATATCCCAAAAAGACACATGGTTTCGATGGTTTCGATATATCAAAAGCTGAACAAATTTTTGATATATTAGTAAAGGATAAACAAATTGTCCTTAGTGAAGATCATAAAATTCCTTTTTCGAACAAAGAAAAGGAAAGAAATATTGTATGTTTCACAATGCATTTGGACATTGGACTAACAGTTGTATTCGTTTCAGGGATCTCATTCAAGAGGCCATTAAAGAAGGCAGATTGAAATTTGAGGAAATGCAAAAAATGGCACTGAAGGTTGACTCTGACCCTTTGAATGTCAATGCTAGCTATGTTGATACTGTTGAAATTAATATGGTAGGAGCTGAACCTGCTATAGATTCGAAGACAACAATTGACATTGCAATTGAGGAATTTGAAAAAGAAGTGAAAGTCATCTTTCCAAAGAGTAATGAGACTTTGGTAGACTTTTTGCTTCGAAAGAAAGAGGAAAATACTGATGTTTCCCTTTGTCCTCGTTGTAATGCAGTCTTTGATCAAACGGTGGCCAAATCTTTTGAGTCATCAGGAATCAAGAAACATTATCAACAAACTTTCAATCAAGGGTTTCAGAATTTAGAGAAACCTGTTTCAAATGTTGAAGTTTGGAGACCTTCTTTTCAAAAGAAGTATGAAATGAATAAGGTACAACCTCCCATGTTCCATAAGCCTAAATCATATGTGCCTCCTTCTAACGTTCCTCCTAACAAGTGGATTCGAGTCACAGATAGTCAAGAGTATCGGCAAAATCCACAAGTACTTAGGCAGTACAATAACTCCTTTAATGGAAAGCCTTTTTGACTAAGACACAATGGAGGAGAAACCAACGTTATCGAAAGGCAGCAATGGAACAAGGGGGCAGTTCTTCAAATTTTTCAAAGAATTTGAATACCAAGAATGCACAATTGATTCAAGTGCAAGGGGCTTCCAGTCAACCTACATATTCCCAAATCCTTCAGAAAGACAAGTTAAATATTGTCCCAAAGAAAAAGGTTTAGGTTGAAGAAGACTTACTTACTGACGAATTCGAAACCGGATTTCCAGATAGGATTGAAGATATTTGTGGTGTGGTTTCGATTCTACCCGCAGAATTTGAAAAGGAGTATGAAGAAGGTTATGAGGATGACTTCATAGAAGATGAATCATCAGAGCCACAAACGTATTATACTTGTTTGTCAACACAGGTTGTTAAACAAGATTCAATAGTGTTTGATAGATCTTCTATTGGAATGGTTTCTCACATAAAACCTTTATTCATTCAGGCTCAAATCGAAGGAGTCATTTTAAGTAAGGTATTGGCTGATGGTGGAGCGGCAATCAATTTATTGCCAAGTTCTCTGTTGAAGAAATTCAACAAAAAGAAATGTGATTTGATGCCACACGATATGATTATTACTGATTTTAGTGGAAAGACGTCAAAGTCAGAAGGATTGTTGTGTTTTGACGTGACTGTTGGTTCAGTCAAAAGACCCATTGTTTTCGTGGTGATTCCATCAAAGGCGAATTATAATGTGCTTCTTGGTAAAGAATGGATACATGGTGTAGGAGCAATTCCTTCGACTGTTCATCAAAAATTATGCTTACGGAATGATGATGGCATTCCAGAGTATGTTGAAGCTGATCAAACATATTACAAGGTTGAAGCAGATACAATCAATGCAAGGAACTGTGAGAAGTGGATAATGAATCAGACACCTTGTACAATTGAAAAACGTGGTTTTATGCCCCGTAAGATACCACACAAGGCGTTTTTCAATGTTGAATATGGTTTGATCATTCAAAGTGCAACTGGTCCTTCAGGGACCACCTCAACATTTGGATGGATTTCAGAAGAAGAGTAATTTCGAGCTTCATAGCTCGAACCTCAGCATATGTTGCTGAGAGGAAATTTGAAGCGGCCTTAGAGGCCGCAGATTGTAAAACAGTCTTCAAGACCGAATTCAATTTTGAACAAGAGTTCAAAAATAATTCTGAAACGGCTTCAGTGGCCGTACAAGATTTTGAACATGAAAACATATAAGATTCAAGCATGAGACTTGAAGAGGAAGAAGTGTCTCTTGAAAAGATTGATTGCATATATGATGATACTCCTCTTGGGTTCGAAAGAGATTTGTCTCATGGAATTGAAAAGATGGAGGCTCAAGATCCTCTCGAAGAAGTAAACTTGGGAGATGCGAAAGACCCAAGGCCAGCTTTTATAAGTAAAAATTTATCAGAGGATTTTAAGTGTAAGTTGGTCAAATTACTTAGAGAGTATAAGGACTGTTTTGCATGGGATTATCATGAAATGCCTGGTCTAAGTAAAGAGCTTGTGGAACATAAATTACCTACGTTTCCTGATAAGAAACCTGTGAAGCAAGCGCCTCGAAGATTTACACCTGAAATTATTTTGAAGATTAAAAGTGAAATTGAGAGGTTATTAAAAGCTAAGTTCATTCAAACTGCCAGGTATGTTGACTGGATTTCTAATATAGTACCAGTTATTAAGAAAAATGGTTCTTTAAGAGTTTGCATAAATTTTAGAGATTTAAATAAAGCAACTCCTAAAGATGAATATCCCATGCCTGTAGCCGATATGTTAATAGATTCAGCAGCAGGAAATGAAATACTAAGCATGTTAGATGGTTATTCAAGATACAACCAAATTTTTATTGCTGAAGAGGATATTTCGAAAATTGCTTTTCGATGTCCTGGTGCAATAGGCACTTATGAATGAGTGATGATGCCCTTTGGCCTTAAAAATGCTGGTGCTACTTATCAAAGGGCCATAAATTCAATTTTTCATGATTTAATAGGAAGATTCATGCAAGTTTATATTGATGATGTAGTAGTAAAATCCAAATCAAAGAATGATCATCTTTCGAATTTGAAAGAAGCATTTGAAAGGATGAGATTACATAAGTTAAAAATGAATCCTATTAAATGTGCCTTTGGTGTGTCTACAGGTAATTTTCTGGGTTTCTTGGTTCATCAAAAAGGAGTTGAGATTGATAAAAATAAAGCAAAGGCAATTCTTGAAACTTCTCCTCCTTCGAACAAGAAACAGTTGCAGTCTTTATTGGGTAAAATCAATTTTCTTCGAAGATTTATTGCAAATTTTTCAGCCAAGACTAAGGTGTTTTCTCCTCTGTTGAAACTCAAAAAGGAAGAGAAATTTGAATGGAAAGAGGAACACCAAGTGGCATTCGAAGAAATAAAGAGGATTCTTACAAATCCTCCTATTATGACACCCCCAATCAAAGGAAAGCCTTTGAAATTATATATATCTGCATCTGAAGAGACTTTGGGAAGTATGCTTGCTCAAGAAGATGAAAGTGGAGTCGAAAGAGCATTGTATTATCTTAGTAGAACTCTAAATGATGCTGAAACTCGATATTGTGCTATTGAGAAATTATGTTTATGTCTTTATTTTTCTTGTACTAAGTTAAAGTACTATGTAAAGCCTTTCGACGTTTATGTAATTTCTCATTATGATATAATAAAGCACATGTTATGGAAACCTATTTTTTACAGTAGAGTAGGTAAATGGGCGTTAGCTTTAACTGAATTTTCGTTATCGTATCTTCCATTAAAAGCTGTGAAAGGCCAAGTTATGGCTGATTTATTAGTTGACCATCCTCCTATTCGGATTAACGAATTAGACTTCATTGGTTTAAAGCCTTGGAAGTTTTATTTCGATGGATCAAAGTATAAAGATGGTGTTGGGATCAGAATTCTTTTGATTTCACCTGAAGGGTTACCAACAAAAGTAATGTTTCGAATAGGAATGGATCGTTCAAATAATGAAGCTGAATACGAAGCTTTATTATTAGGATTGGAGATTTTAATATCATTCAAAGCTAAACAAGTTTTAATTCGAGGAGATTCACAGTTAGTGATCAAACAAGTCATTAAACAATATAAATGTTTGAATCCTAGATTGTCAAAATATTTATTCAAAGCTTTTCAGCTACTAAGGTATTTTGATGAAGTTGAATTCGAACATATATCTCGAATTGATAATGAAGTTGCCAATGAATTGGCACAAATTGCTTCTGGTTTTAAAATTTGTAAATCTAAATTCGAAGAATTGATTCGATTCGAAAGGAATATGCCAGTTATGAAATTTGAAGTTTTAGATATTGAAACTTTAGATATAAATGATTGGAGAAAATCTTTAGTCGAATACTTGCAAAATCCAAGTGTGCAAGTGGATCGAAAATTAAAATACATGACTTTACATTATGTAATTTTGGCTAATCAGTTATATAAGAAAGCACCTGATGGTAATTTACTTCGATGTTCAGGGGAATCGGAAGCATATCAAGCTTTGATTGATACTCATCAAGGGATTTGTGGAGCTCATCAAGCAGGTCGAAAAATGGAATGGGTTTGGAAAAGACAAAATCTATATTGGCCTTCAATGGCCAGGGATTGTAATGATTTTTCGAAAGCTTGTGAGGAATGTCAAAAACATGGTTTCATTCAACAAATCCCTGCAAGTGAGTTACATTCAATAATAAAGCCATGGCCTTTTAGAGGATGGGCAATTGATTTGATTGGTAAAATTCATCCTTCATCATCTAGGGGGCATAAATATATTATAGTGGCTATAGATTATTTTACAAAATGGGTAGAAGCAATCCCATTAAAAGATGTAACTCAAGAAGACGTGATTAAGTTCATCTAAGAAAATATAGTTTTTCGATTTGGACTTCCTGAATCAATTTCAACTGATCAAGGAACTGTGTGTACAGGCCAAAGAATTAAGAGGTTTGCACAAGAAAATGGAATCAAACTTCTTACTTCAACTCCTTATTATGCACAAGCAAATGGGCAAGTAGAGGCTGTAAATAAAACAATTATTTCTTTGATTAAGAAACATCTTGATCAACGACCTCGAAACTGGCATAAGACTTTAAGTCAGATTTTGTGGGCATATCGAAATTCTCCTCGAGATGCAACAAAATTTACACCTTATAAGTTGGTCTATGGTCATGATTCAGTTTTACCAGTTGAAGTTCATTTACAATCGTTGAGAGTGCAAAGGCAATTCGATTTACCCACTCAAGATTATTATAACTTGATGTTGGATGAATTAAATGAATTAGATGAGTTTAGATTAAGAGCCTTAGAGAATATCATCAGGCAAAAAGAACAAGTATCTCGAATTTATAATCGTAAATTAAAAGTTAAGACTTTTGATGAAGGAGATCTTGTTTGGAAATTGATATTACCTATTGATAAAGAATCTAAACGATTTGGAAAATGGTCTCCGAATTGGGAAGGATCATTCAAAGTTGAAAAAGTATTTTCGAATAATGCGTATTCAATTCGAGAGCTATCAGGTGATGGTCGAATTATAAGCATAAATGGAAAATTTTTAAAACAATATACACCCACTTTGCACGAAATCAAGATTGTCTAAAGTATTTGAGTTAATTGGTGACTCCAAAGCACCAATCAAAAAGTGTTTTTTACAAAACATAAATAAAGCTAAGTTAAAGTGGAGGATTCTTTTTCATGGGCTCATAAAGCTGATTCAAATCTCCATATTGCTTTGTCAAGACTTTGTCCCTTTGATTAATACTAGTCAAAAGCTCATTTGATTTCACTAGCTCATTTGAAACATGCTTTACTCCTTCAATGAGCTCGAGCTTTCTATTTTCGAGTTTGGACATCAAAGTCTTTCAAGTATTTTCTTCTAAAACCAGAGCCTTGTCATCTTCTTGAAGCTTCTTAATTAGCTCTTCAATTTTCTTACGTCATTCTACAACAGAAGAAAGTTGAATATTTAGAGCCCCATGCTTTCTTGAAGTTTTGACATTTTGGTCTTTGAATCCTTCAATTTATCCTACATATCTTCATTCTCAACACGGATTTCAAAAGCTTTTGCAGCATTTGTTTGATGCTCTCTCAAAATATCTGTCACTTTACTAAAAATATTTTTGAAAGCATCTAGTCCTTTCAATTGAGCAACAGATAAGTCATTCTGACGAGCATAAATTGTTTCGAGCTTCTTTTGCACTTTGTATTGGTATTCAACGTCCTTTTTATAAAGATCAAGAAAATCATCAAGGAATAATAAATTCCTTAAACCTTCAATCAAATCCTCAAGAGACTCAGCTGATGGTTGATAAGATCTTGAATCAGATTGAGCAGAGGACATTGAACCTTCGCCTGTCAAAAGATTCAGAACAACAAAAAGGTTCTCATCCAATACATGCAGGCATTCTTGTAAACTCGAAGGTGTTGGAGATCTATTGGAAGAACTTGGCACAGTTTTTGAAGTGTTCAAAGGAACACTTTGAGGGGCAGCAGCCCCCTCACTCTGAATTTCTGAAGGATTCTCAGGGATTGGAGTTTCTATGAATGGAATTGAAGGGATGTCAACTTTCGATTGATCTTGAGGAGGATCCTTGCTCAAAGATTTTGCCTTAGTCAGATTTTCTGCTTCTTTCTCTTTCGACTGAGAGGACTCAGGAATAGACTCTTCTTCAGCTTTATCTTTTGAACTTGGTTCAACTCCTTCCATGGCAGTGCCTTGGACATCACCTTCTTATTCCTTTTCTTCTGTCGATTCTGATTCTTTTTTGAAGATTTTCATCTTTTGGTTGAGATCCTGGAGGAGAACTCAGACTTTGTTCTTTATCTTCATTTTCTTCTTTCGAAGATTCCTCCTTATTAGACTTGTCAGTTGTATTTTGTTCAGCTGTTGACTTCGAAGATGAGTTTATAGTCTCAACCTACAATCAAAGAATATTGAAATCACAATCATTCAAAGAAAATCTATAATGTTAAGGAAGGAATTCGAAATTTCACCTCAATGCCTTCTGGTATTAAAATTTTCTTTGGCCTTGGTCTTTTATGAGCAATATGTTTCATTCGAAGGGCATAGTATTTCCGAGCCATCTGTCCAGAGAACCAATAAAAGTCGTTCAAAGGGTTCATAAATTTTGAAAAGATTTCAGAAAGTTGGGCATTTCTTCAATGGCTTAAATACTTGCTTCAAGTCCTTGTACTGCTACACTTTGACCAATGGAAGGCAAGGAAGTTGAAAGGTGAACAGTTAATCAAAAAAAGTAATATTTTTGAATGACTTCCTCATGTTATTAAAATATTAGTTTCTACTGAAGTTAACATATTCCTCGAAACTAATATTTTAAGGGGGCATTTGTTGGGGTGAAATTTACAAATTTTACTAAGTTATTACAATATTGGTATCTTCGAATTCAAGGTATACACTAGAAGATTCGAAAGTTTGGAGTTTACATGTTGAATTTGAAATAGAAGGTAGTTTGTTATATGTATTCAAAAACAATGCAGATCTTTGATTAAGTGCCTATTCGAATTCGAAAGGTATTTTGAATACAAAGGAAACTTAAAGGAAATTAATCATTCAATATTTGGTTAAGTTTCCTGATATGGGTTGACAGTTAATCAAAATCGAAAGCTGGTTCGATTTTGAAAGGAGTCCAGTAACTTAGAAGAATTCATGAAGACAAAAGCAGTTATTGAAAGTCATTTCAAAGAAAATTTTAATTTCAAATATGGCAGTTACTGGAAAGCCATTCAAAAGAAATTTGAATTTCAAATGAAGCGGTTACTGGAAGTTTGTTCAGAGAGCGTTTAAATTTCAAATGGAGCAGTTAGTGAACGCTGCTATCTGAAGACAGGTGTCAAAATCTCAGATAGTCAGTTATTGAAGAGTAGAAGACCGTTGCTGATTTGAACGCGTGGCATACTTAGAAATTTGACACGTAATCTAGGCTTGTAAACGTGTCAAAATCTGGTTAAGTGTCTGTTAGGATAAAAGTCAATAAATAGGTCAAAATCCAATGTAACAAAGGTTGGATTCCATTTACTGAAACGACTAAGAGGTTAACTCAAGAGAGTGTCCAGTATGTGTATCCATACCATCTTTCAATTAAAGTCATTTACAATTTTGTCATTTTCTTTTCTTTGATTTACATTTTGTTCTTTACATTTCTGCACATTTTTCTTTGATTTCTTTATATTTCTGCACATTTTTCTTTGATTTCTTTACATTTCTACATTTACTTTCCAGCAAATTTTTCTTTTCTTTTATTTAAATTTTGCAATTTCAATTCTTTCACTTTGTCCCTTAAAACTTTCATTTCTTTAAAATTCTGTTTATCTTTCAAAACTGATTTTCGAAGTTACCTTTTTTCTTGAAGAAGTAATTGATTCAAAATTCTGTTACTCTTTGAATGTGTTATTCTGAATAAACCTGATTTTAAAAAGAACCTTTAGAGGATTCAGATTCTAGTCCCAGATTGTACTTTCAGAATCAAGAGAGTTTTCGATTTCAATTGAAAATTTTCACAACAAACAAGAATTGAAAAGCTTGTTCTAATTTTTTTTTAAATTTTTTTTCTTTTTTCTCCATTTTTTTCTTTTTTCTCTTTTCTCGTTTCTCTCAAAAATGTTTCAAAAGTGTTTTCAAACCTGTTTTTATGTAACTCTTTCTTGTTTGCTTTCAAAAACATTTTCCAAAACTTTCTTTATCAATGCTAGTAACTCGATTCCCTATGGTCAACAACATATCACCGGACCTATCAATGATATACGGTTTGATGTTTTCAAAATTGTCATCACTAAAGCCACAAGAGCACGTTTATATTCCGTGAACAACTATCCATAAGGATCAATCTCTATACCTTTCTAACTTATCCTTGCCTCAAAGTCCTATATATTCACAAGAGCTCTTTACACAAACTCATATCTTCAAGGCTCTTCTATAGTCTTGTCTAAGATTCTGAGTGTGTTGCTCTTTGAAGGACCATGAAGAAGCAAAGGAAAACAGTAGAAGGAGCTCTGGAACAAGTTGATGTGAAGATCAAGTCATCCTGGATGATGTGTGGAATGAGAAGTAAAGAAGAGGTTTCTTCTGAAAACATGTCTTCCTTTACTTCGACCATGGAAACCTTTCTACATCAGGAGTACATGCTTTACTTACTGGTCGATCCCATAATAGTCAATCTTATGAAGAGAACCAATTAAATTGTGGCCTTGAAGATAAAGCTTGTGGCTGGTGGGCGAAATACAGTATTAAATGATGTACCTCCACCGTTCCAGCCGCAGTAAGGAGATTGAGTTTTGCTTGCACGGTCGGGAAGAGAATACATGCTCTTAAGATACTTCTAAGGATCCAAATCCAAGGAAGAAGTGGTGGCTGAGAAAGGAAAGGGAGTTGTTGATAAGGCTATGCCTCAGGCCTTCATAGGAATCAAGAGATGTAACAATGATAAATGAATTTTGTGTATTTTTTGTTGTTTTGAATGTAATTTCTTTTCATTTCAGAATGTGTTTTTTGTACATATCTGTGTGTCTCTGTTTCAGAATGTTTTTGTTTAAAGTAAATATAGAACTTAAGTTTAACAACGTCTAATTTCTGGTACCTTGTAATAATCTCTTTAAAATTATTCCACTAATGAAAAAATCAGTATCTGTAAGTTTTTTTTATATAAAAACATCTCACAAATTATAACAGTGATTTATTTCTAACCATCTGGTATTAAAAATTCAGAAAGCAATTAAAAGAACAAAAACATTAATAACAAAAAGGGGAGAAAGATAATAACAAAACCTTTTTAATCTATGACAAAAGGGGGAGAAATATATAACTTGTTCAAAATGTTCAAAATGTATTAAGTTCAAGAATACATAAAAGAAACAGATTCAGAAGATAACAATTGATATCAGTAACTCAGAAGATAACAAGCATTCAAAAGTTCTTAAGAAAACATATAACATATATTAAACATCTGGTGAAATTCAATAACATTTGGTATCTGTGTTAAGAAAAATAATAATTGGTATCTAACACTTTTCCTCTGGTATCTAAAAGACAAATAACTGATCTCTAAGAAGTTAATAATTAGCCTTAAAAACTTTAATGTTTTTCTCAGGGGGAGTAATATAGATAGGGGGAGCCTTCTATTTACTTAACCTTCTTTTCTTAAAAACATTTTGTAAGTTATACATATCTTATTTGTCATCATTAAAAAGGGGGAGATTATGAAGTCTATAAATCAGTTTGAGTATTCAAACTTGACCTAAGACTTAGCATCCTTAGGTTTTAATGAATAAAAAATAAGATCATATAAGCAGGTTCTACTGATAAAGGTATTGTTGTGTTGATTGTGTTTCAGGTTGAAGAACTAATAAGAAGATCAGAAGAAGACCAGAACAGATCAGAAGAAGATCAGAACAGATCAGAAGAAGAGGAAGACCAGAACAGATCAGAAGAAGATTAAGAAGATCAGAAGAAGACCAAAACAAATAAGAAGAAGAAGACCAAAACGGATCAAAAAGAAGAAGACCATAACATATCAGAAGAAGATTAAGAAGATCAGAAGAAGACCAGAAGAATGAAAACGAAGTAAGGATCAGAAGATGAAGCAACACAGAATCTGAAGACTTGAAGTCAAACGAACCTAGTCTGAAGAACACCCCTACCATCTGAAGAATTAAAGACAAAAGAATATAGTTTGAAGAATATCTGCCATCTGAAGAGCTGAAGCCAAACAAAAGAGATCTGAAAGCTGTAAACGACATAATCAAGAAATGATTTTATGAAGAATATTTAAGCATGAAGAACACTCTATCCAAAGCTGCATATCATTTCAGTATAAGGCCTAGGCATACTTTCCTGCCTCGATCAAAAGACTTTCACAAATAAGGAAATTCTGCAAAAGCTGTTGCATCTACAACAAAGGAAATACTGCGCACGCAGACAGACTGTACCTACTGCTGCTCAAAAGCAAAGCAGAGGATTGAGCAAGTAAATGACGAAAAAGATGGTTGAGATAAAGATATTTAATTCAATATATCTATCCATCTATGCATCAGAAGAATCAGAAGAGTCAAAGCAGAACAAAGGCTGAATTGACTGAAGAGTAGAAGCGAGTTTCATCAGAAGAAAGAAGCTTGCTGAACAAATTCTAAGGATGAAGAAGCAAAAAAAAAGGATATAACCAAGCAGATGAAATATACTTAGAAAACGGCTGAGGATAAAAGCTTACAAATCATCTGAAGATTTAAAGGGCCTATATCATCTGAACATATCATGATCTTTGGAGATTCTCAATACGCTTCAATTAAACAAGTCAAATACGAGAAGTATCGATTACAGTAAATATCAGTTGTTCAAATGGCTAAGATATTATTCAATGAAGACTGATCAAGAAAGAAAGATGAAAGCCATAGATTGTTAGAAGCTGAGCAAAAATGAAGCTTGCACATTTTGGGCTAAAAGACAACCTCAACGGATACATCCTCACATACACAGAAAGATCAAAGGATCAGAAAAGCAGAAGAGAGATAGAAAAAAAGACATCCATTTAATTAAGAAAATTCTCTCAAGGATAAAAAGAGCTTATCAACAGTGTGTCAGAACAAAAGTTTTCTGCACACCTATTTTGCTTAAGAAGAAGCAACCGTTTAGAGAAGCTACCTCACAACGGCTACTTGAGCCAGAATCACTTCCTCTCTAACGGTAACAAAGAAACCTTCAAACGCCTATATTCTATCAGAACATATAAATAGCCTTGAGAAAGACTTTGAAGGTGTCAACCAAGTTTCAAGTGATACATCTACATGGTGTAGACAAACTAAGAGGTTGGTAGGAGAGAGGTTGATAACCCAATGCTGGAAAGCATATAGACCAACCAAACTGACGACTTTGAAGTCCATCAGAAAGAATTGGCTGAAGTATAAATTCATATCACACTTAGCCAAATTAGTTGAGGGAGAAGTACCTCACTTAGAAGACGAGATTGTAGTTAATTCATACACTTGTATCTCTGTCTTATCCTTGTACTTAGGTTGTAATATATGTATCCTGAGTTAGACTCAGTAATCACTTTGTACAAGAAGAATCTGAGTTTATGTTTCTAAGGAACTTAAACTTAGATTGAGTTGTAAACACTTAATGTGTCTGAGAGCCTGGAGAGGCTTGGTGGAAGAAAGAATACTCAGTGATAGCCTGGAGAGGCTTGGTGTACTCAGTGATAGCCTGGAGAGGCTTGGTGTACTCAGTGATAGCCTGAAGAGGCTTGGTTTACTCATTGTTAAGCCTGGAGAGGCTTGTATGAAAGAATACTGCATGAGTTGCCTGAAGAGGCAGTTGAAAATGAAAGAATACTTGTGTTAAGCCTGGAGAGGCTTGTATGAAAGAATGTTGCATGAGTTGCTTGAAGAGGCAGTTGAAAATGAAAGAATACTTGTATTGAGCCTGAAGAGGCTGTAGAAAGAATACTTGTATCTGTGCTGCAGATAGTGAAAAATCCAGTGGTGGTTTGCCCTGGGACTGGATGTAGCTCACTAGTTTGGTGGGTGAACCAGGATAATTTCTTGGCTAAGTCTTCTTTCCCTTAAACTCTTTTATTTTCAGCTTTATATTTCTAAAGGGGATTGAACAGTATTTTTCATAATAAACTTAATTCAACAATTTCAATAAAATAGAGTTTTCTAAGATAATAAATCATTCGGTGAAGTTCATATCATCTGAAGTATTAAAAAGAATGTACTTTGAAGAACTTCTGAAATAACTCCTTGAAGTGAACTTGAAACAGTCTCAGTTCAAGAGTTAGAAATATAATTCAGACGATGATCAATAATCTGAGGTAGTTCAGAAACAGTTCTGAAAAGACTCTTTGGGATATATCTCAGAAGGTATCTTGAAATGAATCTAAATTACTAAGATTAAGTAATTAAGAGTCCAATCAAGTCAACCTTTAGTTTAACCTTTCTTAGTCTCTATTTTTTTATCTAAATAAGTCCTTCTTAACTTCCGCATTTACGTATTAACTCTGATTATAAATTTTTCATTTTAATGTGTCTTAATGGCTTCGTAATTTAATTTCAAAGATTTCCAAAATGGCCAAAATAATCAAAACACTATTCAACCCCCCTTCTAGTGTTGCCTGTGGAACTAACAATAATATTACTCCTTTGTTTGATTGGTGTGGTGTAGTTGTCTTCACCAAAACTTTGACCCTTATGTTAGTTGAGACCATTTTCTTAGTTTCTCATGCACAAAGTGTCTTCCTTTTTTTAGGAAATTTCTATAGAATTTTGTAGGTATATCTTCTTATTTCTTTATGTAGTGTAAGAGTAACTTGGCCTACTATGTACTCTTCCTACCAATGACGTTGAAAGCTCTTTTACTCTTATCTCTTTGTAATTTATATGAATATGAATACCTAAGTCCTCTAGGTAACATATGAGGTGGTCTCTTGCAAATTCGGTATAGTCAAAATATTTGAAGGATGAAGGTTGATTCCCAACAAGATAGGGTATATAAGCTGAGGCCATCTCTATGAGTGGTGGCTCCATTTCAACCATAGAATGATTTCCCCTCCTTATCCTTACAAGAGGCGACATAACTCATTCCGTGTGACTAGGTCATCATCTATACATTCCTCAGCTACATCATTCTGGACATTACACTCTCTTATCCCTGTCTTTGATTTCAGGGTTGTTCTTTAGAAAATCACAATAAAAATATGAAGAGAGTTTGTAAGCTTGAGAGGTGTTACTTAATGTAATGTCTATTATTTATGTCCTTTACATAAGAGTTGTGATTTTAGGGATCTTGCGTTACTTGAGTGGTAACCTTGCATTGCTCCCTATGCCCTATAATAAGTCAAAAAGTATGTACAATTACAAATGACCATCGAGTGATGCAATGCTTGGCGAAATATGTATACATGAGTCAACCTAGTACCCAAAAACAAAACTTTCTAATTATTTTTGGTTATATATGGAAAATCATCCTTCTAGGGACAAATAGGATATAATTATATTTTGGTGCAAGTTTTGGTCGTATCGCTTTCTTTGTAGGGAATTTTTAGACTACCTACCTCTAAGGTTTGTCATTGTCAACTTCTATTTAAGGTGTGGTTGTACGACTTAGGTGTCATTCTTTTTACAATGCTTAATTATTATAATTAAGATTAATTTCAAGGACATGTTCTTCACGGGCGTCGTGGATTATTGTACAAGCACCTAACTCGTTTACCCATACCAACTAAAAAATGTATCATGATTATCTATCTATTTTCGAGACATTTTTTAATTACTTCTCTTTAGTTTTTTCTTCTAAACCAATTTGCTCCATTTGCAAGCTATTGTTTTCATAGCAATATGACCAATAACCAAGGCAAGACAAAAGTAAATAGTTGTTCCTATTCGGCTCAAAGGAGCTAAAAAGACATATCTTCTGTAGAGGAACTCAAACTCTAGTGACCTGAACAAGGGTGGAGCTAACCTAATTTCTTCGATGGACCAAACATAAAAACTGAAATTAATGTTAAATTACATTTTTAAATAAATATATTGAATCTAATCAATAATAAAAAATTACAATGATTTACAATAAATAAATATTAAAGACAAGAAACTTAATTAATAATAAATATTAAAATTAAATTGTTTTTATTTTTTGAAATTAGTATATTTGTGTCCGGATCAAACTTAAGAAATAGATAATGAGAAATAAGAAATGTTGAGAAAATAAAGTGAGGTTCATAAGTTTGAGATGTGTATGAAGATGGAAGTGGAGGGGTGTCTCTGACTTGTATGACTTGATGATTAACAAATGACCAATCATGATGTTGCATAAGGGATGAAGGAAATTTCAGAGTACGCTTAAGGATTTAAGTTCACTCAACTATTTTTGCAGACTTATTAACTTCTTTCATTTTCTCTTCTCTTTGTTCAGCCTCCCAAAAGCTATGTGAGCGAGTCTTTATATAGATGTTTGTGTGTGAGATAAGATAAGGGAGTTCCTAGTTGATGGTGACATGTGTTGGCATTGGGGAGTGCACTAACAGATTTGCAGACGCTCAATAGAGGTGCAGAGCAATTTGGCAATCAAACAAAGAGTCTTGGAGACCAAAACATGTCTTCGATACCGTGTAGTCTAGTCAATAAGGTGATATGACTCGTCAAAGGATAAGAATAGGGTGTCAACGTATCATGATGTCAGAAATGTCAGAGCGTCATGGCTAATTGTCTTTAGTCAGAGTTGCATATTTTCAGATCTCTTATTAGGCATCTTTGACTTAGTTGTTATATATTTTATCTCCTTCTTTGCACTAAGCATAAAGTCTCTTATTTAAAGGAATTAAATGCCTCATGAGCATTTCCCATCTAAAGCCTATCAAGCCACTTACTGATAAGAGTTCCTGCATATAAGAATCCTTCTCGCTGCCCTTGGAAAGTTGGGCGTCATCTTATTGCCAGAGTTCTATAGCCAAGACATTTGACAATTTACTTAAACCATACTCCCTCCTTTCCAAAACGAAAGTCGTTTTAAGGGGGGGGAAAATTTCATTATCTGAGACGTTTACAAATTTCAATGAGGTATTAAAACTATTTTTCTTTCTTTACCCTCTCTTCATGGGTGTTGGGAAATACGTTTTGGAAACTAAATAGTGGGACTTTGAAAGTTGATACTCCATTTATTGCATAAATTTCACATGGTTTTAAACTATTCCATTCATTCTCTTTTCTGTACTGTGTGTGCATTTTGCAATACATGTCTATTCAATACATGAAATTGAATTTTATCATTTTATTTCTGCTAACTAATTTGCATGTTTCCATAAATATATATTTGTTTTTATTAAAATTTACTAGTAATGATTTTTAGTGAACTAGTTAAACATACTCATTACCAAGACTTCTTTTAATCTATCAAAAACATGCTTTTTTAAAAAGGTTAAAAAAAATATGCATTATCAAATGATAAAATTAATTTGATTATTATATGCACTGTCCATTAACAATTTATTACTCTTGAATATACAACTAATACCAATGCTACAATAAATATCAACTCATTATTGTATTCACATATAATTAAAAAGAGGTTGGTAAATTAATAAGGGTAATTTAGTAAAATTAGCATGTCTTTTCAATCAATTATTGTTGTTCTTAATCTGTGTGAAAAAACCTTAAACGACTGTCATATTGAAATGGAGGGAGTACTTCTTGTAAAAGTTTCAAGTATGATTAAGATTTCAATCTAGATCTGTACCAATATTAAACTTAATGAATAATGAAAAATTTATATTGATATAAACTTACCTTGCTTCAAAACGTTGTTGAACTACCGAGAATCATAGGCGTCCTATACGACACGAATTCATCGCTCTAGAGTTTGAAATCCCTCTAGCTAGGTCTAGTGGTCTATCTTCGAAGCTTTTTTTTTTTGGGACGAACCTTTAGTGTTAAAGCCATTAGAGATTATAATTCCTATTTTTCTAGATAATCCCTTTGGAAATTGGAGTTGGGCTAGCTAGGACGCCTTTTTTATTTGAAATTTTGGTCCATGACTAAGTCGCTTAACAACAAACAATTTCTTTCACTAAAGATTGTCCATTGCTAATCCTACCATTTTTATCTTCTTTATTTCCCTAACTACCCCCACCTCTTCTCCCTCTTCCTCTCTCCCACCCCCACTTCCACCTCTACGCCTCCCTTTCTCCTCTCCCCAACCCCCATCCCCACTGACAATTCGTAGTCGCGCACATTGTCGTAGGGTCCTCGCATACTATAACACCACCACCACTCGGCCTTGCGAGCTTGTCACAATTGCTCTGTAAGAGTGAAAACCCTTTGTGAATTGGTTTTAATGATAATAAACCTTTTGATCAAACTTAAGATTTTATGTTTTATAGTTACTAATGTGTTTTGTGAGATTTGAGATGCTTGAGTGTGCAGAAACACGCCAAGACAGGAATAAAATGAAGTTAAGAAGTATGGCATAGAAAGTTAAGAAACTTGATCAATCATGCATCAAGACTCATCATCTTGAGAATCATCCCAGAATCAAGAATCAAGTCTCAACCATAAAAAGAAAGTATCATCAGTTAAGAGGACTTGTATAAAGCTAAGAAGCAAATCAAAGAAGAAAAATCAAGAAGCAAGAAGCTTGATCAAGAACCAAGAAGCAGAAGTAAGAATCTTGGTCAAGAACCAAGAAGCAGAAGCAAAAAAAAATAGAACTAAGAAGCAGAAGCTAGAAGCATAAGTAAGAAGCAAGAAGCAAAGCTCAAAAGCATTGAGATAAGAAGGAACAACTTAAGATAATATCAAGTCAAGAATCTTAGGAACCATCTTAAGATTGATAATGGTTGAATAAATTCTAAAGAAAGGTTGAATCAATGATTTGAAACTGTTATATGCTTGTGGACTCAAGATTATCAAGTGATCGGCCTAAGAAGGAACGACCATCAATTTAGAATGTACCTCAGAAAGACATTTCAGACTGGACCTCTTAAGAAGCAAACATCAGAAGGATCTTAACTTTTGCTGACGAGGTAGTAACATACGAAAAAGTGTTGTAATGGTCATAAACAATTAGTAACGACTAGTTTGTGCCCAGAACACTCCAGAATCATAACAACTAGTTTACTAAGCCTATATAAAGGATCTGAATGGAAAAATCAAGGTTGAGAAGAGTTGGTCTAAAATATAGCATAAAAGTCGCTTATTACCTCTTCTCATATGTATTCTCACTATCTACATATGCTATCTTAGCTAATATTATGTAGTAGGTATTGCTCTTGTTTTATAATAGTTTATATACACTCTTTGAGTGATTTAGAGAGCTACCCATCACCATACACTCACGGTAACCAGCTTGAAAACCTCATAGTTTATCCACACAGTGTGTTAGAACCTCAAGCAAAATCTTTCATCTTCATCTCATTCTGTTGTATCTCATCAACCTAATAAGAGAGTGAATCTTAGCTGAGGTGTGAGTTGAGAAGCTTGGAGAGGCTACAAAATACTACGTAGACGTCCAGAGAGGCTCTGTAAGAAGAATACTTAGACACTTATAGAGGCTCTGTAAAAATAATACTTAGATGCCCAGAGAGGCTCTGTAAGAAGAATACTTGGTGAGTTTCTTGAAGAGATAGTTGATAATAAAGAATACTTGTAACTTTGAGAAGTTAGTGGAAAACCTCACCTTGTATGGGGACTGGATGTAGCCCAAGGTTGATTGGGTGAACCAAGATAAATTTGTTTGTGTTCTCTTCTTCGCTACACTTGGTTTTCTGAACCGCTCATTACTAAATACTTCTTAAGAGTATTTTTTCAATATCAAGCATACTAAATTGACTTAAGGATCAAGTTCATTTGTTAAGATTCAACTAAAGGTTATAAACTACTTCTCAAGTATTACATATTAGCAAGCTTATAAAGATTCAAAGCACACTGAGTTGCTGCTTCTAATAGCATCATGGTTTTCGTTCTTAAAAATGACTATTTTTTTAAGAAAGAATCTCACTGTACTATATAGCTTTTGTTCTTGAGAACCTTCTTATCTTTGCTCATTTTATTGATTCTTTGAACTACATATCATAATTGTTTCTTAAAAGTACTTCTGATTGAGTTTATTGAATCAACTTAAGAACTAAATCTTGTGTACTAAGAATCAACTCAGTTTTATTATAGGATTTTTAGAAGTATCATCAAACAACTCACTCACAAACATCTTAAGCACACTAAACTGTTGCTTCTAGTTGATCCCTTGTTCAAATCTAAGAATCAATTTTCTAATATCCAGGTTAAGTCAGCTTGAGAAGCAAATCAGAAAAGAAGTTTAAAATTTTCAGACAGGCGAAGAAACATCTCAAAGCCAACTACATGCTCTACGTTAGGACTCTCAATCATCACGAGCCTTAATGAGAATCCAGTGGAGTTATTAGAAGGGAAGATCATACACTTAAGAATCAGATCAAACACAACAGTAAAAATGATGTATAACTCAAGCTACAGACATCAGAATTTAGTGTTTCCAAAATGAGGTGAGAGTACACGAATTAAAACTCAAATTTGGCTCAAGAATCACCGTAAAATGATGATTCCGAAAGCAAGTTCTTATTTTTGTTTGCTTTCGATTGTTGATTCCAAAAGCAAAACATGAATTTGCTTAAAAAAAGCGTCAAGAAAAAAAGAATGTTGTGATAAAAGGGTATTTTGAGTTTTAGTAAATTCCAAAAAATTAGGGGTGTGAATAACATAAAGAGGGCGTGAATAGCAATAATCTTAAAGATTAATAGAATCATGTTATAAGTATAAATCTAGCCTAACATTACTCTTAGTAGCGTTTGAATGAATACATATTTATAACATGATTTTTTTAACCACAAGTATTCCCTATTACAATGGGTAATCCTGTTTGGAGCTTAGTCACAGTTAAAACTCCTCACCCCTCCTGAAGAATGTGTTTAGTGGGGATTGAACTCGAGAGCTCTTCCAACTCTTTGGTCATTTATAACATGATTTTGATGTTATAGAAAATGCTATCAATTGATGTCTTGCATAAAATTAATTAAGTGTTTGTTTGGTTTCTATCAAAACCACATTTCATATATAAACAAAATATAAACCAAACATGCTATAACTTGGTTTCAGTGACTTGATTGGATAGCTCTTGGCCCAAAATCAAATATCACAGCATGTCGTGTTACACATGTTATGGCACGACACTATATGTATCTATATTTAATTTATATTTTATATGTAATGATGAAAATGTTATTTTTATATATTATTAGAAAAATTAAAATCCAGGTAAAAAAAATTAAATTCTTTATTAAGTGAGAAAAGCTTTGTTTTTTTCTAAAAAAAAATTTATTTAGGAATACTTGGTGAGTGATTACACTATATTAATAAAAAATAATGTTATTTATTTCAGCATATATGATATTACGGCAAGATACTTTTTACTTATTATATACATCAATTTTTAAATTCACATAGAAATAAAATTTTAATTTAGTCTTTTGAGAATTAGAAATGTCAGTATATTAATTCTCAAAAGACTTTTGTTATCAAATTAATTTTTCAAAAGTTAAAGTATAATTGTATTAATTCTTTTCAAATGTTTTTTTATCAAATTAAAGTTTTAATGATATCAAATTAATTTTTCTAATTTTCCCCTCTATTGTATTGGTAGGTATGAAAATTTACTTGTCATTTATTTATTTATTTATCATTTTTCTTCTACAGTGACATGACATCCATACGCCCAATCTCAGTCCCTGCATGGTCTTCTTCAACCTTACCATCTCAAACCATTACACCTCGGCGCACGTTAGCCTCCACCACCAACACCTGCCACACACCCTGACACTGCCAAACCCCTAATGCGAAACCCCAACTCAATTTCACCCACACTTCCACTCATTCCATTATTCACCCACCAACACCAAGCTTGCTGATTGAAGAAGCAAGCTCTCTCACTTTCCCCATTCGATTCCACTCGATTTCAAAAGGAATCAACAATGATGGGCTCGGAAAACCAAAACTCAGAGGAGCACCACCCTCTCTCTGCGTCTAGAGACGAAATGGAAAACCTAGTCCTCCACGACAACGACGACGTTTCGATGAGCAGTAAATCGTACTCCAACTACCGCAGCGTCATGTCTACTCTCTCCGAAACCCACCACCCTCTCTCGCCGTCGATCGTCACCACCCCTGCCGACTCCGATCCCCTCCTATCTCCGCCGCAGCACCACTACCGCGATTTCTCAAACCCTAATCCTCTCGACACTTCCTCTTACATCGACCCTCCATCCTACGCCGACGCCATTTTCAGCCCCTTCGACAGCGAAACTGCCTCCAACGGCGTCGATAGCCCCACTGGCAGTTCAGATTCTCTCTCCCTCTCAAGATCTCCGTCTTCGAGCTCGGAGTATCTGAAAATAACCGTTTCGAACCCTGTTAAGGAGCAAGAAAACTCGAATTCGATTGTTCCCGGAAGCAGCAGTTACGTGACCTATTTGATCACGACGAGGACGAACATTCCGGAGTTTGGCGGGTCCGAATTCAGCGTCCGGAGAAGGTTTCGTGATGTGGTGACGCTTTCTGATCGGTTGGCGGAGGCGTACAGAGGGTTCTTCATTCCGCCGAGGCCGGACAAGAGCATAGTGGAGAGCCAGGTGATGCAGAAGCAGGAGTTCGTGGAGCAGAGGAGGGTGGCGTTGGAGAAGTACCTGCGGAGATTGGCGGCTCATCCGATGGTCAAGAAGAGCGATGAATTCAGGGTGTTTTTGCAGGTTCAGGGGAAGCTTCCGCTGCCGGCGACGACCGATGTGGCGTCAAGGGTGTTGGATGGTGCAGCAAAGCTTCCGAAGCAGTTGTTGGGGGAGAGTGTGATTGCCCCACATGAGGTTGTGCAGCCTGCCAAAGGGGGAAGGGACTTGATGAGGTTGTTTAAGGAGTTGAAGCAGTCCATGGCCAATGACTGGGGAGGTTCCAAGCCTGCGGTAGCAGAGGAAGACAAGGAGTTCCTGGAAAAGAAGGAAAGGATTCAAGAACTTGAACAGCAAATAAATGGTGCATCTCAGCAGGTGTTATTTTCTTTTATGTTTTCACTGCTACTTTCTATTTCTGCTCATAAGACTGTATATGACTGTGTAGTTATTACTTGTTTGTCTCTTACATTCGGTTTTACTGGGTTTATTATGACTGTGTGGTTATTGGTTGCCATAAATTTTCCCATCATGCAACATTTTTGTGCAGGCGGAATCACTTGTCAAAGCACAGCAGGATATGGGAGAGACATTGGGTGAATTAGGGTTGGCATTTATTAAATTGACAAAATTTGAGAATGAAGAGGCTGTCTTGAACTCTCAGAGGGTACGAGCTGCTGACATGAAAGGTGTAGCAACAGCTGCTGTCAAAGCTAGCAGATTATTTCGAGAATTAAATGCTCAGACTGTGAAGCATTTGGTATATATCAAAACTCTTGTGATATTAGTTTTTCAAACTATGCATTCCTCATTGTCTATTTTTAGAAATTCTTTCCAATATATACCATAGGTTGGCACGTTCTGATGATGGTTTCCCTCTTCCTTAATAAAGGGCAATCTACTAAGTATGTTGTTGATTTTCCAATTTATGCATAGCAGGATACACTTCACGAATATCTTGGACTAATGCTGGCTGTTCATAGTGCATTCTCGGATCGCTCAAGTGCACTATTGACGGTGCAGACTCTCCTATCAGAACTGTCTTCTTTGCAGTCAAGAGCTGAAAAACTTGAAGTGGCTTCATCTAAAATTTTTGGAGGTGACAAATCAAGGATTCGTAAGTTAGAGGAGCTACAGGAAACCATAAGAGTCACTGAAGATGCCAAAAATGTTGCAATTAGAGAATATGAGCGGATCAAGGTGTGTTTTAAGTGTTTTAGAATTTTATTGGTTTTGTAGGCTGGATAGATTGTCTTCAAATAACCTTAAGCTTTGAGGATAGTTTGTGATTGAAAACGTTATATGCTTCAATCTTCTAAGATTCGGTTGTTAATGTTTCATGTATTTGGGATCCATCAAAGTTGTGTTTTGTTTAATTTGTTGTTCTATATCTGTCAAAGTTGAAATTTTAACATTAATGCTCATCAATTTGTTTTCTCTAGCCATCTTAAAACCTTCCTGTGATTGGTCATCTGCTATCCTTTACAAATATGAAGGGCCTTTATGAAAATATTTTGTAGTTGTTGGAAAATACTGGTTCAACTCTTCGTATTTGTAGACCTAATTGTGTTTATAAGTTTGTAGTTCGAGCTCCCCCAACATTCATCCACATTGGAAACATTTCCTAAGTGTCAAGATATTAGGGGCATAAGGCTATCCGCTATTAGTTATTGTTTGGGTTTGGACTTGTACTAGTCGTATTGGCACTTGACCTAATTAATAGTGTAAATAAAAGTATTTGGTTTTGGTTTATAACATAGTACATCCATCAAAACATATTTTCAGTTTATTGTTTTTGGTTGACTTTTTCTCTTTGCCTTGTTCCCTAACCCTAAAACTGGATATTTTTAACGTGTTATCAGAGAGGCACCGCAACCTTCATGATCTCTCCTTTCTCTTCTGTTGAGTTCATTGCTTTTGGTTACTTTCCTCTGTTTCTGTATTCTTCTCTCCTCATTATCTAAGTCAGATTCTGTTCTTTCTGCTGCAAATACAATCTTATTATTCTTAACAATCCTTACTTCTCTTTTTCTCTCTCCCCACCTAAACTTTTGGACTCTAGAAATAAACATACAATAATGGATATTTATTACGATATAATCTAGTTTTTAGGCCAGATCTGAGTACAACAACTAGAGACAAATGCTTTCCCCCTAACAAGGAGTTTCTGCCTTCAACAGAACTGTCAGAATACAACAAACTGCAAATCTGGTAACTGCTTGTGCAACATACACCCTACTAATACCATAGTAACTGCCACATTCAGAAAATAACTGTTGCCTATCAAATGAGCAAAATTTCGGTACTCTTGTGGTACCTACTCCCCTCTTAGTAGTTACCTCGATCTATGGTCAGTATTTTTTTAATTTAAAGAAAATTAAAATGGGAAAACTAACCATATATGGGTAGGTGTCAAAATTATAGTGGGAGTAGTACCTACTATAGGAGGACTGAAAAAAATTGCGATATGAAATTTTTTTCTATACTCCTGTAGTATATACTACTTCCACTATAATATTGACATCTAGCCTTGCATGGTTACTTTTTCCCATTTTAAAATTTTTCTAAATTAAAATTAAAAATAATGATCACAAATTGAGGTAGTTATTAAAAGGAGAGTAGGTACTACAGGAGTACAGGAAATTTGCTCCACAATAGATCATGTATGCCTTTTATTTTTTCTGACATAAAGCTGCAATGGTTACGACCCATCTCCCTCAGCAGTCCCATTAGAATTTGGCCTATCAATGCCTACTGGTACAGAAGCAACCTTGGTTGAAATGTGGAAACTGCCCTTGTAAAGTATCTCTATCTTCCAAGCTGCTTCAGCTATGGGTTGAGATGTCCACTTAATAAGAACTGTTGGAACTTGCTGGCCATTTCTGGTAATACATTTAGATTTGAGAACTTCCTCAGGTTCAGTGGTTGGTTCATCTAACCTCCAAATCAGCAAGGGCGATGAACATGGTGCTCTCCAACAGCCTTTTAAAGCAATGACACATGAAACACAGGGTGTATTCTGGAGCCTTCAGGAAGTTGTAATTTGTAGGCTACTTCACCCACTTTCTTTAATATCTGAAATGGCCCATAGCCCCATAGTACCTAGCAGAGAGCTTAGGACTAACCCTTGTAGCTACTGAATGCTGATGGTGTGGTCTCAATTTTAATTTTTAAATATACCCAATCTCCTACCTCAAAAGACACATCCCTCCTGTATTTGTTGGCTGATTGTCTCATCTGATTCTGGGCATATGCTGTAAATGGTAGATAAGTTGTTTAATAACTTCATCCCGATCCTTTAGGTCATTAGCCACGGCTTCCACCAAAGTCTCCCCAGGTAAGTAGCGCCGTAAAGTAGGGAGTTCTACCATACACTGATTCAAAAGGTGTGCAGTCATCGAGCAGAGCATTGTATGTACTATGTAGTGTTAGACTAGTATTCTGCCCAGTGTAACCAATATGCCCATTGCTTAGGTTGCTCCGAAGAAAAACAATGTAAATAAGTCTCCAATCCCCTGTTCAATGCCTCAGTCTGTCCATCTCCCTCAGCAGGCCCATTAGAATTTGGAGGATCATAAACCTTATAATTTCAACTTGGTATCAAAGCCTCTAAGATGAAGTGGTAATATATGTCAAGAACCACTCTCAAGAGCTTAAGTTGTTAGGTGGAGATTCATGAATGCTTTAATATTTACCATGGAGCTTTGGTGAATTTTCTGATGAAATCTAATTTTCGTCTGATTCTGTTTCAGACTCCTTTTATCTTCCTATTTTTGGATTCTGTCTTGACTAGAGGTTATTTGAGAAACTTCAAATGGTGTTTCTCTTGTGGTTTTGAGATTTTCCATTAAGCATTCTTTTTGGATTGCCTTTCTTCATTATCCCTTCTTCTGGTGTTTCTGGTTTGGTTGTGGTTTTGGTGTGCTGGATGCATCTCCAACATCTTATAAGTGTTTTTGTCCATTTCCCTCCTTTCTTCTTTTCTGTGCTTTGTTGGATTGTTCAATATTCTCCCTAATAAACTTTTGCTTGTCTTATCTGTGCTGCTTCAACATCTACAAACTGTTTTTCCTCCCTTTTCTGCTAAGTTCTTTCTCTAATCTTGGCAATGACTTTGTTTAATTTGGGATTTACTCTGTTTGGTTGCTGAATTACTGTTCTGCCTCTGCTTAGCATGCTTGGTTGTTGTTCTTTTTTTTGTTTGGAGTGTTTGATATCTCTTCCATGTTCCATCTTTGCATGTCCTGTTTGGCATCAAACTAAGATGCTGTTTGAAGCTTTTGGAGTAATTTTTTGCGGTCTAGTTTGTTTAGGGCTTGCAGTTGGAAGACTTTGGATGCTAGTAAATGACCCTACTCAATGTCTTGGAGATTCAGTTTGGAGACTGCTTCTGGTATAGTTGGGGCTAGACTAGACTGTTTCTCTGGAATAGCTAGGGTTTGACTTCTTGGACAAAAGTTGACAAGGCCATAAAGGTTATGGTGAATACCAAAAGGAGGACACGATGGTGGGACAAACTGATCTAAGGATCTATGACAAGTTGTGGAAGTAGGAGAAAAACCCACTGACAAAGAGTGGTTGGAATTTATGCATGATCAACAAGAAGAAAAGAATTATGGAGGTATTGGCATTGTTATAATAGAATTCCAAATTTTAGGGATCTTGGCAGTGATATAGTGACAAGACAAGTTACGGAGGATGATGCCATTTTGATACCATGTTGAAGTTATAGGGTTTAGTCTTTTAGAGATAGAAGGAGGTCAAAATAATAAAAGTATGTTGATGTGAATGATATATTGGATGTTATTTCAAAAGACAAAGCACTAAGCCTTGTTTATACTCATACTAGATTCATAATCTTTAATTAAATGAGGAAACAAATCATGATGTATAAGGAAATATGGAAACCAATCTTAAGAGATAATCTAAGTACGATCAAGATATTATAAGATAACTTTCATATATTCTAACAATATCAATAATATTTTGAGTTTGTTATTGTTAGCTGTCTTCCACCCTTTTCCTTCTTCTCTAACCCTAAACCTGAAATTCTTAACGCTAAATATATGTGGCTATTATCAATTCAATCCCTGTTGTTTAGTGAAAAATTTCAATTAATAAACCCTTTTATTGGGAATTGTTGAAGTTATAGGGTTTTGGATATAGAAAGGAAGAAGAGAGGAGAAGAATAATTCATAATAGATTGATTGATGATAGATAGATTGATTCAAAAGACTATACACTGATGCTTATTTATACTGACCAATATAGACTAGTAATTAGGAAACAAATCATAATAATTATCTAGAAATATGGAAACTAATCCTAGGAGATATTATAAGATAAAACTTAATCTTAATAGATATTATAAGATATTAAATATATTATTCTAATATTCTAACACTCCCCCTCAAGCTAAAGCTTACTAAGCTTTAAGCTTGTTACAAATATACCCATATTAAAAATAATAATAAATCGCGGGCCTAGATAGATTGCACTGGGAAAACCGTGGGGCCAGGTAGAGTACATTGGGAAAGTCACGGGGCCAGGTAGGTTGCTCTGGGAAAGCCACGGGGCCAGGTAGATTGCTCTAGGTAGCTGCAAGATACATCTATAGGTTCTGAAAAGTCATGGGTCTCGAACCACAGCAGGCAGGAGAGAGAAAAAAACCATAAGAGGAGAGAGAAACAAGCCAAACAGGGAGGACCATCAAGTACGAATCCCATAAACGTCGAAACAAGACCAGATCTGGATAGATCACGACAAGGAGGAGATGAAGACAGAGCACACCGGTAATGCACGGTGGATGATTTAAAAGCACACGGCGGGGAGGTTGGAAATAAAAGAAGGGTATGAATATAGAGTGAGAGAGACGGACAGATAAAAGTTCCAAACTTTGGAACCCAACGGCGGAATAGGGCCGGGACAGGTCACGGTGGATGGTACGCTCTGATACCATGTTGAAGTTATAGGGTTTTGGATATAGAAACGAAGAAGAGAGGAGAAGAATAATTCATAATAGATTGATTGATGATCGATAGATTGATTCAAAAGACTATACACTGACGCTTATTTATACTGACCAATATAGACTAGTAATTAGGAAACAAATCATAATAGTTATCTAGAAATATGGAAACTAATCCTAGGAGATATTATAAGATAAAACTTAATCTTAACAGATATTATAAGATATTAAATATATTATTCTAATATTCTAACAGGAATCATGGCAAATGCCTCATTTAATAAACCGGTGAGGTGATATGATATAGGTGGGATCTAGAGTTCTGTCTGCAGCATTGCTTTGTATATGGTTTTTATGTCATGAAGGCTACATGTAATGTATTGGGTGATGTATTTTCTTTTATTTCTTCTTTGTTACCGAATATCTGTTAGTGTAGTCTTTCATGCATTCTGGCTTTGCCCTTCCAAGTTTCTAACAGCATCTTATTGATAATTATTATGTTTGGATTTAACATGTTATATCTGGCCTTTCGACTGGATTTTATCTCTCTTTTCTCATCTCTGCATGTCTAAGTCTAATCCTAAAATATCACTTCAAATGTTGGCTTATATTTATTTCCTCCTTGTCTATTTTTATTGTAAGATTTTGTTGTTTTTGTATTTGATTTCCTTTTTTAGTTTTGTTTTTATTTTCAGTTAACTTTATTTGTAACTGGGTATTGGATGATGATGATGCCAATGCAGGAAAACAATAGGAGTGAACTGGAAAGGCTTGATAAAGAGAGGCAGGCTGACTTCTTAAACATGTTGAAAGGATTCGTAGTTAATCAGGTACAATTTATGTATGTTCTCTTTTAAGTGTTTCCTTTAGTAGAATTTGTATTTTCCTTTTACACTTTCTATCTTGTATGTTAATACTTTCTATTTTGTCGCATACTCTAATGAGTGAGGTAATTCAGAAGTGTTTATGCCAACAGAAATTGGTATTAAGGTCTGAACATGATCATCTAGATGTGTAACTACAGTTGTTTGATCAAGTGGAATGATGCACTTAGTTTTAGGGGACTTTATGCTTACAATGAGAGGGATATATGGTGAAAGAGAAAACAAGAGTAAGCAGTCCACTTATTGGAGCTTTGAGCTTCAATGAGGTTGAGAAAAGTAAAATGGAATAATTTCATTTGCATCAAGAAAATCTGCTGGCGTATTTACCAGAAAAGAAGAACAAAATAGTAATATACTGAGTAAAAATGATTAAATTATCTAGACTGGGATTTAAGAAACAAAGTGATCAATTAAATTTAAATGAGTTTTAAAGAGAAAATAGTTGATTATTTTCATGGAGAAAACATGCAACATTATAATAGCAAAAGGGTTAGCTGTGCCACCTTGGCTGGTGTTTGCTTTGACCATAAAATTACCATATTGACCGTCATTTCTGGCTGACTGCAATGCGTACTACTTTTGCTAATCTGATGAAGTTGATTTCTATAGGATGTACTGCAGCCAGTCATGTATAAAATATGGCGTCTTTTTAAAAGAAAGAAAGAAACATGGAGCCATGTACTTTTTGTTTGGAGTGTACAATGGTGGCTATGGGGTTTGAAACCTATAATGATTTCATGCAAACTACCCAAATCCCTCACCAGTTGTCCAATTATAGTGGCTTATGGCTTGCAAGTTGCAACATTGAAGAGTAGCATTGGCATATAGAATATCCAACACACCACACGTGTATATAGGGTGGCGATTAAATTACTCTAGGAGTAACACTTGTCAAAGTTACTCCGTTTAATATCTCTTTATAAAATACAAATTTGACAAATCCAACCATTGAATAATGTGATATTAACATGTTGATTATGCACACCAAGTTTTATATAAATTATACATTCATAGGTATGTAAACTTATAGTCAATATTTACTTATATTTTAAAATGTATATTATACTGTTAAAATAAAGTCCGATGAAGTATCAAATAATTTTTGAATTGTATGAATCTTTGTAAACTTGATCTACTTATATTGTACTTTCAATACAACAGTTGGATTCATAAACATTCATAAAAAGTTATTAAGTGGCTTGATCCCCACTATATATATAAAACCTATCCCAAATTTGTTAAACACAACATCAAACACTTCAAACATAAATATCTCAAAGTTGAAAAAGTTCAAGTGCTGAAATTCTATTTCTAGTGTTCAAGGGTCTAGGCATCATCTGAAGAGATGTAAATTTAAAACTGGAAGTATCACATAACATCATATGAAGCATTGAGGCAAGTTAAATTAACTTGACTCAACATAAGTTCATTGTCTTCTTTATATTATCTGACAGAAGCACTAAGCTCCCCAAAAAACTACGTAGAGCTGGTGCCATCAACCTTTATGCAAAAGAGAGTGGGGAGAACCGGAGAACCTGGCTGGTGGTCCTCTTAGTTACCTGTGAACTTTACTGCCATTGTGAATGATATTCAGAAGTTACATGGTGCCACTATCATCTTTTAGTGTTAGTGAGTCTTGTACATGGAGCGTTTTGAAGTTTGAGCTCGTTTGGCACTTTGTGCAAGCATTCTTGAAAATGGTTGAAGTTGCATGTTTCATTGAAGTTGCATGCAACAGTTGTTGCACAGAACACTGCCTCTTCTGCAGTGCATCATGTGTGAACCATTAATGAATTGGATCAATGTAGCATAGAGATAATCGTAAGATGATAAAACTATGAAAGCATGCTTAAGAAGCCAGAGAATACAGGAATTTTTTGGTAATATGAGAATACAAGATTTTAGTGTTCTGCTAGTGCATGCTTTTAAAAATAGTTGAAGAGCTATTCTAATACTATTAAATTCATTAGTATGTAAGCTGTTCTAATCTTATGCCAAAATTAATTAGAACTAACAAGCTGTACATTTCGATCAGCTTTTGTTAATTTGTTGTTATGTTGCTTGTTTGTTGATGCTTTAGTTGCATTCATCTTCTGCTTTGTCTCCTTTGTAAGTAAGCCTCCCTCTTTGTGAAATAATAGGTGGGGTATGCTGAGAAAATAGCTAATGTCTGGACAAAAGTTGTTGAAGAGACCCGTGGATATGTTAATGAAAGCACTTGAGATCTGGCTATAGATTTAAATTTTCATCTTTATTCATTGATGTGCCATTCTCAGGAGATATGTCTGTAGTCATGACAATAAACTAAAGGAAGCACTTTGCGGGTTCGTAGGCTTTTTCTCATTTGTACCTCTCAGAACATTTCTTACACATCATTCAAAGGATACGTGGTGTTGTACATTACTTGCTATTTGTTTGACTCCTGCAGCTTTTCCAAGATTTTGTTCTATGTTTATATTCTCATTTTCCAATTGTCTAAAGCAGTTCATATCACTAAATTTTGTAAAATGTACTGTACTGTACATGAATTTTAATACGGCGCTAACTGAGCTCCATTTGTGTTTGCTTCACAGCGTCTAGTCTTTTTTATTTTGCAATATTTTGGAGTGATATTTAGAAACGCGGTTTACTTGGAGCGATTTGCAGATAAGTTATCCAAATGCCCTCAATAATTTCAATTCAAATTTATCTATGCTGTTCATAAAGTCCCCACAGTCTTCACTACTCACCAGTAGAGTTTTGTTCCTTTTTGGAATGAAATCAAGGTACCAAAAGTACAAATTTTATATATGGTGGAGAATTACTCAATTAGTAAGTCTTCATATTAATCTTGCTGTTTATAACTTTCTAATAAAATATGGATTTAACAAATTTGATCGATGAATCATGTGATATTAAAATTAAAATTATATATATTAAATTCTACATAAATAGGATATTTATAGATATGTAGGATATTTATAGATATGTATGATTTCTGTTTTAGAAAATGAAAATGTGTTTGTTTTAATTATTTTCAAAGAAGTTTATAAAATATGTTTTAACAAAGTTTAAAATAAATGGATCAAATGGTGCGAAGAAAATCATCTAGCAAGACAGTACCGGTGTTGGAGTCAAACAAATAAGTGGTCTAGCAATCGAGCGAATGAAATGGACCAAATGATGCGAAGAAAATCGTCTAGCAAGACAGTATCGATGTTTATCGATTTTTGATTTGAAGTATCCATTAACGGCGTTATTATTTTTGGTCCAGTAAGACAGTATCGTTGTTTATTATTTTATTCTAACAGGTTAATTAACCTGAAAAAAAGTGACACAGTGTGGGTGACACACCCTAAAAGCACCCTTATTTAATATCATTAAATAACTTCATTGTCATTTAATAAAAAAAATATTTGTTTGGGAATGGGGTTTGAAGGGAGGGGAGGGCCATAGGAAGCTCTTCCTTGTTTGGAAATGTAATGATTTACAAAGTTTTCCTCTTCCCCTCTCCTCCATTTCCTGTTAACCCCTTTCTTCCCCTTTTCAAATATACCCAAAAGTTTTTAATAGGAAGAAATAAAAAACTGTGGTTTTGGTTTTGTAAAAATTGAAAAATTTAGGGCCCGTTTGATTTGCATTTTCATTTCCTGTTTCCATTTTCTGTTTCCTATTTTCTGAAATTTTACAAAGGAAAAACTGGAAATGTTGGAAACAAAAATTTGTTGTTTTCAGCATTTCCAGTTTTTCCTTTGTAAAATTTCAGAAATCAGGAAATAGAATGAAAACAGAAAACGTTTCCTCAAACCAAACAGGCCCTTAGTTTTCATTATATAATTTTATTATAGATTTTACTACCTATTAACTTCAGATTTATATCGATAACAATTAAATTAATGTATTTTTAATGTTTGAATGAAAATCAACGCATTTAAATTAAAGTAAATAAAATCAAATCTTGCTAGGTGGCTGAAAGAACGACTATTGTTCAATAATTCATTTGGATTGTCTTAAGCGGTCTGAACATAAGTTCAATTCGATAGAAGGAATAATTGTTTTGAGAAAATGTTGCTCCGGGGTAAAACCTCATCAGCAACTTATACACAAACAAGCTACAAGCCTACAAGTAGTTGCTTCTTAATCTTGGTGAAAAGTACGGATTAGTAAAACCTTTTGACTTTTGAGTATGATAATGAAAACTCCCATGGCTTTTGTCGTTGAGCTCAGGCACGCACTCACACGGCTTCTACGCGTCATAGAGTTGCCACATGCCTAGAAAAACCTCATTTTGGTCATTCCATGGCAAAATAAGAGAAAGAATTGGTAATACCCAAAACATAAAATATAAAATAAAAAATAGAGGCTTCCTATTTCCTAATCGATGTCTAACGGTACCTGTCATAGAATATTTGATAATATAGACTTCCATTCCATTTCAGGCTCTCATCAATCAATCTTAACGCACATCTCATAAAAAGAGAATATGATTCCAATTATCCCAATTCTCAGTTTGTGGAAGCAGCCTCTTTTATGGAGAATTACGGGTTTCATATCAAGTATAATCGGACTGCTTTGTTATGCACTGAGCTCTTCTTCCAAACATCTATTTGGAGAGTGGAATTTGTTGAAGATCTTTCTCTACGGAGTAGGGAGTTTCATTATGTGCAGCTTTGTGTTACTCGCAAAGAAATGGCAACTGTCGAGGAGCCTCATGTTGAAAGCTCATGTGGGATTTTTAGTTTTGATGCTCACTTCTGTTTACTCCTTTTTCTATGACAAGGCAGTTAACGGAAATTCAGATGTATTAGGCTTGATTTCATGTGTTGCGTTTGCTTTGATGTCATTTAGTTTGTCAAGACAAATTGACCTTGGATTTGAGGTAGATCTGCTTAATTTTTTCCTAGGATGTCTTACAGTGCAGCTGATGAAGATTAACTTGATGTTAGCTTTTCTTGGGGCAGTCTTGTGTTATTTCCTTATCATTCTTCGGTCTTCTTTAGATTCTCAACATGACATTGGGAATGTTGGTGCCAATGCCACCCACCATGTAGCCATAGAAATTGATACTGCAAGTAGTTTAGAAGTAGGAGCTGATCATGGCAACGACAGTGAGCTCCAATCTGAATTTAACAATCACTGTCAAGAATTACCCTTATTACGCAAAAGGTTAGAAGGAATTTAGATTTGCTGCGGTCACTACACTCAGCTATCAAGAGCCATTAGATGAAAATTAGACAGCTTCGATACGACTTAGTTTAAGTCCAAGTTTAATGATAAGTCGAATCTGAGTCCAATTTTTATCAAATGGCTCTGGATAGCTGACTATAGTGACTGCACCATTTTATGACTGCAACGAGAGAAATTTGGATTTTCTTTATGAAAAAAAATGAGTTTTTGTTTTACTCTAAAATCTAAATCTTTGTACAATTTTGTAAAATTTGTTTGGTCTTTGAAGTAGAAAAAGGTGTTTGACAATCCTATCCATGGTTTCTCAAAATGCATAACGTGAAATACATTATGTTTTCAGGCATTTTGTCACAACTGTTCCAAATGAGATGTATCTGAGGAATACCTTAGCTTCTTACCGAACAACTGCTAATGCTGCAACACACATACAAGCTGAATTTAGAGAACACACACTGAAGGAGATAAAGGAATTTCAGTTTTCCAATCCAGAGGCTGAAGCACGCAAGATTGTTGCAGCCATGAAGATTCAACATGTCTTTCGTAACTATAAGACAAGGAAGATGACTGAAGCTGCTACTCGCATCCAGCGTAACTTCCGCAAATGGATCTCTAAAGAATCTACCTACACGCGTCAGCAGGCTATTAAAATTCAAGTAAAAATTACTCTTCCTTCCTCCTCTGCTATTGCTAATTGGCTGATTTCCCTGATTAATAAACATGTCAAGTAGCATATCCATGCCATTACTTGAAGTAATAATTTGGAGCATGTTTAGTTTACACTGAATCCACATTCCACACGTTTGCAACGTGTTTTTGATGGAAATCAAAACACACACTTAGACTTTGAATTCATCAATTGTATACTTTAGATTGATGTTAGATAGCACAAATTTTAGTGTGATGTGACCAACACTAGTACACTACTTACATGACATGTGTATATTATATGTTTGGTTTGACGTTGAAACTGACCAAACTCAAATTTGGATTCCCCAAGACAACTATTTCTAGTATTGAAAACATGAATTTATCACATTTCAACGCTAAACCAAATATGCTCTAAGAGTGAGTTTGGTTTGTCGTTTGAAATGGGCAAACATACCTTGAATTGGAAGGAACTAGTTGTTACTTTTAAAAAATGTGCCTCTGGATCTAGCAAAATCCCATGCCCAACTAATACACAAACATGCACTCAGTCAATAGAAGACTACCATATTTATTTTTCCTCTAATCACTTGATTAACTAATCATAATAGATCGATAATTTTTTATCAGCTATATTCACTTGATTATGTAATTAATGTAAATTCAATAAAAGAAAAATGCTTATTGTTTTACAATGCAGGCTGCTTTTCGAGGTTTCCATGTGCGGAAACAATACTCTATAATTCTTTGGTCTATGGGAGTCATTGATAAAACAATCCTGCGCTGCCGTTTTAAGAGAAGAGGCTTTCGTGCGCTCTATGTTAACCTTGTGCAAGAAATGGAAGGTAAGAGGCAGGAAAATAAAGTAGAGGATAAAAGCAAGCCAAAGAACTTGCTATAAAATTTGTAGTGCATGTTCAGGCCATGTTACGCTCTAAAAAGGCATAGAAAGAGTATATGAGGATGAAAATGTAATCAAGCAAATTCTAATTAATTTATGAACTATTCGTTGTTGCTTGGATTTGATTTTGCATGTAAATATGAAGATGCAACCGGGAATATGATCATCTTCTCGATTATGTAAATATGCAGGGTAGTTTTTTTTCGAATGGTTAGTAATCCTTTTTAAAGTTATTAAGATTTAAGAAGCACCTTAAACTAAAGTGATTCAAAATCAATTCTATAGCATTGATTTTGCACTGTTAGTAATGGCTAACCAAACGGCCCGGCTATAAAATGGAAAATTCGGTCTATGAAATCATGGTCAAATTTGAGAGATGATTATGCACATGAAGGGTGGAGAATGAACCCCATAATGAATTATACATTTACTTATATGATACTTTCAAATTGAAGTAGGTGTAAACTCTATATTCTAGTCGGACCGGTAACTGATCATGGTGGTTCTGAGTAACCTGAAAATCGGATAGGCAAACAACTGGTGAAGAATAAAAAATAGCTTTTGTTCACTTTTTCTACACTAGAAAGGAGAAAGAAACCCTTGCTTTATGCCGCTCACTCCGTCTCTCATTTTGTCTCTGCCCATCGTGGCCCATTGGTCCTTCGTCGCCGACCTATAGCTCTGTCGCACCCAGATGTACGCTAGGCCAACATCAGCGCGTACTTCCCTGCCCTTTCGTGCTTTGGAGCTTCTTGCACGAGCTCCGTCGAGGTCCATCGCGCCTAGGGAAACTTTGCTATGTCTAGCTCGTCGAGAGATCTACTTCATCGCTTCTTGTTTTCAGATCAGCAGAGAATCTGCTCCTAAATGGCCACGAGAAGTGATGCCCAACTTACCCAGGTTTTTATGGCACCAATCCCCTATTTCAGTATTTGGTTTTGCAAACTGCTAGTTTTTTATCACACAATGCACACTGCAATTTTGGATTGTGCTACTCCTACCCATTAGAATAGGATTTTTTACTGTGTGTAGAACTGTTAGCAAAACCATTAATAAGGTGTGATTTTCAATTTTAATTGATTTAAAGTCATAAATATATATTTTTTTACTATTTAAATTTTTATGTATTATATAAAAAATTTATTTAATTTAATTCCAGTCCAACCACGGTCGTTACTGACTATTGAACCTTGAACTGGTGCCTAGATATGTGCAATGTGCACATTCCATTATTTTGATTAAAGAAAACTCTTGGATTTTGAAATTTAATGTATAAGGCCCATGAGGAGAAAAACCAACAATTGTGAGCAAGTTTGGCCCAAAACATAATACCTACCCTTCTATATTATGACATCCCTTTCCCATCCTTCCCTTGTTAAATCTCTCCTCCAACCAAAACGGAAACCCTCAGCATTTTAGACCTCAAGTTCTAGAAACCAATCCCAATATCCCATTTGTTAACCATTATAACCCCAATCCTTTGAACCCTCCTGAAAGCCTCCCCAACCAAAAACATTACTAGACCTTCCTCAAAATTTCTATCCATGGGAGACCCCACTTCCCCTGAGAATGGCCCTCCCTATGAGGAAAACTTCACCATTAACCTTAAACCTGCATCGAAAACAAATACAACCTTAGCAAAACATACCCCTATTGAAAAAACCATTAGTTCCAAGACTCTCAACAAAACAACGACCAAACTAGGGAGAAAATTGGGGTGTATCCTAAGAGTGGAAAACCCAACAATTGATTGTCATTTATTAAGGAAAATTTTCAAATCTGTATTTTGATAAATATTTCTCTCCCTTTCTTAACAGGCTTCTAGGTTCCTAGGAGAAACCTCCTCCATGCTTGGGTTTCTCCAAAGTATGAATAACTTATGGACTATTGTTATAATTTTTTATTGAAAGATTTAAGAAAATGAATTTCTTTTTTAATTTTGACAAATGAGATGTGAAGGAATGCAAAGATACAAATTTTGAAAAAGCAACATGTATGACGTACTCATACGAAGAAAGTTATTAAAAAATGTGGATGGTAATGCAGAAGTGACACAACATGCATATATGCAATGAACGATGCAAGGAAGAGACAATGAAAGAGTTTTTTTATAATACTTACTAACTTGATTCAATGTAAAGGAAAGAAATGATAAAAGGAAAAATACACTTCATTTGTGACATATTGAGGTAATATCATGACTCTTAACTTAAATAATCACTAAGGTTAATTATCAATGCACAATCTCCATATGGGTGAGTTTAGACTTCTAATGGTCTATTGGTCTCTGGAACTATAATCTCATTCTAGAAAGTTGACCATAACGATAAGTAATTATCACCTGTGGAACATAAGCAAAAAAGAGTCACACTCTAGATAAGGTTCTTATGATAGCCAAACAAGAAGTACATTTGAAATGGCTACTACTAAATAGCCTTCCACCTATTTCATGTTTCACTCAAGCTCGGGTATAGAGCCTCGCTCAAAGTGCGTGCATAAACTGAAGGTGTTTTGTATGAAGAGAGCATACAAGCTTTAATAAGAAGAAATTAAAAGCAACCCCGACCCCTAACTTGCAAGAAAAACAACCAGCAAATCGAGAAAAAACTAGTGGTCATTCATCCATAGGTTCAAATAACAAGATATTCACTTTTTATATTATTTACAATTTACAAAATATTATCAATAAAATATATAAAATATTTAAAAGATATTAACAAGCAAAAAAATTAGGGTTAAACAAATACTAAAAGCTCATAACATCTACACAATTAAAACATACATACTTGACCCTCTTACTATTCCCAAGTGGAATTGCCATCTGTAACAATCCAAAGAAGAGATGAAAATAAAGATAGGGAGTCGCCATTAATTTTATTAAGGAATAAATAAGAAAACCCAAAAGAGACATGGTCTGTGTAAACCTATAAGCTAGGTTCAGAAGTTTATTCTGTACAGGGAAGGGTAGAGACCGAACCCCACAACAACCTTGGAACATCCACTGAGAAAAGTGATTACCTTAGTTTTAATTATGAAAATTGTTGATGTGCTTTAAATATTTTTTACCCCTAAATTTAAAGATTATTTATAATTATTAAATTACGTTACAAATTATTTGCAAGGATTAATTATGAAAATTATTAATTTTGACATGTCAAGGGTGTTCCATGCTCCTACGTATCCTCTGATGCAATAGGGAACTCAAAAGTCATATAGTTTTTTTTAGGAAATACATTTGATTGGTTTTTGGATTTTAATTAATTTTAATTTTTTAGAAAAAAATAGAATTACAACACAGGGTAAAAGTGAGTATATTAAGCAATACATTTACCCTTATGTTACATTAATTCAACAAGTGAATGTCTCGTGAGTGACACATCAATCATCGAATGTCATTTCATATTAAGTTTAAAGGGTATTTTTTTATTTATTTGGAATTACAATGCACGAGCTAGAAGACAGCAGACTGAGCAACGATGAGTCTCAAGACTTGAATATTCCTTTACGCAGATTTGATGATAATAGACTTATATAAACAAACTGAAGTTGCAGAAACTGAACTTAGTATTTTTTTGCTATTTCAAATCCATCAAAGTTGGATGCAATCTGAAGCATCAACGGATTTGAAGCACGCGCATCTGATCTCTTGAAGCGTCTGAAGAGCTGATAACGTCTAAAAAACTGATAGTGTCTTAAGGCTGAACTACGTGGCAAGAATATTCTGCGACAACATCTGCTATTCTTGTACAATTTTAAGAGGTGAGGACGTGTCTCTGTACGAAGAGGTTAAGACGGCACATGCACTTAGTGTACGATTGTCAAAATTGTCTCTAACGGATTCAAATGATTTCACAATCACTGCCTCCAACGGAAACATTCAAATCAGCCCGAGCCATGCCTATAAATAGTTGAAGAACTTCAAGGATCAAAGTTGGTCTTCCAAGTAAGAGAGGTTAGCTAAAGAAACTACGTGAAAAAGAAGCATAACACTTCAGATTTCGAAATAGAAATCAAACTCTTATATCTCAGTGTCTTACACAGTTTCTTGTACAATTTTCTTTTGAAAAATAACTTTGCAAAAGTTCAAGTTCATTATTCATTTCTAAACTTGTTGTTTAGAGCCTGAAGAGGCTAGGTGAGCAAAAAATACGTGAGTGGAGCTTGAAGAGGCTAGGTGGGCAAAGGATACTTGTATTTGAGCCTAGAGAGGCTTGTTTGAAAAATAATACTTGTAATCTTTTGAGATTAGTGAAAAATCCAGTAGCTTGTTGGCACTGGGACTGGACGTAGCTCACAATGGTGGTGAGTGAACCAGGATAAATCTCGTGGTTAAGTTTCTCTAACCTTGAACTCTTAAATTACATATTATCTCTTCGATAACTGAAAGAGAATTGAAAATAAGTTTACAAAAATTTTCTGAACATGTTCAAAATCAATTAACTTCAGAAAACACTCTTGTCCGAACTTTTCAGACAAGAGAAGTAACTTAGACAGCTTACAAAATCCTGTCTAAACTTTAACATACTCTTGCAAAAGGTTTCTGAAAAATCATATAAGTTTTATAAAACACTATTCAACCCCATTTCTAGTGTTTTTACTGTGTTCTACAAGCAATACACATACAATTACGATACTTTAATCAAGTGAATGCCTCATAAGCTACACATCAATCATTGAAGCTTGTTGCGTATTGGATTTAAAAAGTAATTTTTAATTTAATTGGAATTTTTAATCCATGGGGTAGAAAAGTACAGACTAAGCAATACATTTACTCTTACGATACTTTCAACAAGTGAAGGCCTTATAAGCGACACATTAAACGCCAAAGATCGTTGCATGTTAAATTTAAAAGGTTTTATTTGTGTTTACATGCTTTTTATCTTTTTTTTTTCCAAGTGTAATTTTTTCAATTTTAATGTTTTCACAATTTATTATTACTTTTATATTTTTTTATTTTTTAAATAAATCCAAATTCTGAAAATTCAAACCAAACTAAAAATATTTACATTATTTACCTTTTTATTTTTATATTGCTTTTTATTATTAAACTTGAAAAACATCCTAAAGAAATAAGAAAGATAAATAATATATGAAAAATCAAATAATAAAAAAGAAAGAGATATGTGGACTTACATTGAAGGGGACCACTTGTGATGTCTCACCAATTAAAATTTAACTAAAATATGATTCTTATGTCTTACATTAGCTAGGTCCGCTGTTGGAACTCTGGCAAGTGTACCAAAGTCAACTGTAGTATAATAGTTTCAAAGTAAGAGTGTCGATCCCACGAGGAACGGTTTCAATTAAAATTCAAAGTTATAATCCTCACTAAGTATATATACATAAAAATTGAAATTGTTCATAATGGATTGGTAACAAACTAAATTAATTTGCATATAGAGTAATACAAAGCAATATAAGAGTTTAGAAAGGATTCAGTTGGAGAAACCGGGATTGAATTTCATCTATCTCACTCATTTGTATTCTGAATAAATAAAGATACATAGCATTCGAAACTATCGATATTGATGCAACACACTAAAATCATTTATACTGATTCCTCAAGTATAAAATTCATAAGAAAAATCTCATAAATATCGATTCCTCAGATATTTAACAGATTATCCAGCATTATGATCAAATGTTATAAAAGCAATCGATACACTGAAATCTATTCCTAGCATTACAACATATCGAGTATTTTCGTTCAGATAGGATTTCCAGAAATACTTTCCAGTTAGATCTAAAAATCGAAATCAAGAATCTAATGATCAGATAGAATCAGGCATAAAAACGAAACGAAAATACCAATATCAAATAGAAACGAAATTACTATATATAAATATCACCAGAATACATCCGAGTTTGAATCAATTACATTCAATCCCAAGAAAGGAAATTAGCTACTCATGGTAGCCATTATATAAGAAGGTTTTGGAGAAGAATAGAAGAGAAACGACTTTCATATCTCTTCATTCAATTCCGTCCACGTTCACAGCTTCTAAAAATGGAAAGGATGAAGTTCTTAATGACGAGAGTTCGTTTCTGAATCTCTATTATCATTGGTTAAATGAACTCTCGCTTGAGCTAGCCGATTCTCGCTCAAGCGAGAAGAATACTTCAACGTGAAGAAAAGTCTTCTCGCTCAAGCGAGACTATTCTCGCTTGAGCGAGAATGTCACTCAAAAGCACCCCTATCTGGACAAATCTCGCTCAAGCGAGAAGATTCTCGCTTGAGCGAGAAAATGGCAGAAGCTCATCTTTGCTCTTTTTTCTTGGTTTCTTCATAACTCTTCCAATCATTTCCTTCTTCCATCCTTAATCACTTGAAATTTGTACAAAAAGTGGGATCAAATGACTTCATTTATATCAAGACTCAGAAACATACAATTGGATTCAATAATTCTTAAATTAGGGGCAATTAATATACACTCACTTTTTTTTCTATTTATCTTCCTTTAAGATTATATCAATTAGAGCAAATGATCCACCTCCACCCAGAAACACAACACCTCAATCATGGCTGCCCCCTCATCCGAGTTTTTATAAACTTAATACAAATGTTGAAAAATTGATGATCAAACGTGGGGAGCTGCTACTGTAGTTCGCGATGCAGAAGGGTTCGTACTGGGAGCAGCTACATGGCACATTCGTTGTGGTCCTGATGTTAAGCTACCTGAAGCTTTGAGTATGAGATAGGGGTTACAATTCTCAATGGACATGGTTTTTTTACACTTTGAAGAAGAATCAGATTTCAAACTTCTTATTTCTGCACTCCAATCAGTACCTTGAAGCATCATCGTTTGATCTAATAGTAGCTGGTTGTTTGAGATTTAGGAATTATTTTCTTTCATTTTCATTTAAGCATTCTGTAAGAGCTTGCAACAACATAACTCACTTGTTAGCCAAGTTTGCATGTCTTTACCCCAACTGCACTTGGGTGGAAGAAACTCCTCCTTGTATTGAGTTAGCTGTTTCTTTGGATTTCCCTCAGAGATCAATTGTTGAGTGTGTTGAGTCTCAAGACTTTGAAAGTCCAAGACACCCCTATAATAAGATTTTGGTGATTATAAACTTAGGATAAACTCTTTAAGACTTCACAATTATACTGATGTAGTTATGTTATTTAAGATATTCTTAACATTTGAATTTCAAAGGTTGTTTGAAGTACACTCTGGTTCTGAAGGAAGCCCCGTCTGAAGTGTTCAAGGCGTTCTGAAGCATCTTCTTAAGTCTGAAGTGTGATCTGAAGATTGAAGTGCTGTCTAAAGCCAAGCTGTCTGAATCCAAGACTTTGTTTGACGTGGCAAATCAAAGACTGTTTCATTCCTTCACGCAACCTCAGAGCACATATCAGGAATGTCGAAAGATCACTTTTGGCTGAGTTTTGGAAATCAAGCACAAATGGGGAAATACTGCGCATCGGGATTTACAGAAGTCAGAACAACGCTGCAACTTTGTACTTTGTCAGGGCTGTTTCACAACGGGATGAAGAGCATTAAATTCTATCTCTCAACGGACTTCTCAACGACGTTTTCAAGCTCATCAAAACCTATAAATATCAATGGTCTTTTGTGAAGCAAAGTAGAAGCAACTTACGTGAAAATTCTTTGAAAGAAAACGCTGCAAAAATCATTGTAGATTTTACTTTGATATACTTGTATAAAAAAATTCATACCCAGTGTTAAATCACTGTTTTCTATGTACACACTTCTGAACAAAGAAATTTGTGTTCCAAGTTCATGTTCTTTGTAAAACACTTGTTATTTTGAGCTTGAAGAGGCTAAGTTAGCAAACAATACTTGTAAGAGTCTGGAGAGGCTAGGTGTGCACGCAATACTCGTTGTTTAGAGCCTGAAGAGGCTTGGCTGAAAATAATATACTTGTAATTTGTTCAGATTAGTGGAGAAATCTAGAAACTAGTTAGTCTGGGACAGAACGTAGCTCATAGTGGTAGTGTGTGAACCAGGATAAATCTTGGTTGAGTTGTTATAAATTCTCTATCCCTTATCCCTTTAAATTGATGAGAAAGGGGTTCTGAATCTGATTTGTTATAAACACTTGTAAAAATCTCTTAAGAAAATTATTTTTAGATCTACTGTCAAAGGATAAAATTTCAGACAACTTCTGAAACTTGTCTGAAAGTTTAAAAACTCAGTTTAAAAAAAAAATGTTTCTGAAAACTGTAAAGTTTTATAAAAACACTATTCAATCCCCTTCTAGTGTTTTCTTGTGTGCTATTACTACACAATAATAATCTTGGCTTTCTCCTGAATAAAAAAGATTATATCAATTATTATATCTTTCACTTTTTATTTCTTTATTTTTTTATCTCTTTATTTTGTACCCTTTTTATACTCAAAGTGGAGATAAAGGGAAAGTAGGGGCTTTTTAATAAATAAAAAAATAATAATGACATGATTAAATTGATAGATGTGTCATTTTCTTATTCAACCACCTCATCAAGATATCTAAATCCATTAAATTTGTGCAGCTTCCTCTAATCTTGAAATTTCACACGTATCATCGTGTCTATATAAAGTTTTATCTATCACTCCAAATCTCTTCTTTTTAAAGAGAATAAAGTTTTATCCCAAAGTATTCTGTCCTTCCCCTTGTAAGGTCCTTCCTATGACTTTCCTCTACCAATTGAAGAGATATATGCTTCGGTGAGAAGGAACACTGCTCTTCCTATGAACTCAGAAAAGCTAATTAGTATGGCGGATGCAGATGCTGCAACTGAAGCTCCTTCTTCGCGCTCTTCCACCACTCTGAGGGAAAATGACGTCTTCATCAGCTTCAGAGGTGAGGATACTCGCAGCAATTTCACAAGCCATCTTCATGCGGCCTTGTGCCGGAACAAAATCAAAACCTACATAGACTATGCACTTGAAAAAGGTGACCAGATCTCAGAAGCTCTGATGAAAGCAATAGGAGATTCATATGTGTCGGTGGTTGTGTTCTCAGCAAACTATGCAACTTCCACGTGGTGCCTAGACGAGCTCACCTACATAATGAAGTGCAAAAACCGGGACCAGATTGTCGTACCCGTGTTCTATAACGTAGATCCGTCGCATGTTCGGAAGCAAACTGGTAGCTATGGGAATGCTTTTGAGAAGCATGTTCGTGATCTCAAACACATGATGAAGGTCAATGAGTGGCGAACTGCTTTGACTGAAGCTGCTAGTTTCGCTGGATGGGACTCTCGTAAATATATGTAACTATTTCTCTCTTTATTTTTCCAAAATTGATCTGCAAGTTACAATTAAAATCTAATTTTGAAGTAAATTACTCAAGTATGAATATTTCTTGCTTTGTCTTTTTACTTGCGGAATATAAACAGACCATATGTAGTACATGTTTGATTTTACAGGTAAGGTTAAATTTTTGTCCCTAAAATTTCACCTAAATTTGAGTTTGGTCCCTAATTTTTTTTTTATTGTTTTTTGTCCCTAACGTTTTCAAATCATTGAAATTAGTACCCGTCGTCACCCCTATATTTAACAGAGTTGACAGCAGAGACTAATTTCAATAATTTGAAAATGTTAGGGACTAAAAACAACGAAAAACAAAGATCAGAGACCAAATCCAGATTCAGGTTTGATCCTTAAACTTTCACCCGAATTTGGTTTTGGTCCATAATTTATATTTTTCGTTGTTTTTTGTGTCTAACGTTTTCAAATCATTGAAATTAGTCTCTGCCACATCACCCCTATATTTAACAGAGTTGACGACAGGAACTAATTTCAATGATTTGAAAACGTTAGGGACAAAAAATAATGAAAAAACGATTAGGGACCAAAACCAAATTCGAGTGAAAGTTTAGGTACCAAAAACATATTTAACCCTAAAGATATAACAATTATTCATTATTATTAAATTATCTAATTGTGAAAACATGAGCTATGACTTAGTTGCTAAATTGAGGTAGTAAAATGAATTTTTGTGTGCTAACTTGCTGTATTTTAGATTGAATGGATGAGATTGTTCCAATTGTTTGCTTAAATTGTTCTGTAAATTGATCTGTTCCTTTGTTTTTCATTTGGTAGGCTCGAATCTGAACTCGTTGATGACATTGTCCAAGATGTTTTGCGAAAACTGCAATATAAATATCCAAGCAAATGGAAGGGCCTTTTTGGAATTAACAAGAATTATGCACGTATTGAATCATTGCTGAGAATAGAATCAAGAGAAGTTCGAATGATTGGAATTTGGGGAATGGGAGGCATTGGAAAGACAACCATTGCTGCAGTTATATTTTCCAATTGCTCTTCTCAATTTGAAGGATTTTGTTTCCTGGAAAATGTTGGAGATGAATCAGATAAGCATGGATTGAATCATGTACATAATAAGCTTCTATCTGTGCTACTGGAAGAAGCAAATGTCCATGTTGGCACAGTCAGAGCCGGTTCCAATTTTTGTAAGAGTAGGCTTAGTCATAAAAGAGTTCTCATTGTGCTTGATGATCTAAGAACTCCAGAGCAACTAGATTATCTAGTTGGAGAACATACTTGCTTGGGACCAGGGAGTAGAGTCATTGTTACAACTAGAGATAAGCATGTTCTTAGTAGAGCTGATGAAATATATGAGGTGAAGCCATTAAACTTTCATGAATCTCTTCAGCTGTTCTGTTCAAATGCATTCAACAATGTCCACCCAGATGTTGGTTATGAGCAGCTATCAGAAAGAGTGGTTAAATATGCAGATGGCATTCCATTAGCTTTGAAAGTTCTAGGCAAATTATTTCATTTCAAAAGTAAAGAAACATGGGAAAGTACAATGACAAAGCTCAAGAAAATCCCCTATAAAGAAATTCAGAAGATATTAAGACTGAGTTATGATGGCTTAGATGATAAAGAGAAGGAAATATTTCTGGACATTGCCTGCTTTTTGAAAGGAGAGGAAAGACAGAATGTGAGAAGACTACTAGATGCATGTGGCTTCTATGCAGGTGCTGGTGTAGAAACCCTTTTGGAAAAGTCCCTAATTACTATTTCAAACAACAATGAAATACAAATGCATTCATTAATACAAGAAATGGGTTGGGAAATTGTTCGTCAAGAATCTACTAAAGACCCTGGGAGACGTAGTCGATTGTGTGATCATGAGGAAGTCTGCAATGTATTGAAAAATAACAGGGTGAGAGAAAGAAGCAATAACTTCCATACTACCATTATAAATTACATATCATTTTTTTAAAATGCACCAGGTAAATGGTTCCATTTACTTATAATTATTTTATATATTCGTTTGCCAGGGGACTGATGCAATTGAAGGTATATGCATAGATGTATCACAAATTAGAGGTATGAACTTGAGGTCTGACATTTTTGCAAAGATGATTAACCTAAGATTTCTCAAGTTCTACTCTCGTTTGGGAGAGAAATGTAATATTTCCTTTCCTGCTGGCCTTGAGTCTTTGTCTAATGAATTACGGTACCTCCATTGGAGTGGATGTCCTGTGGAGTCTCTACCATCAACCTTTTGTCCTGAGAAACTTGTTGAGCTTTCCATGCCAAACAGTCATGTTAAAAAACTATGGGATGGAGTCCAGGTATGTATATGTTTGTGTTTCTCTCTCTCTCTCTCTCTATATATATATATATATAGCTTGAAATTTATGAATTTTAAATTAAACATTGTATACCATGTGATGTTTCTTTGATATGATTTGTAACAGGATCTTATTAATTTACAGAAAATGGACCTCAGCTGTTCTCAACACTTGATTGAGCTTCCAGATTTCTCCATGGCAATAAATCTTCAAAGCATTAACCTCTCTGGATGTGTAAGTCTAAGCCATGTTCACCCATCTATTTTATCTCTCAAAAAGCTTGTCAATTTAAACATGGTTTGGTGCAAAAGGTTAAAGAGTCTTTTAAGCAATGCCCCTTTAAGATCTCTCAAAATTCTTGAGCTATATGGCTGCTCAAGTCTTAAGGAATTTTCAGTGACATCTGAAGAAATGACATATTTGGATTTAAGAAATACTGCTATTAATGAATTGCCAGCATCAATTAAGCACCTTGGTAATCTTATGAACTTGGAGTTGAGTTGTTGCGGGTATCTTAGGAATCTTCCAAATGAGTTCTCATGCCTGAGATCACTTGGCCGACTGGTACTTTCTGATTGCAGAAAACTTGACACGTCAAATCTGCATTTTCTATTTGATGGCCTCCGTTCATTAGGATACCTGTGTCTAGACAATTGTGGTAACCTAACTGAACTCCCTGACAACATTAGTTTGTTATCATCATTGTATTATTTATCACTAAGTGGAAGCAATGTGGAGAACATGACTGCAAGCATCAAACATCTTTCACAGCTAGAGTCTCTTGACTTGTGCAAATGCATGAGGCTTCAATCTTTACCAGAACTCCCACCATCCATTGAAGTGTTGGATGTCACTAATTGCACCTCCTTGGAGACAGTGCTCACCTCTCCTGTTATTGATGAACTACTACAAGAGCACAAGGTATTCATTTCATTCAAAACTTGTGTGAATTTGAGTGAATATTCCCGCAATGTTATTATGACAGATGCCCATGTCAGAATAAAGGAGGTAGCATTTGTTCATGTTTCAGCAAAAATAGAAAGGAGTGACCCTTGTTACTTTTTCAAATCAGAGGTGATGTCTTCTTATCATCATCCACCAACTGTTATTTACCCAGGAAGTAGAGTTCCAGAGTGGTTTCATTATCGGTCAACTAAGCCATCCATAACAATTGAACTTTTACATTCTCCACAATCCAACATATGTGGTTTCATATTCTGCCTCATTCTTCCTCCATCCCCATCAAATGAAAATTGCAATTGGAAAATTGGATGTGAGTGCTACTTGGAAAGTGGTGAAAAGATTAGAAACACAAGTATGTGCTCTTTTGCAACAGGACTGGTTTCAGATCATGTGTACTTGTGGTATGATGAAAACTTCTGTCTTGAGATGTTTAATACAATTGATGAAAATAGAATTGATGACCAGTACACCTCTTACAATCCAAAGCTTTCATTTGAATTCTTTGTTGAGACTGAGGATAAGTTGAATGTGGTCATTCAAGAGTGTGGGATCTGCCAAATAAATGGTTCAGAATATCTCAATTTTGTTGAACAATTGGGATCTGAGTTGGAGTTGGGAAATAAAATAAAGAGAGGCAGGGATATTTATGAGTTAGAATCAAGTGAAAGAGGGACTCAAGTTGAAGGCTTTTATGAGGAAGAAGATGAACAAGAATATTCATTTCGTCAAACAAAGAAACAGAAGGTAATATTTTCTGACTCATTTCAACAAGAACCTAGAATAAGAAATTAAAGAAAGTATTTTGAAATAATCTTATGATAAATCCACAACTTTAGTTGATTTATATAGTGAATTAGCAATTAAATAGTTATAATTAGGATGTTGAATGTGGGTCAAATAGTTTACAATACTTTTTAGGAAGTTTAGTAGTAAAGTGTGAGTTTATGATGTTATTTTGTTCACTTTGTAGGTGTTCTTTGACTTCTAATGTTTTGTGGGAGGACATGCAGTTTGGAGTTTCCTAACATCACCCCAGAGAATGTTAAAATCAATTCTTCCTCTGTGTGTCCAAATATAAAGGTTTTTGTGTGTGAGTACATGAGCTGACAGAAACTAATTCGAGTTCCTGATGGTTCGTGTGAGGACATCTAGAAATTGCAATATCCTCATGCAGGACTTGACAACAAGTATAAATAATATGTTTAATTGATTTTAACAACTTTTTGGTCATTTTTGGAGCGGGAATCATAGATCCATAGCATTTTCTCTCTGACTTGAATATCAAACTTGTGGAAACAATATTGGAGGCTTCATCTATGTTTTCTTTCTAAGTTTTTCTTTTCTCTCTTGAATTTCTCATGCTTTGTAATGAATTCCTAGATCCTTTAGCTAGGTTAGGTGTTGATGGATCTTGATGTAAGTGAATTTGTTGGTTCAATTTAATGATTGTGATTCGGTTAGATTGTTTTTTCTACTATTATAATGATTTAATTGAATTGATCACTCAATTGCATGAACATAGAGTGATTCTCACAATTGGAAAATTGGAGAAAAACTTTGATATGAAGTAAGTAACATATATAACTAGGTAATTACCTAGGGATAAGAATTGGTTCTTATGTGTTCTTTATCAATTCTTGATATTAATGCATTCTCTATTGAGTTTCCTTAAGAAATTAGGTTTCTTAATTGATGATTTAGGGTTAATTCACCAATGGTTTGAATTTTAACTACACAAGTGAATTGAATCACTGATTGAAATACATTAGTTGGATTGGATGACAAATACTAGCAAGGAAGGATTAAGAGAAATCAACATTAATCACCTACTATTTGTCACTTCTTTTGTCTCTTGTCTTGCATCCTAGCCTCATAATTCAAGGTTAATACTTAATAGTTTTAGTTTCAACATTACTTCCTTGATACTTGATACACTTGTTATTCTACTATTCAACCAGTCAATTTATTTGCAATTTGCTACTTGAATTTTTCAATCTTACGATATCTCTACTAATCTTTGAATACTTACAACAATTTGGTGCTCTTGCCAAACCTTTATCATCTTCTAATGATTGGTTTTTCGATATTAAACGATTAGACTCATCATACCACTTAAAGTTTGACTTGGGCACTTAATAGCTTTACCAAAAATAGAATGAACTGTGGATTTGTTTATGCATACCAATTTGTGGTAGTTTTGAAAATTGAGAAGCTTTAACTCTTTTTTGAATTCCCAAATAATGATGGACTAGAATTCAAAACCAATAGCTCCAGTGTGGCTCACCTCTTCCTAACTAGCTCAAATTCACTCTCAGAAGGCTTTGGTTAAAATCTATTTTATATATTAAACCTGAGTTGTGTAACTTATCATTGCCACTTCATCATTAATATGGCCACCTCAATCTATTTATACCGCATCAGAAAAAAATCTGATGTCACTCCTCTAAACTCAGTACTTTTGTAATTGACAGAGATCTATTCCTTATACAATTGACCCACCCACACTCCAAACTCACCCTTCTTCCACCATTCCTTACTCTATCTTCAAATGTCAAACTTGCAGACCAGTTTATCCAATTGATCCCTCATCCATTCTTTCGAGTTAAAGCCGAGCTAACAAAATCCATCCAAATCCAATTGACCCTTAATCTATAATCGGAAGCCACCATCAGGAAAAAAAAAAAAAAATAGAAAGGGAAATCGGCCGAAAACAGAGAGTGTTGGCGTCCTCAACCCAGTCATCCAGCCTCTGCTGCCATAGAAATGCTCTCACCCCTCGCCCCTTAACTTGCCATTCACTGTATAATTTTTTGTCCTCACACACTAAATTATATTTCTGGACATTATATAATATACAATAAATATATGTTAATATAATCTTTGTTATGGTCTTAACCTAAGCCCAATAACTAAGATGACCCATAAACAATATAATTATGATATCCGTGATTATAAATACCCGCTAACTTACCCGTTTTATAGATATATCCACTTACCACATTTATACAGGAAAAACTCCTATAAGTACAGAACATTAACAGTTCATAAGGTACACAATTTCTACCCAGTCAACCATTTTTGACTGTATCATATAACTAACTTGGGCGTCGGAGTGGCTTTGCAAGTACACCCCCCTTTGTGGGCAACCCGGATTCGAACATCAGCAACCCAGATCCAGATCCGAGTTTGACTTCATAGATTCGGGCCCAGGTTCGAGTTCTGTACCAGAACATTTGGTGCTAGAAGTGATGAGAAATTCGGCAAGTGTACCGAATTGTAACAAGTAATATAATGAAAGTAGAGTATCGTCCCATAGAGATTGCTAGATCAAGTACCAAATTACAAGGAACTTATCTAGTTGAATAGGAGAAATTCAATTGTATTTAGTAACCTAAGGACTAGTGCAGAAAGTTAAACCAGAAAGTTGAATTAAGTGTTGAACAATTAACAAGAACACAATATTGATGAAGAACAATATCAACAAATGGTTAGGACTTGGTTCCTTTTAGTTCTCACTCCATGTAAAAGATTAATCAACTCAATTGTTATGATTTAATTCATGATCCAATTCACTTAGATAGTTAAATCCCAATTCTTGGTGAATTAACCCTATATCTACAATCAAGAACCCTAATTCCTTAGGTGAATTCAATTGTGACATGCATTAGCAGTAAGAATTGATACAGATCACACAAGAATTAATTCCTATTCCTAGGTAATTAACTACTCATGTTATTTACTTCAGATCCAAGTTTTCTCCAATTTTCCAATTGTGAGAATCACTCTCAAATTAGTCATGCATTGGTTGATCAAGTCAATGAAGCATTAAGATTGGAAGTAAACAATGCAATTGCATCATAACAATCTGAATTGAATTCAAAACGAAATTACATGGAGTTTGAACCAGAATTCCCCAATTCCTAACCTAAGAAATTTAGAAATCCATTACAAAAGAGAAGAGAAAAGAGAACGAAGATGCAAACTCAAGGACGAATTCCATGCAGATGAACCCTAGGCTCCACCTTTGAGTTGAATCTTGAGAGAGAGGAGAGAAAAAGAGAGAAAATTCGAGTGAAAGAAGTGAGAAATCTGAAAAATGAAAGGATTCCCTCGCTAAAAATCTAATCAGCAACTATTTATAATGTTTCTGCAGAATTCGTGTCCCCACATAAGCCTTGCCATGTTCCCACACGAACATGGCAGAGAGCAAACTTCAATTCTGTAGCCTCTGGAGGTATCGTGTCCTCACACGAAAATAGCTCGTTCCCACACAAGTCTGGCAGAAAGTAATTTCTTCGATTTGGTACCTCTTTTGCCTCAAAATTCACTGTTTGTTTCTTCCAAAGACTTCATAAATGCTTTTCTTCAAACTCTTTTTCTTATTTTTCAAACAATACCTATAAAAACACCAAATCAATGAAAAATTAGAACAAAATTACTATTATTTACTACAATCACCTAAAATACAAACAAACTAAATTATATACAATTTTAACTACAAATTTACAAAATTATCAACCTAAACAACAAAAAACTACCTAAAATTAATCTATAAATCTACTACTAAAGTGGATTTATCACAACCCCAAACTTAGAATTTTGCTTGTCCCCAAGCAAACAATCAAAGCTCAATCAAGAATATTTCTAGACAAAACAAGGGTTGAAATCCACAAGTGAACATCCCAATTCTTCACAACTTTCCACAACTAATCATTCAATTCTAATCCATTCCTCAAACAATTAACATAAGTGTTCTCATAAATCAAACAATTGCAGCACCTAGCATCATGATATCTCAGACAACTTGAAACAATGCAAGATAAAATATGCAAAAGTTTCACAAAGAAAAGTATGAATTGTATTCACAACCCTCACAAGGTAGTGTTTCCCTCATCATTCTTAGTGTTTAAAGGGTACTATTTCTCTCAAAATTACTACCCACTCAAGATTCATTACCATATGCTTGACAATGCTCTAAAACTTCCATTGCAAACACAAGTGCAACAAATCATGAGGACTTTTATTTGGGTTGTAATGGGGCTTGGGACAAGGTAGGAAAATTTTAGATTTAGTTAACCCCAAAAGAATTAAAGGATATATGTGATGAGCTCAAGAATTAAGTATGAAGTTAAATTTTTAGCTCAACCTTCCCTTTAATTTCATTTCATTTCCCCCTTTTATTTTTTTATTTATTTTTTTTAACTTTTCTTTTTCTTTTCATCATTTCTATATATATATTTTTTACTGCAACTCTGTAGTTTTTTCAATGTACTCTTTTTTTTCTCTATTGTAACTCTTTATTTTTTATATCAATGTGCTTGCTTTTTTTTTTATAATTCTTTGCCTTTTTTTGTAACAACACATTTTTTTTTCTCTTCTTTTTGAAATAAAGCAAGTTTGCTTTCCCACCCAAAACTTAAAACATTTGCTTGCCCTCAAGCAAAAATAGAAAGTAACCCCAAAATTAATTTCAAAAACTCATCCTTGAATGTGCCATATATCCTTTAATCCTAAAGGGGAAGGACATTAATGGTTTTTCACTCAAAGCTTGTAATGAGCTTAGAAAGAAGAATGGGAAAAAGGCTCAAAGAGGCTAAGCAAAGGGAAATATTTTTTTAGGGTGGTCTATTTAGCCCAGTAGGTACCAAAAGAATGCCTCAATCATGTATGTGGATGCAAATGAGAAACAATTTCAATTAAGAACAAGGTCAAGTTCTAGGATGAAATCTCAAGCAGTAGCCAATCACACAACAAGGAATCAATTAGAGTGTATGGCCCAAAATCCTCACAAGGTAATGTTGTGACTACAATCCAACTAATTCAATGATCTATTTGTTGAGTCTCAAAAATATCATAAAGAGGTTTATGATGTTTTAAAGACTGAAATTTCTCTAAGTTTTAATGATCAACAAATTCAACTTAAGCTGTTTCTCATAAGATACAATTGTCTAAATGTTTATCTATGATTTTCAGCAAGAAGCCTACTTTATAAGACTAAGTGTTGTACCCGTCTGAAGAAGCTGATGCTGTCTGAAGATGATCAACCCGTCTGAAGCATCAAAGCCGTCTGATAGCTTTTGATGACATGGCATCTCTTGTCTGAAGCTGTGATAATCCATGTACCTCTGCACGTTTTTCACGCATGTTCTCTGTTACAAACAGCTGGCACCTGTGCAATGCAATTCAAGCACGCGCTCTGTCACAACGTGTCCTCTGCTACGCAGCAATTGCAGCAGCAACAAAGAGCACCTTTTTGGCAGGAGCAAACCTTGTAAAAATGTCAGAAATTGTCAGGGAATATCAGAATATGTCAGAGAATATTCTGTACTGCAGCAGCTGTCTCACAACGGCTAGCATGGATTTCACAAACCTGAGAGTCTTCAATGATTCAATCATTTGGTTATAAATACCCCATCATTTGAAGACCTGAAAACAGAGAGAAGCATAGAAAAAGAACAGAAACTCTGCAAATTTTTCGCTGCAACACTCTGATAGATTTTATCATCTTTGTACACACAAATTTTTTATTCTGAGCATACCTCAGTAATCTCTCTACAATCTGTAGCTGTTTAAGTCTCAAAACTGATATAGTTTGTGAGCTTAAACATTTCTCTCATTTGTATTTGCTTTTGAGCCTGGAGAGGCTTGTCTGAAAAAGAATACTTGTGTTGTTGAGCCTGAAGAGGCTTGTCTGAAAAAGAATACTTGGTTGTAGAGCCTGAAGAGGCTTGTTAGAAAAGAATACTTGTAATCTTGCAAGATTAAGAGAAAATCCAAGTGCTAGTTGGCATTGGGACTGGACGTAGCTCACAAGTGGTAGTGAGTGAACCAGGATAAATTCTGTGGCTAAGTTTCTCTTTCCCTTATCTTTGTCATTTCAGTTTTAAACTAATTAAGGGGACTGAATATTTAATCTAATATTTTAAAAAGAAGAAACTTCTTCTAGAACCATTTTAAAGCAGTCTGAAATCAACTTCAGACAGCTATAAAAACTTCAGACAGCCCACTAGCAACCTGTCTGAAAGTCTGTTTTGTAAATCTGTTTTCGAAAAGATTCTTAAAATATTTAGAAACACTATTCAACCCCCTTCTAGTGTTTCCTTGTGCTCCTACAGTTGGTACCAGAGCTCTACTCAGGGTTGATACACCTAACAAGTGTCTGAGGACTGAAAGATCCACATGGAAGCTTCAAACAGTAATAGGCAATACATCACAGAAGGAGCCTCTATCACAAGACCTCCGGCTTTCAATGGAGAAGATTATCACTACTGGAGAGATAGAATGAAGCTGTTCATTGAAAGCACTAACATTGATGTTTGGCATGTGGTCACTGATGGAGACTATGTGCCTATGCTAAATGATGTGCCTATACCTAAGACTGAATGGACTTTGGAGCAAAAGGCTAGAGTCCAGATGAATGCTAAGGCCAAACTCTATCTGATATGTTCCTTGAACAAATCAGAATATGAGAAGGTTCATGGATGCACCTCTGCCAAGGAGATTTGGGATACTCTTGCAGCAGCCCATGAAGGAACTGAGACTGTCAAGCAATCCAAGATAAGCATGCTCATACATCAGTATGAGATGTTCAAGATGGAGGAGTCTGAAACCATTGACCAAATGTTTGGAAGGTTTCAGACCATAACAAATGGACTCAGGTCCTTAGGCAGAACATACAACTCTGGAGATAATAACAGAAAAATCCTAAGGAGTTTGCCTAAGTCCTGGAGACCCAAAGTTACTGCCATTCAAGAGGCAAGAGATTTGAACTCTCTTAGAGTGGAAGAACTGTTGGGATCGCTTAAGGTCCATGAGCTTGAGCTTGGAGAAGATGACAACAAGAGAAAATCTCTAGCCCTAAACTCCAAGACCAAACAATCTAGGCATGGCAACATCAAGGCTATGCAAGCTGAGGCAGCTTCAGAGGGAGATGAAGTCTCTGAAGATAGCTTAGAAGATGATGATGATCTTGCTCTTCTAAGTAGGAAGATCAAGAGAATGCTGCAGAATAGAGGAAGATTCAGAAAGAATCAACCCTCAACCTCAAAAGGAGGTAAGTCAGGTAAAGACATACAAACTGACAAAATTATTTGTTTTGAGTGTAAGCAACCAGGGCACATGAAGGCTGAGTGTCCAAAGCTAAAGAAAAACAACTTTAAGAAGAAGAAGTTTTTCAAGAAAAAGAAAGGTCTCATGGCAACATGGGAGGACCTGGATGAATCAACTTCAAAAGAGGAAGAAGACACCTCAGAAGAGGCAAATCTGTGCCTCATGGCAAGCCTACCATCTTCAGACAGCTCTGAAGCTGAGGTATTCCCTCTTACCTTGCAAGAAATGTATGATGATTTGGTGGAAAGTTCCAAGGAACTGTTCCTAGAGTATAAGAATCTATCCAAGGCTCACACAGAAATGTGTAACAAATATGAGTCTCTGGAAATAGAACATATTATGCTCAAGGAAAAGGTCTTTGAGACTGAAAACCATAGTTCACAAGCTGTGTCTGAAGAAAATAAAAAACTTCAGAAACAAATTGTAGAACTGACAAATGATCTAGCTAAGTTTGTCAAAGGAACAAAAAATTTAAACATAATGCTTGGAAATCAAAGACATTCCTCTGACAAAAGTGGACTAGGTTTTTTTGATCACAACATGTCTGAACCTCCTACTGTCTTAAATTTTTCTAAAAGCAAAAAGAAGGTCACTGGGTGTTCTCACTGTGGTAAGCCTGGACACAATGTGATTCAGTGCAAGCACAAGAGAAAAGCAAGACCCAAAGCTAACAAAACAGGACCCAAAAGAACTTGGGTACCTAAAAATAGGGACTATAGGTATAATTCCTTCATCCCTCATTAAAAATGTTCTTCCTGTGGAAGGACTACAACATAATTTACTGAGCATAAGTCAATTATGTGACCGTGGTTATGTAGTATCCTTTACCAAGGAAGGATGCATAGTCAAAGACTCCTCCGATCAAACACTCTTTACTGCTAAGAGACATAGCAATGTGTATAAAATTGATCTAGAGGATCTAGCAAATCAAAATGTAAAATGCTTCATTTCTGTTGAAGATGAAAAACAGATTTGGCATCAAAGACTTGGGCATGCCAGCTTGAGATTAATCTCAAGATTAGCAAAACATAACCTTGTTAAAGGATTGCCCAAGCTTTCATACAAATCTGACATTTTATGTGATAGCTGTCTGAAAGGGAAACAAACAAGACACTCTTTCAAGAGTAAAGATGTTGTTTCAACTAGCAGACCACTAGAACTTTTACACATTGACTTGTTTGGTCCTATTAGAACAGAAAGTCTTAGTGGAAAGAAATATGGTTTGGTCATTGTTGATGACTATTCTAGATTCACACGGGTGATATTCCTTAGAAACAAGGATGAGACTTTTAAGAATTTCACAATATTTTGTAAGAAGGTACAGAATGAAAAGGGATTCTGTATTTCTGTCATAAGAAGTGATCATGGTGGGGAGTTTGAGAATGCAAATTTCAAATTGTTCTGTGATGAGAATGGGATCTCACACAATTTCTCTGTGGCAAGAACACCTCAACAGAATGGGGTTGTTGAGAGAAAGAACAGAAGTTTGCAAGAGATGGCAAGGACCATGCTCAACTCAAGCAACTTACCTAGAACCTTCTGGGCAGAAGCTGTTAACACAGCTTGTTACCTTCAAAACAGAATATTGATAAGACCAATTCTGAAAAAAGACTCCATATGAGTTGTGGAAAGGAAGAAAACCCAACATATCATATTTCCACATCTTTGGATGTGAATGTTTTATACTGAACACCAAAGATGATCTTGGAAAATTTGATGCAAAGTCTGATAATGGATTTTTCATTGGATATTCAGAAACATCTAAAGCATATAGAGTGTATAACTCTAGAACTTTAACTGTTGAAGAAACCATTCATGTAAAATTCAATGATAACAAAGAGACTGATAGGGAACTATCAGATCTAGAGGATGATTTTGCAGGAATGGAGCTGAATGATCACAACAACTTGAAGGATGAGCACCTGTCTGAAGTTCCTGCTGTTTCTGAACCTCTTCAGACAAATGTTGAGTCTCAGGCAGATGTGATACCTCCTCACAAATCTGATTGGAGATACAAGTCACATCATCCTAAAGAGCAAATCATTGGTAGCACTTCAGAAGGAGTTAAGACAAGATCAAAATTCAGACATTTGAATTCTCTTTCTCTCCTGTCTGAAATTGAGCCAAAGAGCATTGATGAAGGGTGGATCCTAGCCATGCAAGAGGAGCTAAATCAATTTGCTAGGAGTGATGTCTGGACCCTTGTTCCTAAACCCCATGGGAAAACAATTATTGGAACCAAATGGGTGTTCAGAAACAAGCTGTCTGAAGAAGGCAAAGTTATCAGAAATAAGGCAAGGCTAGTAGCTCAAGGTTATAACCAGCAAGAAGGTATTGACTTCACTGAAACCTTTGCCCCAGTGGCCAGGTTAGAAGCAATTAGAATTCTTTTATCTTATGCTGTAAGTAATGGCACCAAACTATATCAAATGGATGTCAAAAGTGCCTTCCTCAATGGTTTCATTGAAGAAGAGGTTTTTGTTAGACAACCTCCTGGTTTTGAAGATGTAACTTTTCCTGAACATGTTTTTAAACTCAAGAAAGCTCTCTATGGTCTGAAACAAGCCCCAAGAGCTTGGTATGAAAGACTGAGCAATTTTCTTGCAACTAATGGTTTTGAAAGAGGAAAACTTGACACAACGCTTTTTAGAAAACAGTCTAACAAGGATCTTATACTTGTCCAAATATATGTTGATGACATTATTTTTGGTTCAACTAATTCTTCATTGTGCAAAGAGTTTTCTGAGTTAATGCAATCTGAATTTGAAATGAGCCTAATTGGTGAACTAAAGTTTTTCCTTGGACTTCAGATTAAGCAAGATTCTGATTGTATATGGATCCATCAAGAGAAATATACAAAGGAAATGCTTAAAAAGTTCAACCTAAGTGATTGCAAACCCATGACAACTCTAATGCACCCTTCTGCATCTCTAAATAAAGATGAGAATGAAGAACCAGTGAATCAAACTCTGTACAGAGGAATGATTGGTTCATTATTGTATCTAACAGCAAGCAGACCTGACATCATGTTCAGTGTATGCCTGTGTGCTAGATTTCAATCTGATCCAAGAATCACTCACTACAAAGCTGTAAAAAGAATTTTCAGATATCTTAAAGGTACTACTAATCTTGGTCTGTGCTATAAGAAAAGTAAGGATTTCAGGTTAGTAGGATACTGTGATGCTGATTTTGCTGGAGACAGAGTTGAAAGAAAAAGCACCAGTGGTGGATGTCACTTCTTTGGAGAAAATATGATCAGCTGGTCAAGCAAAAGGCAAAGCACAATTTCATTATCAACAGCTGAAGCAGAATACATCTCAGCAGCCAGTTGTTGCTCACAACTATTATGGGTGAAGTATCAACTTGAAGATTTTAATATTGCAATATCTGTTATACCTGTGTTATGTGATAATACCAGTGCCATTAATCTATCTAAAAATCCCATTCAACATTCTAGGGCTAAACATATAGAAATCAAACATCATTTCATTAGAGACTATGTTCAGAAAGGTGTTTTTGATATTCAGTTCATTGATACAGAGCATCAATGGGCTGATATATTCACAAAACCTCTAACTGAAGATAGATTTAAGTTCATCAGAGATAAACTGAACATTCATGCATTATGAGTGTGTATAAAAAATGATGTGTCTGAAACTTCAGCCTGTCTGAAACATGTGACCTGTCTGAAGTTTTGGTCGTCTGAAATTAACTGGATATCTGAAATCTTTCACTTGTCTGAAATGAACAAATGACGTGGCAATAAAGGGACGGTTTAAATCCACTTTGCACGTTACCCTATGTCTGCGCAGCCAGTTTCTGCCATCATTGCCTCAGAGGTCTATAAGTACTGTAAGGCAGTGAGACTTTGGTACGTTACAGCTCTCTACCCTCTCAGAACCTTTGATATTCTTCATCTTCAAGAAAGCATTTTCTCTCTCAAGTTCTTTCCAACCTTCAACAATGGCACCAAAGAAATCTGGAGCTGATAATATTGTGAAGACCAAGGGTGTCTTTCTGGAAGAGCTTGAAGCACTAGGAATGGATCTTCATGCAGAATTTCAAGCAGCTGGGTGGCTTGAATACTTCAACAAAAATCGTTCACATTGGCATGAGCAGAGTATACTTGATTTCTGGGCCACAGCCAGAGGAATCCCTAACCCTCAAGGCATCTACACCACCATCAGGGCTACTGTGCTTGGTACGTCCATCTTTATTGATGAAGACATCTTGGCCATTGTCTGTGGTGTCAAGACTGAAGGTGTTGTCTTCTCTCCTGGCTGGGAATCAAGAAATGGAGGTCAGAAGCATTTTACTGAGTTTTTGTATGGAACTCCCTCTCCTGCTAGTCTGGATGCTAAGAATATGTCAGACAAGGCTAGGGTTCTGCATGCTATCTTAGGGAACTCTGTAATCCCTAAAAGTGGCAGCAGAAACCATGTGTCTGAACTGGAGAGATTCTGCCTCATTCACCTTCTGAAGAAGCAGAAGATAAATCTTCCAAATATCATCATGTACCATCTTCAGAAGAGGCTGAGAGACTCTGCTGGAAGTTTTCCTCACAACACCATCATCACCAAGGTGTTGTTGCATTTTAAAGTTCCAGTTCACCAACTCTTTGATCACCACTCAATCCCTATGTTTGGTGAATCAAATCTGAAGAGCATGAAGATCAAGCTGACTCCAAGGCCTCCCTCTCCAACATGAAAGAAAGTTTGCTGATGGAGAAAGCTCAGAGGAGAAGTTCCACTGTGTAGATTCTTGAAAATGAACTAAAAGGAGATATCAGAAGACATGAGTTCAAGCCCTCAAAGGCGTCTCCTCAACCTAAGCTGAAGAAGCTACCTATGAGAAGCTCAGCTAAGATAGCTTCTGCATCTGTACAACTTCAAGCATCTGAACCTGTTCAGAAACCCTCTCAAAGGTTGTCTGAAATTGTGGGTCAGGTGTCTGAACCAACACAATCTTCAAAGCCTACTTCTATAATGGAAGGACAGGCTGAAGAAGCTGTGGATATTGATGTAGTTGCTGCTCAACCTCTTGCTGCATGCTCCTCTGACCCTGAACTGATTCAGGTTGCTGCTTTGGCTACTGCCATTGAACAAGAAGAGTTAGAACTGAAAGAAGAGAAAGAGAGAACTGACAGAGCTCTTGCAATAGCCTCACAACTTGCTTATGCTGAGGATGACAAGCAAGCAGCCATTGCTGAAGCCTCAAAGAAAAGAAAGCGGTCAAGTGCACCTCAAAGGAAAAAGAAGAAGGGTAAACTACTTCAGACAGTGTCTGAAGTTAGGATTACCAGAAGTACTGCTTCTCACCTAGAAGAAGCAGACATTGCTGGAAGGTATCAAAAGTTTGTAAAGGCTAATCAATACTTCAAGAGAAGAAGGGCTCTTTCCACTGAAGAAAGAGAAAGGGAGGATAAGGAAGCCAAGGATAAGGAAGAAAAAGAAAAAGCTGCTAAAGCTCAAGATGTTGCTGCTCCCAAACCTTACAAAAGGATCAAGGTGAGATTTGATAATGTAACTCCCTCACCCCCTTCATCACCAGACAAGCAACCTCAACCCTTATCTAAACCCTCCTCACCAGAAAAACAACCTTCTCCACCTACTTTCCAATCTTTACCAACCTTACAGCTAATTACATTACCCTCTGAACCTTTCATACCATCTGAACCCTCATCACCTACACCTATCATACCATCAGACAACCTGTTGTCTGAACCCCCTGCATCTCAAGAAAACCAAGTACTTGAACCCACATCTTTGCCATCCAAACCCCCCTCACCTCTGTACATACAGCTATCTGATAGCTCATTACCTTCACCTTCATCACCTTCCTCACCATCATCATCTCCACCTCTCACACCTTTACCTCCCTCACCACCTTCATCTGTTCATCAATTCAACCTTTTAGCTGAGATTGCAGCCTTATGCAAGAGACTGACAAGAACCTCCTTTGGCTCTTGTCCTTTGCCAAAATTCCAGCATCTGTCTGAAGAGCTGCATCACTTTAGATCAGCCCCTGCTGTCTCACTTCATCATGGTCTCACTAAGAAGACTGTGTCTGATGAAAGGGCTTTGTACTCCAACAATGCTGATGGTTTGGAGAAGATAAGGAAGGGTGTTGTCCCTCCTAATCATACATGGGATCTTATCAATCCATTCTCTGAAGACTCATGGAAGTTGAACAATGAAGAATGGCTCATGGTAAGGATGCTGAACACTGAAGCTGAGTTGTTCCAAAGAGACTTGGCTAGAGGAGTTGGAATGATGGGCTACAGGCCTCCTAGAACCAGTTCAATCAGGCCCTCAACCAAAATCTTGGTGAAACCTGATAGGATTGTTCCTAGGATGGTTTTGATCTTTTAATAGGAATTTTCTGTTTTTCAGATGAGACCTTAGGACTCTTTCCCTTTTTTTCATTTTCTTCTTTGATGGAGCCATTTTACCTGTGAAAGCACAGAAATGAGGAACCAACAACTTCAATTTTTTTTTCAAATATAAAGAAAGAAAACAAAATACCTAAACCAAAATTTAGGAACCTAATTCCTAAGCCTAAATCCTAAACACAAAACTAAACATTAAAGTAAACTAAACTAAACATAATGTTAAACTAACAAAACAAACTTACAATTTCAGAATATGTACAACACACTCTAAGAGGGTACAAAAGAAATTAGAAGCCAAACAGTGAATGAAAGTGTGTGAGCCGCATAATGTGTGGCAATATTATCACTGTGAAAAAATTGAAATAATGCTCTCTGAAAGGGAACAAACAGTTGCAGATCATATTTACAAACAATGCAAGGAAGTACAAAATTTTCATGAGTATTTTATCAAGCACAGTCCAAGCATTGAAAGCAAAATCATCACTCATTTTTTTTTTCAAAAATAATATTTCACAGTGCAGATAGAATCAACAAAATTGCACATTTCCAACTATTCTCACAGTGTAGACTAAGTACTCAATCAGCCAATCACTCTTTTATTTACTAATATGATAAAGAAAAGGAAGAATGAATATACCTGTGAAGCCCTAAAATTGTATGCTCAATGACAACCCTGTGAACCACTCCTTTCAAAAAGTACCAGCCGTGAACAGCCCCCTAGCAAAGAATAGGAACGAAGGGCGAAAAAGAACAGCGCACAGCGGAATAGAGAATAGGAACGGAGGGGTTGAAATGAGCAAACCAACTTTGCCAAGCAAATGTGCACGTATTCTCTGTGCAAAGCAATTGTACTACACGTAGTAGAAAAATCGTGAGAGATGGATGGTGAGAAGGAATGGAACAGAGGTTGGGGAAATGGATGAACAACGCGCGGAGGAATAGTGCACAGTTAAGCAAGCGGTACTGTGGCAGAGGGTTTGTGTGAATGAAACAGGGAAAGGAAAGCTGTGTTAAGCGAATGGATTTGTCCCAAACAGATTCAGATGTGCGCAGAAAGAAGGAAACAGTGATTTGATGAAACTTGAATGAAAAATGCACAGGAAAAGGCACTTGCAGAGTTTGTGCGAAGTGGGATGGTGGAAAAAAAATGAAAGAGACAGTGATGAGGAGCGGTGAAAAGGACTTTCTTGATGAAGATGATCTAAATGAAGATGCACAAAAGGGAAGAAGAAGAAGACGATGGGGTTTGGAATGAGAAAGAGCGAAGGAAAGGGAAAATTCAGAGAATAGCGTATAGAAGAAGGAAAAGAAACAGGAAAAAAAAACTTAAGATTTTTTTATTATTATTTTTTTATATATATACAAAGAAAAGAAAACTGAACAAAAAATAAACTTTTTATTTTTATTTTTATTTTATTTTTCTTATGAGAGGTGATGGCTGTTAAAACTGAAGGAAGAAATCGTGTCTACACATGAGAATTGTAGTGTCCTCAAACTTACACAGAGAGTACCTACTGTCACGAGTTTCTTCAAATTTGCTTTTTAATTTTCGTGTCCCCACACTAGTGCAAGCTTGTGAAGACACGACCCTGACAGAAACATTTCAAGGCAGTTGCATAATTTCTTCAATTTCCTGCAATACAATACCACTTGTTAGTCATGTAATTACAATCAAACAAGTAGCAAACTATCACAGTACCTTTAATTCTCTAAAATTGAACTATTTCTAACAAAACAAATCCTATGAATTAACACTAAGTTCCTAATCTATTAAAGAAAAACAGAAAATTATTGCTACAACTACTGGTTTTGCATTAATGCTCAATTCATGGAGGATCATTCAAATAGACAATTGACTTCCCTTTTTCAACTCCACCTCCAAGATATATTTTAAGCCTTTGACCATTCACTTTAAATGTCCTTCCAGATGAAGGATCTTGGACTTCAATAGCTCCAAAAGGTGATACTTCTTTCACAATAAAGGGGCCAGACCATCTAGATTTCAATTTTCCAGGAAAGAATTTCAATTTAGAATTGAACAAAAGTACTTGTTGTCCTGGATAAAAGCTTCTCTGCAGAATTTGTTTATCATGAAAAGTCTTGGTCCTTTGCTTATAAATGGTAGCATTTTCATAAGCTGACTGATGAAATTCTTCTAGCTCATGTAATTGCAAGATTCTTTTTTCACCAGCTTCTTTAAAATCACAATTCAGAATCCTTATTGCCCAATAAACTTTGTATTCCAACTCCAAAGGTAAGTGACAAGCCTTTCCAAACACTAACTGATATGGAGACATACCAATAGGTGTTTTAAAAGTGGTTCTATAAGCCCAAAGAGTATCATCCATTTTCTTTGCCCAATCTTTTCTTGAATTGCTGACAACTTTTTCTAGGATTCTCTTCAATTCTCTGTTTGAAACTTCCACCTGGCCACTAGTTTGTGGATGGTAAGGTGTGGCCACTTTATGCTTGACATTGTACTTACTTAACACAATTTCAAGTTGTTTGTTACAAAAATGAGAGCCTCCATCACTGATGAGGACTCTTGGTACATCAAATCTTGAGAAGATGTGTTTCTTAATAAATGCAATAACAACTTTGGCATCATTGGTTCTTGTTGGAGTGGCTTCCACCCACTTAGAAACATAATCTACTGCCACTAATATGTATTCATTGGAGTAGGATTATGGGAATGGTCCCATAAAGTCAATACCCCACACATCAAAAAGTTCCACTTCCAAATATTAGTAAGAGGCAATTCAAATCTTTTAGAAATGTTACCACTCCTCTGACATTGATCACATCTTTCTACATATTCCTTGGAATCCTTAAAAAGAGTAGGCCAGAAGAAACCTGACTGAAGAACTTTTGCAGCAGTTCTTTTTCCACCAAAATGTCCACCATAATCTGAATTATGACATTGCCACAATATTTGTTGTTGTTCTTCTTGAGGAACACATCTTCTAATCAGCCCATCAACTCCAATCTTGAAAAGAAATGGCTCTTCCCAAAGGTAAAATTTGCTGTCATGGAAAAGCTTCTTTTTCTGCTGCCATGTCAAACCTTCTGGAACGATATATGCAGCCTTGAAATTGGCCATATCTGCATACCATGGGGTGAGAGACACAAAAAACAATCTTTCATCTGGAAATTCTTCTTTGATAGGCACTCCATCATTGTTTACTCCTTCTATATCAAGTCTTGACAAATGATCAGCAACTTGATTCTTCTTGCCTTGCTTGTCTTTAATTTCCAAGTCAAATTCTTGTAGGAGTAAAATCCATCTCAGCAATCTTGGCTTTGTTTCCTGTTTAGACAAAAGATATTTCAAATTCGAATGGTCAGTATAAACTGTAACCTTAGCACCAATCAAATATGAACGAAATTTGTCAAAGGCAAAGACAATTGCTAAAAGTTCTTTCTCAGTTGTTGCATAATTCACTTGAGCACTATTGAGAACTTTACTAGCATAATATATTACATGCAAAAGTTTGTCTTTCCTTTGTCCTAAGGCAACACCTATAGCAAAATCACTAGCATCGCACATTAATTCAAATGGTAAATTCCAATCAGGTGCAGTGATTATAGGTGCAGAAATCAATTTTTCTTTTAATGTTTTAAATGCAGTTAAGCACGAATCATTAAAATCAAATACTGCATCTCTCTCTAAAAGATCACACATGGGTTTAGAGATCTTAGCAAAATCCTTAATGAATCTTCTGTAAAACCCAACACGTCTAAGGAAACTTCTCACTCCTTTAACATTTATTGGAGGAGGAAGTTTTTCTATCACTTCAATCTTTGCCTTGTCTACTTCAATGCCTTTTGAAGAGACACTATGTCCTAGAACAATACCCTCATGCACCATGAAGTGACATTTTTCCCAATTCAATACAAGATTGGTCTCTTGGCACCTTTTCAAAACACAAGAAAGGTTAGACAAGCAATTATCATAAGATGAACCAAATACAGAAAAATCATCCATGAATATTTCAATGAATCTTTCTACCATATCAGAAAAAATGGCTAGCATGCACCTTTGAAATGTCGCAGGCGCATTACACAAACCAAACGACATCCGACGATAAGCAAAGATCCCATAAGGACAAGTAAAAACTGTTTTTTCTTGGCCCTTAGAATCAACTACAATTTGATTGTAGTCGGAGTATCCGTCGAGAAAACAGTAGTAAGCATGGCCTGCAAGTCTTTCCAACATTTGATCCACAAAGGGCAGTGGAAAATGATCCTTACGGGTAGAATCATTAAGTCTGCGATAATCGATGCACATCCTCCATCCCGTAACTGTCCTTGTAGGGATCAACTCATTCTTTTCGTTCACAACCACTGTCATGCCTCCCTTTTTAGGTACTACTTGCACTGGACTAACCCATTTGCTGTCTGAAATTGGGTAGATGATATCGGCATCCAGTAGCTTGATGACTTCTTTTTGAACAACCTCCTTCATGGTTGGGTTTAGTCTTCTTTGTGGTTGCACAACAGGTTTGAAATTTTCTTCTAACAGAATTTTGTGCATGCAGAATGCAGGACTTATACCTTTCAAATCTGAAATTGTCCATCCTATAGCTGATTTGTGAGCTCTCAAAATGCGCAGCAACTTCTCTTCTTCTTGCTCATTTAGTGCACTGCTTATTATCACTGGATAATTATTATTGTCACCAAGAAAAGCATAGCAGAGATGAGATGGCAATTGGTTCAACTCAACTTTTGGACTCACTTCTTCTTTATTTTCTGTTTTCAACTCTTCTTTAGGTGGAACATTGATAAGCAAAGGAGAATTAGCATCTAAATGTGCTAAGCAATCATTCACTTCTTTCTCATTGTTATTAGACCTTGATTGTTTAGAAGTGATCAATACATGCTCCAAGGTAGAATCAAAGTCATGCTTCTTGAGAAATTTTGGTATCAAAGAATCAACGATATCCACTCTCATACAATGAGAATCTTCAGCTGGATGTTTCATGGCTTCAAAGACATTGAATATCACCTTCTCATCTTGAACACTCAACATGAGTTCACCTTGTTGAACATCAATTAAAGCCCTTCCTGTTGCAAGAAAAAGTTTGCCCAAAATGAGAGGTATTGCAGCATCTTCTTCCATATCTAAAACCACGAAATCAGCTGGAAAAATGAATTTGTCTACTTTTACCAACAAATCCTCAACCACACCAAATGGATATTTGATAGATCGATCTGCAAGTTGTAGTGACATCATGGTTGGCTTGACTTCTTTAATCCCAAGTTTCTTCATCGTAGACAAAGGTATTAGGTTGATGCTTGCACCTAGATCACAAAGTGCCTTTCCAATCTGCATGTTACCAATAACACAAGGTATGATGAATGAACCTGGATCCTTAAGCTTTTGAGGTAACTTCCGCTGCAAAATTGCACTGCATTCTTCTGTTAATGCAACAGTCTCATCCTCTTTAATTTTCCTCTTCTTTGAAAGAAGTTCTTTCATGAATTTCGCATAAGATGGCATTTCTTCCAATGCTTTAGCAAATGGAATGTTGATCTGTAGCTTTTTGAATACATCCAGAAACTTTGAAAACTTCTTTTCATCTCCTTGCTTTTGCAGCCTTTGTGGGAATGGAACATGAGCATATGAGGAGATTGGTTTTGGCTTCACAGCTTCTTCAAATAATTGTTTCTTGGATTTCCTTTTTTGGTGTATCTTGATCTATCTTTTCTTGAATTTTTTAAGGTTGAAGGGAACTATCATTTGAAGAGCTTTCCATTTCCTTTTCCTTATTTTCTGAATCCGAGCATTCTTTTACTACACCATCAATCTTCCTTTCTTTTTCATTTTGCATCCTTTCATCTTCCTGTATCTTCAGAGATTGAGGAGTTATAACCTTCCCACTTCTTGTAATAATTGCTTTACACTGTTGTTGTGGGTTGACAATTGTGTCTCCTGGAAAATTTCCAATTGTTCTTTGATTTAATTGATTTGACAGTTGTCCTATTTGATTCTCCAGATTCTTGATAGATGCATCATGATTCTTGAAACTTGCTTTTGTTTCTTGAATAAAATTCCTTGTTTCTTGCATCATAGCATTAGAATTGGATCTTGTCTCCTGCATAAACAAAGCATTTTCCTCTGTTAGTTTGAGAAGAGCTTTTTCTAAAATGGAAAATTGATTAGATTGAGATTCAGGTGTAGCTTGGGATATTTGCTGCCCAAAACTCCCCCCTTGTTGAGAATTAACATTGCTTGATTGAGAATAAGGCTGTCTCATAGAAAAATTCTGATTGAATCTATTATTTTGATGAAATGGTTGCCTTGGAGCGAAATTGGGCTGTCTTTGATTATTTGACATGAATTGCACTTGTTCCAAATCTTGTTGTGGAAAAGCTTCTTCCGGAATATCGCAAGCTCCATTAGGGTGATTTCCTTGACAAAAATCACACACTAAATGAACTTGTTTCTTTGACTCCAAGTATATTCCATCAAGCTTTGCTGTCAAAGAACTCAACTATTTAGCAAGCTATTGGTTTTGAGCCATCAATGCATCAACATTATTGAGCTCTAAAACTCCTCTTTTAGAAGACTTTCTTTCCCTTGTTACTGTTGAGTCTAAAAAATATCAGAAGGTAAATTATGATTTTTTAGATAGCTCACTTCCCAAGTTTTAATGCTTAACAAATTTGGGTTAAAATATTTATCATAGATGCATAAACGTTTAATGATTTATCTATGATTTCAGCAAGCCATTCTGAACTTATATAAAGACTGACTGAAGTGCCTTCAACCTGTCTAAAGTATTAAGCCTTCTGAAGGATCAACCTGTCTGAAGTGTTGAAGCCGTCTGAAGTGCTCAACCTGTCTGAAGTATTGAAGCCATCTGAAGTGCATCAACCTGTCTGAAGTGTTGAAGTCGTCTGAAGTCTCTTTAATGACGTGGCACTCTTTGCTGAAGTTTGTGAAGACATCTCTGAAATTCTGCTAGGTCAAGCGTTCTCTGCTGCACGTACCTTTCCAACGATATTTATGGCAAGGAACACAGAGACCTTTCCTGGTATTTTTTGAATTTCATACACCATTGAGGAAATGTCTGCAATGCAGTCTTTGCAGCAACAACAGTGGCAGCTTTTTGTCAGCAGCAACCTTGTACCGTGTCAGAGAAATCAGATCTCTCAGAAGCATGTCTCACAACGGATTAAATAGCATTTAATGCTATCTCTAAACGGTGGTATTTTAACGGATTGAAGTTTCAACAGATTGAAGATTGGTTATAAATACCTCTTCATGAAGACCATCAAAAGTTAGTGATTTCAAATACAAGAAAGCTTAAGAGAAACTTTACGCTGCAAGTTTTTACTCTGTAAAAACACTCTAAAATTATTCTCATTGTACATCATTTGTATATCCTGAGCATACCTCAGTTTTTATTGTACATTGTATCTATTTAAGCTTCAAACTTGTGTAGTTTAAAAGCTTAGACATATTTCTTTGTAAAAATTGTCTTTGAGCCTGGAGAGGCTTGACTGTAAAAGAATACTTGGTTGTAGAGCCTGAAGAGGCTTGACTGTAAAAGAATACTTGGTTGTAGATGTAACATCCCAATCTTTTGATAAGTTAATTGTGAGATTTATAGGTTAATTGTGTAGTTAGAACATTAGGGACTAAGAGAAAGGAAGTAGGAATAGGTAAAAGTTGAGTATAGTGGATTACTAGGACTTAACCTTTGAGTTTGGTCACTGGTAATCGATTACCATGAGCTGGTAATCAGTTACTAGAGAGTTTGGATCATGGTAATCGATTACAGGAGCTAAGTAATCGATTACCAGAAGGTCTGGCCCCTAGTAATCGATTACATAACCCTTGTAATCGATTACCAGCAACCTGGGTTCTTAGTAATCGATTACCAAAGGTGGTAATCGATTACCAGGTTCCCAGAAGGGGTTCTTAGGCTATTTTTGCCTTCAGTAATCGATTACCAGGGTTTGATAATCGATTACTGAGCGAAAATATATATACCCAGGACGCGAAATTCATCAGAATTTTGAGAGAAAACCTAATTTTAGAGAGAGAAGGAGCGGGTCTAGAGAGAGGAAGTGCCGGAACGAAGTAGAAACGTCGGAACGAAGCTAGGAATCACATCTCTTCCATCTAAACTACTTGGATTTCTTCTTTGTGTGAGTAATTCTCACTTAATTGCTAGAATTAGGAATTGGTCTCCAACCCATGAACCCCTTTCTTTCTCTTCCAATTCTCTGATTTTACTTGATATTATTGTTTGTTTGTGATTGTGTATGATTGTTTGAGCAATGGGAGTGATTTTAATCGGTTAGAAACGGATCGATTCTTGATGATCGTTAGTTTCGAAACTTTCGAAATTCTCGAAAGTTTCGAAACTCTCGAAACGTCGAAACGCTCCGTTCTTTTCGATTAAACTTGTTCCGGAATGATAAACTAAGGATTGGAAATCAATTTGGATATCGGAATTGATGAGTATACATTGGGATTGTCGTTCGACACCGAATCTCCTTGGTTTCGAAAGGTTCGAAGTGTAGAAATTGTCGAAACCAACGAGATTACGATATTTATCAATTCCAAGTGTCTAAATTGGTTGTTCGATTTAAGTTTAAAGATTCAAGGGCTTTGGTCAAATAAGAGGGCTTCGGCCTAAGTGAGGGTGGGATTCGTCCCCGGGGGAGATATCCCCCGTAGTTCGAGCTCAAGTCTAACTCTGTAATGTGATGTGTACATGGCCTAGTGGCAAAGCATACAAGAGCATCCTTATGCATTTGTTAAGTTATGAATCATGAATGGAATGTCTTATTTGTCATGAATAACTGTCCTGCATACATGCATAGAGATTTATTCACTGAGATTTTTATCTCACCACGCGTTATGTGGATTATAGATGTCCAGGTGCCTCCTCCTCCTCGGAATGCACAACCATGAGATGGTTATGGTGTTTGTGGAAGATGACTGTGCCCTTTATTTTGGAGTATTGTATTTGAATGTGACTTATGTATCTTTTTCTTATAATTCAAGTAATGTAGCCTAGTAGTTAGTAGAATTATGAAATTGGACATGTAATAGACCCTTTGGTGTACTGTTGATGTAAGAGAAACTTTATTTGTAAATTGAACCCTTTTGGTATGTAAGGACTTGTAGAAGTCACTCTAACTTAGTTGTAAAATGGACTGTTATGTGAGTGAATGGGTAGAATGATGTTTAGTTTAAAAGACTTCAAGTTATATATTGTTTACTTTAAATTATCTCGATCTGTTGGAATTGTGGATGATTTATAGAACGGGTCGATATTGAAATGAAACATTATAAATTCGAAGTCAAGAATTTGGTTTCCAACGGATCAAATTCTTGCTTATGAAATTTAAGGTGTGACATTTTGGTATCAGAGCAGTTCAATCCAATTGGACTATGAGATTAGGATTTTTTGTGGTTTGTTAATAATTTTATATGTATTTTTTTATGAATTGAGAGACTGATCACCTCAATATTTGCTTTATGATATGTAGAGAATTATGGCAGGCAACAGAAAGGGTAGGTCAAGGGTAGATCGTTCTTCTCCACCTTCTTCACCTTCACCTGAACCGGTCCCAGATCCGATGGTGGCAGCTCTTCAGGTACTCACCCAAATGATGGGAAATCAGGCAGCTACCAACACATCAATCTTGCAAGAGTTAGCTCGGCAACGACCGGAACAACCACCACCCACCTTGGATGTATTCTCTGTTGGATTGTCTGAATTCAGGAAGCATAACCCTCCACAATTCAATGGGGTGTATGATCCTGATGTGGCGGCTAGGTGGCTTAAAGACTTGAACAGAATTTTTGAAGTTATGAAGTGTGCTGATGAAGTTAAGGTGAATTTGGCAGTGTATATGATGAGAGGAGAAGCTGAGGATTGGTGGAGGACGGCTAGGCTACAAACGGCGGAGGCGGAGACTCCTTTAACTTGGGAGGCCTTTCAAAGCCTGTTCTTGGAGAAGTATTTCCCAGCAACTATAAAAAGACAAAAAGAAGCGAAGTTTCTACAGCTTACACAAGGGGAGATGTCAGTGGGACAATATGTGTCAAGGTTTGAAGAATTATCGAAGTTTTCTCGTTACCTTCAGGAAGTAAATGATGAAGAATGGAGATGTACTCAGTTTGAGGGGGGATTAAGGCCAGAGATCATTGATCGAGTGGCGGCGTTGGAGATTAGAATTTTTTCCACACTGGTAAGCAAGTGTTACATAATAGAGAAGAATTACAAAGGAGTGATGGCACCTTCTATACCACAAGATGTCAAGGGGAAAAGGAAGATAGAAACTAGTAATTAGAACAAGAATTTCAAACCAAAATGGCAAGGTAGACAACCTGTGACGGTTCAACCATCTCAACCTAGGGATATTCGGGTATGCACTAAGTGTGGGAAGGAACATTTGGGAGCATGTTTAATAGGGAAGAATGTGTGTTATCATTGCAAACAAACCGGTCACTTCAAGAAGGATTGCCCAAGACTCAAGGAAATTCAAAAGCCTCAATCAACTGGAAGAGTTTTTACCCTCAGTGGTCAGGCGGCGAATTCTTCTGATAATCTGTTAAGAGGTAATTGCACCCTAGGGGAGGAGACTTTAATTGTATTGTATGATTCGGGAGCATCACATTCCTTTGTGTCCCTTGATTGTGTAAATAGACTGAAATTGTTCACCACTTCTTTACCTTATATTCTCAATGTTGTTACTCCTGCTAAAGAATCCATATCCACTTCTCTTATATGTATGAATTGTTCATTGATCATTCAAGAAAAAGTTTTTAGTGTGGACCTGATATGTTTGCCTTTGACTGGTATTGATATTATTCTGGGAATGAACTGGTTATCTTCCAATCAAGTGTTGTTAGATTGTTTTAATAAAAAGGTTGTGTTTCCTGATTGTCCTGTTTTTCATAAAGAAAAGTTGTCTATTCTGTTGTCTAGTGTTTCCCAAATTTCCCAAAGTATCAATGACGGGAGTGAGTGTTTTCTTTTGTTGCTTTCCTTAAAGTTAGAAGCAAAATCTGATTTGAATAATGTAGCTACGGTTCGGGAGTTTCAGGACGTTTTTCCTAATGAGATCCTAACCTTACCACCTGAGAGAGAGGTAGAGTTCACCATAGATTTGTTGCCAGGTTCAGGACCCATTTCTAAGGCACCCTATAGAATGTCCCCCTTAGAGCTTAGTGAACTTAAGAAACAATTAGAAGAATTGTTAGGAAAAGGGTTCATTAGGCCTAGTGTCTCTCCTCGGGGGGCTCCAGTGTTGTTGGTAAAGAAAAAGGATGGGAGTATGAGGTTATGTGTAAATTTTAGGCAGTTGAACAAGATTACAATTAAAAACAAATACCCATTGCCTAGAATAGATGATCTTTTGGATCAACTTAGAGGTGCTTCTGTATTTTCCAAAATAGATTTGAGATCAGGATATCATCAGATTAGGATAAGGAAGGAAGATATTCATAAAACCGCTTTTCGAACTAGATATGGACACCACGAGTATTTAGTGATGCCATTCGGTGTTACTAATGCTCCAGCAGTGTTTATGGATTACATGAATCGAATCTTCCGACCTTTCCTAGATAAATTTGTGGTTGTGTTCATCGATGATATCTTAATCTACTCGTCTAGTTTGGAAGATCATGAGAAACACTTGAGGTTGGTGTTAGAAGTTTTAAGGGAAAGGAAATTGTTTGCCAATCCAAACAAATGTGAGTTTTGGCTAAACAAAGTCCATTTCCAAGGTCATGTCATTTCTGTAGAGGGAGTGTCAGTTGACCCTAGTAAGGTAGAGTCAGTTCTTGAGTGGGAAAGACCTAGGACTGTTACGGAGATTAGGAGTTTTCTAGGGTTAGCCGGTTATTATAGGAGGTTCATTAAGGGCTTCTCTCGCTTAGCTTTACCTCTCACCAAGTTGACTAGGAAGGACCAAGCCTTCGTGTGGGATAGTGATTGTGAGCATAGTTTCTTGGAACTAAAACATAGATTGACCAGTGCCCCGGTGTTAGCATTACCTGATGTGTCTAGAACCTTTGAGGTATTTTGTGATGCCTCTGGGAAGGGACTAGGAGGTGTCTTAATGCAGGATAGGAGAGTAGTAGCTTATGCATCTAGGCAGTTGAGGCCTCATGAGGAAAATTATCCTACCAATGATTAAGAATTAGCTGCTGTGGTTTTTGCCCTAAAAATTTGGAGGCATTACCTGTTTGGTGTAAGGTTTGAGGTCTTTAGTGATCATAAGAGTTTGAAATACCTCTTTGATCAAAAGGAACTCAACATGAGGCAAAGAAGATGGATGGAGTTTTTGAAAGATTTTGACTTTGAGTTAAAATACCACCCAGGTAAGGCCAATGTAGTGGTTGATGCTCTTAGCAGGAAATCCTTGTATGTGTCATCATTGATGATACAAGAGATGGGTCTCCTAGAGAAGTTTAGGGATTTGAACTTAAGTGTGGAGTTTGGGGTAGGTAGCATTCAGATGTACAGATTAGAACTTTCCAGTGAGTTTCAAACTCTAATTAAGGAGGCTCAGGATTTGGATCCTGATCTTCAGGGTAAGATGGGGCAAATAGGATTTTCCAGGTCAGGTGAGGGATTAATTCTTTTCCAGGGAAGAATTTGTATCCCTAAGGGGAGTAGAGTTAAACAGCAGGTGTTAGAGGAAGTTCATAAGGGTAAGATGTCTATACATCCTGGTTCCACCAAGATGTATCAGGATTTGAGGAAAAGTTTTTGGTGGGTAGGTATGAAGAGAGAAATAGCTGAATTTGTGTCTAAGTGCCTCACTTGTCAACAAGTGAAGGTGGAACACCAGAAACCATCTGGAGTTCTGTTAACCTTGGAAATTCCTGAGTGGAAATGGGAAAGCATAGCTATGGACTTTGTGGTGGGTCTACCTCGAGTCCAAGCAGGGTTTGATACCATTTGGGTCATAGTAGACCGTTTAACTAAGTCAGCCCATTTCCTTCCAGTTAAGAACACTTTCTCCTTGAATAAGTTAGCTGAGTTGTATGTGAGAGAGATTGTCAGGTTACATGGTATTCCTTCTAGCATAATCTCTGATAGGGATCCCAGGTTCACTTCAAGGTTCTGGAATGCACTACACCAGTCATTCGGGACTAAACTTAGGTTTAGCACCGCTTACCATCCTCAGACTGATGGTCAGTCTGAGAGAACCATCCAAACCTTAGAAGACATGTTAAGGGCTTGTTCACTAGAAGAGTCGGGCAGTTGGGATAAGTACCTACCACTTGTAGAGTTTGCCTACAATAACAGTTATCACAGTAGTATAGGCATGGCTCCATATGAAGCTTTGTATGGTAGGAAGTGTAGGTCCCCTGTTTGTTGGCATGAGGTGGGTGAGAAAGCTCTATTAGGTCCAGATTTGGTCCAAGAAACTTCTGATAAGATTAGGATGATTAGGGAAAAACTTGTAACCGCCCAGAGCCGTCAAAAAAGCTATGCTGATAAAAGAAGAAAAGAACTAGAGTTTGAGGAAGGGGAACATTTGTTTTTTAAAATAACTCCTGTTATTGGCTTAGGGAAATCTGTGAAATCTAAAAAGTTGAGTCCCAAATACATTGGTCCCTTTCAAATCTTGCAAAGAATTGGTCCTCTTGCATATAAATTGGCTCTACCACCCCATCTCTCCAAAATACATAATGTGTTTCATGTGTCTAAACTAAGAAAATATGTATTTGATCCTTCTCATGTCTTGTCTTCTGAACCAATACAATTGAAGGACAACCTCACCCTACCTGCCAAACCAATACAGATTATTGACAGAAGTTCCAAGACTCTAAGGAATAGAAACATTCCTTTGGTTAAGGTAGTTTGGGAAGGTTTATCCATAGATGAAGCTACTTGGGAGAAAGAAGATGTGGTCAAGCATCACTTCCCTAATCTCTTTGAATTGTGGTAAGATTTAATACTTGTATTAGTGAAATTTTGGGGGGAAAATTTCTTTAAGGGGGGTAGAATGTAACATCCCAATCTTTTGATAGGTTAATTGTGAGATTTATAGGTTAATTGTGTAGTTAGAACATTAGGGACTAAGAGAAAGGAAGTAGGAATAGGTAAAAGTTGAGTATAGTGGATTACTAGGACTTAACCTTTGAGTTTGGTCACTGGTAATCGATTACCATGAGCTGGTAATCGATTACCAGAGAGTTTGGATCATGGTAATCGATTACAGGAGCTAAGTAATCGATTACCAGAAGGTCTGGCCCCTAGTAATCGATTACATAACCCTTGTAATCGATTACCAGCAACCTGGGTTCTTAGTAATCGATTACCAAAGGTGGTAATCGATTACCAGGTTCCCAGAAGGGGTTCTTAGGCTATTTTTGCCTTCAGTAATCGATTACCAGGGTTTGGTAATCGATTACTGAGCGAAAATATATATACCCAGGACGCGAAATTCATCAGAATTTTGAGAGAAAACCTAATTTTAGAGAGAGAAGGAGCGGGTCTAGAGAGAGGAAGTACCGGAACGAAGTAGAAACGTCGGAACGAAGCTAGGAATCACATCTCTTCCATCTAAACTACTTGGATTTCTTCTTTGTGTGAGTAATTCTCACTTAATTGCTAGAATTAGGAATTGGTCTCCAACCCATGAACCCCCTTCTTTCTCTTCCAATTCTCTGATTTTACTTGATATTATTGTTTGTTTGTGATTGTGTATGATTGTTTGAGCAATGGGAGTGATTTTAATCGGTTAGAAACGGATCGATTCTTGATGATCGTTAGTTTCGAAACTTTCGAAATTCTCGAAAGTTTCGAAACTCTCGAAACGTCGAAACGCTCCGTTCTTTTCGATTAAACTTGTTCCGGAATGATAAACTAAGGATTGGAAATCAATTTGGATATCGGAATTGATGAGTATACATTGGGATTGTCGTTCGACACCGAATCTCCTTGGTTTCGAAAGGTTCGAAGTGTAGAAATTGTCGAAACCAACGAGATTACGATATTTATCAATTCCGAGTGTCTAAATTGGTTGTTCGATTTAAGTTTAAAGATTCAAGGGCTTTGGTCAAATAAGAGGGCTTCGGCCTAAGTGAGGGTGGGATTCGTCCCCGGGGGAGATGTCCCCCGTAGTTCGAGCTCGAGTCTAACTCTGTAATGTGATGTGTACATGGCCTAGTGGCAAAGCATACAAGAGCATCCTTATGCATTTGTTAAGTTATGAATTATGAATGGAATGTCTTATTTGTCATGAATAACTGTCCTGCATACATGCATAGAGATTTATTCACTGAGATTTTTATCTCACCACGCGTTATGTGGATTATAGATGTCCAGGTGCCTCCTCCTCCTCGGAATGCACAACCATGAGATGGTTATGGTGTTTGTGGAAGATGACTGTGCCCTTTATTTTGGAGTATTGTATTTGAATGTGACTTATGTATCTTTTTCTTATAATTCAAGTAATGTAGCCTAGTAGTTAGTAGAATTATGAAATTGGACATGTAATAGACCCTTTGGTGTACTGTTGATGTAAGAGAAACTTTATTTGTAAATTGAACCCTTTTGGTATGTAAGGACTTGTAGAAGTCACTCTAACTTAGTTGTAAAATGGACTGTTATGTGAGTGAATGGGTAGAATGATGTTTAGTTTAAAAGACTTCAAGTTATATATTGTTTACTTTAAATTATCTCGATCTGTTGGAATTGTGGATGATTTATAGAACGGGTCGATATTGAAATGAAACATTATAAATTCGAAGTCAAGAATTTGGTTTCCAATGGATCAAATTCTTGCTTATGAAATTTAAGGTGTGACAGTAGAGCCTGAAGAGGCTTGACTAAAAAAAGAATACTTGTAATCTTGGTGAAGATTAAGAGAAAATCCAAGTGCTAGTTGGCATTGGGACTGGACGTAGCTCACAGTGGTAGTGAGTGAACCAGGATAATTTCCCTGGCTAAGTTTTCTTTCCCTTATCTCTTGTCAATTTATTTATACTAATCCAAGGGTGTTGAAAACTGTTCTGATAATTTTAAAAGCAAGAAATCGTTTAAAAGTTTTTTTTTTCAGAACCCTTCTTAAGAAACTTCAGACAGCCTCTTAAACTTGTCTGAAACTGTTTTAAACTTAGCCATTTGCGAAAAGCTTCCATAAATTATTAAGAAACACTATTCAACCCCCCTTCTAGTGTTTCCCTGTGTTTCTACAGTTGGTATCAGAGCTCAACTCAGGGTTGAGCACCTTACAAGTGTTGAGAACTAAAGATCCCGATGGAAGCTTCCAACAACAGGTAGTACATCACTGAAGGAGCCTCTATCACAAGACCCCCAACATTCAATGGAGTGGACTACCACTATTGGAGGGATCGTATGAAGTTGTTCATTGAGAGCAACAACATTGATGTTTGGGATGTGGTCACTGATGGAGACTATGTGCCTATGCATAATGGAGTGCCAATACCTAAGGCTGAATGGACCTTAGAGCAGAATGCTAGAGTTTAGTTAAATGCTAAAACCAAACTCTATCTGATATGTTCTCTGAACAAATCAGAGTATGAGAAGGTTCATGGATGTTCATCTGCCAAGGAGATTTGGGATACACTTGCAGCCGCCCATGAAGGGACTGAGACTGTCAAGCAATCCAAAATCAGCATGCTCATACATCAATATGAGATGTTCAAGATGGAAGAATCTGAAACCATAGATCAAATGTTTGGGAGGTTTCAGACTATAACTAATGGACTCAGGTCTTTAGGTAGGACTTTTGAATCTGGAGATAATAATAGAAAGATTCTGAGAAGTTTGCCAAAGTCCTGGAGACCCAAAGTTACAGCCATTCAAGAGGCCAGAGACTTAAACTCTCTTAGAATGGAAGAACTGTTGGGATCTCTCAAAGTTCATGAGCTTGAACTTGGGGAAGATGACATCAAGAAGAAATCACTGGCATTAAACTCCAAAGCCAAACAACCTAGGCATGGTAGCATGAAAGCTATACAAGCTGAGGAAACTTCAGAAGCAGATGAAGATTCTGAAGATAGCTCAGAAGATGATGATCTTGCTCTTCTCAGCAGGAAAATCAAGAGGATGCTGCAGAACAGAGGAAAGTTCAGAAAGAACCAACCCTCAACCTCTAAATTAGGTAAGTTAGGTAAGGATTCTCATGATGACAAAATCATATGCTATGAGTGTAAATAGCTAGGTCATATGAAGGCTGAATGTCCAAGACTGAAGAAGAACAACTTCAAAAAGAAGAAGTTCTTCAAGAAGAAGAAGGGTCTGATGGCAACATGGGAGGATCTTGATGAGTCTACCTCAGAAGAAGAGGAAGACACTTCAGAAGAGGCCAACTTGTGTCTCATGGCCAGCCTGCCCTCATCAGATAGCTCAGAATCTGAGGTATTTCCCTCAACTCTTCAAGATATGTATGATGACCTGATGGAACGTTCCAAAGAACTCTTCCAAGAGTATAAGAATCAGTCCAAGGCCCACACAGAAATGTGCAGTAAATATGAGGCTCTTGAGATAGAAAATATTATGCTCAAGGAGAAAATTCATGGGACTGAAAGCAACAGTGTTCACAAACTGTCTCTAAAGAAAACAAAAAACTTCAGAAACAAGTTGAGGAACTGACAAAAGACTTAGCTAAATTTGTCAAAGGAACAGAAAACCTTAACAGATTGCTTGGAAATCAAAGGCATTCTCTTGACAAAAGTGGATCAGGCTTTTGTGATCATGATACTTCTGAACCTCATATTTTCAACAATTTTACTAAAGGCAAAAAGAAAACTATTGGGTGTTCTCACTGTGGCAAGCCTGGACACAATGTGGCTCAGTGCAAACACAAGGGAAAAGCAAAACCCAAATCTAACAAGAAAGGACCCAAAAGAATATGGGTACCTAAGAACTTGATCATTCCTGTTGCAGATGTGTTTAACAGGACAAAGGAAACCCCACAAATGGTACCTGGACAGTGGGTGCTCGCGACACATGACAGGAGAAAGGTCTTTGTTCCAAAACCTTAGGCCCAGAGTAGGAGGTGTGGTCACCTTTGGTGGAAATCAGCAAGGAAGGATCACAGGAATAGGGACTGTAGGTATGTCTCCTCTATCCCTTATTAAGAATATTCTTCTAGTAGAGGGACTTCAGCACAATCTACTAAGCATAAGTCAATTGTGTGACAGTGGATATGTGGTCTCCTTTACTAAAGAAGGATGTATAGTCAAAGACTCTCTTGATCAAATCCTTTTTACTGCTAAGAGACACAGCAATGTGTACAAAATTGATCTAGAGGAGTTGGCAAGTCAAAATGTAAAATGTTTTATATCTGTTGAAGATGAAAAACAGATTTGGCACCAAAGACTTGGGCATGCCAGCTTGAGATTAATCTCAAAGTTAGCAAAACACAACCTTGTTAAAGGACTGCCCAAGCTTTCTTACAAATCTGACATTTTATGTGAAAGTCGTCTGAAAGGGAAACAAACAAGACACTCTTTTAAGAGTAAGGATGTTGTTTCCACTAGCAGACCTTTAGAACTGTTACATATTGACTTGTTTGGTCCTATTAGAACATAAAGCATTAGTGGTAAAAAATATGGTTTGGTCATTGTTGATGACTATTCTAGATTCACATGGGTGTTATTCCTAAGAAGCAAGGATGAGACTTTCAGGAATTTCACAATATTCTGCAAGAAGGTACAGAACGAAAAAGGATTATGTATATCTGTTATCAGAAGTGATCATGGTAGAGAGTTTGAGAATGCAAACTTTCAACTGTTCTGTGATGAGAATGAGATCTCACAAAATTTCTTTGTGGCAAGAACACCTCAGCAAAATGGGGTTGTTGAGAGAAAGAACAGAAGCTTGCAAGAAATGGGAAGAACCATGCTCAACTCATGCAATCTACCAAGATCTTTCTGGGCAGAAGCTATTAACACAGCTTGCTACCTTCAAAACAGAATATTGGTAAGAACAATTCTGAAAAAGACTCCTTATGAATTGTGGAAAGGAAGAAAACCCAACATATCATATTTCCACACCTTTGGCTGTGAGTGTTTTATACTCAACACCAAGGATAACCTTGGAAAATTTGATGCAAAATCTGACAAAGGATTTTTCATAGGATATTCTGAAACATCTAAAGCCTATAGAGTATATAACTCTAGAACTTTAACTGTAGAGGAATCAATTCATGTTAAATTCAATGACAAGAAAGAGACTGATAGGGAACTATCAGATCTAGAAGATGATTTTGCAGGAATGGAGCTGAACAATCATGACAACATCAAGGATGAACAGGTGTCTGAAGCACCATCTGTAACTGAACCTCTTCAGACCAATGTTGAGTCTCAGACTGATCTTGTATCACCTCAGAAACCTGACTGGAGATACAAATCACATCATCCAAAAGAGGAAATCATTGGCAGCACTTCAGAAGGAGTTAAGACGAGATCAAAATTCAAGAATCTGAATTCTCTTGCTCTCCTGTCTGAAATTGAGCCAAAGAACATTGATGAAGCTCTGCATGATGAAGGGTGGATCCTAGCCATGCAAGAAGAGCTAAACCAATTTGCTAGGAATGATGTCTGGACACTTGTTCCTAAACCCCATGGGAAAACAATTATTGGAACCAAATGGGTGCTCAGAAACAAGCTGTCTAAAGAAGGAAAAGTAGTCAGAAACAAAGCAAGACTGGTGGCTCAAGGGTACAATCAACAAGAAGGTATTGACTTCACTGAAACCTTTGCCCCTGTTGCTAGATTAGAAGTAATTAGAATTCTTCTCTCTTATGCTGTAAATAATGGCATCAAACTATATCAAATGGATGTCAAAAGTGCCTTCCTCAATGGGTTCATTGAAGAAGAAGTTTTTGTTAGACAACCCCCTGGTTTTGAAGACATTGCTTTTCCTGATCATGTTTTCAAATTGAAAAGGGCTCTTTATGGTCTAAAACAAGCTCCAAGAGCATGGTATGACAGATTGAGCAGTTTTCATATCAAAAATGGTTTTGAAAGAGGAAAAGTAGATACCACTCTTTTTAGAAAACAGTCTAACAAAGATTTTATACTTGTCCAGATATATGTTGATGACATTATATTTGGTTCAACTGATTCTTCTCTATGCAAGGAGTTTTCTGAGCTGATGCAATCAGAATTTGAAATGAGTTTAATGAGAGAACTAAAATTTTTCTTAGGACTTCAAATTAAGCAAGATTTTGATTGTATATGGATCCATCAAGAAAAATATACAAAAGAAATGCTTAAGAAGTTCAACTTGAGTGATTGCAGACCCATGTCCACTCCTATGCATCCCTCTGCATCTTTGAGCAAGGATGACAAAGAAGAACCAGTGAATCAAACTTGTACAGAGGAATGATTGGCTCTTTGTTGTATCTAACAGCAAGCAGACCTGACATAATGTTCAGTGTTTGTCTCTGTGCTAGATTTCAATCAGATCCAAGAACTACTCATTACAAAGCTGTTAAAAGAATTTTTAGATATCTAAATGGTACTACTAATCTTGGTCTATGCTATAAGAGGAGCAAAGATTGCAGGTTAATAGGATACTGTGATGCTGACTTTGCTGGAGATAGAATAGAAAGAAAGAGCACCAGTGGAGGATGTCATTTCTTTGGAAATAACATGATCAGTTGGTCAAGCAAAAGGCAAAGCACTATTGCTTTATCAACAGCAGCAGAATATATCTCAGCAGCAAGTTGTTGTTCACAACTGCTATGGGTTAAGTATCAGCTTGAGGATTTTAATATTCCTATTTCTGCTATACCTGTTCTTTGTGATAATACCAGTGCAATTAATTTATCCAAAAATCCTATTCAACATTCTAGGGCAAAGCATATAGAAATCAAGCATCATTTCATTAGAGACTATGTTCAGAAAGGTGTTCTTGATATTCAGTTCATTGACACAGAGCATCAATGGGCAGATATATTCACAAAACCCCTGGATGAAGATAGATTTAAGTTCATACACAACAATTTAAACATACATGCATTCTCTAAAAATTAATTGTGTATGATGTTGTTTTGCTATCTGAAATTTTAGTGCGTCTGAAATTTCAGTGTGTCTGAAACAGTGACATGTCTAAAATTTTAGGTTGTCTGAAATTTATTTGTGTGTCTGAAATTATCACCTATCTGAAGTAACTGGCTGACGTGGCTATCTGAGATGGTTGAATTCTTTTCTTTTAATATTCTTTTGTCTCTTCCACTTCGCACGTTACCTGAAGTCTGCGCAGCCGGTACAGGGCATCATTGCATCATGGGATTATAAATGCAGGAGTAAGTGTGTCGAAGAAGCCTTACATTCTCTTTCCTCAATATTCGTTTGATCTTTTTCTCTTCTCAAGCAACCGTTTTCTCTCAAAGTCTCTCTGCAACTCAACAATGGCACCCAAGAAGACTTCTGGTGGAAATGTGGTTAGAACCAAGGGAGTGAATCTTGATGAACTTCGCATCTTTGGTATGGATTTAGTTGAGGAGTTTGATGGAGCTGGGTGGAATTATTTCTTCGACCACATTAATTGCTCATGGCATGAACAGAGTGTGGTAGACTTCTGGACGTCTGCTCGAGGTATACCTAACTCTAAGGGAGTGTATGTAAGCATCAAGGCCACTGTTCAAGGAGTTCCAGTTTTTGTTGATGAAGGCATTCTCTCCACAATCACTAATGTTAGGGCTGAGGGTGCAACCTTCACTCCTGGGTGGGAGATGAAGAATGGTGGGCACAAGGTGTTTACAAAGATGTGTATAGAACAGAAGAACCTAAAGAAGTGGATTCCAAGTTCTTGCTAGAGAAGGTCAGAGTTCTTCATGCTATCTTAGGGTGTGCTATAATCCCTAAGAGTGGAAGCAGAAACCATGTCTCAGAACTGGAAAGGCTCTGTCTGATTCACCTGATTCAGAAGAAGAAAGTCAATCTCCCAAGCATCATCATGTTCCATATGCAGAAGAGGATTCGAGACTCTGCTGGAAACTTTCCCCACAATACTCTCATCAAGAAGAGGAACCACCATTGAGATCCTTGAGAAAGAGCTTCAAGGGGATATCAGAAAAGAAGAGTTTAAGCCCTCTAAGCCATCCCCTCAACAGAAAAGGAAGAAGCTCCCTGTCAGGAGTTCAGCAAAGGTGTCTCTGGAAGCTATGAATTTGCACACTCAGACATCTGAACCTGTTCAGAAGGCTTTGCAAAAGCCATCTGAAATTGTGGGTCAGAGTTCTGAAGGTGTAAGAACTCTCTCTCCTAAGCCTACTTCTGAAATAGAAGGAAAGGCTCATGAGGAAGAAGTAGCTAACATTGCTGATCCTGAGGCTTTGACAGCAGCACTTCTGGCTGCATGTCCTTTTGATCCTGAGCTTATTCAAGTAGCAGCACTTGCTACTGCCTTGGAGCAAGAAGAAATGAAGAAGAAGGCTGAGCAAGAAAAGACTGATTATGCACTTGCAGTAGCCTCTCAGCTAGCTCTTGCTGAAGATGAAAGGTTGGCTTCCATTTCTAAAGGGTCCAAGAAGAGAGAGAGATCCAGTGCACAGAAAAGAAGAAAAACAAAAACCAAGTTATTTCAGACAGCTCCTGAACCATCTGTTAGAATCACAAGGAGCATTGCTAGTCAACTAGAGGAAATGGATGAGGCTGGCAAGTATCAAAACTTTGTCAAAGAAAACTTGTTCTTCAAGAGAAGAAGAGAAGAGAAGCAAGCTGAAAAAGAAAAGGAGAAGGAACTTGAGAAAGCTAAACCTCCTGTGAAAAGGATGAGGGTGAGGTTTGATAATGTGACTCCATCACCACCATCATCACCTGAGAAGAAGACAGTAGAGGAGAAAGAAGAAGAATTACCCCCTTCACCTCCCTCATCACCACCATCTTCACCATCATCATCTTCAGAATCCACTCAATCTGAAGCTCCCACAGATGAACTTTAGCAAGGTGACAACTCTGAAGTATGGAAAGGAAGCATGCTACCTGAGCATATAAAGCTAGGACCCAAAAGTAGGGACTTCTTCACAGAGCCTACATTTGATTCTTATGATTTTCCTTTCACCAAGCAAAGTTTTGATGAAGCTGTTGAGGTGCCTCACAAAAAGTATGAGGAACCTTTCCTTGAGAGGGTCAGAGTCCCCAAGTTCCCCAACTTATATGAAGAACTTCAGTTTTTCAGAACTGCTCCCCCCATCTCTCTTCACCATGGACTTATCAAGCATATTGCTGCTGAAGAAAGGGCCAAATATCAAAGTAGATCAGATCAGCTTTATTCAGTGCAGATTGAGAAGATCAGAAAGAGTGGGGTTCCACCTGCTCATAAGTGGGCTCCTCTTAACCCCTTCTCTGATGACTGTCTCAATTTGTCTAATGAAGAATAGTGTTTTGTAAAGCATCTTTCTACAGAAGCTGAACTTTTTGAGAGGGACTACAGGAAGTCTGTTGGTATGAGAGGCTACAGGCCACCTAGAACAATCTCCATCAGGCCAACCATAGAGATTCTGGTGCAACCTGACAGAATTGTTCCTAGGTATCCCCTGGAAGAAGGCCCTGATGACAAGTTCAAGGAACCCAAGGCTTATCCATCTTTCCAGCACAAGTCTGAACCTTTAACTCCATCAGAATGGAAGAAGCTACCTAATCTGATCAAAAGACAAGGTGGAGGATTAGATCACATCTACAGGGATCAGGTTTGGTCATCCTACTGGAAAATCAGAGAGGATGCTAGATCCTCTTCTGGAACTGCAGGACCAGATGCTGACTCCATAACAGACTATGGTACCTCCACAAATGTGCAATATCAGTATATTAGAGGCAGATTCCCCATGTCTGAACCCTTCAATGAAGATTGGCAGCTAATCAACCCTATCAGAACTTTCTTCTTTCCTGTAAGTCATCCAGAAGATTATGGGCTGCATAAAGGATTTGATCTGCTCAGATTCGTTTGTAGGCACATTCAAATCATTCTATATGAAGTGGAGCTGGATCCTGAGGAAGAGAACAGGAAGTTGAGGCTTAAAGTGAAGAGTTTGGAAGAAAGAAATGTCACTCTTGCTGCTAAACAAGATCAAATTCTTCAAGAGCAACAACAAATCAGAAGTGGGCAAGAAGAATTGAAGACTGTTGTCCTTTCTCAGATTGACAAGGCCAAGGATGAAGTGATCTCCTTTTTAAAAGAGGCATTGCTGAAGAATAATGGATAGTCTATGATGTTTAGCCATGTTGTTGTTTACTTCATTTTGAGTGGTTAATTTCTGCTATATGAACTCTTTCGTCTACTAATACATTAAGTTTATTCTCATGAATGCTTTTATCTCAATGTTGTTGCTGTGATTATTTTGTTGTTAACTTCACTTTGTGTTTTTACTGAAGTTATGCTCTGAAATTCCCTTTTGATTGATGACAAAAGGGGGAGTATTAAAACTAACAAAATCTGAAGTAATTACAGGTCTCAGGGGGAGTAATTGATAAGAGTAATTGATCAGAATCCGTTTGAGAAATCATTATCTGAGGGGGAGTTATCTCTTTTTAAATTTATCCTATTTAAAACTCCTTTCAGATTTCTTTATTTTAAACAAATTTGTCATCATCAAAAGGGGGAGAATGTTGAGTCTCAAAAATATCATAAGGTAAATTATGATGTTTTAGATAGCTCACTTCCCAAGTTTTAATGCTTAAAAAATTTGGGTTAAAATATTTATCATAGATGCATAAACGTTTAATGATTTATCTATGATTTCAGCAAGCCATTCTGAACTTATATAAAGACTGATTGAAGTGCCTTCAACTTGTCTAAAGTATTAAGCCTTCTGAAGGATCAACCTGTCTGAAGTGTTGAAGCCGTCTGAAGTGCTCAACCTGTTTGAAGTGTTGAAGCCATCTGAAGTGCATCAACCTGTCTGAAGTGTTGAAGCCGTCTGAAGTCTCTTTAATGACGTGGCACTCTTTGCTGAAGTTTGTGAAGACATCTCTGAAATTCTGCTGAGTCAAGCGTTCTCTGCTGCACGTACCTTTTCAACGATATTTATGGCAAGGAACACAGAGACCTTTCCTGGTATTTTTTGAATTTCATACACCACTGAGGAAATGTCTGCAATGCAGTCTTTGCAGCAACAACAGTGGCAGCTTTTTGTCAGCAGCAACCTTGTACCGTGTCAGAGAAATCAGATCTCTCAGAAGCATGTCTCACAACGGATTAAATAGCATTTAATGCTATCTCTAAACGGTGGTATTTCAACGGATTGAAGTTTCAACGGATTGAAGATTGGTTATAAATACCTCTTCATGAAGACCATCAAAAGTTAGTGATTTCAAATACAAGAAAGCTTAAGAGAAACTTTACGCTGCAAGTTTTTACTCTGTAAAAACACACTGAAATTATTCTCATTGTACATAATTTGTATATCCTGAGCATACCTCAGTTTTTATTGTACATTGTATCTGTTTAAGCTTCAAACTTGTGTAGTTTAAAAGCTTAGACATATTTCTTTGTAAAAATTGTCTTTGAGCCTGAAGAGGCTTGACTGTAAAAGAATACTTGGTTGTAGAGCCTGAAGAGGCTTGACTGTAAAAGAATACTTGGTTGTAGAGCCTGAAGAGGCTTGACTGAAAAAGAATACTTGTAATCTTGGTGAAGATTAAGAGAAAATCCAAGTGCTAGTTGGCATTGGGACTGGACGTAGCTCACAGTGGTAGTGAGTGAACCAGGATAATTTCCCTGGCTAAGTTTTCTTTCCCTTATCTCTTGTCAATTTATTTATACTAATCTAAGGGTGTTGAAAACTGTTCTGATAATTTTAAAAGCAAGAAACCGTTTAAAAGTTTTTTTTCAGAACCCTTCTTAAGAAACTTCAGACAACCTCTTAAACATGTCTAAAACTGTTTTAAACTTAGCCATTTGCGAAAAGCTTCCATAAATTATTAAGAAACACTATTCAACCCCCCTTCTAGTGTTTCCCTGTGTTTGTACAGTTACTGCATGGTTATTTTCAGCCATAACTTCAATCAATTCTTTTGCTTCTTCAGGGGTCTTTTTCCTCAAAGCACCTCCAGCTGCTGCATCCACTTTAGATCTTGTATCTTCATTAAGACCATCACAAAAAGTCCTTATTTGCAGCCATTCAGGTATTTCATTATATGGACACTTTCTTTGTAACTCCTTAAATCTTTCCCAAGCTTCATGTAAAGATTCAGCATCTCTTTGTGCAAAGGAAAGTATCTCTTGCCTCAACTTAGTTGTCTTTGAAGGTGGGAAATATTTGGCCAAAAATTTGGTCTCAAGATCATCCCATGTTGAGATGCTTCCAAGTGGTAGTGAGAGTATCCAACTCTTTGCCTTGTCTCTCAATGATAAAGGAAAGAGCCTCAACTTTAACGCCTCATCGCTAACTCCATTGGTTTTGAACATCTCACAATATGATAGAAAATTCTGTAAATGATCATTAGGATCTTCGAATGCATGTCCATTAAATTGATCTTGCTGAATCAAGTGGAGAAGAGCTGGCTTGATCTCGAAGTTGTTTGTTTGAATTGGAGGTCTCACTATAGGTGCAGAAGTTCTAGAACGAGGTTGTGAGTAATCCTCCAATGTTCTTCTACCTCCATTTCCCATATTAGCCATGATTGGTTGTCTTGATCTTTCTCTCTTTGGTGAAGATAAAGGTGTGGTAGAAACTTGAATGCTTGGTTGTGCTGATGCAATATGCAGTCCCTTTTTAGACTTCCTCTTGAAATGAGCTATAGGGAGTTCAAGCTCTAGATCAAATTCCACTGTAACCTTGTTTTTATTTTTGCCTCGCATACAAAAGAACAACTAAAACAGATTAGAACTGGAATTAAAAACAGAAACAGAATCCAATCTAGAAAATTCACTAAACTATTGATATTGAAACTATCAATCCCCGGCAACGGCGCCAAAAACTTGATGAGAAATTCGGCAAGTGTATCGAATCGTAACAAGTAATATAATGAAAGTAGAGTATCGTCCCACAGAGATTGATAGATCAAGTACCAAATTACAGGGAACTTATCTAGTTAAATAGGAGAAATTCAATTGTATTTAGTAACCTAAGGACTAGTGCAGAATATTAAACCAGAAAGTTAAACCAGAAAGTTGAATTAAGTGTTGAACAATTAACAAGAACACAATATTGATGAAGAACAATATCAACAAATGGTTAGGACTTGGTTCCTTTTAGTTCTCACTCCATGTAAAAGATTAATCAACTCAATTGTTATGATTTAATTCATGATCCAATTCACTTAGATAGTTAAATCCCAATTCTTGGTGAATTAACCCTATATCTACAATCAAGAACCCTAATTCCTTAGGTGAATTCAATTGTGACATGCATTAGCAGTAAGAATTGATACAGATCACACAAGAATTAATTCCTATTCCTAGGTAATTAACTACTCATGTTATTTACTTCAGATCCAAGTTTTCTCCAATTTTCCAATTGTGAGAATCACTCTCAAATTAATCATGCATTGGTTGATCAAGTCAATGAAGCATTAAGATTGGAAGTAAACAATGCAATTACATCATAACAATCTGCATTGAATTCAAAACGAAATTACATGGAGTTTGAACCAAAATTCCCCAATTCCTAACCTAAGAAATTTAGAAATCCATTACAAAAGAGAAGAGAAAAGAGAAGGAAGATGCAAACTCAAGGACGAATTCCATGCAGATGAACCCTAGGCTCCACCTTTGAGTTGAATCTTGAGAGAGAGAGGAGAGAAAAAGAGAGAAAATTCGAGTGAAAGAAGTGAGAAATCTGAAAAATGAAAGGATTCCCCCGCTAAAAATCTAATCAGCAACTATTATAATGTTTCTGCAGAATTCGTGTCCCCACACAAGCCTTGCCATGTTCCCACACGAACATGGCAGAGAGAAAACTTCAATTTTGTAGCCTCTGGAGGTATCGTGTCCTCACACGAAAATAGCTCGTTCCCACACAAGTCTGGCAGAAAGTAATTTCTTCGATTTGGTACCTTTTTTGCCTCAAAATTCACTGTTTGTTTCTTCCAAAGACTTCATAAATGCTTTTCTTCAAACTCTTTTTCTTCTTTTTCAAACAATACCTATAAAAACACCAAATCAATGAAAAATTAGAACAAAATTACTATTATTTACTACAATCACCTAAAATACAAACAAACTCAATTATATACAATTTTAACTACAAATTTACAAAATTATCAACCTAAACAACTAAAAACTACCTAAAAGTAATCCATAAATCTACTACTAAAGTGGATTTATCAAGAAGGAGGGCCTCCCCCTTTTCAGTATGACGGTCAACACCCGTCTCCAGACAATGAGGACACGTCCTCAGCCAACACCTGAAGGATGGGTAGAAGATCTCGGAACCCAAGACGAGGTTGTCGAACGCGAGGGCACATCACAACCACAAATTCAAGCCGGACCTGTTGAAAGCTCTGAGTCGGATCCCAGAGACGAAGTCATACACCGTCTTGAGGACCAACTCAGGGAACTCCAGGAACAACAACAACGAAGGATCCAGGAAAACCACCTCAGAGCAGCCGGAGATCCGGCTGTCAGCCATCTTGAAGAACGCATCCGACACTTGGAACGTAGTATGGGCCCTCAACCCCAACCGTCCACCCATTCCCGTCCCCACTCAGACCGGGACCAAAAATAGGTCTTACAACCCGAACGTCAGAACCTTCATGCACCGTTTCGTCACCCATTCTCCGAGAGGCTCGCTCGAGTCGAGATACCAAAGCATTTCCGGGGAGCTCTTCCCATCGAATATTTCAATGGGACAACAGACCCCGTGAAACACCTGGACGCCTTCACTAATGAGATGCTTTTCATAGGCGCCCCTGAAGCCATGATATGCCGCTCTTTCCCCCGCACCTTAAAGGGAGAAGCCTGGTTCAAGACCCTACCATTGAGATCCATAGACTCTTGGGATGACATGCAGTCCGCGTTCTTGGAACGATTTACCATCTCTACTGAAATCCCAAGGGATCAATTCACAATTTCCAAGGTCAAACAACACAAAGATGAGCCCCTCTGTACCTTCTTGGCCCGTTTCTATAAAGAATGTGCCCTCATCCCAGACCTAGCAGAAAACGTTCAGCTTGTCTGTGCAGTCTCGGCCCTCTCCCCAGGTTCACTGCTAGCTGTCTCTTTATTAGAAGAACCCGATTCGAACCATGGAGCAATTCAGATACCGGTCACACAAGTTCGTGGGACGAGAAGCCCACCTGGCCGGAGCCGCCAAACACGCCACCAGCCAGAGGCAAGACCAAGACTCATTCCATGACCGCCACAGAGGAAAAGATCGGGGACACCACACCAGCATGATCAAAGTCGGCCCAAAGGTCGATATAATAACTATGCCCCGCTGAACACTAACCCATGAAAAATCTTGAAGGAAGTTATGCACACTGAGCTTACCGACATCCCAAAGCCTCCCCCACTGAAAGCCTCAGCTCAAAAGGACAAGTCCAAATACTGCTCTTTCTATGAAGGATATGGGCACAACACGGACGAGTGCATCCAGCTACGAGACCTCATCGAGCAACTCATCCGGGACGACCGACTATCTCGGTATGTAAAGAAAAACCGGTCACTGGGAGGCTACCGGAAAAACAATGAGAGGAGAGCATCCCCCAGTCCTGAAGGAGGCAGCGATAGAAAGCGTAAACGCTCCACTTCCCCCAAGAAATATGACCACAGCAAGGATTCCAATGCCGGCCCCAGTAACCAGGCCGCTCAAGCCAACACACCCAGGGTCCGGATTAACGTGATCTCAGGCGGCTTTGCAGGAGGTGGACAATCCAACAATTCCAGAAAGAGGCACCTGCGAGAAGTCTACAGCATCAACCAGACTGACTCACAGACCGCAGTGAAACGACCTCGAACCCGGTCATCACCTTCTCGGACAAAGACTTCTTCGACGGCTTAGAAGATCATGATGATCCCTTTGTAATCCGTTCCCTCATAGGAGATGCAGATGTCGGTCGCATTTTCATTGATCAAGGAAGCTCAGCTGACATCCTCTTTTACAGGACCTACACACAGCTGTTGTTACCCCCAGAGTCACTCCTACCTTACTCAGGAGATTTGGTAGGCTTCTCCGGAGAAAGGATCCAACCCAAAGGATACCTCCAGACAACGCTCAGAGTCAGCACAGAGACCGACAATAAATCCGTCTCAACCAAGTTTTTGATAGTCGACTGTCCTAGCCTATATAATGCCATACTGGGAAGACCATCCCTGAATGCACTAGGGGCAGTCATCTCCACCAAACACTTAGTAATGAAATTTCCAGGCCGAGACGGAAAGGTGAACGCGGTACAAAGAGATCGCAAGGAAGCTAGGAAATGCTACAATGCAGCTCTGAATACCATCCCCGCATCACAGCAAGAAAAGGGGACACCAGGAGGGCAGGTCCTCATGATTGAGCTCGACCCTAGAGCTGAGATTTATGAAAAGGGTCGGGACATAATTGAGCCAGCTGCCAAAACATGAACCTTTCAGATTGGGACCACCGCTGAACAGACAACAAAAATCGGCTGTGATATGGACCCTGTAATGGAACAAAAACTAAAAGACCTGCTCACTAGGAACTCAGATTTGTTCACCTGGAGGTCATCTAACATGCCAGGCATCGACCCAACCCCACAAGCTATCTGTTGACCCCAAGACCAAGTCGGTCGCCCAAAAGAAGAGATAAATTGGTCTTGAAAGACAAGAAACAGCAAGCCAACAAGTGGAAGAACTCCTCAAGGCCAGCTTCATCAGAGAATGCAAGTATGTCACCTGGCTCTCCAATGTCGTCCTCGTGAAGAAGTCAAATGGGAAATGGAGGATGTGCGTAGATTATACTGACTTGAACATAGCCTGCCCAAAGGACCCATTCCCACTCCCCAATATCGACCAACTGGTCAACAATTCATCAGGGTACCGCTGGCTATCTCTCATGGATGCCTACTCAGGTTACAACCAGATACCAATGGACCGAGCCGATGAGGAGAAGACGGCCTTCATCACTGACAAGGGAATTTATTGCTACACCATGATGCCCTTCGGCCTAAAGAATGTCGGCGCAACTTATCAGAGAATGATGACCAGAGTCTTTGGGGACTTAATGGGAGATAATATTGAAGTGTACATAGACGATATAATTGCCAAAACAGCCGCTGGAGAAAACCATATAGCCGACTTGGAAGTAGTCTTCGACCGCCTTCGCAAGCACAACATGAGACTCAACCCCCTGAAATGCTCCTTTGGCGTACCCTCCGGACATTTCCTTGGTTTTCTCCTCACCAGCCAGGGCGTTGAAGTTAACCCAGATAAATGCAAGGCCGTGTTAGAGATGAAAAGTCCGACATGCATCAAAGAGATCCAACAACTTAATGGACAAATCACTGAACTCAGTCGATTCATTCCCAAGGCGGCCACAACCTCCCTTCCATTCTTCCAACTCCTTCGCAAAGGAAAGTCTTTCACATGGACCAGTGAATGTGAAGCCGCCTTCCAGCACCTCAAGGAGACACTAGCAAATCCCCCCATCTTGGTCAAACCGGCCCCAGGGGAACATCTCTACCTTTACATTTCCATAACCAATCAAGCCATAAGTTCCGCCCTAATCAGAGAAGAAGGGCGCAACTAGTACCCCATCTACTTCATCAGCAAAGCCCTCCAAGGAGCTGAGTTGCGCTACCAAAAGTTAGAAAAAGCCATTCTGGTCGTCTTAGTCATTGCTCGCAGGCTACGACATTACTTACAGGGACACAAGATCACAGTCCGAACCGACTTACCCCTCAGACTCGTCCTTCACAAACCTGATCTTTCTAGACGGATGACGGCTTGGGCATTGGATTTTTCTGAGTTCGACATAAACTTTGAGGGTCGCATTGCCCTCAAAAGCCAAGTTCTAGTCGACTTTGTTGCAGAAATGACCCCCCCTGAAGAAATTCCTGATTCGAAATTTTGATTTATTCTAGTCATGTAGGATTCGAATTCTTCAGTGATCCTGATCATGTGGTAATTCGAAATCTTCAACCAAAATGTTTGAGTCCTAGATTCGAATTTCTTGAGGATTCTGGCTGTCTCAAATTCAAATTTTCAGTAGTTTTGAACCTTAGAAATTATTCTAAGTCTATGAACTCTTATACTTGGTTGTCACAGTGAATTCAAAATCTTTCTTCAAACGTATATCATATTTTGTATGTTTTCTTCATACGCCACGTGTCAACTTATGATTGGCTCTCTTGCTTCACACTTTTGATCAGAAACTGATTTATCAGATGAAACTTACTGATAATTTTAGTCATTTTTTCACTGATTTTTATGTTTAAGCATTTATGGCAATGCTTATGAATTTTCATTATAAATAGTTACCTTCCTTTTCCATTTTTACTCACCCCGAAAGTAACTTTTCTTCCAAATTACTTCTTTCCTTTGTCAAGCTTTCGAGTTTCCTTTACTTGAATTCTTCCTCCTTTGTTTTTGCTTTTGTTTTCGAAATCTAGAGAGATTTCTGATATTGGTTATTATGTTCAACCTAAGTTTTGAATGATTTCATTCGATTTTAGGTCGACGTAATGACCAATGTTAGAAATGTTTCTAAGTGTTCTTTGGCCTTTGGGTTGAACGTTATAACCAAAAGTAGGCATTTTATTGTGTTCTCAAATGTCCATAAGAGACCAAGACCGGGTACCAAGGCGGCGCCGAGCTTAGTCTTTAGGGGTAGTAATTGTGAGATGTCTTAGGTTAACCAGAGACCTCCTATTTATAGGTTTCGGCCATTGGGCCTCACTTAGGCGGCCCAATAGCTAAGGAGACATGAGGGGGGGTCACTGATATACACTAACATGAGGTCGGTAATGGGGCCCATATCTATAACGGAACACAGCCCCCCGAGCTCGAGCAGAGGTTATTCCAGGCGAAGAGCTCGGTGCAATGGGCCCCCCAGACTTGTTGTTGTGAGGTCAACGACAGGGTCCCTATTCGCAACGGAACACAGCCCCCCGAGCTCGAGCCGAGGTTATTCCAGGCGAAGAGCTCGGTGCAATGGGCCCCCAGACTTGTTGTTGTGAGGTCGGCGACAGGGTCCCTATTCGTAACGGAACACAGCCCCCCGAGCTCGAGCCGAGTTCCTTCTAGGCGAAGAGTTCGGAGTCGCGCTATTCGTAGTCCTAAGCTGAATTGTCATGATTTCGGGTTTCGGTTTGACCGACCTGTGCCGGCTTGTTTATTGTGATAAGCCAATAATTTTAAGTCGAAGGTGTCCCTTAATCCCATGGTGCTTATTTATTCTGAGCCCGCCTCCAGGCCTTATTTAAAATAAACGTTTCTGTTTTGTTGATTCTCAACCGCTTGACCATTTATTTGTTATAATTATTGCGCATTTTTTGAAAATATAACATATAATCATGGAACTGAAGGGTCGTTCCATCTTAGCCATATATGATGTATCAGGTTGTCCCTCGCCGTTTGATCGAAACACATCTTTTGAGGATGTGACTTTTCACCATTTCCCAATATCTGCTTTTTGGGAGATGTGGCAGGGTCATGATGACCGCTATTTAATACATAATCATGTTTGGAGAAAATTAGAAAAAATGCATGATAAATTCATTTAAATGCAAGTTAGTGGAAGTTTGATAATCGCCCACTATTTATTAGCCATTTACCCACTAACTATTAACCATTCACTATTTATTAACTTGTTTCCATCATTTCCCTCTTCCTAACCTTCGTCCCTTCCTTTTGTTTCTCCTTCCGTTTCTGCGTTTTCTCCTTATATTCCCCATTTTATACTGCATCCTCCTTCTTCCAACGTGTAGCCTCCCTCAGGTATTTCTTCTCATTTTCCTCCATTTTCTTTGCTGCTGGAACGTTGGTTCATATGTCTACTTCAATGGCTGATGAAGGTAGTGTTGCGGGAGGGGAGGCTTTAGTAGATGTCTCAGGTGCTTCAAACGAAGCCAGTAATAGTTTTCCTTGGGTAGAGTCTGCAATGCTCTCACGAACCTCCGTCCTTCTTTCTCCCGAATCACTTATCCCCTTTAGGAACTTAGTGAGAAGCCGATTCTCAGAGGTTAGCAGGTTTTTGATTTTAGAGCCACCTGCGGGGAATGAGTATATCTGCTTAGGCCCTTCTTCTCCTTCCTCTCCTGCCTTTACCTTCCTGTATGAAACTTTCCTGACAAAGCTAAAAATCCCCTTACCCTTTACCTACTTTGAGTTCCAGGTTTTAAACTTGCTAAACGTGGCCCCAACCCAACTTCACCCGAACAGTTGGGGCTTTATCCGAGCGTTCGAGATACTGTGCCAGTATCACAACATTGCCCCTTCTATTAGGATATTCTCTTATTATTTCCAAGCAAAATTAGGGAACCGCCCTGTGGGTTGGACTTCCCTAAATGGGTTTTCTGGGAGACCTTTGTTGAACGTCATCCATTCTTCCTACAAGGATTTTAAGCCGCACTACTTTCGAATGAGGGGGACAGAGGAGAATTCCGAACTGCTTTTTAACAGCCTGGGGGAACCCAAGTTCCCCCTCTACTGGACCAAAAACCCGACTAGGTTGAAAGCTCTTAAAGAGAGTAGTTTGACTGACCTTGAACTAACAGATGTTAAGTTGTTGTCATCCTTCCATGTGGTTGATTGTAATGTGTTGATTGAGAAGGAAGGAGATGCTGAAGCACTCCAACCTTACATTGGTAATTCTTTATTTAGCTAATTTATGTTTAAGATGCTCCCCGAACTTATAAAATTTGTATTTGCAGTTGACGTGTCGAGCAACAAGGAGGGTTTTGTTCCCGTGATGGATGCTAAGGCTATGAAGGCCTTCAGTAGGACGAACAAGCGGAAGCAAGGTTCACAGGCTTCCGGTCCCGTGCTTATTACTGAAACCGAGCAGGAAGTTTCTTCTTCGATTGTGTCTGACAAGCTCGTCAGCAAGAAGACCTGCGCGAGCAAGGGGCCTCCTTCTTCATCAATTCCTTCTTTTCCGAGTCCCGATGCTGTGCAACCCGTTCCGACGGGGCAAGCCCTCTTAGTAACACTGGGCATCCCTAAATGGTGGCATTGGTTTCAAGGGTTTGAGGGGCAACCCGGTACCGATGTGACGTCTGTGTTTGATCGTCGGTTGCCTACCGAGCAACTCGTCCGAAGTCACTTCTGCAAGCCGAACGATTTTGTGCGGATTCAAAAGATTGGGATGATAAACACTACAAAAATGGTGCAGGTTTTTACTACGCAGACTGCTTTTCTAGGTCATGCTTTGGAAACCGGGATTGGGTTGTTGGAGAAGGAGCTGAAAGAAAAGACTAAAAGGCTGAAGGACGAAGAGGCCGAAGTCAAAAAGGCAAAAGAGGTTATCTCTGAGCTGGAAAACTTGCGCGAGAACTTCAAAAAACTAAGCATAGAGAAAGAGAAGGTTGATGCCGACCTTGCCGACCTCAAAAAGGACAAAGAGAAATTTGATAATCTTTTGTCTGAAAAGACTAAGTTATTAGAAGCGGTTGAAGAAAAGCTGGTTGCTGAGCAAAAAGGTCGCAAGGAGGATGCAGATCACTTGAAGGCTGAAATTACATTTCAGTATGAGCAAGGCTTTGAGAAAGTCGTGGATCAGATCAAGTTTTTGCATCCCGAGATCAACGTAGATGAGGTCGGCGCTTTCAAGGAAGTCCGGGGTGGCAGGCTGGTGGATATTCCGGATGAAGAATGAAGCTTTTTTAACCTATTGCTTATTTTGTTTTGTTCATGAGTTGTTACTCATCTCTCCCATCAAACTTTAATCATGTAATGCCATTAACCTAATTACTTCAAGCTCCTATTTAAGAATCATGTTTTGCACTACTATTTATAATTTAAATGAAGCATTGTTGCAAGGGCAAATCGTTTTTCCCACGCCTAAAATGCCAATTAACACTTATATCCATATCAGCATAGAACCACGATTACTAATGACTTTAATATTCAGTAACTTATCTGGAATGCCTACTCCTTTTTATTCTAAAACCTGATAATTTTGCCCCTTTTTTTTACGTCAAGCTTCATATTAAAAGAGGGTTCATACTAACAAGACGAAGGGAGCACAGTGAGCTTAAGGACTTAAACAAAGAATAGTGCATTTTAAACTAAAGGTAGTCTCCAAGACTTAAACAAAGAGTTGTGTAAAAAGTAATGGGAACCTGATAGATCCAGAATATTGCGTGTGCAACATTGTGAACAAGATATAAAAGTGCATTCAATAACTTAAAAAAAATATTTAGTACTTTAGGAGTACCTTATTTTCCGCGTGTTCACTTTCTGTAGGCATGTAGCTTCAGTTTTACCCTCCGCCGAGCTGTGCTCGACGACACCAATCTACTTGGTGTTTGTAGCTTCAGTTTTACCCTCCGCCGAGCTTTGCTCGACGACACCAATCTACTTGGTGTTTGTAGCTTCAGTTTTATCCTCCGCCGAGCTGTGCTCGACGACACCAATCTACTTGGTGTTTGTAGCTTCAGTTTTATCCTCCGCCGAGCTGTGCTTGATGACACCAATCTACTTGGTGTTTGTAGCTTCAGTTTTATCCTCCGCCGAGTTGTGCTCGACGACACCAATCTACTTAGTGTTTGTAGCTTCAGTTTTATCCTCCGCCGAGCTGTGCTCGACGACACCAATCTACTTGGTGTTTGTAGCTTCAGTTTTACCCTCCGCCGAGCTGTGCTCGACGACACTAATCTACTTGGTGTTTGTAGCTTCAAATTTCCACCACCGATTCGTACTCGGTGACACCAGTCTATCTGGTGTTTGTAGCTTCAAATTTCCACCACCGATTCTTACTCGGTGACACCAGTCTACCTGGTGTTTGTAGCTTCAAATTTTCACCACCGATTCGTACTCGGTGACACCAGTCTACCCGGTGTTTGTAGCTTCAAAATTTCCACACCAACCTACTTGGTGGATTGTAGCTTCATATTTTTCTTTTATAGTTGGGATTTGTCCTCCACCATGTCAGCATGTTGGTTGTGAGAGCGTAATTTGCAAATAAAAAGAATCTATATTAGTAATTAGGATAACAATTATAATTAATGCCATCATAATGATACTCATGCTACCTCATATGGTAATTAAAGAAATCATACAAAATAACATTATTTGACCAATAAATAATAATCAATAATCAATAATGATAAAAATAAGATGTTTATTGAAATTTATTGCGTATTGAATTTGACATGCATATCGAATTTGATAGTACTAAAATAGAATATTTCTTGCATATATAGTATGTTTATTATTTAATCATGCAAGATTGTTAAGTTGAATTTATAGATATGATTTATTTAAATTGATTATGATGACTGAATTAATTAAGGCTGAACGAAGATTTAATTTAAACCAATTAATTAAAGTTATCATCATGGGAGAAACTTAAATTTTACGGGATATATAATTGTATATCAAATACATAACTAAATTAATGCTATCATCATACAATAAGAATAATTTAAATTTTAAACAGATTTGTAGTTATGCTAAACATTGAACCAAAATTAATTACAAATAATGTATAAATGAAAATTAATCAAAAAAGATAACGGAAACTAATAAATCTCGATAATTAGTCCGTTATATTCGAATTCATATTTAATACACATAGCCTTTATGATATATTATGTTATATATATTATAATTAATATTTTAAAAACAACTTCACGCTATAATTATGCTACAAGTGTTTTAATGAAAATTAAAACAATAATTAAAGATTCTTTAAGATTTTTATGTTAATAAATTTGCCCTGAATAGTATTCATGAAACCGTGATCTTTTATTTTAGGAAAACAAAATTAATTGACGAGACAATACTACTATAATTGTGCAACACAAATATGTTAGATTCATGATTTCAAAATAAACAGTATGGCCAATTTCCTATATTACTTTACCTAATAATCTTAAAAGAAAAGAAAATAATGTATTAATTATGGAAAGAAGTAATAAAATCATTCCATCAAGCAGGCAGTAAATCACTAATACCCACTTTACAGCACCAAAAAGATAATGCTTTCTACTTATTCTTATTTTATTCTTTTTAAATCAATATTTGCTTGATGCATTGAATGCCAAATTCTCATCATTGAAATTGAAAAAAAAAATAATAATAATAAGCATCACAAATTCTTAATCGATCAAAGACAGCAGCACGAAATAATTATAATAATCAACAAGTTCGTCTAGTATGAAAATCAAGTCCATCTAGTATGACATGATGGACATTTAAATTTAGAAATTTAAATACAAATCTTATTAAAAACATGAAAAGAATATAACATTAAAGAGTGCAATTTTATTGTAGGATGGGATCAAACATTGTAATCATACAACAGTGCATCATACAATAGTGCATCCAAACTAATTTTGACAAATAGAAAACAATTTATCTTCATAGAAAACTATTAAATATAGTTGGTGTTAGGAGCAATTTGGGATTTACCAGTGTAAATCTTAATGTGGTGCAAGTTATATCCTTATAGTAGTCATGAAATCAACAATGCAAGTTATAGTTAGAGGCAACAATTGCAGTCAAAATCTTCACCCTGGATCGATCTAATGGTATAAACTTGAAAGGGTGAATAATATTATAATAAGCATTTAATTTAATTTGTAACTAAAACAATACCTGTACTGCTTGGACCAGGGTGCATCTCTCAGTAATAAAATTCTGTCCCCCATTAACCTGTGAATTGCTAAAGAATAGTCCTCAACTTTTTCTTTCATGATTTGGTCGCCTCTAATACAGATTTCATGAGGAGCTGCCGTTGGTTCTGCTTCCAAAACTCGAAGCTGCTGCAGCTTCCATAACTCGAAGTCGCGGTAGGAGAAAAAGACATCATCATCGTTCTTGTGATCGGTGATCGGGGAGACGTTTTACCATCGCCCCACGGTGGGCGCCAATCTGTTCTCAAATGTCCCTTAGAGATCAAGACCGGGTACCAAGGCGGCGCCGAGCTTAGTCTTTAGGGGGTAGTAATTGTGAGATGTCTTAGGTTAACCAGAGACCCTCCTATTTATAGGTTTCGGCCATTGGGCCTCACTTAGGCGGCCCAATAGCTAAGAAGACATGAGGGGGGTCACTGATATACCCTAACATGAGGTCGGTAATGGGGCCCATATCTATAACAGAACACAGCCCCCGAGCTCGAGCCGAGGTTATTCCAGGCGAAGAGCTCGGTGCAATGGGCCCAGACTTGTTGTTGTGAGATCGGCGACAGGGTCCCTATTCGTAACGGAACAAATTGGTATTTTTACCTAACAATGCCTTGGATTTCTCCTCTTCTAAGGGAGTGCCTATATCCTTTGTGGCACTTCCATCTCCCTCCTCATCATAGATTAATTCCCAAATCTTGGGAAGACTAGGGAGAAAGAGGAGAATCAAGAGATGGAAGATGACCTCTTGTGTGTAAATTGTTAGGTGGAGACATTTGTGTCTTCTTCGAATTTTCGTGGAAGATCTCCACCTAAAATTTACCTTCTATTCGAATTATAGGGGATGTTTGTCTTTTTTCCTTTTACTTGATTAATTCCCCTGTTCGAAAATAGAAAAAGAGGTATTATGTATGAGAAGGTTAGTGAGAAAGAATGCTCACTCGCAAGCTTTCATCTTCTACAGAGTTATTTCCTTTTCGAAGACCAAGATGTTCGAAGAAAGGAAATTTGATGACTCCAGAATTCAGAGAAGATCAAAAGATGAAGGCTTTTGTGTCGAACTACTTTCCTTCTTGTAATTCATTATCATCTCAGTTGTAATTTCTACATAGTTCGAATTATATCTTGTACTTTGTAAGCATTCTATTGTAATTCGAATTTTACTTTGTAACTTGCTATATGGAATGAAATCCAGTTGTGAATTTATTTCTCTTGTGCAAGTTTCTGCTTCTTATCTTTATATTAGTAAAATTCGAAATCCTTATATCTTTTGTCGCTAAGTTTTATTCGGAATCCTTAAGCAAATCATTCAAGGATTCTAATTCAACAAAGGTATTAATCACCGTAAAGCATTCGAGATATCTCTCAGATATCAATTTCGAATTCTAACATGATTCTAAATCCAAACCTTCCTTTATTGCTAAGATCTATTCGAACTTTGTCTTCATGATGGGAATCTTCTATAATTACAATTTAGTGAAATTTCCAACCCTAACATTTATATATAAAATGATAAATTAAAATAGACACTATAATTTATACACATATATAGTGTAAGTAATTTAAAAATTCATTAATTATTTTTATTATTTATTTCAATTATTTGACTATTTATTTTATTTTTTAATAGAATATTTTATTACTAAAATATTAATAAAATTTTAAATTTATAAAATATATTAAATTATAATTACAAAACATTATATTTTTTGTCTAGAAAATAAAAATAGAATTTATATAAAAAAACCTATGTAAATATGTCATTTTATGCAATTTTACATTAATTAAAAGATAACATAATATTTCCTTTTGATTGGACTTCACTATATAAATTTATCTAATAATATATATAATTTAAAATTTTATATATATACATATATAAAAATTTATCCAATAATATATATACACACATATAGATATATACAAAAAATTAAGAAAATGAGGGGGCATAGCCCCTTTTTGCCCTGATTAAAATCCTTTTAATATTTTAACACATTATTGATTAACTAAAATTGACAAATATCTTTTTTCTCATTTACATTATTTGAAACTCATATTTTCTATAAAATATAATTTTTATTCAATTTAAAATCAAACCTTAAATTATATTACATTTATATTTGATGTAATTAATATTTTAAATTTGAGTTAAAAAATTTTATAAAATTATTTCATCCTCCTCCGCGCGTTGCACGGGTCAACGTCTAGTAAATATTCAAGTTTGATTACTTTGCCTAAGAACTGAGGAACAAATTATACAGATACGTGAGGTAACTAATAGTAATATGCCATAAGTACTACAACCAATCACCAATCTATAGTCTATACTCTATACTCTGGTATAACCGGGGTTCCAAATAACAGCAATATCCTTTATTTTTCAAAATCTCCACAATATCCTTAATAAGTTACGGATCCAAGACCCTGAATGAATGGGGGCAAATGGGAAATTGAGAGGCAGTGAGTTCAAATATATAAAAATAGAGGGGTAAAATACAAAAACTCAAGATATTATTTACAATTTTATCAAATTAAAGGGGTGCATCTGCACACTCTCACTTGTATATAGGTCCGCCACTGTCCTTGATAATTTTCTCCATTTGAATGAATTCTAAACCCAAATCCATCAGTTACTTTGATCCATTCTTTGCTCTCAACAATCCTGGTTGGGTATCTCACTGCATCCACCCAACTGTAACTTCCTTTGCTTATTGCTCTGTGTTTCCTTCAGAGGTCGCTTAATCTTATACAATATTGACACTTTTACATTCGTTTTATACCATTTTTAACAATAAATAAGAAAAGCAAAAGTGTAATATTAATATATTACGATATGAAAATATCATTATGTATTGGTACGACTATTACTGGTTTTACACACAATATGGACTGCAATGCATCACTTAAAAGGCTTAAACCACATTATTCTTCTATGCGCAATGCAGGATCCCAAGCCATCTTCTGCACCACAAAGTAAAGGGAGTATTTGTCACTCATCCTCATACTGTGGAACAAGCTGAAAGATGCACTTTCACACATTGGGGTCATTTCCATCCTGATGCAGCAACATGCTTTAGGTTGATGGAAAAATTAGAAGTTAAAACTGATCAGAAGTACCTTGCAGAATTTATGGTTAATTATCTTTGACAACATCCATGTCCAAGATGCTGATGTCAGTGATTTTGCAACTTGCCTAGAAAAGTTTTTATAATTGGGAAAAGGCTCAAAACCATGGGTCTCTCTACCCAAAGAAAGGGTTAGTGATAGTATTTAAAATAGTAGAAAAGGATTATGTATTGTTATAGTATTGCCCAAAAAAGGAAGCAAACTTTGCTTTGGAGATAGTTGAAATAGCTAGCAATTTAGATGAAATGTAAACAAGTATTAGAGAAGTTGTGCGGACTGAGATTTTGTTGGTAAACTTTTGCACTCACCCAATGTATTACATACATGCCTATATATAGGCTTTTATCACCGCCATTTGAAAGGTGGTTGTTTGTTTTTTAATTATTAGAAAATTCTAGATAGAGATTTCTAGACATAAACTAGATGATTTACTCTAGTATATTCTTTACAATTCTTTATAATTCTAGAAATTTGTATCATTTGTTTTAATACTCCTCCTTGATGCAAATTTCTCCGACTCCAAGCATAGTGCGTAGTTGCTCGAATCTTGCTCTCGGTAGTGCCTTCGTGAATATGTCAGCTACTTGATCTTCAGTCTTGCAGTACTCTAGCTTGATTTCTTTAGTTGCTTCTGCTTCTCTGATGAAGTGGTATTTGATTGCAATGTGTTTCGTCCTACTATGATGCACTGGATTCTTAGTCATTGCTATTGTTGATTTGTTGTCGCAGTAGATTACGGTAGGCCCATCTTGTTGTTCTCCCATTTCTGTAAGAATCCTTCGAAGCCAAATTGCTTGACTTGTAGCTTCAGCTGCTGCAACGTATTCTGCCTCTGCGGTTGATTGTGCAACTGTTGCTTGCTTCTTTGATGCCCAAGAAAATATTCCTGATCCGAGTGAGAAGGCATAGCCGGAGGTGCTTTTCATGTCATCTACCGATCCTGCCCAATCACTGTCGGTGTATCCGAGCAAACTTGAGTTGGTCATGGTTTTGTACCAAATACCAAACTCCTTTGTTCCTTGTAGATATCTTAGAATTCTTTTAGCTGCTCCAAAGTGAATTTGGCTTGGGCTTTGCATAAACCTTGATAGAAGACTTACAGCATACATGATGTCTGGTCGTGTGGCTGTTAAATATAGTAAGCTCCCAATCAAACTTCTGTACCAAGATGCATCAGCTTTTGGTGCTCCATCATCTTTTTGTATCTTCTCGATTGTCATGAGCGGAGTAGTGACAGTCTTGCAACCATTCATCTTGAATTTTTTCAAGAGAGCTTCTGTATATTTCTTTTGACAAATGAATATCCCTCCTTTCTTCTGACTTACTTCAATACCGAGGAAGTAGTTCATCAAGCCAAGGTCGGTCATTTTGAACGTCTTCATCATGTCTTCTTTAAATTCTATCATCATCTCCGTATTGTTCCCTGTATAGATAAGATCATCTACATATAAGGAAACAATGAGAGTTTCATACTGACCTTTGGTCTTGATGTATAGTGTTGGCTCACTCTTACTCCTCCTGAATCCATGATCGGTGAAGTATTGATCTATTCTGCTGTACCATGCCCGAGGAGCTTGCTTCAAACCATATAAAGCTTTTCTTAATCGCAACACTTTGTCTTCATTGCCTTTGCTCATAAAACCTTGTGGTTGCTCCACGTAGATCTCTTCTTGTAGTACTCCATTGAGAAAAGCGGACTTCACATCTAGCTGGTAGATGTTCCAGCCTTTTTGTGCCGCAAGAGCTATTAGAGCTCTAATTGTATCTAGACGCGCTACTGGGGCAAATGTCTCATTGTAGTCAACTCCAGGTTGTTGTGAATAGCCTTTAGCTACCAACCTTGCCTTGTGCTTTTGTATGGTGCCATCGGGATTGAGCTTTGTCTTATACACCCATTTTACCCCGATGATTTCTTTGTCTTTTGGACAGTCTACTAGCTCCCATGTGTTATTTTTCTCTATCATTTTTATCTCTTCTTCCATAGCCTTGATCCATACTTGTTGCTTTGATGCTGCTTCAAAGCTTTCAGGTTCAAGTATGGCCAAGTTGCAGGTTTCATATATATCTACCAAGGATCTAACTCGTCTTGGAGTAGATTCTGGTGATGAAGTTTGTTGTTGTGGAGGAGAATGAGGCTCACCTGGAACTTCGGCAGTTCCTTCTTCAGGTTGCTGTATTGAGAGAGGAATATTTTTCTCTACTTTCTCGTCATTCCAATTCCAGGCAGCATTTTCATCGACTTCAACATCTCGGCTAATAGTGAGCTTCCTGGTCTGTAAATTGTAGACTCGATAGCCTTTTGACTGTGTGCTATACCCAAGGAAGATGCCTCGTACAGTCTTGTCTTCTAGCTTGTGCCTTTTCTCTTCCGGAACATGTATGTAGCAAATAGATCCAAAGACCCTTAGGTGCTTTGCTGATGGCTTTTGCCCACTCCAAGCTTCGATCGGAGTCTTATCTTGAACTGCTTTAGTCGGACATCTATTAAGTATGTAGACAGCAGTATAGACTGCTTCAGCCCAGAAGGTGTTTGGTAATCCTTTCTCCTTCAGCATCGATCTGGCCATCTCCATGACGGTGCGATTTTTTCTCTCAGACACTCCGTTTTGTTGCGGAGAATATGCGACTGTAAGTTGTCGCTCAATGCCTTCATCTTCACAGAATTTATCGAACTCATTGGATGTGTATTCTTTGCCACGATCGCTTCTAAGTACTTTTATCTGTTTCCCACTTTGCTTTTCGACAAGGGCCTTAAACTTCTTGAAAATTCCAAAGACTTCTGATTTTGCTTTTATGAAGTAGACCCAAGTCATTCTAGAAAAGTCATCTATGAAGAGAATGAAATACCTGTTGTTATGGAGTGACGACGTCCGCATTGGTCCACATACATCTGTATGGATCAGCTCCAGCAAGTCCTTTGCTCTCCATGCTTTGCCGGTTGAAAACGGCAGTCGGTGTTGCTTGCCAAGGAGACATCCTTCACAAGCTTCACTGTTCTCCTTTAGGCATGGGAGATCTCTCATCATGTTCTTTTGATATAATAACTTCAAGGCATGGGTATTGAAGTGGCCAAATCTTCGATGCCAAAGCCATGAGTCGTCAACTTCCGCTTTCATGGCAATATTAGAGCCTTGTCTTAGGCTTATTGGGAAACTTCTGTTCTCTTCTCCATTTTTACTCGGCCAATCTCTATCTTTTTACTGTCGTATATTTTACATGTGTCTCCTTCGAAGTGGAGAGTATAACCTTTCTCCATCATTTGGCCAATACTTAAGAGATTTTCTTTGAGATTGGGAACTAGTAGTACGTCAGGAATAAGTCTTGTACCTTTCTTTGTCTCCACCATAACGGTGCCTTTGCCTTTTGATTCAACGACATTGCCATTCCCCATTCGGACTTTCACTTTGACGGATTCGTCAATATCCTTGAATATGCTTACATCTTTGGCCATATGATTGCTGCAGCCGCTATCCAAGTACCAGCTTCCTCCTGTTTCAATATTGGAATCTTGGGTAGCATAGAAAAGATGTTGCTCACCATCTTTCTCTTCAGCAAAATTTGCTTGATGCTTATTTTTGTTGCGGCAATACTTCTCCATGTGTCCGAATTTCTTGCAGTGTTGACATTTTGGCTTTCCACGATACCAACAGTCTTTCTCGGCATGATTTGTTCTCTTGCAAACGTCGCATGGAGGATATTTATCCTGATCATTTCCGGAGAAATTTCTAGAATTCTCTTTATTTCTAGAAATTTCACCATTATTCTTTTTTCCTCCATTTCCTTTATTCTGAGACCGTAATTTTAGCTTTGATTGAAAGGCATTTTCAACTGAGTCCTCATCATGCCTATTCAACCTTTGCTCGTAAGCTTCAAGTGACCCCATCAGCTCTGTTACTGATGAGGTAGATAGATCTTTTGTTTGCTCAATCGTTGTCACGATTGGATCATATTTACGAGGAACAGTAATTAGGATTTTCTCGACAATTTTCTTGTCAAGAATATTTTCCCCATAGGCTCTCATTTGGTTAACTATTTCTTTTATCTTAGAATAGTAGTCCTTTACGGTCTCAGCTTCCTTCATATTTAACAATTCAAAGTTACGTCGTAGAGTTTGGAGTTTTACAGCACGTACCTTTTCACTTCCTTGGAACTCCTCCTGCAGCGTAGTCCATGCTTCTTTGGCTGTTGTTGCACCCATTATTCTCGGAAAAATTGTGTCGGTCACTGCTTGTTGCAAAATAAATAGTGCCTTTGAATTCTTTTGTTTGTTCTCCTTCAACTCCTTTTTTTGAGCCGCAGTAAGGTTTGAGGTGTCTTCTGGAGCAGAAAATCCTTCTTCTATCATATCCCATAAATCTTGAAAGGTGAAATATGTCCTCATTTTTGTGCTCCAAAAATCATAATTTTCACCATTAAAAATGGGAGTAGGGATAGATGATGGTTGAATGGTGTTAGCCATGGGATAGAAAATTTATTGGAAGTGGGTAGGATATTGGGAGAATTTTTTTGGAAGTAGTGGGGTAATATTTCTACGCCCAGTAGATGACCGAACGTAGCTCTGGTACCACTGATAGTATTTAAAATAGTAGAAAAGGATTATGTATTGTTATAGTATTGCCCAAAAAAGGAAGCAAACTTTGCTTTTGGAGATAGTTGAAATAGCTAGCAATTTAGATGAAATGTAAACAAGTATTAGAGAAGTTGTGCGGACTGAGATTTTGTTGGAAAACTTTTGCACTCACCCAATGTATTACATACATGCCTATATATAGGCTTTTATCACTGCCATTTGAAAGGCGGTTGTTTGTTTTTTAATTATTAGAAAATTCTAGATAGAGATTTTTAGACATAGAGTAGATGATTTACTCTAGTATATTCTTTACAATTCTTTATAATTCTAGAAATTTGTATCATTTGTTTTAATAGTTAGCAGAAAAGATTTCCTAGGCATGATGGTTATATCTATAATCATAGGAACCACTGCTTAGATTCCTATACGTACAAAATCTAGTAATAAGATTTTATGTTGAACAACGTATGAATAATTTGTATTCGGAATAGGCAATCATCTAATATTGAAGCAATGCATGCGCTATTTTTTATTTTTCTTTTCCCATAGCTTCATTGTTTAAAATTAGACATATTATGCAATAGAAAGAATTACAGTAGAAGTTGCTTTACCCGACTGACCAAAAACTCGTAAATTCAACAAGTTATGCAGATTAATTAATCTAACTTTAAGTCTTGGGGAAATTGCACTCACCTTCCCTGAGGTTTGTCTAAACGACAAAGACCTCCCCACTAGTTTTTGAAATGCAGAAACCTCTCTTCTCATTGACACCGTGAGGATTAGCTAGGGATATTAACGGAGCGGAATGAATTATGCACTACTTGTATCCATACCTACTAAAATTAACAAATACCCAAGCGAGTAACGGGTATTCACGAGTATCCATTAATATCTAAGAATTCAGAATTTATAGAAAAAATAAAGAAAAAATTACATATAATATATTATGGTATCATATTATATCAATTTTATATAATATAAATTAACAATATTATATAATATTATTACAAGTTATGTATTGAAAATATTGTTATAAAATAATAAAATTAAATTTTATCTCATCATGAAATAATAAAATATCTTAATATTTTAATATATTTAATAGAAAATATATTTTAATGAGTATGCGGATACCTGCGAGACGAGTAGTATAATATCTGTCTCCACTCATTTAATAAATATGCGGTTACTCATTGTTGATATATCTACGAATATCCACAAGTACGAGTTTTTTTTATCATTCTGCTTTAGACAGGGGAGGTGAGTGCATTTCAAAAACTAGTAGGGAGATTTTTGTTATTTAGGCAAACCTTAGCGGAGGTGAGTGCAATTTTCCCATTAAGTCTTTAATAGCTTAGTTCAGTTAGCTTAGGTGTTAGAGTTAGCTTAGCTGTTAGTTAGTTAAAGTCAGTTAGTCTGTATTTCTTTCCCCACCATTCGTTAGCCTTGAGAATGTATCTGTGTATATAACTCTTCTCACTGTAATTTTTCTGAGCAATGAGAAGTTTTACATTCACCATTTTCTCTCTTCTTTCTTCTCTCTCGAGTTTCTGCTTCTCATTCATGTTCATGGAGAAATTTTGAAGGAGCTGTTGCTGGTAATAATAGAAGTTAAGACTTATTTTCACAATGACATATTTGCATAAACATAAAACAAATTAAGACTTATTTTCCTCAAATTAAGACATTGTTGTCCATGCTGGTAATAATAAAAATTCTCTATTTAATATTATTATTATTTTTTACTATGGAAACTGTATCAAATGCTCTGCTTACAAAATTGATTTAATGAAATGGATTGTTATCGTTGCTACAATATGAAAGTTTTTTGTTATGGAATACGACAATGGATACTTTTTTTGGTTACAGTGTTGCTAATTTCATTGTGAGCTTCATTTGATCACGGAAATATATATCTCTCCATGGCCTATTTATTGTCTCAAACAACAATTGATGGTCACTGATAATTATCTTCATATTTTGTGAAAGTAGAAGTTACCCATGTACATGAAAGGAGTTGAGAATGGTCTATGCCAATTGTGCAAAATGTAGATACTTTGAATGTAAAATATTACTAAACACATATTTTATACTGATATAAAATCAACTCAAATCATCCATAATGAACAAAACCTACTAGAAAATCTTGAGATGACTTGGGATCATTTTCTCCTAATAATAACTTGCCATTTGAGATTATGCTACTCAGCAATTGCAGTCATTATTTTAATCTTTGTTGGATCATCGGGTACTATGGCATAGAATTTCTCGACCAATCAAAATCTCAACATTAAATTAAAGAAAAACAATAAATGATTTTAAACATGATTTTCTAGCAGGTAGAGAAACTTGGCAAGTGATTTATACTATAGTCAGGGTGTGATTCAATAGCTGCTAAGACCAATTCTTTTCCATACTTCTTTACATCCATGAGTTGAGGTATATCTAAACATCTTTTAGATGCAAATATTACACCTGAAATTGCTTCTTTCAATAAAACATGTTTCATATTTGACTTTGGAGAGAAGCAATTATCATTTACAGAAAGCAACCCAAAATAAAACATTTGCAGTTGAACAAGTTCTGTAACTTATTAGCAACAACAGAGCTAGAGCAATAACTTATTGTTACACCAATGCAATACATGTTCAGGATAATGAGGCACAAAAGATAGGACATAAGATGGAGTAGTCTTTATATGAGGGTCATACTTGCAATTTCGTGAACTTTGCCACCCAACCATTAAAGAGTTTATTTCTGGTGGTTGATGTTGAACCACGTACCTTCACGGGTCACCTTAGGGTCTGTTTGGTTTGCGTTTTCATTTGTTATTTCCATTTTCTGTTTACTGTTTTCTGTAATTTTACAAAGGAAAAACTGGAAATGCTGGAAACAAAAATTTGTTATTTCCAGCATTTCCAGTTTTTTCTTTATAAAATTCCAGAAAACAGAAAATTTAATGAAAACAGAAAATAAAAACAGGACATGAAAATGTAAACCAAACATGCCCTTAGCTTTCACCTAATCTTGATAAGATTTGTAGACTTGCTAGTACTGTATCCAGACTTTATAACATATATATTTTATTTTATATTAGTCTATGCATCGCATAGTTATATTCAAAACGTAGGCCCAGCCTTCCAAGCTTAAAAAAAAAAAAAACTTTACGGGGAACATGACTATAATACAATATACAATGTGTAGCTTCCTAGATGTTTCTTTCACGGTTCACCTAATCTTGATAGCGCCAGATCCTCTCCCGTGAATAAGATTTGAAGACTTGCTAGTAATGTATCCACACTTGATATTCTTCCAAGCGAAAACCAATCTCTCATCTTTTCTCTGTTCAGTCTTTTGTGTATCTGAAAATGGCTGAGGTTTTACTTGGACTCGTGTTCGAGAAGTTGCTCTCTTTGATTCAGAATGAATTTGCAACCATGCCTCGAATCAAGGAAAAGGCTGAAAAGTTATTAAGCACTTCACAGCTGATCAAGGTCGTCCTTCAAGATGCTGAGGAGAAACAAATGACAGAAAAACCTGTTAAGCTTTGGCTGCAGAAACTCAAAGATGCTGTGTATGTGTTAGATGATATCCTTGATGAATGCTCCATTGAATCTCATCGACTTAGGGGTCCATCCTCTTTCAAACCAAGGAACATCGTGTTTCGTTATAGGATTGGCAACAAGTTGAAAATGATTTCAAGGAGATTTGATGAAATTGCTGAAAGTAAAAACAAAATTTTTCTGAGAGAGCATGTTTGGGAAAGGTCAGGTAGAGTGGCAGAATGGCGTGAAACCACTCCTACCATTATCCAACCTCAGATATATGGACGTGATGATGATAAAGAGAAGATTGTGGAGTTTCTTCTCAACCAAGCACGTGCCTCTGACTTCCTTTCCATCTATCCCATCGTTGGCTTAGGTGGTGTTGGAAAGACAACTCTGGCTCAAATGGTCTACAATGATGATCGGGTACGTAGTACTTTTAACACACAAATTTGGATTTGTGTTTCAGAGGATTTCTCTCTCAAGAGGATTTTGTGTTCTATTATAAGATCTATCTCAGATGAAAAGTGTGATGTTTGGGATTTACATAAAATAGGAAGAGAAGTGCAGGAATTGTTGCAAAGTAAAAGATACTTACTTGTTTTTGATGATGTGTGGAAAATGAATCAAGAATTGAAATCCGGATTAACCCAAGACAAGTGGAACAAGTTGAAATCCTTGTTATCATGTGGATCCAAAGGTGCTTCTATTTTGGTATCCACTCGTGATAGAGATGTTGCAACAATCATGGGAACATGTCAAGCTCATCATTTGTCCTGTCTCTCTGACCATGAATGTTGGTTGTTATTCAAACAATGTGCATTTGCCAACAGAGAAGAGCGTGAAGAGCTTGTAGCTATAGGCAAGGAGATAGTAAAGAAGTGTGGGGGATTGCCTCTTGCAGCACGAGCATTAGGAAGTTTATTGTACACAAAGAGTGAGGAAAAGGAGTGGCTTGAAGTTAAAGAAAGCAGGCTTTGGGATTTACAAGATGAAAATTCTATTTTGCCTGCCTTGAGGTTGAGCTATGTTCATTTGATGCCAGCCTTAAAACAATGTTTTGCTTTTTGTGCCATATTTCCCAAAGATGAAGAAATTATGAAGGAAGATCTGATTCACCTTTGGATGGCCAATGGGTTTATTTCATCCATGAGATACTTGGAGGTAGAAGATGTTGGCAATATGATTTGGAATGAATTGGACCAAAAATCATTCTTCCAAGATATCAAGATCAATTATGAAGGAGACATTTCTTTCAAGATGCATAATCTTATCCATGATCTTGCTCAGTCAGAGTGGATGGTTTTCGGGAATTCAAATGTGACTGATTCATTGACACAAGGATTTCTAACTGAGAAAATTGAATCCTTGCGAACATTACATGTCTCAGAAGTTAATGACACAAGGATTTCTAGTTGCTTTCATTCTCTTCGGGTTTTAAGGACATGTTCTTTCACGTTGTTATCATCACTTGCGAATTTAATTCATTTGAGGTATTTGGAGCTCTATGATTTACTTGAGATAGAAACCCTTCCTGACTCAATTTATAGCTTGCAGAAATTGGAAATCTTGAAATTGAAACGACTTCGTGATCTTCTGTGTCTACCAGAACACTTGACCTGCTTACAAAATCTGAGACATCTCATCGTTGAAGATTGTCTGTCATTGTCTCAGACCTCTCCTAACATTAGAAAATTATGTTGCCTAAAATCACTAACTGTGTACATTGTCGATTCAAAGACAGGGCATAGCTTGGCAGAATTACGTGATTTAAATCTAGGTGGAAAGCTGAGCATTGAAGGCCTTGCTAATGTTGGCAGTTTATCTGAAGCTAGAATGGCCAATTTGATAGGTAAAAAGGACCTTAAAAAATTATGCTTGTCATGGTACAAGTACTGGGACCATACTGGTAAAACCAAGTCATTTGCTGAGAAAGTAATTGAAGTGCTTCAACCTCCCCCAAATCTCAAGTCCCTAGAGATATCCAATTATCATGGATTATGCTTGCCAGGTTGGATCATGAATCTTAATAGTTTAGTTGATCTTAAACTTATTCATTGCTATTACTGCTTACAAATTCCGTCCCTTGCTAAACTGCCATTTTTAAGAAAACTTGAAATAAGGATTATGCATGATGTGCAATACGTGGATGATGATGAATGTTACGATGGTGTGGAGGTAAGGGCTTTCCCATCTTTGGAGGAACTCTATTTAGATAGGTTACCAAAGTTAGAGCGGTTGTTGAAAGTGGAAAAGGGGGAAATGTTCCTCCGTCTTTCTAATGTTACCATCCTTGATTGCCCTAAACTTTGGTGGCCATGCCTCCTATCTGTTAAATGTCTCAAAGTAAAAGGATGTAAAAATGAGTTGCTGAAGTCAATCGCTAGTATGTACAATCTTACCTCCCTTCACCTTGAGTATGGTTTTGGTGGTGAAGAACTCACATGCTTCCCACCCGAGGGAATGTTGAGAAACCTGACTTGTCTTCAAACTCTGGTAATAGATTCTTTCCCGGAAATGAAGGAATTATCAAGTGAGCTCTTCAACCTTATCGCTTTAGAGGATCTGTCAATCAGATGCTGTCATGAGCTTGAGTCTTTACCGGAGCAAGGTTGGGAAGGTCTTTGCTCCCTTCAATATCTTTCATTTTATGATTGTGGAGGATTGAGATCCTTGCCTGATGGTATTCAACATCTCACTTCACTTCACCGTCTAAGAGGTATACGTCTTCCACCTTGGATCAATATCTGCTTCCATAACCTTGTTGGTGAGATAAATAGCTGTTATTTGCCCATGTTGCTGACAGAGTCCTTTATAGGTTAATTTAGGCTGCTCACGCGATAAAAGGCATCTTTCAATTTCAAGCTCAGCATGCGAATGAATATTTGTCAATCATCAGGAAGACTTACACAGGTTTATTAATTTCAAGCATTTCCTCTTATAACTTCATAATTCTCCTGCATTTTTCTTACTGCCTCATGTTTTCTTAATGCCAGTGGCGTCGAGAGGATTCTATCATTCCACATGCAATTTTTGCAATCCAAAAATGGGCATCAAGAACCATGACAGGTTCAGACTTTAGAGCATAAAAAGTTTGTCATAGTTACTTCTACTATACATGTTACAAAATTAATATTTTCTTTTGTTTATGCATGTATCATGATGACACACTCTATTTCTTTTAAACTTGGCCTTACTCCATTTCAATTAATTTGAATCAAAGACTTCAAATATATCCAAGAAGAGTGAAGACTCTTATATATGGTATGCCACTTTCATGATAGAATGCCATTCAGACTTCTCTTTTTCATGTTTTGTGTTCACACGTTATTCAATATTTTTGCATTTTGTTCCTTGTGTTCTTGATGTGACTTGTATTGTTTAGTGTTCTCTTCAATTCAACAGTATTATTGTGATATGTAGCTTAAAGCAAGAAGAAATGTTCAAGAAAATTTTGAAAATGTCCAAGAGAGCCAATGATATATAATAGCAATGTTGAAAATGTTGGAATGAAGCATTTGTTCTTCAAAATGTTTTAATATGTTGTTTTTTATCTTTTCCTTTTCAAATTATAAAAAAGTGTAATATTATGTTGCGCAAATATCAGTATGTATTTGTACATCTATTTCGTTTATATATATAATAATAAGTTTTTGTGCTTAGTTGCAGGCTAGTGGGAAAAAGCAGAATTTGAAATGGCTCAATGCTCTGAGGCACTGAATGCTCCACCAGCTATGGAGTGCTTCTGTGAGCAATATGTTACTTTCAGTTATCTTTTGGTTTACACAGGATATGGACAACAGAAATTAATGCCTTATACAACATTCATCTTCTAGGTACAATGCAGGCTTTTAGGCCATCTCCTGGGACACACAAGTTAAGGGAGTGCATACCGTGAGGTCATTTCCATCTTGTTGGAGCAGCACACACAAAGGTTGATGGAGTAGTTTGAATTGATCGGTAGGATTTACAGGTAAAACCATAATTTCATTCACTACCAATTCTTTCTGTCTGTGGATTTAGGTAGCAGAGACTATCATTTTTCATTATTAAGGTTGTACTGACTATGTAATCAAATGATTAGATTTTGTATCTATTCCTTGAACAAACAAGAATTTCCATTCTCCTCTATGATGCTAATGGTTGTTTTCGCCTGCATTCCATAATAGAGGATGAAGCAAAGGTTAGTCTCTTTTTTTCACCTCTTTACTATATAAATTAGCCATGGATAACAATTTAGCACACCAACTGAATTTTGCAGTTCAAGCTCTGCAAGGAGTGATCAGTACAATTTGGTAAAAGAGCCCATCCCCTTTCTGAATGGGCAAACCACCCTATACCCTGAGTGACACACTGTGTTCATAAAGTTTGAAATTTGAAATGTTGCAGTGGTGACTGGTGGAAGGAACAGAGGAAAAATTGGAATCATGGAGTGGAGAGAAAAGCATATGGGGTAACCTTTGACACCATCAACAGTCCAAGATGCTGTTGGTAATGAGTCTACAACTCTCCTAGAAAAAGAAAACAGTGTCACCATTGGGCAAGGCTCAAAACCATGGCTCTTTATTCCCAAAGAAAAGGGAATTAAGTTGATCATCATTGAAGAGGAAAGGTTGAGGCATGACGCAGAAAACTGCTTCCTTGGTGTGATGGTTATATTTCTAATCATAGAAACCAGTACTTGGATTGCTACATATATAAGGTCGTAATAAGACTTTGTTCAAGCTCATTGAGTAGTTTGCATTTGACATCATTAATCATCTAATGTTGGAGAAATATGTACCATGTATTTTATCCCATAGCATCTTTGCTTCAAATGATTCATACATTTATGCACAAGCAGAAGCCTCAAGTTTATTTGCTTTAAAGATTCATGGTTTACTGAGGTTGAAAACTAACCTCAACCTAACTACTTTGACTAGACTAATATATCAAATAGAAATAGAAAAGTACGGAAAATTAGGAAGAAACTAACATGGGAAAAGGAAAACAGAAACGACAAGTTAGAGAGGGGACTGGTGAATATATGTACTGAGTTCAGGGGCATAATTTTTTCTTAGATGCTAGTAGGCAATGTTGTAGGTAACTATCATGCAACCACACTTCCATTAAGAAGCATCTGATCGAAGTGCCAAACTCCTGCAAGTCCACCAGTAAACTACTTTAATTTAGACACTAAGTATATGAAATATTGATTCAAATGCTTTGGTTTATAAGGTGCAAGTAACAATTACCATGTCCATTGCCCACCCTTCTTAACTGAGCAACATATTCTGACATCTTTTTTATGTCTTTCACCTAAAGCCAAAAAGAATTTAATGAGAACATTCTATTTTTTGTCTTATAGAAAGAACCACAGTTGAAGTTTCCTTACTTGAGCAACCAAAAACTCGCTTTCAAAAGTCAACAAGTTTTGCATCATTGTTTACATTTGCTAACTGCATTTGTGAAAAGAAAAATAGTTTTTATTTAATACTGGTGGGTGGCTAGCTTTGTTAACATTAAGCAAAAAAAAACTGAAATGAAAGTAATTTGAGAGGAAAACGGTGTTCTTGAATTAGAAACAACTTGGATATTTATAGCCTTACAGAAGAAACTGAACATAAAAAATAAGCAACCTACCGCTAACATTACAAACTTTAAAAGATAAGAACATTAATATCATTCCCATGAAAACGAGGATTTATTTACTGACTAAACAAACTTAAATTAATCCTAACAAATCAATCCTTAAAGTAAATGCCAAAAGCATTTAGCATTCTCAGTACAAACTCCCAACAAGCATCGTAGCTTCAAGGAATCATTCAACTTGAGCGATTTTGTTAGGTGCTGATCAGAATAGCAGTAATGGATTTAAAATTGCATTAGAAACTAATAACAGAAATAACAAATGCAGAGAAATAGAAACTTGTTATTTAGCATTCTCAGTACAAACTAGGAACTTTAAATCTAAATGCTTAGAATGCAAGGGAAAAGACAAAGATTGGAAAAGCAATATCAAAAGTGATTAGGGGTTGGTTCTTCTTAATTCTCCCTCTAAGGAATTCAAAAGAATGTTCAATTTAGTGGTTATGATTCAATGCATAATCCAATTCAGAAATATAGTTAAATCTCAATTTTTTGGTGGTTTAATCCTAATCCTAATTTAAAAGCCCTAATTCCTCAGATGAATCTAAGAAAGAATTGCATTAAGACCAATAATTGATAGAGGTCACATAATCTCTAACTCTTATCCCTAGGTAATTAGCCAATTGTGTTGTTTACTTCAATTCCAAGTTCCTCCCCAATTTTCCAATTGTGAGAACCACTCTAAGTTCATACAATTGAGTGACCAAATCAATTGAAATATTACGAGTCCCTAACCTAAGAAATTTAGAAATTCATGACAATAGAAAATAAAAGAGAAAAAAGAGAAGCAAACTCTAAAATGGAATCCATTAGATTTGAAACCCCAATCTCCTAAAGAGAGAACTCTGTGTTTTCAATCCTAATATCCTAAAATGAAATCCTTTTAAAAGGGTAAAATAGCCTATTTATATATTGTCAACGCGTGTGGGGACACAACAACTTTTGACGTCCCCACACGCATTCAGCAGTATTTATAAAACTATTTGGTGTCGCGTCCCCACGTGCAGCTTTCTGTGTGGCCGCACCCACCAAACGACAAGCTTCTCACTTTCTGCTATGCTCGTGTTCTCATACACAGATTTGTACATCCCAACATGCATAAAACATAATGTAATTATCCATTTGACTCTCTAATATGCTTACAAATCTATTTTCTTGTCCTCACTAGCTCATCCAAAGACATTCTTACTTCATCCTTTTACTTCACTTAATAAAATACCTACAAAAACACAAATTTAGTAACCAATTAAAGCATATTTACTCAAATCTAATTACTACCACCTAAAATAACACAAATATGTATTCCTAAATATTTTTTTATTAATTTTTCACCTACTTTAATAACCTAAATGACTAAAATCGCCTAAAACTAACCTATAAATCCATTAATATTGTGGATTTATCACAACCTCAAACTTAAAACTTTGCTTGTCCTTAAGCAAATCATTAAGGCTCAATCAAAATATTTATAAAATCATACCAAGGGGTTGGAATCTACAAATGAGCTTTCACAATTTTCTTCCAAAATTAACCATTTCACTGTTAAATTTATTCATCAAATAACTACTCACAAGTGATAGCTACAATTACACAATTAAAATAATTTCCACAATGGTACTTGGTTCCACTCTTGAAACAACGCTAAAGAATATGAGAAGCAGCTTCACAAAACAAAGAATGAATTGCATTCACCATCCTCACCGGTCTAGTGTTTCATGTTGAGTCTCAAAAATATAATTAAGTAATTATTAATGATTGAGTCTCATTTCCCTAAGTTTTAATGAGCAACAAATTATGTTAAAATATGTTTTGCAACAAATGCCTACGCTTTTAATGAGTTTTTCTGTTTCAGCAAGATGTCCATCTGAAGAGATCTACTGTCTGAAGAAGTAAGATCGTCTGAAGCGGTTGGTTCATCTGAAGCATAATAATCATCTGAAGACGTGTGATGTGGCGGTTCGTTTGAGATCAGAAACCATCTGAAGAGTGAAGCCCTCTGAAAATCTCTGATAAAGACTCAAGTCTGTTCAACGCCTTCTGAAACAAGTCTTTGGTCTAACCTTTTTAAGGCAAGCTACTCAGAGACTTTCCTGCATATTTGAATTTCATGCACCAGAAAGGAAATGTCTGCAACGCAGCCTTTGCAGTGCTCAGAACAGAGACACACTGCACCATCTACCTTTTACTGTGTTAGAAGCTATCAGAAGATGTGTCACAACGGGATTAATAGCATTAAATGCTATCTCTCAACGGTGATTTTAGCGGACTTCATCTCAAGAAACTATAAATAGCTTCATGCACGATGATTGCAAGAAGGAGAACAACCTAAGAAAGAAAGTGCCAACACGCTGCCAGTTTTACGCTGTAAAACATACTCTAATTCATTTGTTTCTTGTACAATAACATTCTTATCCTGAGTCTTACTTAGTTTCTTGTACATCTTTCAATTTAAGCTCTAAATTGTGTAGTTCTTTAGCTTGAACAATCTTTCATTCTTAAACACTTGGGTGTTGAGCCTGAAGAGGCTTGTTTGTTAAACAATACTTGGTTGTGAGCCTGAAGAGACTTGTTGGGAAAGAATAATTGTTGTAGTAAAGCTTGAAGAGGCTTGTTTGTTAAACAATAATTGGTTGTGAGCCTGAAGAGACTTGTTGGGAAAGAATAATTGTTGTAGTAAAGCTTGAAGAGGCTTGACAGAAAAGAATACTTATGATATTCTGAAGATTAGTGGAAATCCAGCTGTTGTGTTTAGCTCTGGGACTGGACGTAACTCACTGTGGTTGTGAGTGAACCAGGATAAATCTCTGGCTAAGTTCTCTCTTTTCTAAACTCTTTAAATTCAGTTTAAAGCTAACAAGAAAGGATTTGAAGTGTTAGAAATAAAAGCCTTTAACGAAAACTCAGTTTTAAGAAAAACAAGTTTTTCAGTCTGAAACTGCTTCAGACAAAACGTTCTACTTCAGAACATCTTTGTTATTCTGAAAGCTTTTATTTAAACTCACTATTTGCGAAAAGGTTTCCAAAAACGTTAAAGTTTTATTGAAACACTATTCAACCCTCATTCTAATGTTTCCCTGTTTGTTTCTACATTTCACTCACCACTCTTAAGTGTTTGAGAACAATGTTTACTTTCATAAATTGCTACTCTACTTAAGAGCCACCACCATAGGCTTACAATATTCTAAAATCTCCATTGCTTATGCAAATGCAACCACACATCAAGAGGACTTTTATTGGGTTGTAATGGGGTTAGGGACTAGGTAGATATACTTTAGGATTTTAAACCAAAAGAAAATCAATGGATATATTTGACGAGTAAAGAATTAATATGAAATTGAATTCAATCCATTTTTATTTCCTTTGTTTACCTTCCTTGTTCTTTTTCTTCACTTTTATTCTTCTTTTCTTCTTTTTCTTCTTTGTTTTTTTTCATCATCTTTTTCTTTCTTTATTTTTGTATGCACCAAAAAATATTAACATTGTAAACAAAAGCAAGTGGCTCTTGCTACTTCATCGCACCCCAAACTTTAGATATTTTCTTGTCCTCAAGCAAAGAGAATAGATAACCCCAAACTTAATTCAAAACTCATCTCTAAATGTAACCTACATCCCTTAATTTTCAATGGTTGGGAAATGTATGGTTTTTCAAGTTAAAGCTTGTAATGAGGTAAAAATAAAGGAGGGGAGATAGGCACAAAGGGATAGGCAAAAGATAGAAATGTAGGGTGGCTTATTTGGCTAACTAAGTAAATAGAAAAAAAATGCCTCAATCACTCATATGGATGCATAAACACTTGAAATTTTGATCAAGAAACATGTCAAGTTCTAAAGTGAAATCCAAAGTGAGAGCTAAACACACAAAAGAAATAATGAAAGTGTATAGGCCCAAATCCTCACAGTTTAAAATTGTGAGTGCAATTCGAACAATGCAATGATCCACCACTATCATATAGATCAAGCAAAGTACAAGAGAGTTCTAATTCCCAAAATGGTCAGCACACAATTAAGAAATTGAAGTACCCTTATGAAAAATATTTTTAGAAAGAACAAGCAGCAATAGGATTAAACAAGAACAATCAAAGATGACAAATCTCACAGCCAAAGGAAAAAATTAAGCATCACACACAAGCAACAAAGTGAAAATGTCAATTCAGTAAATAAACAAAGTAAAGCACAAAAAGACACTCCTTGAGATGCTTGAGAGTGTAGTTGTCGCTGTGAGTATGTAAGTCATCTTATGGTTGCTCGAGATGCAAAATAAGGCCATTTTACACGAGGACATGCACACACCAGTAGCATTTAGTCTTCCAATAGGCTTCTTTTCTACATTGCACAAAAAGAAAAAGTTAACAAGAAAACTACTAAAGCAATAATTACTCATATATAAATCCCTACAAACTTAGATCCTAATTATAATTAGTTGCTAAAAGAAATAACACTAAATGAGATAAATCCTATAAAACATAAATAAACTAAAATAACTATAACTAAAGTAAATCAAAATAAAAGAAAAAAATATGGGTTGCCTCCCATATAGCATTTGTTTAACGTGATTAGCTTGACACAAAACTCCCTTTTCATGGTGGTTGAAGGAGCGAGGAAGATTTTACTCCCATTTCCTTCATAACATTGTATTTTTAATATGAAGAAAGTGAAGTTGGTTGGATGACTCTAGAAGGGGGTTGAATAGAGACTTGTAAAAATTGATTCCTGAAAACTTAAGGACAAACTGAGCTTAGTTCTCAAGCTCAGTAGCTTCGAGTCTCAGATTGGCTTAGCAAGGACAAATTAGAAAAGCTCAGATTATAAGTGATAGAAAGACTTAAAGTTGAGCTTGATAATTTCGTTATAGTTGAGATTAAGTTCAGTTCAGTATATTGAATGAGTTTAGCTTAGTTTTCAGTAATTAGTAAAACAATTGTAAGTGAGCAAGGTAGAGAGAAGAGATGCACAGAGAGTTATCCTTGTTCACCTACTCCTTGGGCTACGTCCAATCCTCACAACCTTGTGAGATTTCAACTATGACAACCTTGTCAATTACAAGTATTCATTTTTGCCTCTTCAGGCTCACCCTCATACCAAGCTTAGGCACCTCCTAACTTGGCTAAGATCCAAGTATTCTTTACCTTGCCTCTTCAGGATCTTACACTGCTCACACTGAATCTAGGCTCCTCCTAACTCAGTTAAGACTATTACAAAGATTGATGGAGTAGAAATGATGTTTGACTAGCTTAGGCTACGTACAAGGTACGACTATACAGTGAGCTCAGCTAGGTGTTTCTCTTTCTAAGAGTTACAAGCAAATGATAAAATATTAAAGAAAATATGTGAAACAGACTTAAGATGTACTCAAGAATAGTTAAGACTGAGTTGAGCTTGACTTGAGATTGAGTTGAGACGGATAAGTCAGAGAATATTCAGTAGTGTCTCACTATGTTTTGACTTGAATTCCACCTTTTATATCAAATGAGACTAGCCGTTACAAAGAGAGAGATTACTTTTCACTTTTCTGACATGGGCTCAGGTCTGCTCTGATGTGCTTTACAGCAGTTGCAATGTACTTGCTTTGACCTTTCTTTTAACTCCTAGAGCATGTGTCTGAAACTGGGTCTCTGTCTGAGTCTCAGTTACATGGCTCAGTCTCATCTTCATATCTGAGTCTCAATCTCTTGTGTGTGTAACGTCCTAATTTCTAAATTCAGAAATAATGCCTGTTGGAAGCACTATGTCCAAATTCGTGAAATTATTTCATTCATTTCGCGTATCGACATACAATACCATCGCTTGAGTAACCCAACAATTACTAAAGCTCCAACAATACATATATAACTCAATGAAATAATAACATACTGTTGCCATCAAGGCTCCAATACAAAAATATTAAACTAACATAATGATTCCTAAAGTAGCTTTAACAAATAACACTAGTGGTTCTAAACAACATGAAAAACATCAAGTAAAATAAACAATAAGACTAATGGTCTTCACATGCCATCTACTACTCGTCATAGCTTTGATCAGTATCCTGCACCACTGAAAATATTGTTCCCATGGAATGGGGTGAGACCAACGTCCCAGTGAGTGTAACAGTGTGTGCAGTGTGGGGGAAAGGAACCAAGGACCATCATGGCATACATATAAATTTAGAGACATAAAAGAGATAATGATACAGAATTCAACACAAAGAAAATCAATCATCAAAATGCAATGCATGGCTGTGAGGTGTTGTTCCCGACACCCGGGGTCTTTTCTCTGTTACTTGACTGTGATGAGCGCTCAGCCATGTAACCAAGGACCGTCGTCCAAGGTTACCTATGATTAAATTTTAAATAACATTTAAATATAATTCTGTGATTGGGGACCCCATCTCCCTCTTGGCCATGAGTTCGATGTGGTTACCCCGTTGTTCTTAATTAATTTGCCCGAAGGCCTGTGATGGTCAAAGACCCTGTGATAGCCCGAAAGCTCTATGATTTCTTAAATTCATAATTTCATGACTGTGATGGCCAAAGGCCCATGAATTCCAGAATAATATAATCAAGAATCATCAAACATAATCAAGAACCATCATACAGAATCATCCAATCATCTACCCTAAGGTTTTAGCAATTCAATACACACAATAGTCAATACATTCACAATTCTTATGTTCATACTATACATATATCACTAATTCATAGAAGGAAAGGGGAAACAGAATAGGGAACATGCAATGGCAATCTTTCAGAACAAATAAGTGAGAGTCCACCCACCTGTGAGTCGAGAAAACAGAGAAAGAACGAAGAACGGAGGGCCTTGATGGGGGAAAGATTGATGCAAGACTCGTTCTTGATGAGTAGGAATCGTTCTTGGCCTTTGCTGGGACTTTCTCTCACTAGAACCTCTCTCTCTCTCTCTGAAAATACGAAAAAACGGAAGAAAGAACTGACTGAAACCGTCCACGAACGTGTTTTAAAGTGCAGAAATCGGACCTGCGCTCAAGCCTCGCTTGAGCGCAGCTCAAGCGCGAGTTCTCGCTCAGGCTGCGCTTGAGCTCAGCTCGAGCTGAATTTCCTCGAATTGCTCTCTGTTTTTCTGCGCTCAGGCTGCGCTCGAGCTCAGCTTGTGCGAGAAAACCAGATTGCAATTTTCCCTTTTTACTGATATCCTCGCTCAGGCTGCGCTTGAGCTCAGCTCGAGCGAGGAAACCAGAGTGAGATTTTCCCTTCTTGTTAAGGTGCAGTTTTCATCCAAACCCTATCGTATAACCTATCAAACTGAAGCCCCGGAAATAAGCTTTCTAATGAGAGTGGAATCACCTCAATCGGACATCTACAATTCTAGATATTTGCAATCTAGTGCATCAAGGTCATTAGGCTTAGAACCAACATCAAGCAACAACCTATTTTTCTTCATTCTACTTTAAGTTATGATATTCCTATGAATTGAGGTCTTAATTAGCGGGATGTTACAGTGTGCAGCTGAGTCTTAGTTTGAGGCTTGCTTTACAAGCTCGGTCTTTACTTGGTCATCTGAGTCTCAACTTAGTTGTGTGTCTGAGTCTCAGTCTCAGTCTTACATCCTTAGCTCTTGCGGTCTCTTTTGGCTTTGACCTTGTCTTAGTGTGTGAGCATTTTGCAACTTTTGGTCTTATGATTTTGATTCTTATACTCTTTAGTTTCATTCTTCTTTTTGAATCTTAAGTGTTTATGCTTTGGATGCAGCTTCATTTCAGCGTCTCAGCTTGCCTCTATTTAATAAAAGATATCATATAATGTATGGATCTAAGAGCTGCAAGCACTTGAGCACGCATTTAGTAAAGCATAACATCTTAGATATACTTCTTTGCTTTTTCACTTTTGATGATTTGATATCATTAGAACTCTTAGGGAGTGAGTTTGTCTTAACAGGGAGAAACTTCAACTCAAATTTTAGATTTTCTTGCACCACATCTTTTTTTTTCTTCAAGGATGAATCTGCTGGTAGAGCCTCCAAATTTCTCAAACACTCTTCAACCTCCATCTCTTCTACATCTCCATGGCTTGCTATGGAATTCGCCAACACCTTTTCAAGTGAATTTGAAGGGGTTTGGTATCTAAAGGTGCTTGAAACCAATGCATCCACAACATCAACTCTTAACCATTGCTTTTGGTCATCAGGATGTTGCATGGCTTCAATAACATTGAAGTTAACTTTTTCATCTTGTACCCTTAGAATTAATTTCCCTTGTTGTATATCAATAAGTGCCCTTCCAATTGCCAAAAATGGTCTACCAAGTATAAGTGGCACATTAGAATCCTTTTCCATGTCAAGAACAACAAAAACAGCAGGAAAAATAATTTTATCCACTTTTGTAAGAACATTCTCCACAACTCCATATGGATGCTTAATTGATCTATCAGCCAATTGAAAAGTGCTATCCTTGTAGGCTTGACATCTTCTATCCCTAACTTCTTCAAAATTGATAGAGGCATATTAGATTTATACTTGCCACTATATTAGAAAAAGGTTTTTCAATAGAAACACTTCCAATAGTGCATTGAATTGTGAAGCTGCCAGGATCTTTGACTTTAGGAGGGAGCTTCTTGTGCAATACAACACTGCACTCTTCTGTCAAGGCCACTGTTTCATCTTCCTTTAGCCTTTTTTTTTCTTGCTAAGAAACTCCTTCATGAATTTTACATAGGTGGGAATTTGTTCTAATGCCTCTGCAAAAGGAATATTAATTTGTAGTTTCTTGAAGATGTCTAGAAACTTAACAAATTGCTCTTCCTTCTCCTTCTTTTTACTCACATGAGGATATGGAAGTTTCACATAAGGAGATATTTCTTGTTTATACTCTGAATCTCTCAAAAACTGTTTCTTTGTTTTCTTCCAAGGTGCATTCTTATCAACCAACTTGAGCTTATGTTCCTCTTGCTTTGGTTATTCAACTTGCTCTTGATTCACTTGTACCTTTTCCTCAACTATTTCTTTAGCAACTTCTTCTTTTGATTCCTCTTTTCTTCTTGCTTGAGTCACCTTGATTTTTGGCTCAATCACTATACCACCCCTTGTAGTTATGGCATTGCAATGCTCTTTTGGGTTAACTATAGTGTTTCCTAAGAATCCTCCCTGTGATAGTTCAACCATTTGTCTAGAGAGTTGGCCTATTTGATGCTCCGAATTTTTATGGAAGACTCCTTATTCCTGAAGTTTGTCCTTGATTACTGCATAAAAGAAGAAGGTTGTTGAGTTAGTTGAAGAAGTGCATTTTCTAAAGTAGACACTCTATCTGATAGTTGAGATTGTTGTGCAGGTTGAGAATTTTGTTGCACATATGCTCCTCCTTGCTGAAATTGTGAATTCTTTGGTTAGGGAATTGGCTGCCTCTATGCATAATTCTGATTGAATGTGTTATTCTACTGATAAGGCTGCTTAGGAGGAAAATTCTGCTGTCTTTGAAAATTACCCATGAAATTAACTTGTTCTGAATTTCATTGTGGGAATCTATTTGGGTTTGTCGAGTAACTAATGAACAAATACGTGTCTCCAAAACATCAATTTTATTAGGAGTTACTATACAATCTAGTCCCTAAAAGTGTTACATTGTTTACTTTTTGTCCCTGAAAGTTCATTCGTGTACAAATTAGTCTTCGAAAGTCTAAAATTTCTTAGTTATTAGTCCCTTTGTTAACCTCTATTACATGAGTGAAACAAAATTTCTGACCTGGACTGATTGCTTAATGATGTCTACTTGGAAGCTCAGTTGTTCAGTCTTTAATGTTGGACAAATTTTTAACTCATCCTCCCAAATTTATAACCTTCATTGGTCTCCATTCTTCTTCCCTCTACAGAAAAATATTTGCTAACCCTAATCTCCACTCTTCAGGACCATAATAGAACTACCGTAATCTCTATTCTTCTCTCAATTCTTTTATCCCGAATTTTATAACCTAATCTCCATTACTATCTCTAATGTTAAACCTTAAATCAAACAAACCCAAAGAGACAATAAGGACTGGAAGTGTGTCTCTGGTGATGAAAGTGGTGTGATGAAGCTATGTGCATGAGGCATAAGGCTGCAGCTGATGGAGTGCGAGAAGGGAAAGAATAAAGGAAGATGGTTCTTGAGGTGTCCTTTCTTTGGGGTAAGCACGTTATTTTTCTGTTTAAGTTGGGTTTTAAAAATGGTTTCTTACCCTTTTCTGTGTATTTTATGTAGAGGGATGATCTTGATTGTGGATAATTTGAATGAAAGTTTATAGTGAGAAAGGAAATTTATTAGGGTTCATACATAGGAAACTTCGATGAAAGGTTGATTAGGAGTTAATTTTTAAGAGATTGAGTGAAATGATGAAATTATACAAAATTTAGGGTTTTATTTTGGGGGAATTTTACAGCCCTAATTTTATTTCAGGTAGACATCTTATGTGTCACATAATATGCAATACAACTGTGTAGTTAACTCGCTAACTCAACACTTTTATTTCATTAAATTAACAAATATTAACGAATGGACTAATAAATAAACAGTTTTATACTTTCATGTACTAATTTATACATAGACAAATTTTCAGAGAATAAAAATAAACAACATAATATTTTTAATTGGGTATATTAACTCGTTTTGTTAGCCATTTACATGTGGAGCCCTGTGAACCATACAGACCACATTGCATTTATGGAAGCCAGAGTAGCTAGTCGTGTACATCTTTGGATTCTCTTGTATTTGTTGAACGTGTTTTCTTGCTCGACAACCTTGATCATTCTTGTAGATGCACCTGTAGTATTTTCTGTCAAACACGTGTATTGTAAGTCATTACTGAATCAATCATATATACACAATTACCATTACGTACAAACTCTAATACCCATTGATTAGTTATCTTAGCTAGCCATCCGGATTTTATTATATTTGACTATTATTTGGAAAAAAAATATCTTGTGTATATTGGTTCTATATATGTTTTTTTTTCTTTAATCAGAAATCCCCACAATCATATATAGCTGTGGAACTAAAGTGATAGTTAAATAAAATCATCTCAAAAGTAGTGATTTACCACTAATTTTATAGGTAAAATCACATGGGATCACAGTCCAATTTTACTATAATTAACCACCACGAAGGTAATTTTTCAATATGTTATTGTTGTACTTTGTACTTTTATTATTTTATTCCTTTGTTTAAATACTCAAATAACACTTTTTTTTTTACTTTTCAAGGAAATTTTAATATATTTATTTAATTTAATTTTTATTTACACTTAGGAATTGATATTGTTATGTTATAATTTCATTTCCTTTATTTTGCTATTTAAGAATCACATAACTTTTATTTTTAAAAAAAATTTAGCATTTCAACACCCATTAATAAAATTAGCATTTTTCTTAATTAGTTTTAAAAATTTTTAAATATATAGTATTATTTTATTGTATTAAATAATTTTAAATTAAAATAAACTTTTATAAGAGATATTTATGATAATAATTTCAATTTTATAGTTACTTTTAAAATAAAAAATAAAAAAATGCATTAAATAAGGTAAGAATGCTAAAACTTTCCAGTTCACTATATATACATACCTCGCTCTCCTTATCTCTCCCCCTCTCTCTCTCTATATATAGGTCTCAGTTTCAATACACTTCTATTGAAGAACTTCTAAAAGATAAAAATAGAATAAATTAAAGAGGTCACACGAATTTAACTTCTTCATAAGTTAAAATTAGTTACTTATGGAGAAGTTAAATGTGAGAGTTTTTGTAGTATGTGGGCTACAAAAACTAATTTCAATTTATAGAGAAATTAAATACATTTAACCTCTTTAATTCATTATTTTTTTTTTCACCTAAAAGTAGTTCGGTTTTATGCAAACATGTTCATAATATTCCGTTGAAAGGGAGAAGAAGATTCATCCTTATTAATGATTACCTTGGGTACATGGAATGAAGAATTGTCTTCTCAGCATACTTCCTCCATTCATGAAAATCTTGTGTACTGGGCAGGACTATGGTCCATGTTGGCTGAACTCTGCAACATATATATATATATAATCCCAATGTATACTTTTCAGGGTTTGTCTAAGGTATGCACAAATAAATTTGAACCATCAGATATAATAATAATATATTGAATGGACAAGATTCAATTATTGTAACAAGTAGCAGGTTGTCCTATAAGTAGTATTTGAATTTTGCTAAGATGGATATGGAGATATTAAAAATTGTTTCGAAACCTTGTCACTGTAGAGAAGCCATTGACGATATTTCTTTTTTTTAATATGTTGGTCAGAAATTTTTTGTTTAAAGAGATTGAAATTTTCAAAAAAAAAAGAGAACAAAATATTTATTTTGTTTCATGCCAAAAGACGATTCAGTTATTCACAAAAAAGATTATTCAACTTCCTACATTAGCAAAGTTTCATGTGATTATTTCTGTCCACAACTCCAAACCACAAACTGTTCAAAATCTTAATCAAATGGAATCCATGCTCCTCCCAACCCCTCTTCAGCCACCTCGATCATCCCTCACCTTCATGTTACCATTCAAAACACAAGCTCCACAACAACGCCACTGCATCCTCCGCCGCGGACTTCGACGCCTTCGCCATCCTTTCCACCTCCGTTGTCGTGCACGATGGCTTCGACGCCATCTCCTCCCTCCCGTCCGCGCACGTCACCGCCACCGCCAGCAACCCCAGGTACCTATCCTTTGCGAGCATCAAGAATCGACCGTCGGATTCTCTCACCGAAGACAGTTGCATTTATGTTTTCCGGGGAAATCGAATCGAGAACCTTGATCATTTTTTCCAACGCGTTGATCCGTGAGGTGCTTCCGACGAGAGTGCGGATGATGGCAAAGTTGAAGCCAGGAAGCTCGCGAGGAATTGACGTTTCTCGCTGGAGCCCCTGGTGAATGCAAAGATCTTAGAGAGGGAAACAGAGAGATCTTAGTTGTTGGTTTTGATTCCACGGATGAGAGAGTATAGGAGTTCTTCAGCGGTCGTGACTCCGGCGAGGAGGGTTCGCTGGAGAGGAGCCAGAGGCGGTGAAGGGTGAGGTTAGGGATGAAGTTAAATTAGGTAGGTCGTGTTTGAGGAAATATTGAAAGAGGATCGGAACACAATATTCAAGAGTTTTGGTTGTTTTCATAATTCTCAAATCTTTCAAAAAAAAGAAAAACTTAACCTGCTAAACCTGTTATCAAAGGTCATTTTACTTGTGTATAGATGCACAAATTTTAAATTTGTGCACCTTAGACTTACCCTACTTTTCAACCTAATTTTGGAAATAATTACTGAGAGCACGTATTTTTCAGAAAGCTCTATTAATCACATTTCACACATTGGAATGCACTCTTTATTTCATGAGTAAAGATTTTTTCAGACTTGCAAGGATGTACATATCTTTCAGTAGAGATAGGCAGAGAAAAAAAACAAATAAATGATGGTTATGATGAGAAAAATGATAGGAAAATAAGGAAGAAATAAAGAGATATGCACGAATATAAAAGATACAAGTAAAAATTATTAAGATATAAAAGAAGATCAATCAGAATATCCTAAGAAAGAGTATATAATTAAGAATAGATGCATGGTTTAATTGATTCTAAATAGGAAATTAAAAGATTTTTTTCACTAACACTTCAATAAATAATAAAAGGCTTAAATACATTTTTGGTCCCTATACTTTTGTAAATGAGTGATTTTGGTCCCCTTAGATTTAATTGCTCAATTTTGGTCCCTATACAATTGTAAATGGGTGATTTTGGTCCCCTAGTTTTAATTGCTCAATTTTTGTCCCTCTTCTTTAAAATTTGAACAAATCTAATCCTACTGTTAACCTCCCATTAAATATTTAGTGTAACGCCCGCGTTTTATCGTTTTTGTCGTTTTTGTCGTCTTGAGTGTTTTATTGGATTTTGAATGATTAAAATTTATTTTTAATCATCAAAATTTATATTTTTGGATTCAGAATTGAATTTCCTATTTTTAGGAATTTTCTGGGAATTTTTGGGATTTTTCTGTGAAAAATGACTTTTTTGCCCTCCGGTACCCTGAACCGGGCCCGAATACTCTTGATCCGGGCTAGAAAAATTGCAGAAACCTCTCTTTTCCTTCTAGAAGCTACGCATGTGCAGCCTTGATGCATGATGAGACATTTACTTTCCTCTCTCTTCCATTCCACCAATGGGTTAAAAAGTGACTTTATGTCATTACATCACACCATTTATCACTTCTCACCTTTTCTCACATGCAAAACCAACAATTCACTCATCTTTTTCTCTCATTTCTTTCTCCCTTGGCCGTGGAGCACCATCATCTTTCTCTAAAAATTCTTCACTTCCACCATAAACACCAACCAAGTTTAAGTCCCATTTTTGGACTTAAGCTTAAAAATACACACTTTTTAGCCAAAAATCCTTGTTGGTGACTAAAAGGAGCATCTTTGGGGGCTGTTTTTGGGAGCAAAATCTGCACCTATTCTCTTGAGAGATTGAAGTAAAGGGGGGAGAACTTGAACTCTAGTAGGATTTGTAACTAGAGTCAAGGATTTGCCCTTGAATCCTTGTCTTTTTCTCTTTTTTTCCTTGAAAAAAATCATCTTTTTGAGCTTTTCTTTGAGCAAATGTTTTGGATTCTTGGAGCTGGGTTGTTTACATGTTCTTATGTTTATTATGATGCTTGAAATATGTTTGGAGTGTGGTTGATGATGCATGCAAATTGTGAAACTTGTTGGAAAGAAATTTTTCCCGTTTTAACATGGAGCAGCGACCATAAAATGGCGACTGCGAATTCGTTCACCGTTGGATCGGGCTGAAATTTAGTGGCTGGTTTATAACCCCGAAATCTTCATTTTGAACGGTCGGATCGTTGATATGATGTCTAGGCTGGGAGATATTCGATCTGCACAGTGGCTATTTATTTGAAATTTTATTGAAAAAGAAAAACTTGCTTGTTAATGTGTTTGTGTGGCTGCATGTTTCTAAAATTTTAGTTGATGTTGGAAATGTGTTTAAATGATGATTTGATGAACATGCATGTGATTGGATGGAATGACAAAATTGTCTTGTTGATTGATGCTTGAGAAAGTGCTATTTTTTAGCTTAAAAATGAAGTTGAACTTGAATGTGTGCATTGGTGATTTTGGTATGATTTGGTATGATCTTTGTGATTTTGAAATGATTGTATGGTGGCTGGAAATTCTGGAAAAGTTTGAAGTTGTGGATGAACATTCAAGGTTGTTCTTGATGTTCATGAGTGTTCTTGATGAAACTCATCAAGAATGTCCTTTTTGATCCTAAAAAGATCAAAAGGATGTTTAAAACATGTTTTTGGGCTAAATTGGCTCAAAAGGACTAAAAGATAAAATTGTAACAAAAAGGGCTAAAATGCAAATAAGTTAAGTTTTTAAAATAAATAATTAAATTCGGATTTTTAAATTAATAAAAATAAAAGTCTATTTAAAAGTCATGTTTTTAATTTACTAAGAGTAAAAATGGGCTCTCATGGGTCCAATAACCTTTAGGATTTTTATTTAAGTCCAAAGTATTTAAAAAGAAAGTAAAAAACTCAATTTAAAAGATAATTAAAAATAATTAATCTAAGTGGTTAAGATTAAGCTTAGAATTAATTAGTGAACTTAATTAATTTAATTACCTAAGTTGATTGACCTAATTTATTTAAGTTAATTAAAGATTAATTAAGTCTAAATATAATTAATCTTAATATAAGCATTAATTAAGTAATTAATCGCTAATGATGGTTAAGAACTAATTAATTATAATTAACCTTAATCAAATGTAATTAATAATCCTAATCCAAAATTAAGGAGGAGATTAAGGGATAATTAGAAATTAATTAGGATCTTAAGTAAGGATTAAGACTTAATTAAAGAAAGTAAAAGCTTAATTGTAATCCGATTAATAAAGATCGGTTATGATTAAGGACTAAACCTAATCTTAATTAGTCATACAAAGAGAACTAGAAAGCCTTTCATAAAACACATCCATAAGTCTTAGTAAGTTATAGGACTTAAGTGAAATTGGTTATCAATAACACTATTACAAACCATCTTAAAAGATTATAACCAACACTTTCTCTTTACATAAGACTTGAGGAGCTTGGCGAGAGAGTGCAGATTGAATTCCTTTGTGAATGGGAGACCTAGAATCGGGCTGTGCCACAGAGAAGTGGTTATTTAAAATAATTCAATGGGGCTACACTTCGCCTATAAGGAAGTGGTTATTGAAGATAATTCAATGGGGCTACGCTTCGCCTATAAGGAAGTGGTTATTGAAAATAATTCAAAGGGGCTTCGCTTCACCTATAAGAAAGTGGTTATCTTGATATCTTGTTGTATGACATGCATCATAAGGCATAAATGATGATATTGAGGTTAAAAACCTTGGGACCTATATGACAATAACACTATAGTACGGTGTGAAACTGGTTGGGACGGGTGCACTGGGTTTTGCAAAGAACACCAGCCGGGTCCTGAAAGAGGGACGCCAGCCCTGAGGATAAGTCAGGTCCCGGAATGGGTCAGGTGACGTAGGCTCGCCCCCTACTGTCGGGCAAACGGGGTACAGGCTTGACTATCCTGTCGCTCTCAAGTTTTCATGAATCAGTCGAGTTGTCTGGAAGACAGGGAAAATCGTCTTGGCCAGAGATTGAGCAATGCTCCTAAGTACTGTTTTATTTGCTAGTACAGACAAACTCTTGAGACATTGTCCATATATGGTTGAGCAGTTGCTGTGTGCTCTGCTGTTGGTGAGGTTTCCCTGGGCCCGCATGCATTAATTTATATGCATCATGACAGCATAAATTATATGATTGTGATTGTGATTGTGATTTTGATCGTGATTGTGATTGTGATTGTGATTGTGATTGTGATTGCGATTGTGAAGAGGTCTGGTGAATGCTTTAGTTACTATTTTCTACTTGATGTGAGTTCATGCGATGTTCTCACCCTTCTTTTCTATCTCTTCTTTCTATGCTCTTCTCGTCACGTTGATAGTCGGTATCGAGGACTTCCGTCATGACGTCTATGCAAGTACGGCTAAGGTGGATGCCGAGAGGCACCTGGAGAGTGACGGACGTTCCGCGCAGATGTGAGTTCATAGGGAAAGTCTGTGTCGTCATCACGCACCCCGGACTTCCGCTTGTACCTGAGATGGACTTCATCGTACCAATGACTCTCGAGTTTCCGACGCCACCTAACTTGGTGAGGCATACTGCATTCCGTCTTTCACGTCGTCGTCCAGCTTCCTCTTCATCACCGCAGTCATCCCAGATAGCTGACTTGGTCGGACCAGATTCTCCCAGATACTCCCCTTCTCCCGAGGTGCCAGCTCCTCAGTATACGTGTCCTGATACGCATGGTCGTCCTCTCCCGAGCGAGCCAAATCTTATCGTGATCAATGATACCACGGACGAGGAGGAAGAGTCGGAGGAGGATCCGAAGGAGGACTCTGAGGGAGAGGAACCAGAAGAAGATTCTTCTAGTGACGTTCCCTCAGAGGATTTTAGGATGATCACCATTCCAGACGCTGGGCGGAGGAGTTGTAGGATTGTCTCTACTGAGTCAGAACTGACGAGTAGTTTAGTGTCATTTTGAGTATAGTAGTACAGCTCTGGTTTAGGAATCTCTTTTCTGTGTATTTTGGTTTAAGGTTTTATGCACTTAGTCTACTACTAGAATTCATGTTTTGTATAGTTACCTTGTTAGCTCGAGGAGCACTTGATACTATGACATTGTATATATATTTGTGATGTTCCCTTCTTATAATCGGTCTCATGGCTGTGTGTATGCTGCGTATGTATGCGGGGTAATAATCGCCTAAATGTTTTTAGAAAATAAATTTCAGACTTAAGGAAAGTACATTTTCATGAATACTTAAAATGGAACTAGAAAGTAATAAGTTGATGATGGCTAAGCTCTTTCAAAAAAAAATATTCCAGTATTTTCTAAGTTGTAAAACAGTAAGTTCGACGGTTACGTTTTGCAATGTGATATTCTTAGTGGTGTAACTAAGGGTGTCGCATTTAGCAGAGTTTGTTGACATGAATTTAATTTTGTGACGTGAAAACTATCACACGACAAATATTATTATTTAATTTTTATCTCTTAATTTTTTTAACGAAAAATCGAATATAAAATCAGATTCTACATAATTTAATATAATGAGAAAACAAAATCAAAAAACAAAATCCCACTACTACACTCCAATTTCCTAAAAAACAATAAAGCAAATACAAGTCCCAAAACTAAAACAATTGCATGTCTGCTTCAAGCCATCAACCAAGCGAACTGAAATCTCATTCGGGCATGAAATGAAATTTAAAATGAAATCGAAAACGAACTGAAATCTACAAGCTCTGATTTTTCGTTTAAACAAGTTAAGAGATAAAATTAAATGATAATCTTTATCGTGTGATAGTTTACACGTCACAAAATTAAATCCATGTCAGCAAACTCTGCTAAATATTTAATGGGAGGCTAACGGTAGGATTAGATTTGTTCAATTTTTAAAGAAGAGGGACCTAAATTGAGCAATTAAAACTAGAGGGACCAAAATCACTCATTTATAAAAGTATAGGGACCAAAATTGAGCAATTAAAACTAGGGGGACCAAAATTATCCATTCATAAAAGTATAGGGACTAAAAATGTATTTAAGCCATAATAAAAAAAGAGAAAAGATGAATGGCGTGATGAAAAATTGAGAAAAAAATTTGTTAAGTAAAAAATAATAGGAGAATTAGGTCCGGTATATGTCAAGTCAAGATATATAAATTCCTCTTCTGAGGGCTAGGCTGCAGCAATATATCAACCATGCTTGCTTGGCAATAATTTAATCCCAAAATATGACAACATAGGTGTATTCATATCTTTTGCTTTGATTAACAATTTAATAGATGTGATTAAAATTAAACTTTTGAATTTTAGAGTGTATTTGGTAAGTTATTTAAGTTGAAAGCTTATATTAGTAGTTAAAATGATTAAGGGTGTGTTTGGCAAAACTAGCTGATAAGCTAGCTGGTAGCTGATAAGCTAGCTGGTAGTTGATAAGCTCCTAACTTATAAGCTCCGAGCTGATAAGCTAGCTTATTGAATTAGAAGTGTTTGGTAAAACTAGCTGATAAGCTAGTTAGTAAATGTAAAATGACATAAAAGGACATAACTACATAAATTTTATTATATAAATTCTATTTGTCTTCTTGAGAAAAAATATATATTATTATGTAATTATAATTTTATATTTTTTAAAAAAATAATTAAATTCTCATCAAACCTTTTTATTGATAAAATATTTAATTAAAATTAAAATTAAAATTAAAATAAATAATGAAATTAATAAAATAAATAGTATAATATAAAAATAATTTCATAAAATAATGAAAATAAAATAAAAATTTAATTAATTCGTAAATTTTTAATTTTTTATTATATATGTAATAATAGGTAAAAGAAATTGGAATGTTTTTATCACTAAAATTGAAAATATATAATAATAGATAAAAAGAAATTAAGAATAATAAGGGAAATGTATTAAAACATAAGGGGTAGTGATGGAAGAAAATTAAATAAGCTACAAGCTACAAGCTACAAGCTAGGTGAACTAGCTTATAGCTTATAAGCTAGAAGCTCCTAAAATAAGCTACTTTGATGTACCTTACCAAACACTTTTGTGTTGGTCAAACTAGCTTATAAGCTAGTCAAATAAGCTAGTAGCTAGCTTGCCAAACACACTCTAAGTTGTGTCTGGTAAGATAATTTTTTTAGATAGCTATTAACTTAGCTTGAAAAGCTATTTTTAAAATAAAACTATGATTTTCAGCTGTTAGCTGAAAATTTATTATAAGTCTATCATTTAACCACTCCATTAGTACTTATCATTATTTGATAATTAGTGATATCTTTATATGTTATTTTAATATTTTTAGTTAATTTTACCAGACACACTCTTAACCACCGCGTTACTAACTAAGAAAAAAAAAATCTTGAAAATTCAGCAACGACACGTACCTGGGGTTTCTGTGCTCATCTTTTCCTTGGAACAGCTTGTCTATAAGAACCACAACATCAAGGACCCCAAAATCCACATGCATGTCCATATCATTTCGATCAGGATCTACTGCATTTTGGAATCTTGCGCTGAACTTTTCAAACGCCAGCAACAAGATTTTCTTCAAGGAACTTTTCATGACTTGTCTCATCTGCTCATCAATCACAACCCATGTACCCTGCATCTCACATATCTCCTCAAATTTCATCTTAATCATCTCAACCTTTTCTCTCCATAACTCTGAAGAAGCTGCCACCACTAGTGACTCATCATTATCTACATTCAACATTCCAAGTACCTCGTCCCACGCCCTTCTCTGGTAGTTTACAAGGTACTGCCCCATTTTCGCTATGTGTTTCTGTATCCACTCATCACCTAACACCCTTTCTAATTCACACCTTTTCACCTTGTGAACAATGTACCTCCAATTGTTCATCATGAAAATAGAACACAAGGAAGAGTCCTTGTAGATTTTGGAGTTCGATTTCAAATTGCTCTCCAACAACTCCAAAATCTGAGCCACCTGAAGAGACAATGAAAATGAAGGTGTAGAATCTGGTGAACCTTCATCATCAAAAGCAAGCTCAAGTGTCTTCCAACATTGACAAACTGCAAAGAGATAATTCATCAAATAGTGATTAGTTGGATGAAGTCCACCACCACAAACAACAACCTTCCCTGGATCCTGACGAATCAGATTTTCAAGCTCAATAAAAACTCCTCTAATTGCATCTCTTAACCTCTTACAAATTCTCATTGCCTCATTCCAAAGAACCACACAACAATCACCTGAGAATATTGACTCCAACTCAGGTAAAACTCCATTCAGTGTCTCAAACACAAGCACTATTTTAAACAAACGCTCTGGTGATGACCGGCTTGTACTACAAGCCACAGCATTAGCAAAATTCAATAGATGAATGGTTGGTTCATGACATATCTCCATGAAAGAGCTTTCAGCAAAAGGAGATGAGAATCCAAACACACGGTTACATAGATGCCTTTCATTTGGAAACAGTGTCATAAAACCATCCTTGGAAGCTTTAATCCAACATTCAATTTCATCTTTGAGATATTTCAAAGGCAACTTTTGGACCTCTTCAATACTCATCATGAGGTTCTTTATTAATAACCTCTCCTCTAAAACTAGCCTTCTCCAACTGCAGAAAACAGGGTAGCAATGCTCCTTCTCAAGACCTGAAGCCATTGCTTCTATAAGCTTGGCTTCTAGATCTTCAGGGTACATTACTATCTCCTCATTTTTTATCTCAATTCCAAGAATTGAATAGAGTTGTACTATAGGTCCTCCTCTTTCTTCTACCTTAGGTGTTTCAATTTCAATTGCCACATGTTCTTCATTACTAGCAGTTCTAATCTCTTGATTGAAATCTGAATAGGAGTGAAGGACATTGAGCAAATAACAATAAGCTGCTCCAACCAAAACGAACCCCAAGTTGATCTTCATCAATTGTATAGTGAGACATCCAAGGTAAAAATTAAGTAGTTCCAATTCAAAGCCAAGGTCAATTTGCTTTGACAAGCTCAACAACATTAAAGCAAATGACCCATTAGAAATCAAGTTGAAAACATCTGTTTTTTGGTTTGAGTCTTTATCGCTGAAAAAGTTGTATAAAGAGGTTAGCATTAGAGCCAAAACTCCAACTAGAGCTTTCAAAAGGAAACTCTTTGAAAACCGCCCTAACCCTTTTCTTGCAAAGAACATAACAAAGATGATTGTGAAACTCACCACACCGTATAGAGAGATCTTTAAAATGTGATACTTTTCACCTACGTGTTCGAAAGAGAGGCTCCATGCGTAACAGAGCATCCCAATGACACTTGACACAAACCCCACAATTCTCCAGAACTTCGGGTGAGTTAACAGATTTCTAAACCGTTCGTACATTTTTTTTTTTTTTTAATTTGTGGATCTGTAGATTGTAGTGTAGCAAGAGGCAAGGCAAGCAAGATTTTAAAATGGAAAGAAGTAGCATATGCTTTTAAGGTTAATTTGGAAGTCTTCATCAACTGCGAACTGCGAAGTAATTTCTATTGAGGAAAGAGATGTGAAATAATCATATATTCTGGTGAGGTTTATTTCAATGAGTGGATATTCATGGAAAGAGGAGACTTCAACGATTTTGGAAGAGACGTATACTTAATTAGTTTGGATTGTGACATGTGAAGCTGCCTAGAAGCTTATTATTGAGCATAATGTGTAATTCCTGGAACAAGTTTTAAATTTTATTTCTCCTTTATTCTTTTAAATTAAATTTGGTTCAAGAAAAATATTCTTGAATCTTACCCGGGGATCCTTTTCCAGCTCCTATCAACAGTTATGGAGGGGCTTCTAGAATTTATTATGATATCTGCTTGAAACTTACAGAAATAGAAAAGATAAAAATAGAAATAAGAAAGAGAAAAGGTGGTATAAATTAGATAAAAAAAATACTATCTTTGGTTTTAATGATATTTTTACTTTTGCTCTAGATAGAAACACGGTATTCTTATTTTGAATTATATTAATTATGGAGTTATTTTTATATTTTTAATTTATTATTCATTAATCTATTTTCATTATAGTGGATATACTATGTTACTTTTAATGATCAATTATTGGAGAATGAGTTACTACTTTAATAACGATTTTTATTAGGAAGAATTTTGTCACCATTTTAATTATTTAATATTAAGAGTGTTTCTGGAATAAAATTTAAATTTATGGTATTATTAATTACAAATAACTAGTTTCAAGGCATTTCTTTGGTTTTGATGATTATTTAGTCACATTTCTTATAAATTAGTCTTACAAGAGAAATAAGAGAGAAATAAAAAAAGAAATTGATTTAAATGTGTTTGATTGTGTAGATCAATGTTATAAAAACTAGACCGGTCATTGACTCGAACGGGGTACTGGGTCAATGGGTCACTAGTTCAACCACTGAGTCACTGGTTGAATCGGTGTATATATATATATATATATATATATATATATATATTCAAAAGTATTAGATATAAAGATATGTAATTTTTTTAAATATATAAATACTTTTAAATTTGAGTTTGATATAAAAAAATATAACCACTAATATAATATATATCCTATATAATACATCATTTTTTAAAAAATTCTATTAATTTTTTTAATATTTTGTATTAATTAATAAATGATATATTAAATTTAAAAACTTAAAAAAAACATTACAACATAACACAAATCCTAGCCTAGCATTTTTTTTGTCAAAGTAGCCTAGCATTTGTGAAGTCTGCTATGAGAAATAAACGTAAGCCCATTAACAATGTAAGCCCATTAGCCTTTTTCAATTCTCATTTTTTAAGGTTAAAAGAAATATATATAAATCTGCACATATATATTGAAACATATATGTTTTGGGTGTAGTGCCCAAGCGCTCATGTTGTAAGCTGGTAGCATGAGTTCGATTCCCACAGCCTAACATTCCATTTTTTTTTAAAGTAAGAAACAATTGATTTATTGCTGACCCTGACTCGGAATCGAACCGGTCCGTGCCGGTTTGACCGGTTCATGACCGAGTCAAATGCTTAACCGATCCAATATCGTGATCAGACCGGTCATAGGCCTGGTTCCCAGTTCCTGGTCCAATAATCGGTCGAACCGGCCGATCCGGTCCGGTTTTAATAACATTTGTGTAAATACAAGTGAGGAAGTTTTATAAATATTTAGAGTAACAAGCTCCCAATAATGCAAGAATATGGACTTAATATAATAATCACGAAGATTATGACTTTTTTAAGAAGTAAATGGATATGTATAACATTAACAATTGAGGGTAAAAATGTCTATGTATTCAACTCGCAGTGTCCCCAACCTTCACTTTCTCCTTATGGCTATAGAGAGTATTATTTATGGGGCCCATTCACATAAAATCCACTTAACTCTCTCTTTAGCCAAACCAAATGTGATGGTGGAGGTGGTATGCCCTAGCTCTCTCGTAGGTAATCCCTCTCACTTATCTCTCGCAGCTAATAGTTGAAAAGAGAAAATTAGTATAAGGATAATGTTTCTTTCACACCCGATATTGTTGTAAAATGGGGTTTTAACGACGTTTAAAAAGGGGGTTTTAATGACGTTTCTGGGCTTGTTGTTGACCCAGTCATTGTTAAAAACTAGACCATTCAACGACGTCTTTTAACCGTCGTTGAAACTCCAGAAACGACAACGGTTACATTAGGAACCGTCGTCGTATGTTTCAGTAATGACGACAGTTATGACGACGGTTACTTCAGGAACCGTATGTCGTTTTATGTTCATAAATGATGTTTTCTTTTTCCTTCCCTAGCCAGCGACTAGAAAAGAAATGCCAGCAAACATACCATTCCAAGGGAATTAACTTCTAAAAGAAAAATATGTACCTATACTTAAATATTCACAATCTGGGCAAATTAATATACCAACAAAAAAGAAAGAAATTAAATTAAAAAAATAGGTTCTATTTCCTAAACAAATAAAAAAACATATATAATATAAACTGAGTGCATATTTTTTAAACTAAAATTAAATTCAATACCAATATAAAGAAGAAAGAGCACAAGTTCTATTTGTCACTTTCACTCTCTATAATAATAAAAAAAATAGAAAGAAAATACAAGATAAAAGGAAATGTCACAGGTTCTTCAAGGGACTTGTAAACCTCCCACCATTTTTCTATTCAAAATTTTTAGGAGGCATAAAGTTTAAGGAAAATACTGAATAGTAAATATACTTGATATGTTATTCCCCACAAAATAGATAAAATTAAAGATGTGATAAATAATGTGATGAAAAAGAAAAGGAGAGAGGAAGAAAATTAATGAGGTGTGAAGGGAGATGTGTAACATCCCAAAGTTTGAAATCAAGATTTTATAAGAAATTATAAGTGTAATAGATTTTTATAAAAGAAAGTAGGAAAAACAAGGTTTAAAACTAAACTAGAAAAGGTAAGTCTAGAGCTTTGTCGCTCAAGCGAGAAGGCTCTCGCTTGAGCAAATCTATCAGTAAAAACCAGTATTCTGGTTACTGATCGCAATTGGTCCAGAATCAGGGGGGTTGCTCTCTGTTTTTGTTCTCTCTTAAATGAGGAGGGGCTCGCTCAAGCGAGACAAAGACAAAGAGGGGAGTGGTTTTTCTTTAGCAATTGTGCTCAAGCGAGAACACGAAGACATGACCACTTAGGATTCCTCGCTTATACGAGAAAACGCTCGCTTGAACGAGACATCACATATTCAGTTTTTAAAAGCTTTTAATGAGTCATTTGAATCATAATTTCTAAAATCCCTCTCTTCCCCTTTCTTGCCCTAGAAGAAGAAGAAGGAGAAGAAGAAAGCATGGGGAGGAGGAGGAAGAGGAGGAGGAAAATCTTTGATTGAATCCCCCACATCACTCAATGAGCTTTGGACCGTCACCCTCAACACTTCATCCTTCCTATTTTCTTGCTTTGAGGTGAGTGTGGTTCACCCACTCACTCCATTTGTGTGTGTTCCCTTTAAATACTCCCTCCCCTATCTTTCTATTCTTCATTATTTGTGTTTGCATGGAGTATTATGATTATTGATTGAATGATTGAGTGTATTGGTTATTAGGGTCTTGGAAATAGCTAGGGTTTAAGGAAAAAGGAACAAAATCTACTATGCCCTTGCATATTGACAATTGCCTAAATGATAGAACCTTGAGGAATGTATATGGTTTTAATTACTCTTACATCATGATTTTAATGTACATAATTGTACAAGAGGAAATATGGGTCTATGACATAAGAGGATTCAAGTAAGAGTAAACAAAATGCTTGACTGTTAATTTAAGACAGGAGATTAAAAGGCCACAAGGAAGACGTTCCTTGTATGGATACTGAGCTTAGTCCAGGTCAAAGGATTAAGTGATGATAAGACCCTACTAGTGTTGGGTAATACACCAAGAGGTTGATTGTGCTTAATATTGCCTTAATTTTTATATGCATGATACCTTATTATTTCGCTGTGCGTTCTCATTTGTATGGATTCCCTACACTTACTGCTTGTATGACCACATTCACTGGGACTTTAGTCTCACCACATTCCGTGGCTTATTTTAGATGTGCAGGGATTTCAACCTGGTGCTTGATCAGGGAACTTGGGAGTCTAGTTTTTGGGTCATAATTGGCTTTATATATTTTGATGAACTAATTAGACTTTTGTATAGGCATATCCGTTCTGTTCTTTTGATGGGATATTGTGGTACAATTGTAGCCCTTTGTGGTTTTATTTATACCTTTTCAGGACATGCGTATGATTGCATCCCTTCAATGCCTATAGCGATGTAATTTGTTATTGTTGTGCTACTTTTGGGCCAATTCTTACTCGATGATCAATGTATATGAGTTAATGTATTTATGCTTAAGTGACATTTGGAACGCCTAAGCGGCTGTTATGGAACAATTGTATGTTGATGCTCATAATCGCGTGAAATAATTTCATTAACTTGGGATTTTGTCTCGAACAGACATTATTCTAAGTCAACGAAATTAGAATCACTACAAAAAACACGGGATTTAGTTAGGGTTAAATATGACTTTTCCTGGGGTTTAAACCCAACTAGATGCTTTTCCCGTAGTTAAACCGCAGGAAATTCGAGCGTAGTAAAGGGGTTACATGCGGTTCTAGGTAACTGCTGGTATGAATGCGGCTTTTAGCCGGGGTTAATTAACCGCAGCTGATTACCCGAGGTTATTAACCGCAGGTACGTTCTTGGGGTTTGTAACCACAGGTTATGTAACTGGGGTTGCGTAACCCCAGGGAATTACCTGGGGTTTGTAACTGCAGGTAATACTAATTTTGTTTTAAAAAGAATTGACAATCACATGGGGTTATAACCGCAGCTAATGGGAATTGATCCTCTAATATTAGATTTTCACATGACCTTATTATGTAAAAATTTTGTGTCAGTCATTCTTTTCATAGACATAAAACTAGATAAGACCCTATCACATGACAAGATCATGTGAGAATCTAACATGAAAAGATCCATTCCTCTTAAAACAGTTTCTCTGCTTCATAAAAAAAAGCAAAAGATGAGTCCTAAATTAGTGATCTAATACACGGCCTTAGTTCTAAAAGGAGCAGAGGTAAAGTAAATCAAAAGGTCATTCTCCCCTAACCCAATGCCATATATAATCGGGAAAATCTTGTGATAAAATGCTCTTCACTTCCAATGCTATAAAAGTCATGCAAATATGCAATTTATCTTTCTGCATAGGGGAAAAAACAGTGAATCTGATCAAAGAATGCACAAATGTATTAATATCAAACTTCATGTTCATAGCATATCACTGTCGTTAACCTCAAAGCCGATTAAAATTGAAAACTGTCTAATTTCCCACACCTCATATAGCAATGATGAGCCACGACTTATTGTTGTGTCATACATAGCAGCCTATACGCCATATAGTAATTATTATACATCAGTAAAACTACATCTTGTTCGGGTTTTGATCATACAACAACAACAAAATGAAAGAACATTGTCATTCATCAATATCAGAAGCACTGTAAGAGACAAATAAAGCTAATTATTAAACCATAATCTGATTCCACCCTTCCAGTTCTTGTTATCTTAATCAACCCCTTTACCCCACTTGTCCCCCCATTCATTCTAAACTGAGTTTGTGAATATGAAGGCTTTTTCTAACTTATTGATTGAATTGAACTTACATTGATTTCTTTAGCCTGATCATTCATAAATGTTCCATCAGGTCGTTTGTGTGTGGTTGTCCATACTTCTCCCCTACTAACTTTGCGACCAAAGTCTTTTTCCTACAAATTCCAACAAGAGTGTAAAATATATGATACTAGCAAAAGTACAATTTCATTATTCATAGTTAAATGTTACCATCTCAGCCCTCTTGCGTGCAAGGCTTTTAGATCCAGTAGTGTGATGGATTGTTTGCTTCTTTCTATTTTCTTTATTTTTCTAGGCATTGAGCTGATCATTGACACACAAAAATAATAAGTCCATTGACAATAATAATGTGGATAAAATAATTAGTTATACCTTTGTCTTTTCACTTAGACGATAATCAACAAAAGTTGCCCAATGGTCTCTATTTACTCCTTCTGGGACCATTGCGATTAGTTCATCTCTTGTACGCGTGTTATCATCCCTAGCATGCCACAAATCTTGCCTATGCTCTCTCCATCTCAAGCCAAGCAATTTAAATACATAACTCTTTTGAAGATCGGAGTGAATACCGGCCTTGTCTCCCCATGTCTAAGCCAAACTGTATACCCTTTTAGAAAATGATTTACAATCAAATGCTCATAAGACTACTTCCCTACTTTTCCATTTCCCAAACTTGCATTTTTTACATGGACATATTATACAACCCTCAACACTCCGATTAGAAAAAGCAAAGTGTAAGAATTTATCTAGTCCTTCCATATATTCAAGAGTATTTCGAGGCATACCAATCCAAAACTTATCCATTATTTCTGAAAAATATAAAACCATGACTAATTTGAGTCAAGCAATCTTAATATAATCTACAAAAGCGTATCCTACTGTTCAAAGTGTATATTACTATTCTAAGCAGAAAAATATAAAACCATGACTAATTTCAGTCAAGTAATCTTAATATGACCAATTCATATATATTCATATATATATATATATATATATATGCATACAAAATAGCATAAATGAGAAAATAAAACTTCATTAAACTTAAATTCCAAATGCATCATACTTAACATGTGACTAGGAAACTAGGACAATAATATAAAACAAGGAAAATACATAAAGCATGCAATAAAAAGTGTATCTTTTTAACATCTGCATCAGGATAATAACTCAAAAGTGGAAAGATTTTATTGAAAATACAACTACTAATATTATGTATCAATAATGTTACAAGATGTGAGAGACCGAAGTGGGTAAAAAATCAAGATTGTTAGTAAAATGGAAAGTGACATTAAATTATTGTAATGATTCAAAAAGGTAACTTTTTTAAACACTAACAAGTGTACTAAAGTTAACCATATAAAAATAGAAAGTTTTTATTGAAATCTAAAGTATTTAATGTTATAAATGCAATGAATATCATGATTTCCAATAAAAGTTTTTATCTGTGTATTACGTGTATTAATATACTAGTTCCTTAACAAATGTTCTTAGGGTACTCATTAGTACTCCCTCCATTCTAAACCTTATAGTGTCCGTTTGATTTACATTTGAGTAGAATTGATTCTAGAATTAATGATTGAAAATGAGTAATGCATGCTCTATGAAGTGACAAAAGTGATTTAAAATCAATTCTTTGCAATTAATTCCATTACTAACTTTTAACCAAAGGGGCACTTAATGTTTATAAGGTTATGGTCTTATGGAGATGGGTTAAGAAATCATTAGATAATATAAAATATTGTTATATCTTGACTAAAATAATCTTATTAAATCACCATCTATTTCATTTATTATGATTTTAAATAATTAATCACATTAATCATTTCCCACCACAATTTTTCAATTATACCACAAATTCCTTTAAGTTTTCCAATTACTTGAATGTGATAGGTTAACAAAAGGAAGATGATAAACAAGGGTATTGGTGAAAGCTAGAAAAGTTTGATTAGTCTTGGTTAATTAGCGTTTAGCATTTGCCATTATCCAAAACTACAAAGCAGTAGCGATATTTCGTTTGCCAGTTGTTTGGCAAATAGGCATTATATATATTCCTTATATGGTTCCGTACATTGTGCTTTAATACAGTCATTAAATAGACGAAAGAAGATGATCAGTTACTTGCAATATCTTTGAAATCTTGTGCCGTTTGGTTTAAATTTTGCATCATTCAGAATCAATTCTGTAGAATTGATTTTAAATCACTTTCGTCCAACGTACTTTGTAAAGCGTGCATAATTCATCTCAATCATTCATTTCTAGAATCAATTCTACTCAACTGTAAATCAAACGAACCCTAAAATCAATGAAATTAGATGGCGGTAAATGTCTACAAAGAGATGCCGACCTTTATAATACAATAAATGCCGATAGTTTGTGGATGCTATGCCAAGTCAAAGTCTTGTCCATTAAACATATATTCCAGTATCTCATTTTTTTAAACCACATGTATCTCCTGTTATGAGGTACAATCTTGTTCGGGGTTTAGTCACAGTTAAGGCTCTTCATCCCTCCGAAGAATGTGTTTGGTGGGGATCGAACCTGAGAGCTCTTCCCACCATCTCAATTTGTGTTGCCAACTGAGCCACAACTCTTTGGTACTCAAGTATCTCATCTTATCCAGAGTTTTTAGTACATATCCTATTTCTCATGTATATATGCTCAGCCAAATTCTGATAAGATATTTTAAGGGGGAATAATAATCACCGGATAGGTTTACACCGTGTACTTGGTAGAGTGAAAAAAATAAAAATAAAGAGAGAATACTTAATATAGAAAAGAAAGAAATAAAATGAAGAAAAATATAATAGATAAGAAATAGAGATGAGAGGTTATGTTGTTTAATATGAGAAAAATATAGCTCTACTCAATTTTGGAGAAAAATAAAATATGTAGGATCCACCATTTTTTATATACCTTTTATTTTTTTTGTTTCATCATCACTGCTACTGTTATTATCGCCCAACACCTTTAATCCTACCACTGTTTTCTATCTCCACTTGGCACCTTAATTTTATCACACCACCCTCTCATACACTCCACCGTCATAACTGCCCAAAAAGTGAATATTTGAGAGTCACGAGAAAGGGTTATATTTTGACTCTTAATAATTTTCCAGCCTATGCAAATTATTAAAATCCTTGTTGATTTCTTGCTTAATTATATATAAAATTGGCAACAATATATATCAAAGGTACTTTAGAAGCAAATACTTAGATCAACATAATTTGAAACAATCTTATAAAGACTTGCAAATCACATGAATTTATCACAACTAATATCGAATTACTTATAATGGATAAAAAAATTTACAATTATGAAGTTTGATCAAAAGAAATATCTAAGATGCAGAAATTCAAACCTCTGTTTTTGGATGTTATATCAAAAGTAGATTGTTGAAAAAATATTTTTAAATTGTGCCTCTAAAGGATCAAATGAGCTTAGTTTTTTTATGAAAATTTCCATATAGCATATTTAATTAATAATCAATTAGAATATGTGCTAAAATTTTTACAACATTAGTTCTTATTTATCAGTTTTATTACATAAAAACATACAGATTAAGAAATACATTAAATGTGTTGATTTACATTAAATTTATTGTGTCTTTTTTTTTAATATACTTTTTATCTTTCTATATTAATCATTAGTTTTTTCATTTATTATTCTCTTATTAAGGGTAAAAGTACAAAAGCATAATTAATACTCTCTTAAACTTCTGAATAGAAACAAAGGTAATATTATCTTAGGTTAAATTAAGAAAATTTTAATTGGTCTAATTTTATTATATTACTAAAATACTCAAATTTATCTCCACTTATTTTATTTATTATATATAGTTGAAATCATTATTCATGATATTAGAAAATGGTATAGTTGGAAAAAAAGCATTAACCCTTTATTTTTTAAACGAGATAGAAGAGAAAGTATTAGGAGAGATTGGGAAGAGATCGAACATTCAACTGTGTTTGAAAGGACAAGGTCAGTGAAGAGAGACCAAATATAACTATCATATTGGTTTGCGCATATAAGAGGAGATTTGGCAAAGAAATTGTTCTCACGGAGATCCTGGGCTAACCTTTGAGGTAGTTAACTCGGCTTTCCTATCAGGAATGTTAAAAAAACCCGCATCCACAGATACCCGTGGATATACTCATAATGGGTACCCGCATATTTATTAAATGAGTGGGAACGGATATTATACTACCCGCCCCCGGTACCTGCATACTCATTAAAACATATTTTTTTATTAAATATATTTGAATATTAGAATTTTTTATTATTTTATGATGAGATATAATTTATTTTTTATGATATTCTTAATATATTAACATATAATGGTATTATATAATGATTATTTATATATATAGTATGATATTATAATATATTATATAACATTTCCTCATTTCCTTTTTATAAAATTTAAATTTTTAAACATTAATAGATACCCGTAAAAACCCGCGGATACCTATTACCCGCATGGGGTACCCGTTAATTTTAGCGGGTATGTATACGGGTAGTGCCTACCCGCCCCCGCCCCGTCCCGTTGACATCCATATTCCCTACCGAAATTGTGAACTTGTCTATTTCTTCTGCCTTCATTACATTTTATAGGCCCCTTATGTAACTTCCAGTACCCCACTACCTAAGTTCCCTCTACCCCATTTTCCCATTACTCCTAATTTACCGAAGTGCTCTTCACGGGGTAGGGAATAGGCATGGGCCGATAAAGTAATTCAGTACTCGACCCAATATTCCCCCAGGTACACAGCCCTTCAAGCCTAAGCGTAGCCGTAAGATACTGCGCAAGGCTTGTAATAACCGACCCTACCGAAGTGTTCTTTATGGGGTAGGGAATAGGCATGGGCCAGTAAAGTAACTCGGTACTCGACCCAATATTCCCCAGGTACATAAATGAAGAGTGCATAAGTCACAAAAGTATCCTTTTAAATGCAGTTTTTATCTCTGAATTTAGTGTGAAAATGTCTTTGTAAGACATTTCAGTTAGATAAAAGCTCAAATTAGGAGCCGAAATCATATTTGGCAAGGTAGCTTTTTTAGGTAGCTACTAACTTTTCTTTAGAAGCTACTTAAGGTACTTTTTTTTTATATAAAAACTCCTTTTGAGCTACTAGCTGAAAATTTATTATAAGTTTATCCTAAAGAACCGTCACTAATCATTATTTAATAACTAATAATGTTCTTGTACGTCATTTTACCATTTTCAGTTAATTTTACCAAACACTTTCAATCAAATCAGCTAGCTCTTCAACTTTCAGATACCTTTCATGTAATTTTTCAGCTAGTTTAACCAAACATACTTCGAATCAATTTTTTCCCATTGAGTGACATCCATGAATATAGACAATCAATTATCAATATATTATCACTGATTTTTCTTGCTTGTTGCGTTGTTTATTTACATAATTTATTGAAGGACATTATTATTCACTAAAATATTTGTAACTCTTTTTTCTTATTATTTCTACTTAACCAAACATATTGATTTAACATCATATATTTATTTCTTGATAATTTCTCTCATAGTTATCTCAAATAAACAATATCAAAATCTATCTTATTTCTCATATTTTTGTCATTCCTATTTACTTTTTTTTTCTTATTTTTTTTTTCTTTTTTAACCAAACATAAGGTAAATGAGTTTTAGATTTCTAAAAGAACAAAAATTTAAAAATTAAATAAAAAATAAAAATCAACAAAAGATATAAAATGAATGGAGTGATAAATAGAAATTTTTTATTATATTTAAAATATTAAATGATAAATATTTTAATAAAAAATTTTAATTTTATTTTTCACTAGTACTATATTTGTTAATATTTTTAAAAAATTAGATAAATAATAAAAAAATACTATAAAGCAAGGAGATAACAATCCAACTAGAAAAAAGGAAAAGAAAATTACACGTCACACCAATTTTTATCGGTCGTCCATTCCAAAAAAAGACCATCAAAATCAATCTCTTATCTTTTTCTATTTTTAAATAAATAATTAAATTACCTCAGAAAGTCCAGTCAAAAGTCAAAAGACCTCACAACAACATTGGAATTATCAACTTCCCAGTTCCACCAATAGAGAAAGAAATAGAAGGCATAGAAAAAACAAAGCTAGCTGCAACGACTACTATCAATTAAAGAAACCGCTTTCCACGTTCACTCTCTACTTTATCTTCTTCTCTGGTCTTCGCTCATCAATCTCCGCGTAATTTCCTCATTTTACCACCTTTGCCCTCCACTTATTTCACAAACCGCGTCCATTAAGGGGCATTATCGTCATTCCGTTGTTCTCCTCTGCATCTTCTTCGTACCCTTCCCACTCTTCTTTTTCTTAATGCAAGTGATGGTTGATGATGAACTAACTTCGCTCAATATGTCTGAAAACGGAGAAGAGAAATTACTGGCTGTAGCCCGGCACATAGCGAAAACGCTGGGCCACAACAACAACATGGCTGATGATATTCTCCAAATATTCTCCAACTTTGATGGAAGGTTCTCGAAGGAGAACCTCTCTGAGAAGGCTGCAGATGCAGATCCCAGGGCCTGCGCCGCACTGGATCACTCCCTCAAAACCCTTGACCGCCGTATCTCTCACTACGTCTCTTCCGATCGTCCCATCTGGGCTGACTCCGCTGATGCTGCCGCCTTCCTCGACGTCGTCGACGACCTTGTTGCTGCCGTCGCCGAGTGGAACCATCTCGCCGGCGACAAGTCCGTCGGCGCGTTACTCATCCGCGCTGAGGAAATGCTCCAGCACGCCATGTTCCGCCTCGAGGACGAGTTCCGGTCACTCATGGAGCGCGGTGGCGAGTCATTCGACCTCACCCGCCCCTACCGGAGTGGCGAGTCAACGGAGAACTTGCCGTTTGACTCGGAGGAAGAAGAGGACGAAGAAATCGACGACCAAGCAAGGAACGGAGAACATGAGGACCAGATTCCGGTGGCGATGCCGGTTACCGACTATGACATCGTGATCGACGCGCTGCCGTCGGGGACGATCAACGACCTTCACGAGATCGCGAAGCGTATGGTGGCCGGAGGATTCGGGAAGGAGTGCTCTCACGTGTACAGCAGTTGCCGGAGAGAGTTCTTAGAGGAAAGCCTCTCGAGAATAGGGTTACAGAAACTCAGCATCGAGGACGTTCACAAGATGTCATGGCAGGATCTCGAAGACGAGATCGAAAGATGGATTAAGGCTTCCAATGTCGCTCTCAAGATACTTTTCCCAAGCGAGCGGCGACTCTGCGATCGCGTCTTCTTCGGATTCTCCTCTGCCGCTGATTTCTCCTTCATGGAGGTTTGCAGGGGATCCACCATTCAGTTGCTGAATTTCGCTGATGCCGTTGCGATCGGGAGCCGTTCGCCGGAGCGGTTGTTTAGAATCCTCGACCTGTTTGAAACATTGCGTGACCTAATTCCCGAGTTTGAGTCTCTGTTTTGTGACCAGTACAGTGTGTCGCTCAGGAATGAAGCAATCACGATTTGGAAGAGATTGGGAGAAGCAATTAGGGGCATTTTCATGGAGTTGGAGAATCTGATTCGCCGCGATCCAGCGAAGTCGGCGGTTCCCGGTGGCGGGCTTCACCCTATTACCCGTTACGTGATGAACTACCTCCGTGCTGCTTGCCGTTCACGGCAGACTCTAGAGCAAGTGTTTGAAGACTATGGACATCCCTTGAAGGAATACCCCAAGCTTGATGATAGAGTAGCACACTCTTCCTCTCTCTCAGTGCAGATGGATTGGATTATGGAGCTATTGGAGAGCAATTTGGAAGCAAAGTCCAAAATCTACAAGGACCCTGCTTTGTGCTATGTTTTCTTGATGAATAATGGCAGGTACATAGTTCAGAAAAGCAAAGATAGTGAATTGGGAACCCTTTTGGGTGATGATTGGATCCGAAAACACACTGCAAAAGTTCGGCAATACCATGTACACTATCAAAGAAGCTCATGGAATAAGGTGCTGGGGATTCTGAAGTTGGACAGCAATGGATCAGTGCCGCCTAATGCGGTGGCGAAGTCAATGAAAGAGAAGCTCAAGTCGTTTAACATGATGTTTGAGGATATATGCAGGGTTCAGTCTTCATGGTTTGTCTTTGATGAGCAGCTCAGGGAAGAAATAAGAATTTCCCTTGAGAAAATCTTGTTGCCAGCTTATGGAAACTTCATTGGGAGGTTTCAGAGTGTTCCGGAACTTGGTAAGCATGCTGATAAGTATATTAAGTATGGAACGGAGGAGATTGAAGCAAGACTCAATGATTTATTTCAGGGAAGCAGTGGATCAACTGGTAGCCGGAAGTGAAGGTAAAGCTGCTAGATTTTGTGTGTATGTGTAATGTATTTGTAGTGTAATTGAAATACAAAGTTTTGATTATCACAAACGTATTTGTAAAAAAATTTGTGACCTTGTATTATAATTACCCCTGCATGATGATCTGTTCAGCATCATTGTGGAGGATAAAAAAAGATTTAAAAGTTAAGAGCAATGAGTTGCATGATTAACATTCTTATTGGTCATTGCTTTGAAGTTTGAACTGTTTCAATGTGCAGCACTTAGAATTGTATCAAAGACTAGGAGTTTACTGAATCAACAAATTTAGTATGTTTTGTCATTTCTTGGTCCCAAGTCCCTACAGGATTGGAACTTTTGTTTCATTAGTAGAAAAACATTAGAATTTCTTTCTTAACTTATTTTGGTTGGTCCATAGATGATCTATTTTGTATTTTATTGGACAAGACTGGAGCTAATGGGTTGTTCGAACTAAATAGGGATTTTGGGTTGATGGAATTTGATTGGGGCGGACAATATGTGCTTTTCATCTTTTGCTTTTGTCTATCTAAACAAAAATGAGACAAAAGTTAATCAATTGATTAATTCAGGAAGATAGTATACAGTGTGGCTTTAATATAATGTAAGGCATAAAGCATTGTCCACTCCTTCCTATCCCTTGATCTTCTCCCGGTTTCTTCATTTCTTTCTTTTATATCTTTATCCCAACCATGACTAGTGAGAATGGATAACGGTTATCATTACTTACATCACGGAGAACTGCAAGCTGTGGCAGAACTTGGATAAACAATTTGGGGAGTGAAACTTTATTTATATATATATATATATAATTTTTTTTTCTGATTAATAAAAAGGATACAGTAGAATTCCTCTATTTTAAACAACATGCATGTTATTAGAATTTGAGAAAAACTAATATGAGAGTCACATGTTACCAATGAAAATATACTTGCTAGAATTTACACAATGATTCCCATTAGCCATATACCATGAAGGTATATGCTTTTTTTGTTGTTTGGAATTAGAAGAATTGTATTACCAACCCAATTCTTTTAGAGAACTGTATGTTTTAGAAATTTTAAGGCATGGAGAAAAACACCCCCTACAGAAACTTAATATAGAAATTGGGGGTTATACCTTGCTCAAGATCACTCCTATATGTGTTAAACCATATACATTCACCAACTCAAAAGATCCATCTTCCTTTCAACTTCCTTCCAAATCAGACAAACTTTATCAGGCATGAAGGATTAGATATTAAAAAAATAGGGTTTGAGAGAACACAAGATAAATAGTAACGGGCATTCTATAAGAAAATATGCAGTAACCATTCCTTAGCCAAAGTGTATTCCTATTCTGTGACAAACTCTATCCATTCACTAACTCAAAAATCCATCTTCCTTTCAAATTGCTTCCCAATCAAAGATAAACTTTTTTTTGCAGCAACGATCCCTTAGCCAAAGTCCATTCCTATTCTGTGACAAACTCTATACATTCAATAACTCAAAAGGTCTGAACTTTGGGGTATCTACACAGCCTTATCAATAGCAAAGGATCGAGGCTTTACAAAATTATGGGTGGAGACAGATTCTCTAGCTGCTGTCAAATTCATTAACAAAGGTTGCTTCTCCAACCATCCTTGTTACCACATGGTTCGGGCTATTTTGCAACTGCAGCACTCCTTTAATAGAGTTCTTATTTCTCATACTTATAGTTATAGAGAGGCCAACAGATTGGCTGACTTCATGGCTTCCTTATCTTTTTCTTTACCTTGAGGCCTTCATGTGTATTCTTCTCCTCCTGATGGTTGCTCCGCAATCCTGTTTCAGGATGTCATAGGTGTGGCTCTTCCTAGGAGAGTTCTATTGTAGCTTTTCTTTACGGTTTTTTCCCCTCCTTATTTACCAAAAGAAAAAATAACTCAAAAGGTCCATCTTTCTTTCAACTTTCTTCCAAATCAGAGATAAACTTTAACAAGTAGGAAGGATCCAGATATTTAAAAGATATACAAACTTTCGGTGAAAATCAGTAACAAACATTCTATGAAAAAAATATGCAGCGACATCCCTTAGCCAAAGTCTATTTCTATTTCTGTGTTAAAGTCTATACATTCACCAACTCAAAGATCCAGTTTCCTTTCAACTTGCTTCCAATCAGAGATAAACTCTAACAGGTAGAAAGACTTAGATACTTAAAAAAAAAATACAGACTTTGAGAGAAAATATTAAAACACTACTCTGATCTCTTACCTATCATAATGCAGGAAACCACCAAATCCTTCAAAGAGTGACACATTAGAAAAACATGGAAGAGTATCTAATGTCCTAGACAACTCACTTCATCGACTCAGCAACCTAGAAAAAAAAAAACAAATCAGGGAGAAGGAAAAAAAACTGGTGAAGAGTCGGTGATGGATTATTGTTCCGGATCTACTCACCGTTGAGTGGCCCGTTTGGTTTATTGTTGTAAAATTCAAAACCATGATTTTGCGGAATTGATTTTAAATCACTTTCGTCCAACATGCTTCGTAAAATGTGCGTCACTCATCTCAATCATTGATTTCCAGAATCAATTCTACTCAACTGTAAACCAAATTGACACAAGGTTTTTGCCTAGAGACTCAAACAACTTACTCAGTCTTAGTTTGAGACAATATAAATCACTCCAAATTTGTAGGGGTAAAATGCTTTAATGGTCACACTGATTCAAAAATTAGGGGAAAAGGGGGGTGTGATTATTTGATGAAGAGGAAAGTGAAGATAGTGGAATTTGAAAATATATATACATACATACCTGGAATTCACTGATCAAGTCGAAATTGTGTGCGATTTCCTCTATCGTGCGAAGAGGGAAGATTGAGAAAACAGTGGTCATTTCTTGTTCTGAACATTAGAACAAAGAAGAAGGGTGTGAATTCTATACGAGAAAAACAATTTAGAGACAAAATGAGGAAGTGAAGGAGGAAGAAGAATATGTTTTCAAAGAAAGAGTGGGGAAGGTTAAGAGATGAGGAAGAAGAAAACATTTTCATTTTCAAAAGAAAGAGAGGCATAGGTGTGGGAAAAAAGTTATAGAAGAGACTGAAAAAGAGGAAATGAAAGTCAAATGAAATTATACGGGGAAGAAGAGGAATAAAGATGAAAAAGATGAACACAAATGAGAAAATGAGGGAGGGAATCAGAAACCTAATGCGGATATGAGGATTTTCAATTCAAATTTTGAGAATAGAAAAAGAATCGGATGAGAAAAGAGAGATATGGAACACTTTTGTGAGGGATGAAAGAGGAATGTTTTGAGCGGGGTTTTTTTCTCAGGAGACGACACGTGTTCGGTATGTAAACAAGATTCTAAATAGTAAATAGATTTCAGAGAAAGAGTGGGGAAGGTTCAGAGATGAGGAAGAAGAACATTTTCATTTTCAAAAGAAAGAAAGGCATAGGTGTGGGAAAAAAAATTATAGAAGAGACTGAAAAAGAGGAAATGTGAGTCAAATGAAATTATACGGGGAAGAAGAGGAATAGAGATGAAAAAGATGAACACAAATGAGAAAGAGAGGGAGGGAATCGGAAAACAAATGCGGATATGAGGATTTTAAATTCAAAATTTGAGAATAGAAAAAGAAATGAATGAGAAAAGAGAGACCTGGAACACTTTTGCGAGAGATGAAAGAGGAATGTTTTGAGCGGGATTTTTTTTCCAAGAGACGACACGTGTCCAGTATGTAAACAAGATTCTAAATAGTAAATAGGATAGATAGATGACTATCAGCTTCACTGTGCACCAAGGGAAAGGGATCCAATAGCAAATAGCAATGACTTTCATAGAGTAGAGAGCGAGGGCGAGAAATTTGATGCTTCTAGCATTTTATAATAAGTTTGTTTTTTCGCTTGTGTAAGGATCCTCTCCCGCGTTGTAGCCTCTGCAGCCACTTTAGCCACGAAATAGTTAGGAAATAGCTACCGATATTAACTATGGGATGATTCTGTAGTTACTTTTGTTGCAGGCATCTGCAACATTGCAGAGGATATGGATCCGTTTTGCTTCTAGCCATCTATAATAAATTTGTTTGTTTCGAGAGAGAGGAAAAATGTGTTTGTATGAGATTATTTTAGAAATAACCACTTTTAAAACTTTTAGTTGTTTGTTTTGAATTTTAGAAATAATCAGAATCTAAAAATAATCATAAATTTGATTATAATCAGAAACTATTCATATTAACTTTTCAGTTAAAATAGAGGAGAGAATGTAAAAAAGTGCATTTTGTCATTGTAACCAAACATAAAATAGTTTCTGATTTTTCTAAAAATTTATAAAAAAAATAAAATACTTTTTTACACAATCTAATAATCACTTTTTTTTAATTTTAATCAAATGAGCCCTAAATGTGTTTGATGTTTTTAACTCAAATAATAATATAATAATAAAAATATATATTAATATATATAAGTTAAATATGTTTTTCTCCCTAAAATATGATTTTATTTTTTCTTTAATTTTGATCTTATATTATAAATATTACATACTTTTAGTCTCATTGTGAATTATTGAATTATACTCTGTTTATTGCTTGTTATGGCTTCAAATAAATTTAGCGTTTAGAAATTTTTAATATTAACACTATTAATTTCAGAATGTATATAACTTTTAAATTAAATTGAAAAAAAATTGTAAAGGAAAGACTTTTCTTTCATGAACCTTAGTTGTGAATGTTTCATTACTTTTAAATCAAAAAATGTAAAAAAAAAAGAGTATGTCATGACCTAGTATTGATGATAATGAGTATCTTCTCAGAAAAGTATAGACCAGTGTCCGTTTTGTTTACAGTTGGCAGGAATTGATTTGGGTAGAATTGATTTTGGTAGAATTGATTTTAAGAGAATTAATTTTTGTTTGGATACATAATTTTAAAAGTGGGTTGACATAAATTGATTTTGTTTGGATGAGATGAAGTGAAATCACTTTTGGACATAAAATTACTAAAATGGATTTATTAATTATTTTATTAGATAAAAGGAAAATGACAAGTTTATTGTTATCTAGCCATGACATAGGGGTAAGCTGGTAAATGAATGCAAACACATTTTGCAGAATTGATCTCTGTTTCGATTCTTGATAACCACGTTTCAACCATCCAAAATCCGTTCACTGTTTATCTTATTTATACCCAAACAAAACTATTTTCCTTAACAATTGATTTTGACCGGTCAAAAATTCGTTTTGTTGTCTGGAACGGTATGCCAAACGAGCTATATAATGTTTGTCTCCATAATCACGTTTTCTTTAAGAAAAGCTCAATCGTGCTCGTAACCGTGTGGACAATAACTTTAATATTTGTCTCCATATCTACCGGGCATCTATATGCCCATACCCGTGCTTGTTATTCCCACTTTAATTAAGTTAAAAATTAGTAACTTGATACAAAAAATATTAATTTAAGAAAATTATAACTCAATTAAAATTTTTTTACTAAAAAATCATCAAACATAATTATAAATCATTATTAAATATCACTTACATAACAATTAATTCAATCAAAACGCAATATATTAAGGTTATGAAACAGAACACATAATCAAATGTTAATTTTTTTATTAAATATTACAATATATATTCACATCATACTACTTTACAAATTTGGACGTCGTGTGGTAGCATTGTTTATAAAAAATATTATTAATAGTAATTAGTCATATATTATAAATTAAAAAAATACAAATAGGTTGTTTTAAAATATATTTTAATCTATAATATTTTATATACAATATTATTTATTTAATAAGTAAAGTATTTATTGAATAATGAAATAATTTAATTAATTAATATATATGTGTGTATATATGTTTGTGTGACGGGCTGGGCACTATAGTGCCTATACTCGTGCCCATCCCCATAAAAGTGTGGGTTATTACTTGTACCCGCGTCCATACTCATTTAAGGGGTTTTTATTTTGCCAATTATGAGTAACTTTTATGGATACTTATATGGTTTAGGTTCAATTGTCATCTCAAAAACCCATTCTTAAATCATGAGCCAGATGCAATCTAATTGAGACCTAACGCTTATTTAAACTAACAAGTTTAAATATAAAACCATACTAATAACACATAATAATTATATCTAATTCTAATACTATATATATAAATTATGTCTAAATGTGATGAAAATTTTATCATAATACTTAATAATATAACTAAATTTAATTTAAAATCAATTTTTTATAATAAAATTATACATGTTTTAAAATAATTAAATTTTTTTAAGCTTTTAATAATTTATTTAAATTTTTATTAAGTACACTAGTAAGATATAATTATTTTTGTCTTTAATTGTGTATAAAATTTTGTACAATCTTTTTTAAATTATAATACAATAATGTAATTATTAATTTTTTATTATGTAAATATTTATAGTTATCCAATATAAATTATATTTTAAAAAATAAAAAATAATATACATAACGTAAATTTTCTGTACATCGCATTTGTACCAATATTAGTAGAACACATAAATTTTCATGTATGCATGAAAAGGCTAGAAAAACAAACTAACATAACATTTTCTTTTTTTTTTTTACAAAACAACATAACTAGATCTAATTAATTAATGAAACCTTTAAATTCATAAATTTAGACTAAATTTTAAAGGAAAAATCTTGGAAACTCACAAATATACGGACAAAAAGGAAAGAGACGGTAGAGTAGACTGAGTAGTACACATGTGCACTGTGTACTTTTATTTTTTATTTTGATTTTATTTTTTTTATAGTTATTATTATATTTATTTTTATTTATTTATTTTATTAAATAGAAATATAGATTAAGAAATACAATAAATGGTTACATCGAATTTATGTTAAACATATTTTTAAATGAGGTTAATGGTGTATCTATTGGCCGTTAACAAATATTTGGTTAATTGAATTTGCGAGGTTAATTGCATATCCGTTAAGTTAATGAAATAGTAAATTTGGTAATTGCATAAAAATAGAAGAATTATCACATGAAATTTATGTTAACCCTTCGTGAAATGCAATATTATAAACATGAGATTAATTGTGTGTCCATTAAGCGTTAATGAAATAATAAATTTGGTTATTTGCATTAAAATGAAACAATGATTATTAACACGAGATTAACTAGGCTTAAATAAGTTTTTGGTCCCTTAAATTACACTCATTTTTACATTTAGTCCCTCCACACTTTTTTTAATGGTTTAGGTCCCTAATTAATTTTCTGTCAATAATTTTAGTCCCTGTGGTTAAGTCCAATCAGTTAAGTGATGAAATGGCTTGTTAAATGCCACGTCACACCTTGCCACCTATACTAATGATGCCACATCATATTTTTTAACCCTCCAAAACGTGGCCTGTTGAGTTGCAGTAGAGGGTAAATATTAGGTTAGGATTTTGTAAAATAGTTTTACTATGATCACTGTTGTGAGCCCATTCGTCCTGTGCGAAGTCTTTTGAAGTCACGCTCTTTGTAGGGTGTTGTGTTGCACACTTACGTTGGCTAAGGGTTTCGCTCTTTGCGTCTTGGAGGGTGAGTCTCTTGCGCCGTTGTTTCGAGAAACTAGATTCTTTTGCAATCGCGTGGCGGTTTCTGCGAGTGGATGTTTGCAGGTATGTTAGTTTTTGCTCCTTCTAGATTGTGCTTTGTTGTGTTCAATTTCTATGTGGTGGGGATCGATTGGTAACTTCCTTCTGACATTGCGATTATTTATTAGGGATTTAAATATTGTTGGTGGGTAAGGACTAAGGGGGACCGAATCTGTTTTTTATTTGACGTGAAATATAATATCTTGTTAATGGAATGCATTAATGTATCTTATAATTGCTTGTGTGTTTATTACTGTAGGGATGAGTTTCAAGTTAATTATTCACTGTAGGGGTAGGTTTACCAAATGCAAAAATTCAATTTACCGAGGGGGGTAACACTTCTGAGATCCTTGATGTAGATGTTGACAGGTGGTCTTTCTTTGAAGCTCGAGACATAGTGAAAGAACTAGGTTTTAAGTCTGATTTCAACTTATGGTGGAACCTTGATGGGGTTGGGAGCTTAGTTCATCTTAGGCCATTGTCAGAGGATGAGCATGCGAGTGAGCTTAGCTATTCTACAATTCAGAATAAGGGTGTGGCTCATGTGTTTGTAGACCATGTCGGGGCTGTTATTGATGGTGTTGGATCTGTGAGTAACCAAGTTACTGATAATGGTACTAGTGATGTTGGTGTGGGAACTGGAACTAATGGAGTTGAACCTATTGGGGATGAATTTGTAGATGGTGAAGATGATGGGAATAACAGTGATGATAGTGTAAAAGGAATCCATTTCACTGATAGTGAAGAGGATAGAACTTTCGGACTTGATGATGGTTTTGGGATAGAAGATGGTTCTCAAGTTGGAAGAAGGTTGACGAGAGAGGGTAGAGCTAAAATCCAAATAAGGAGAAATCCATTTCATGGTGCTGGTCCAAGTGGTTCAAATGGTCAAGGTGCTATAATTGAGACATTTGAAGCTCTTACTAATTATGAAATCCATGAAATTGAAACTGAATATTTTAGTGAGGAGTTAGATAGTGGTGGTGATGACAGTGAGGAAGATGGAGATGGGAGAATGAAATATCCTAAATTTAGAAAAGAAGATCTGAACAAAGACTTTAAGTTTAAGGTGGGAATGGAGTTTTCTTCCTTGGCTGAGTTTAAAGAAGCCATTTTGGAACATGTTGTGCTTAATGGAAGAGAATTGAAGTTTGTCAAAAATGATTCCATTAGGTGTAGGATTAAATGTAAAGCAAATTGTGAGTTCATGATTCTCGTGAGCAAGGTTGGACAAAGTCATACATACAGAGTTAAGACTCTAGTGGACATTCACAATTGTGGGAGTGTTCCAAAACAAAAATGCAAAGTCTAACTGGGTGGCAAAGGTGATGATGGATAAACTAAAATCAAGTAGAAATATGAAACTAAATGAGATTATTGATGATATAAGGAGAATATATTCAGCTGGGATCTCTGTGAATCGTGCATGGAAGGCAAAGAATATTGCAATGGAGGAAGTGGATGGTGATGCTGTGAAACAATACACTCTCTTGTGGAGTTATAATTCTGAGTTGAGAAGGGCTTGTGCAGGGAATACTTGTAAAATTGAATTAAATAGGCCAAGTCCTGATGTGTTGCCCAAATTTGGTAGGTATTATGTATGTCTGGATGGGTGCAAGAGGGGGTTTTTGGTTGGATGCAAACCTTTTATTGGATTGTGATGGATATATCTATAGTAAATACTAATATATATATATATATATATATATATATTAAGTGGAAGCAATATTTATAGCTAGATACCTTCAAATTCTGTTACTGTTACTGGGGAAATCATTTTTATTTGATTTTTGTTAAGTGGAACATTTTTTTCACTTTCAGCCAAACATTCATTTTCATTAATTAGTGTTATCAAAGTTTAATATATAAACTAAAAATAAAACTTTTCTGACCGAACAGAGACAATTATATTTGACCAAACTTTTCTATTTTATCAAATTGTTTCTTTTTGGCGGTGGCAATTTGTTTGGGTTAGCTTAATGCAAAATTATATTCATTATTTTATTCAAGTTAACCAAAACAAAAAAAAGGAAGAATGGGTGCAACACCTTGGCCCCAAATGGAAAGCTCTGGAAGATAGAAAAGTTTATTTTGATCGAAATAGAATATTGTCACCAGGACATGAAAAAAGAAATGCTAAGATGTGAAACCAACCATATCAGTATACCAGGTCCAGGAACATGTGGAACCAACCATATCAGTATACCAATTCTATATCAGTAAGCAAAACTATCAATTCTATGTCAATGCCATATCAGTATACCAATTAAATTTCACTAACAAACTGTATTTAACAGATCATTGGATTACATTCCAAATTGTGAAAAAGAAAAGTAAAACATCACCTAACTACATCCCTATGTTCCCCTTAAAAGTCTGAAACTATAAATCACTTATCCTACCCACATCTTCCCATTACAAATCCAATGCACATAACTACCCATAAGAAGACAAGCAAACATGTCTAAAGCTTCCTAAGTTTCATATTCGAGGCTTCCACAGTTTCAACACATCTAGAACAATGAGTACAATGCGAAGATTGTTGGCAATGAGAAACTTGTCATCACAAACATATAGTCATCAACCCGTTCATAAAATTTGCAGTTCCGGTTCATCTGGAAATGTGGATTAGAGCATTAGATATGTTGCATCAAACCAAATTATAAAAACCCCTAAAATTAAATCACAAACCTTTCAATTAGGGCATTTAAGATTTCTCCTTCCACGGTTTTTAGCACTGTTGGATGTTAGTAGCAACACCTCAAGACCGCAACGACGAAACCTCTGTGCGAAGAACATGTTGATGCGCGCCACTATCGCTCCCAGGCCCAGCCATCTTCATCTTCATTCTGGTTCTGTGAGGATTTCTTTGGTTCATGGAGTCTCGGACATGTGTTAATAGTCTCACTCAGTCATTAACCAAAATTGCTTATTGGATGAGTTGGAGGGTTAAAAAAAATATGACGTGGCAACATTAATACATGTGGCTAGGGGTGACATGGCACTTAACAGACCACATCATCACTTAACTGATTGGACTTAACCACGAGGACTAAAACTATTGACAGAAAATTAATTAGGGACCTAAACCATTAAAAAAAGTGTGGAGGGACTAAATGCAAAAATAAGTGTAATTTGAGGGACCAAAAACTTATTTAAGCCGATTAACTATGTGTCAAAAAACGGTGAATGAAATAGTATATTTGATTACTAATATCAAAATAAAACAATGATGATAAAAAGTTCATGCCAACCCTTAAAAAAATACACATATTTCTTAATCTATATTTTTATTTAATTGAGAAAAATAAATAAAAATGAATATAATAAAAAATAAAAAAATAAAAAAAAACTATTAAAATAATAAAAACACAAAATCAAAAAAACAAAAAATCAAAATCGCAAACAAGTGGTACAAAGGAAATTCTAAGGTACCCTCTAGCGAGAGAGGGTTCTTGTACCTTATTTCACTATTCAATTAATTTCTCTTAACTTTCTTAAATGATTTTAGTATTTTTACAGTTGTAGACATGTTTTAACTATTAGAATTCGTATTTTTAATTTTTGAAAAGACTTTCTGACCCCCTATAACTACTATACTGTATTTTTTATTGTGTTATCTCATTTTTTTCACATTATCATTTACAATACACATGTTTTTCATTCAAAATCTATTTTATGTCTTCAAAATGATTTAACAGGAAGTACACAACTTGTTCTTACGTAGCTTTGGCCTTTATGCCTCCATTCAACAAAAAAAATAAACAAAAACCTCGAATTTTCTTCATCTGGAAAAAAGGGGAGGGCTTCTATCCAAAAGCCAAAATTAGTTGTTCCATCTCTATGCGTGTCTCTGAAAGGAATTCTTAGTTTCTTACTCACCACATAGAGAACATGGTGCCTACGCTCATCCAAATTCTGAGATGGCTGATGCAGCCATTAGTATGGAGATTTGTGGGCTTTGGTTCAGCTGTTGCTGGGCTACTTTGTTACGCTCTGAGCTCTTCCTTCAACCATCTATTTGGAAACTGGAATTTGTTGAAGATATTCCTATATAGCGTTTTCAGTTTCATCATTTCCTTCATGGTTTTGTTCGCAAAGATATGGAAACACTCTAGAAGTCTCCGGTTCAAAGCTAATTGGGCATTTATGGTTTTGACGATCACATCGGTCTATTCCTTTTTCTCCGATAAAGTGATGAATGGGAAACCAGATGCATACAGCCTAATTTCTTGTGCTGCCTTTGCTATTATGTCACTCAGCTTGTCGAGGCAAACTCAATGTGGATTCGAAGTGGATCTTCTCTATTTTTTTCTCGGATGTCTAATCGTACAGCTCATGAAGATTAGATTAGAGTTGGTTATTGTGGGTGCAGGTTTCAGTTATTCCCTCATTATTCTTCGTTCTTACTTTTCTTTGATAGATGCCGCTGCCGCACTACAAAATGAGTATGTTGGACTCCAAGATGAACATTCTGTAGTCATTGAAATCCATTCACCACAACTGCCAATTATTGCTAGTATGATGCAACAGCTCACATCTTGTGTGAAGGCGCTTCAACTTGAAAATTCGAATCTCATCGACATGTTTTTGGAGCAGGTGAAGAAATACTTTGAAGGTAACTCTGAACTAGCAGTAACCGACCATAACTTCATCATCGATGCGCTGCCGTCGGGAAGGATCATCGATCTTCACGAAACCGCCAAGTTGATGGTGGGCGCTGGATTTGAAAAGGAGTTCTCTGAGGCGTATAGCAGCTGGCGGAGAGGATGGTTGGAGGAATGCCTAATAAATAAGTTATTAGGGTTGGAAGAAATCAACATCAAGAAGATAATGACCGGAGGATGGATTAGAGCTTCCAAGGTCACTCTCAAGATACTATTTCCTGGTGAGCGACGACTCTGCGATCATGTCTTTTTGGGATTCTCCTCTGCCGCAGATCGTTGTTTCACAGAGGTTTGCAGGGGAGCCACGATTCACCTGCTGAATTTTGCTGATGCTGTTGCCAGTGGGAGCCCTTCAGTGAGGCGATTGTTCCAAATGCTCGGCGTGTTTCAGACACTGCATGATCTAATTCCCCAATTCCAATCATTGTTTCCCGATTCGTTGGTGAACGAAGCAATCGCAGTTTATAACAGATTGGGAGAGGCAAGCAGAGACGTTTTCATGGAATTAGACAATCTGATTTTCCGTATCCCGGAGGCCAAGCTAATTGCCCCAGCCGATGGCGGTTATCATCCAATGATGTATAACTTCATTAGTCACCTCATCTCTGCTTGCAGGTCACGGCAGATCCTGGAGCAAATTTTACAAGATTACCCCAAGGATGCTAATGAAGTTGGAACATCTTCTATATTCACAGCGAAGATGAAGAAGATAATGGAACTGTTAGAGAGAGAATTGGAAGCGAAGTCCAAAGTCTACAGTGTTCCTGCTTTGCGCTATATTTTTATAATGAATAATCGGAAGCGCATAGAAATGATGGATGAAATATTCCAATTGAGAACCATTACTGGCAATGATTGGTTCGTCAAAAACAGGGCAAAAGTCCAACACAATTTTGAACTCTATCAAAGAAGCTCATGGAACGAGTTGCTTGAGTTTTTGAAGCTAGATAGCAATGAGTCAGTGGCACCCAACGTTGCAGTAGAGTCAATGAAAGACAAACTCAATTTGTTCAACCTGCACTTTGAAGAGATATGCAGAGTTCAGTCTACATGGTTTATCTTTAATAAGCAGCTAAGGGAAGAAATAATAACATCTGTAGAAAACATATTGTTGCCTGCATATGGAAATTTCATTGGGAGGTTGCACGATGCTCTTGGTACTCACGCTTATGAGTGTATTGAGTATGGAATGTTTGATATTCAAGATCGACTCAACCATTTATTTCTTGTGATGACAACGGGTAATGGAGCTGATGAGCTAGTAGAAAGCTTGTGCCTGTATGAGATGCTTGGAGTTGAGTCAAGCCTTGATCAACCATGACTTGACCAACCCTTCCTTGGTCAACCTTTGACCAATTGACAAAGTCAACAAGAAGACTTCATTTAATTAGGGTCTAATTAGGATTTGTTTGTAATTTTCCTAATTTTTCTCTCATTTTAGGCGCTACTTCAGTAGGTTTATTGGTTAAGAGTTAACTTAACCAATTAAGTAGGAGGTCATGGGTTCAAGACCCATTAGGAATATAATGAAGTCTTACTTTTTATTTTTTTTTCTCTCTTTTCGCCGCCACCCCTTTTCCTATAAATAGGAGGGATCTTTCCTTCATTTGTAACTTTGATTTTTAAGTAAAGGAACTATGCCAAAATTCCTCCTCAACCTTGTGTATAGAGAAAACTTGGTGGTTCTTGCTCAAACCATCCAGAAACTTATCTGATTCTCCTAAATCAGTGGCGTCTAGCACCGAACTTATCTGTTGTGGGAGTTGCCTACTGTAGTGGCGTTTATCTTCATTCCTTTTCTTACCAATTTTCTCTTTTAATTTCTTCATTTCCTTTCAATTTGGCCCCCAATTGATCCAAAATTTCTCTTTAGCCTTGTGTATCAAGCATTCCAAGAGAAATCAAATTTCTCTTTAGTTTCGGTACATGACTCACTCCTTGCAAGATCCTTATGGCCCTATCAGCAAGTTTCAGTTTAATGGCACCAATCCCAATCACCTTACAGGCCTTGTTATTGCCCAACAAAACCCTTCCTTCATGGTTGTCATCATAGGAAATGAATCAGTCCTTGTTAGGACACATATGGAATGTGCATCCTGAATCAAGAACCTGTAGAAACCACAGGAAACACTAGAAGGGGATGGTGAATAGTGTTTTATAAAACTTAAACAGTTTTTGGAAAACCTTTCACAAGCAGCACCTTTTTACAAAGAGATTTTTATAACTTGCTGAAACTAAGATTTTTGTACTTGCTGAAGTTGCTTTAGCAGGTTCAATAAATCAGTTCAGAAAAATAGTTGTTCAGCTTGGTGTTATAAAACAACAATCTCAGAACCCTCCATGTTAGTATAAACTAAATTTAAATGGAATTTAAGGATAAGAGAACTTAGCCAAAGATTTATACTGGTTCATCCACCACCACTGTGAGCTACGTTCAGTCCCAAAGCCAACCAGCTAAGGATTTTCCACTAATCTCAGAGATTACAAGTATTCTTTTCTATCAAGCCTCTTCAGGCTCTACAACAACAAATATTCTTTTTTATCGCCTTTCCTGGATCTACACCAGGTATTATTTAAACAACAAGCCTCTTCAGGCTTAACAACAAGTATTCTTTCTTCCACCAAGCTTCTCCAGGCTCTTAGACACTTGTTAGTGTATACAAAGTGATTTGTTTAAGTTACTGAACTTAAGACAAAGTTCCTAACTTAAATAGAAATGAGATTGTACAAAATAACTGAGTACTACTCAGGATGTGAAAGTTTTATGTATAATAAATAGAAAGTGTTTGCATCTTGAATCTTAACAAAGTAATGGCTTGTTTTGATCTCTCCCACTTTTTGTAGTAGTCTTCACGAAGCTATTTATAAGGATGAGGTATAAGTCCGTTGAAGATTGTTGAGTTCACCATTAAGAGATAGCATTGAATGCTATAGAATCCATTGTGAGACAATCTTCTGATAGCTTCTGACTTTGTACAGAGCAGGTGAGCAGTGATGACTCAGTTCTGACATATTGCAAGTACTGTGAACAATAGATTTCCTTTTCTGGTACGATGATTAAAATTTATGCAAAAGGACTCTGTACTTCTTCCCTTAAGAAGACATGTTGCAGAAGACGTTGAGAAAGCTTTTAGGTTTTGGGCAGAAAACCTCAGAGGGCTTCACTCTATTTGATTTCTGACTCCAGATAGTATGCCACGTTGGATGCCTTCAGCAGGTCTTTGAAGGGAATCAAGCATGTGGTCAGGGTGCAGCAGAAATAAATGGATTCCCTCCCTTGTTATAATCGTTTTGCGAAAACACGAATCAAGGCATAAAAGGTATTGAAACGAAAGGCCGTACCTTATTAGAATTATTAACGAGGCAAGTGTAGCCACGTCTCTATTGGTATCCACGCCAACAGCCGGACTAGGATTCTCTCCTCAGCTCTGCTAGTAGCTTTAGAAAGTAAGAAACGATTGCTTATGTGTCTCAGGGTAGTGCATCTTATGCTCTATTTATAGATTGGTGGCTAGGGTTTTACCCTTCACTCACTTAACCCTCACACTTATGGGACTGGCCCATAATAATTCTAATTAAATTAAATTAGAATTATTATCCTTTCCTAGTGGCATGTTGTATGTGTGTGACCCAATAGGATTTTAATATTTGGTTATAATATTAAAATAAAACTCTTTTATATTTAATATCATAAATAGTGAGTGGTATCTAGCAACACATCACTATCCAAATATTACGATTATCAATAACTTTGATAAATCCTATTTTATTATAATCATTTATATTCTCTGTCCCTTTGTCCAAATATCTAATTGAACACCAGGGCATGGATTGTGTCAACCTTGTATAGTTCAATTTATATTTTCTTGATCCCCAAGTAGACTGTACAGAAAATAAATATCTCATATTTATTCTCCTGAGCATGGCCATGCATTTTGCAGTCTCACTTTATCAAGAGGCCTACAGATATAACTCCCGTTACATAGGAGGGACAAATCCCATCTAGGGAACTCACATTCCACCACATAATTTATTATATGTCCAAAAACCAACTTTATGATTACCCTGTTACAGGTAACGTTTGATGATAATTAAAACATATAATTCTTTATGTAGGAATCATAATGATTTCAGGTCGAAGGACTTCATATAACATTTATTAATTTAAGAAACGTTCATGACACTTATGTAACAACCCATGCAACGTTCTTAAGGTGAGTCTGTCCAGTACACCATTACTCTTAATGTGTACCTATGCGAGCACATGATATCTCATATCCATGATCTGTGAGATGTGATCATCAATGAACTCACATGCTAGTCTAAATGCATCTTTGTCCTAAGATGATAATTGACTAGGGACTATTTAAAAATAGTTCTTCATAAGCTCTCACGATCAAGTCATCTACTTGATTCCTTATGAAGTTTAAGCTTACTATTCTAAGGACAATAATTATATTCTAAAAGAATAAGTTTGCCTTTATAAAATAACATGATACAAGTGATGGATGTTCACAAATATATAAGTCTCTAGTGCATATTCCTAACAGTCTTCACATTTCAGATAGCTCTTCTCTTCAAAGAGTTGATTACTTCAGCAGGTCCTGAATCTTCAGAGGGTTCCTCTCCTTAAGAAGGTTGCACAACTATAGAGGGTTGCGTAACTTCAGAGAGTTGCTATTTCAGAGGGTTGCTGAAACACAGAAAATACCTTTTAAGAGAATTTGCACTGTCTTTCAGAATACTTTAACCAAATTTGTTATTCATTAAAACTTACGATAATGAGACTTAAAACATTATTAATTACTTAATAATATTTTTGAGACTCAACATTCTCCCCCTTTTTAATGATGATAAATTTGCTTAAACTCACAAATATCTGAAGGGAAATTGAATAGAATTAGGTTTAGAAAGATCTCCCCCTTAGTCAGATACTTAGATAAGTTGCTTGCTCCCCCTAAACACAAGCTTGCTTCTCTAAAAACACTTAAACTTCAGATTTTGTTAATTTTATATTACTCCCCCTTTTATCATCAATCAAAAGGGTATACAAAGCTTTCTGAAGCAATAAATGCATACCAGAGCAATAAATCCAGGGTATAAAAGTTGATGTTAGAGCATTAAACAAGGCAGAAGAAAATGCAGCAAAAGGAATAAAGTTCGCCAGGCTCGCATATTTCAGCAAGTTCATATATGAGAGAGTTCAAGCATTTCAGAGAGTCACATTCTAGAAAATGCATGAATGTTCAAATTATCTCTTATGAACTTAAACCTATCTTCAGCAAGGGGTTTTGTGAATATATCAGCCCATTGATGCTCTATATCAATGAACTTAATATCAGAAACACCTTTCTGAACATAGTCTCTAATGAAATGATGCTTGATCTCTATATGCTTTGCCCTAGAATATTGGATGGGATTTTTAGAAAGATTTATTGCACTTGTATTATCACATAATACAGGAATAGAGTCAACATCAATATTAAAATCCTCAAGTTGATACTTTATCCATAGTAGCTCTGAGTAACAGCCAACAACATCAATATAATCAGCTTCAGCAGTTGAGAGAGCTATGATGCTTTTCCTTTTGCTAGCTCAGCTTATCATATTTTCTCCAATGAAGTGGCATCCTCCACTTGTAGATTTTCTCTCAATTCTATCACCAGCAAATTCAGCATCACAATATCCTAATAACCTGCAGTCCTTATTCTTCTTATAGCATAGACCAAGATTAGTAGTACCATTGAGATATCTGAAAATTCTTTTTACAACCTTATAATGAGTTATTCTGGGATCAGATTGAAATCTTGCACATAGACAAACACTAAACATGATGTCAGGTCTGCTAGCTGTAAGATACAATAGGGATCCAATCATTCCTCTATACATTATTGGGTCAACACATTCTTCTCCTTCATGTTTACTTAAGATGGCAGAGCGATGCATGGGAGTTGACATAGGTTTGCAATCATGCATGCTGAACTTCTTAAGCATTTCTTTTGTACATTTCTTCTGATGGATCCATATACAATCAGATTCTTGCTTAATCTGAAGTCCTAAGAAAAACTTGAATTCACCCATTAAACTCATTTCAAACTCAGATTGCATTAACCTTGAAAACTCTGTGCATAATGAGAAATTTGTTGATCCAAAAATAATGTCATCAACATATATCTGAACAAGAATTAGATCTTTGTTACACATTTTTCTAAAAAGGGTTGTATCAACCTTTCCTCTTTCAAAATTATTTTTGAGAAGAAAATTGTTCAATATGTCATACCAAGCTCTGGGAGCTTGTTTAAGACCATATAGAGCCTTTTTCAAATTAAAAACATAATTAGGAAAATTGAATTTTCAAAACCAGGGGGTTGTCTAACAAACACCTCTTCCTCAATGAACCCATTAAGGAAGGCACTCTTTACATCCATCTGATATAATTTGATGTCGTTATTGGCTGCATAAGAAAGAAAAATCTTAATGGCTACAAGCCTTGCTACAGGTGCAAAGGTTTCTGTGAAATCAATACCTTCTTGTTGGTTGTAGCCTTGAGAAATCAATCTGGCTTTGTTTCTGATCACTTTTCCATCTTCAGAGAGCTTGTTTCTGAACACCCATTTGGTTCCAATAATTGTTTTCCCATGGGGTTTAGGAACAAGAGTCCAGAAATCACTCCTGGCAAATTGATTCAGCTCTTCCTGCATGGCTAGGATCCACCCTTCATCACACAAAGTTTCATCAATATTCTTTGGCTCAATTTCAGATAGGAGGGCAAGATTATTGACTTCTCTAAGTCTTGATCTTGTTCTTACACCTTCTAAAGTTTCACCAATGATTTACTCTCGAGGATGATGAGACTTGTATCTCCACTCATTTCTGCGAGGAAATACATGCTCATTCTGAGACTCAACATTAACTCTTTGAAGAGGAACATCTTCAGCAGGTCGTTCAGAAAGTTGTTCAACAGGTACTTCAGAGGGTTCTTCAGCAGGTCCTCATTTTTTACCTTTGTCTTATCTGAAGTTGGATTTAGCTCCATCTCTGCAAAATCATCTTCCAGATCTGATAGTTCCCTATCATTCTCTTTAGCATCATTAAATCTAACATGGATTGATTCTTCCACTGTCAAGGTTCTAAAGTTATAAACCCTATAAGCCTTGGAAGTTTCTGAATAACCAATGAAAAATCTCTTGTCAGATTTAAGATCAAACTTTCCAATATCATCTTTGGTGTTAAGTATGAAACACTCACAGCCAAAAATATGGAAGTAAGAAATGTTGGGTTTCTTTCCTCTCCATAATTCATAAGGAGTTCTTTTGAGAATTGGCCTTACCAAAATTCTGTTTTGAATGAAGCAAGTTGTGTGAATAGCCTCTACCCAAAATGATCTTGGTAGGTTGCTTGAAATGAGCATGGTTCTACCCATCTCCTGCAAGCTTTCGTTCTTTCTCTCAACAACCCCATTTTGCTGAGGTGTTCTAGCCGCAGAGAAATTGTGAGATCCCATTCTCATCACAGAACATTCTGAAGCTTGAGTTTTCAAACTCACCTCCATGATCACTTCTGATAGCACATATGCAAAACCCCTTTTTATTTTGCACTTTCTTACAGAATTTTGTGAAATTCTCAAAAGTCTCATCCTTACTTTTGAGGAATATCACCCATGTAAATCTAGAGTAGTCATCCATAATGACCAAACCATATTTTTTACCAACAATACTTTCAGTTCTTATAATACCAAACAAATCAATGTGGAGTAGTTCTAAAGGTCTTGAGGTAGACACAACATCTTTACTCTTAAAAGAGCTTTTTGTTTGTTTACCTTTAAGACAATTTTCACATAAAATATTAGATTTGAAAGAGAGCTTGGGCAGTCCTTTTACAAAGTTGTGTTTTGTTAACTTTGAGATTAATTTAAAGTTGGCATGCCCAAGTTTCTGATGTCAAATCTGTTTTTCATCCTTAACAGAAAAAAGACAAGTCACATTTTGATATGCGAGTTCCTCAAGATCTTTTTTATACACATTGTTGTGTCTCTTGGCAGAAAAAATGATTTGATCTGAAGAATCTTTGACTACACATCCATCCTTGGTAAATGACACAACATATCCACCGTCACATAATTGACTTATGCTCAGCAGGTTGTGTTGAAGTCCTTCCACAAGGAGAACATTATGAATAACAGAGAGAGGGGAAATACCTACAGATCCTATACCTGTGATCCTCCCTTTCTGATTACCTCCAAAGGTGACTACACCACCATCCTTGGGTCTAAGGCTTTGGAACAAAGACCTTTCTCCCGTCATGTGTCGCGAGCAGCCACTGTCCAAATACCATTTGTGGTGTCTTCTTTGTCCTATTAAAAACATTTGCAACAGGAATAATCAGAGATTTAGGTACCCATATCTTTTTGGGTCCTCTTTTGTTAGCAATAGGTTTGCCCTTTTTCTTATGTTTGCATTGAGACATATGATGTCCAGGCTTCCCACAATGAGAGCATCCCCTACCTTTCTTAGCTTTATTAGCAGGTTTAAACTTAGAATCATATGATGATTCACTATCTGAATATCCCAGACCACCTTTGTTCTTGGAATTTTTTCTGAATACCTAACATTTTGTTGAGGTTCTCAGTTCCATTAACAAAGTTGGCAAGGTCTTTAGTTAGTTCAGCAACTTGTTTCTGATGTTTCCTATTTTCTTCAGTCAAGTCTTTTGAACTACTGGCTTCAGAGTTCAAGAGTTTTTCCTTGAGTATAAGGTTTTCAGTCTCAAGAGCTTCATTTTTTGTTACAACTTCAATATAAGCCCGAGATAGATCCTTGTACTCTTGGAAAATCTCCTTAGAACTTTCTAGTAAATCATCATACATGTCTTACAAGGTTTGAAGAATTACCTCTGACTCAGAACTGTATGAAGAAGATAAGCTTGCCATCAGACATAAGATGGCTTCTTCAGAGGATTCATCTTCTTCTTCTGAAGTTGAATCATCAAGGTCCTCCAATGTAGCCATCAACCCATTTTTCTTCTTCAAGAATTTCTTCATTTTAAAGGAGGATTTCTTTAGCTTGGGACAATCAGCCTTCATATGACCTGGCTGTTTACATTCAAAGCAAATAATTTTGTCAGTAGGATATGTATCCTTACCTGACTTACCCATTTTTTATTTAGAGGATGAATGCTTTCTGAATTTTCCCTTCTTCTGAAGCATCCTTTTGATCTTCCTACTAAGAAGAGCCAAATCATCGTCATCCTCAAAACTGGCTTCGGAACCTTTGCTACCTTCTAAAGTCTCCTCAGCTTGCATGGCTTTATGTGACCCATGCTTCAGCAGCTTGGATCTGGCGTTTAAGGCCAATGACTTTTTCTTGGGTGCATCCTCATGATAAGTGAAAATTATATGATAAATTAGAGCACTTTTTAGTTCACTTATCAAGGATAAAATGGTAATTTTGCCCCAGTTTAATCCCTTTTTATTAAATATTAGATAAATTGTATTTATTAATCTTACATTTGAATTTGATGCTATTAATACCATGTGTAGTTAACTCTCCATTAAGATTGAATGTAATCGATTCTATTCTCAAGTGTATGTTGAACTCTATCTATTTATTTATGTAGTTCCCTAGCTATAATGTTGGTAATCTTATTCTGTGCTTGATTCCTAACTTCCGCGCTTGCGCCAGAGTTATAGGCTAGTTTGTAATTAACGTTACGACTAGGATTGAGTTTGGGGGAGCCTGGACATAGGAAACTCAACCTCTGAGTGAATAAGAATACTCCGTTAACTAGTGACTGAAACATGGGTGTTGTTAATGATTGATGGATAGTGTGAGTATCCTAATGAAGGGCATCTAAAGGATAGGCATTGTCTAATGGACCGATAGCAAAGGATTAGTTGATTGTCAATCCAGGAATCGAAACGTAGATGTATCCTGATGAGTGATGGGTAGTGACAGTACTCTAATGAAGGTGCGTCTAGAGGATTAGGCCTCGTTTATCAATTAGTTCTTTTACAAACGGAATAAAGAAAGCAAAATAAGGTGAGGGTAAGTCTGTCGCTTGGGAGAACCCACATGGAATACGTTTGAGTGTGTGAGGCTGTTGGTAACTCGGGGTCTTAGCAATATAGTTTGTCTACAGTGTTATAGTTCAAAGCCATAAATAATAGATAGTCTCGACATACATGAGGGGTGCGATGAGATGAAGTTCAATCCTAATCCAAGTAAAGTGTCTCTAACTCTTCCTTTCTAATTCAATTGATTATTAATTTGCTATTTACACAACAATATTCTCATAAATCCATTTTGTGCTCTTGATAAATAGATCACAACTATACACGGATTGACCGTTCCCTGTGGATACGATAACTCTCTTACTATTATACTACTGGATTTTTGGTTCGCTTGTCAGAAATCCATCAAGTATTTTGGCGCCGTTGCCGGGGAACGGTTTTCAAAACGTGTAGACCTTGGCGGTCTAGTTATCAAGTCATATCTATCTTAGGATTTTGTTTATTTATTTTTCTTATCTATCTTAGGATCTCTTTATTTATTCTTCTTATTATTTTAGGACTTTTTATTATTTAGGAAATTTATAGTTTTTCTATTATTATTAATTTTTCTTCCACTTACCTTTTTCAAAGTTTCTTGTTTATGTTTTTGAGAGGCCAAGTGTCCCCCAATCAATTCCAGAAACAGAAAGGACATCAGGGAAGAACAGAAGTAGAAACAAGAGAAGGAGACGAGGGAGAAGTATTTTATTTTATTTTAATTATTTTCTTTTTTTTAAAAATATATTATTATTATTATTTTTTTTAAATAAATTATTTTCGTTTTCTTTTTAAAAATTATTTTTATAATTTTTTTAAATAAATAAATAAATAAATAAAAATTATTTTTTGTTATTTTGTTCTTCTATTTGTTTGAGCTTCTTGGTTATTTCTCTTGAGATGACAAGTAACAGAAAAGGGGGCAAGGCTAAGCTTAAGGAGACAATCTCAACACTCTCTGTTCAACCACTCCAAGTGAAGTAAATGAAAAATATGGAGGACACTTGATGGATTTCCTGGCAAGTTTACCAGTAGTCCAGTAGTTTTAGAGTAAGTAGAGTATCGTATCCACAGGGAGCGGTTTTAACTTGTAGAGTTAAAGCAATTGTATTTTCAATAAAACGTTTCGTAAAAAAGGTTGGTTAATTTCGGAATAAAATAAGCAAAGATAACACGAGAAAAGTAGTATTTAGGACTAGGATTTGATTTCGTTTCATCTCCCCCTTGTGCATTCGAATCCCTTTTCCCTTATTTATGATCGTACTTGTAATTACCTTAGCATTGTTTAATTACAATAATTATAAGGCATGCCTTGTAATTATTGTACCCGCAAATTCCCCTATAACATTATAATTAAACGCCAAAAGCTATTCTCTACAGGCATTCAAAGTGGCATTTGGCGACCCCGAACATTCCCCGTATTTTGCAATCAGCGCTATCGATTTAGCCATACTTTCACATAAGGCACCTATGGAGGGGTGTGTCACTCACTGAACCTCCAATCGTTAGAATACAATCCTTATGCTACAATATGACTAAACCGAGTACCTTTAGCAATCCGAGAATAAGCTTCATGAACAACTTCATGCTCTAGTTCCACTTTTTGTATCCAGAGCACTAGCCTACCACCCCGGCGCACGCGCGGAGGCAATGCATTACACACAGCTTAAAGATACCGATGAATTACAAGCATAGAATCATAAATAAAAAGGAAAGAGAATTCTTATACACAAGGGGATTGAATCTACTACATCAAATCCTACTAGAGAGCTTAGCTACTCATGGTAGCCATTACAAACTACTGAGAAATCTGTCACCTTTCTCAATCCTATACTACTCTCCCTGTGTATCAGTATCTGTGACCTTTGCCAAGGGCTCTATTTTTAGACTTGGAAAACCTTCAAGGGATCAAGTTGTGATGTCACTGGTGAGTGTTTAATCCAATCAGAGGCCGCCTTTTCATTAATTGACGTCACTGTTGTGAAGCTTGACCAATCAGGAGCTTCCCCTTCATTAAATGACGTCACATGCGCGCGGCTTCATTAATCAGGACACGCGCTTCATGTGCGCTTAGCGCACATGAATCCTGGCCACTCTGTTCATGCGCTCCACGCGCGCTAGGCGCATGAGGAGCGTGTGACACGCTGCAGCTTTCCTTGATTCGTGGATCTAACCTCTTGATTCCTTTCTGATCTTATCTGGTTTTCCTTTATCCCTTTATCTGAATTATTATTGTATTTATCTGCTTGTATTTGAATTTGAAAAGATTCTTTGCAGGATTCTCTGATTTTCTTTTATTTATTTAATTTCTGAATCTGCAATATCCTCCATTCTGATGCTTTTTCCACTCTTGTCCCAAATCTGCTATAATTCTGCAAAAAATAGCAAATTTCTATTTAAAATAGCATCATATTCAAATTTGTATAAAATAAATACAATTATTATAAATATTAACAAAAAAGGATATTTTGGAGCATAAATTACTATTTAATCCTTGATAAGTGTAATAAAAACTATATGAAATTAACGCTAATTTTACACTTATCAAATACCCCCAACTTAATTTCTTGCTTGTCCTCAAGCAAGACACCCTTTGCAGTAAAAATTTCAAAACACCCTTGATAAAAATTATAAGAAAAATATTTTTGTTATCTCTTTATTAGGCAGAAGTCACTTTTCATTTTAGGAAAAATCAAGACCAAGTGATATTACCATAGCTCAACCAAAATTAGAACACAAACATCAATTTGAATTTCCTCAGGAGTAGTAATTAAAGCAATAAACAAATATCAAGGAATTTCACTCATGCTCACGGGTACTGTTTCCCTCAATATTTTCACCACTGCTGAACAATTAATATTGATAGTCGTTTCTAATTTGTAAGCTTTTTTATGGTTGATATGGATGAAAAGGTCTTTTCAAGGTTGTAATGAGGCTGGGTTATCAAGAAATTATGGTTTTTCTTGGATAATAAACATCTAGAATAGAGAGCATCTTTGGATGTTGCTTTTGATTTTCTCTCCTTCCACCATTTTTCTTGATTTATTTCTTTTCTTTGCAGGCCTCTTTTGAAGAAGCACTCCCCCAACTTATTTTTGATTTTAGGGGAAGTGCTCTTCTTTTTCTTTTTGTTTTTCTATACCTGCTCCTTGGAATTTCAACATTTTCTTCCCATTATTTTCTACTTGCCACCTTGCTCTCTATACCATGTATGAGGGACAGGATATATATTTCTTTTGGCTTGGGTGAACAAGAATAAACTATTTAAGCTCAAAATGGGTATTCAAAAATTGGAAAAATTGTATCAAGGTTGGCTTTTTGGCTCTGGGCAGATATATTAAAAACAAATTTTTGCCTTTGTCATTTCCATATTTTCCCAAAAATAGCAAAAGATCTAAAAACTCAACCAATAAAAATTGACAGACAGCGGTGAAAACTCTCAATTTACTGTTTGAGCTCTCAACTCACCGGTTACTTGGCTAAATTCCTTGATAAAATATTTATTGGTTTTAATTAACTACCCTGATTGATTCTCATGTGAAGTATCCTAATCCTAATTGATTATGGGATTAATCACACGACCTTTTTCATTCCTAATCTGATAAGTCTAATTTCAGAGATCTTTTATTTCCTAAATCCTAAGGTACAAACTAAAAAAGAAAAAGAAAATAAAAATATAAAAAAATAAAAAATAAATCACCTAGTTAAAAAAATTAAAAAAATAAAAATATAAAAGGGAAAATTAAAAAAAGAAAACACCTAGTTTTAGTCTTTATCTTCTGAATTTCCTCCCCTTCTGTAAAAATTAGGCCTGTCCCCAGGCCATTCTACTTCTTCTTGGAAGCGTTATGGAGTCATTCCTCCTTGTATATTTGAATATAGAAATGTTTGAAGATGCTCCATGCTGGAATGGATGGATGTGACCTGGGCTGACAAATGTTCCATGAAATATTGGCCCGGTCTATCTGATGGTAAAGGTGATGCAGAAACTTCATGAATGATCTTTTCTTCTGGTGGGATGCAATGAGACTCTATATATTGCTGATCAATGGGTCTCCCAATAGGTGTGTTTGGGTGAACCCCAACACCCCTATATTGACATAAAGCTGTGATTAGAGCTGGGAATCCCAATTTCATTCGAGATTGTAGTCTTCTTTCATCCCGAGATGCTTTAATTAAACATTCCAAATAGTCAGATATGACTAATGCAATGTCAATCGGCTCCTTATTTCTTATGCAATGTAGCAAGTGTGCGGAAGGCATAGCCAAGGCAGAAAGACGTGGTGTAGGCATAATGTTGGCAATTATGAGATCCATCCAAACTTTGGATGAGCCTTTCAAATGCTCTCTGGGCATTGACTCTGCTTCACCATACACATTTGTCTCATAAGTTTTTCATTCTCACATAAGGATTGAGCAGTTTGGGCATCAAGTACATCATTCCCATAAGTTCCAACTTCCTGGATCCTCTGCCTATATCTGCAATAAGTGTCATCCATGACTTCTGGTGCTGGATACTCTAAAAGTTCATTAATTGTATCTCTGTCATAATACACCACACATCCTTGTACATAGTTTTTTCTTTCATCAGTACCATCACTACTCCACAAGGAATTACTATAAAATTACTTGACAATATCTAGGTCAAAATGTTTGTAAGGTTCTACCAAGACCCTCCATCGTCTTCTTTCAATTTCACAGTTATATTCCTCATATTCTCCTTCATTGAGTAACACCTGTCGCTCCAACAAGAATTCACAATTTTTGATATAATGGTAATTCATTGCGGCTTCACTGTGTCTATATTTCCCTTCTTTTTCAAAAGGTTCTTCTGTCCTTCTTCTCTTTATTAGTACAACAGTGCTTTTCCTTGTGGTTATCAAGGTGCGAACCATCTGTAAAATAATATTGTATTAAGAAGAGGAAACAAAGAATAGAGCACCAAAATTTGAGAGGAGGAACTAACTTATCAAGATGGAGTAAAGAATCAAAGTTGAAATCCATACCTTGATGAGTAGCTTCCTCTCAGAGACTAAAACAGAGTATTTTTGAAAACTTTCCCGCTTAAGAGCTCTGAAAGTCACCAAGAGTGGTGCTTTCTTCGTGCAAGGCACTATTTATCGGCGTGCAGGGACCCGTGCTTCATGTGCGCTTAGCGCATATGGAGCGCGTGTTTCTGAGTGATCCCGCACGCTGTGTTCACGCTGAGCAAAACATGAAGCGCGTTTTAGATGCGCTTAGCGGGCTTTGAAGCGTGGAAAGCTTAATTTTTTTTTGTTTTTATTTTTTCTAAAAATTACTCCTATTATAAAATAACTGTATTAAAAATGCTGGGTTGCCTCCCAGGAAGCGCTTGTTTAACGTCTGATAGCTCGACGCCTGGTTCATTATGTGTCCATTAGCTGGATGACAGGTTTAGATCTGTTAATTTCTCCTTCTAGATAAGGCTTCAGTCTTTGGCCATTCACCACCCAACAATTTCCTGTATCAGTATCCTCCAATTCCACTGCTCCATATGGTCTTACTTCCTTGATAATTAAGGGTCTTGTCCATTTGGATCTCAATTTTCCAGGAAAAAATTTCAGTCTGGAGTTGAACAGCAAAACTGCTTATCCTGGGAAGAATTTTCTGTTTAAGAGCTTCTTATCATGATATGTCTTTGTCTTTTCTTTATAGATCTTAGAAGACTCATAAGCATTCAGTCGTATTTCTTCCAGTTCATTCAGCTGTAAAATCCTTTTTTGTCATGCTGCTTTTTCATCCATATTAAGAGCCTTGAGAACCCAATATGCCTTATGCTCCAATTCAACTGGAAAATGACAAGCCTTTCCATACACCATCTTGAAAGGAGAGAGTCCTGTAGCTGTCTTGAATGCTGTTCTGTACGCCCACAGAGCATCATCGAGCTTATAAGACCAATCCTTTCTTGATGAATTTACTGTTTTTCAAGTATCTTTTTCAACTCTCTGTTAGATACTTCAGCTTGTCCATTTGTTTGAGGATGATATGGTGATGCTACTTTGTGCTTTAGCCCATAATTCCTCAAAACATTCTGCAGATGTTGATTACAAAAATGGGAACCACCATCACTGATCAATACTCTTGGTGTGCCAAACCTGGAGAATATATTTTTCCTCAAGAATTGTTCCACCGTTTTTGAGTCAGCTTTCACTATAGCTTCCGCCTCAACCCATTTTGAAACATAATCTACAGCTACCAGAATGTATTCCTTTCCGTTTGAAGGGGGGAAAGGTCCCACAAAGTCTATTCCCCAACAATCAAATACCTCAACTTCCAGAATATAATTCCAGGGCATCTCATTTCTCCTTGATATTCCCCCAGTTCTTTGGAAATTATCACAGTGAAGCACATACTCATGCGCATCCTTGAACAGGGTTGGCCAATAAAATCCTGACTGTAACACTTTTGCAGCAGTTCTATCCTTGTTGTAGTGCCCTCCATACGGTGAGCCATGACAATGCCACAAAATGTTCTGAATTTCTTCCCTTGGCACACATCTTCTCAACAACCCATCAGTTCCTATCTTGAAGAGATGTGGATTGTCCCACATGTATTCCTTCACAGAGTGCAAAAATTGTTTCTTCTCATTCCATGTCATCTCCTCTGGAAATACTCCTGCTGCCTTAAAACTTGCAATGTCGGCAAACCATGGCCTCTCTTGGATCATCATGAGTTGTTCATCAGGGAAAGTTTCCTGTACTTCCATTTGGTTGTCAGTCACTTCCTTGTTCACCAATCTTGACAGGTGGTCTGCTATGACATTCTCACTCCCCCTTTTATCTTTTATGACTAAATCAAATTCCTACGAAAGCAAAATCCACCTTATTAGTCTTGGCTTAGAATCTGGTTTAGTTAAAAGATATTTTATTGCTGCATGGTCAGTATAAACAGTAACCGTGGAGCCTATCAAATAAGGTCTAAATTTTTCTAATACATACACTATGGCTAGCAATTCTTTTTCTGTGGTCGCATAGTGTATAACATGGAAAACTTTAGACTTTCTTTGTCCTAACACTACTCCTACAACATAGTCACTTGCATCACACATTAATTCAAAATCATGGTTCCAATCAGGACCAACAAGAACAGGTACAGATACAAGTTTATTTTTCAACAAATTAAAGGCAGCCAAACATTCATCATCGAATTTAAAGGATACATCCTTGTTCAATAGGTTGCTGAGAGGTTTGGCTATCTTTGAGAAATCCTTGATGAACCGCCTATAGAATCCTGCATGTCCAAGGAAACTTCTGATGCCTTTCACATTCCCTGGGGGAGGTAGCTTTTCAATGACCTCGATCTTAGCTTTATCCACTTCGATCCCTTTTGCTGAAATTTTATGCCCGAGGACTACTCCTTCTGTTACCATGAATTGGCATTTTTCCCAGTTTAGTACAAGGTTAGTCTCCACACACCACTTCAGTACAGTGTCTAGATTTTTTAGGCAGTGATCGAAGGAACTCCCAAATACTGAAAAGTCATCCATGAACACCTCTATACACTTCTCCACTAAATCTGAGAATATTGACAGCATGCATCGTTGGAAAGTTGCAGGAGCATTGCATAATCCAAACGACATTTTCCTGTATGCAAAAACACCAAAAGGACAAGTGAAAGCAGTTTTCCCCTGATCTTCTGGCTTTACCGCTATTTGGTTATAGCCAGAATATCCATCTAAGAAACAGTAAAAAGCTTGTCCCGCTAATTTTTCCAACATTTGATCCATGAAAGGCAAAGGAAAATGATCTTTCCTAGTTGCTTGGTTTAGTTTTCTATAATCAATGCACATTCTCCATCCTGTTACTGTCCTAGTGGGTATTAATTCATTTTTCTCATTTCTTATAACAGTCATACCCCCCTTCTTAGGTACTACTTGAACAGGACTTACCCAAGCACTATCAGAAATAGGATAGATCATACCTGCCTCAAGAAGTTTCATCACCTCTTTTTTAACAACCTCTTTCATGGCTGGATTTAGTCTCCTTTGAGGTTGGGTAACAGGTTTGAAATCTTCTTCCATGTGGATTTTGTGCATGCAATATGAAGGACTGATACCCTTGAGATCCGATAAAGACCATCCTAAAACTCCTGCATTTTCTCGTAGAATAAAAAGAAGCTTTTCTTCCTCCTCAGGAGTTAAAGCTTTGCTTATAACAACAGGTTTAGTCATGTCTTTATCTAAAAAGGCATATTTGAGATGAGAGGGTAATACCTTAAGTTCCAGCTTCTAACTTTCAGTGATTTCCTCTTGCTTCAATGCTTCATTGCCTTCTTCTCCTGGTGGAATAGTTCCTGCTGAGTTAAGTTCATTGAGGTGATCCTTCCTTTCTTCTTCATCAAAGATGTCTCCCACTCCTATCAAGATTTTTTCCAGAGGGTCTGCTTTTAGCAGTCTCTGATCTAGAGATACTTCTTCTATTACATCCAATTGAAGACATTGTTGTTTTTCTTCTGGATGTTTCATGGCTTCAAACACATTAAAAGTCACCTCATCATCTTGCATCCTCACCGTTAGGTTGCCATCATCCACATCAATGATTACTCTTGCTGTCTTCATGAATGGCCTGCCAAGAATGAGAGGTACTTCTGCATCTTCCTCTATGTCCATGATGACAAAATCTACTAGGAATATGAACTTATTTACTCGTACTAAGACATCTTCTGCAACTCTACTTGGAAACTTTATTGATCTGTCAGCTAATTGTAGAGTCATCCTTGTGGGCTTGATTTCCATATTCCCAATTCTTTTCATCATTGACAAGGGCATTAGGTTGATGCTGGTTCCTAGATCAAGCAATGCTTTGCCTACTGGATGAGAACCAATAGTTACAGGAATGGTGAAGCTTCTAAGATCTTTTGTCTTTTGTGGTAAAGACTTTTGTATAATTGCACTGCATCTGGCTTCCAATCCTACTGTCTCTGCTGTGAAGCTCCTTTTTCTGGTCATTACTTCCTTCATGAATTTGGAGTAGGTAGGCATTTACTCAAGGGCCTCCATTAAGGGAATATTGATCTGCACATTCTTCATTAGTGCCATGAAGTTCTCGAACTCCCTGTCTGTATCCTTCCTTGAGGGTTTCTTTGGGTATGGTAGACGCTTGTCTTGCAATGCAGATGAGAAAACTTCAATTTTTCCTGTGTCACTTCCTTTTCTTTTTCTGGCTCATCATCTTCTTCTTGTTCCTTCTGGTATTCAGCTTGCTGTTCTCTTCTTTCTAGAACTTCCCTTTCTACAGCCAAATTTTCTCCTATGCCTCTTCCTATCTCCTTGCCACTTCTAGTGGAAATAGATCTGCAGAACTCTTGTTGCTCAATAAGCTGTCTATGGATTGTTTCCACTTGATCCGTTAGACTTTTGAATGCCATCTTTATTGCTTGCTGATTGTTGTTCATATCTCGCATGAGATTGTCGAGTTTCTCCTCTATTTGGAAATAGATGTCAGGAACTGCTGAATCTTTGACTGGTTCTGGAGATGACTCATATGTTGTCTGCAATCCCTCCAAGAAGTTGACTTGCTCTATTTGCAGTGTAGGGAGAGAGCAATGACCATTTGGATGATTACCTTTGCAAAAATCACAAATCAATGTGATGTTTGGTTCTGGTATTGTCTCTTGGGACTGTACTAGGAGCTTGATTTCATTCAATATATCCACTAACTTGGTTGTCTCTTCCTTCATCTCTGGCTGTCCACATAGCTGAGCTGTTTGACAACTAAGTGCAGAGTCCTCGATTATTTCAACCGCTTTCTCTGCACTTACTGCTAAGATGGTTCCTCCTACTGCTGCATTAATGAAAGTCTTGGAGTCTGGTCTGAGCCCATTGCAGAAAATGTTCACCTGGGTTGAGTCATCATAACCTTGATTCGGACAATTGTGCAGCAATAACTTGTACCTTTCCCAAGCTTCTCGAAGTGATTCATTGATTCCTTGCTCGAATGTAGATATCTTCCTTTGAGCCTCTAAGAATCGTGAAACTGAGTAAAACCTCTTGAGAAAGAGTATCGTATCCACAGGGAACGGTTATTTATGTAGACCGAAATCGTATTTATCAAGAGAAAGCACAGTTTAGAGAGTATGATTGCATAATGGTAAAAATAGTAGATAATTAATTGGAATTAGAAAGGTAGAGTTAGAGACACTTTACTTGGATCAGGATTGGATTTCATCTCATCACACCCATTGTGCATATAAAGACTATCTATTATTTTAGGTAATACTCTATAAAATATGTAGACAAACTTTATTGCTAAAGCCCCTACCCAGCGACCTTAACACTCAAGGATAAATTGTGCGGGCTCTCCCAGGTGACAGATTTATCTCGGCTTATTTTGCTCTCTTTTGTTCAGTTTGTAAGCGTTAGACGATAAACGAGGCCTAATGGTAGACGCACCCTTCGCTCCAGTACTGTCACTACCTTATACTCATTAGGAATACGCCCATGTTCGAATCCTGGATTGACAACCCCCTAACTCTTTGCTATCGATTACTAAGTCCTATTTGGCGAATGTTCCCTCACTTAGAGTACTCACACTACCCCTCACTCATTAGTAAACATCCCCTTTCAGCCGTCAGTAGTAACCGAGTAATCTTATTCAATCAGAGAATGAGTTTCTTCAGAATCCGCTCACCCATTCTGTAACGTCCTAATTTCTAAATTCAGAAATAATGCCTGTTGGAAGCACTATTTCCAAATTCGTGAAATTATTTCATCCATTTCGCGTATCGACATACAACACCATCGCTTGAGTAACCCAACAATTACTAAAGCTCCAACAATACATATATAACTCAATGAAATAATAACATCCTGTTGCCATCAAGGCTCAAATACAAGAATATTAAACTAACATAATGATTTCTAAAGTAGCTTTAACAAATACCACTAGTGGTCCTAAACAACATGAACAACATCAAGTAAAATAAACAATAAGACTAATGGTCTTCACATGCCATCTACTACTCGTCATAGCTTTGATCAGTATCCTGCACCACTGAAAATATTGTTCCCATGGAATGGGGTGAGACCAACGTCCCAGTGAGTGTAACCGTGTGTGCAGTGTGGGGGAAAACAACCAAGAGCCATCATGGCATACATATGAATTTAAGAGACATAAAAGAGATAATGATACAGGATTCAACACAAAGAAAATAAATCATCAAGATGCAATGCATGGCTGTGAGGTGTTGTTCCCGACACCCGGGGTCTTTTCTCTGTTACTTGACTGTGATGAGCGCTCGGCCATGTAACCAAGGACCGTCGTCCAAGGTTACCTATGATTAAATTTTAAATAACATTTAAATATAATTCTGTGATTGGGGACCCCATCTCCCTCTTGGCCATGAGTTCGATGTAGTTACCCCGTTGTTCTTAATTAATTTGCCCGAAGGCCTGTGATGGTCAAAGACCCTGTGACTGCCCGAAAGCTCTATGATTCCTTAAATTCATAATTTTATGACTGTGATGGCCAAAGGCCCATAAATTCCAGAATAATATAATCAAGAATCATCAAACATAATCAAGAACCATCATACAGAATCATCCAATCATCTATCCTAAGGTTTTGGCAATTCAATACATACAATAATCAGTATATTCACAATTCTTATGTTCATACTATACATATATCACTAATTCATAGAAGGAAAGGGGAAAAAGAATAAAGAACATGCAATGGCAATCATCCAGAACAAACAAGTGAAAGTCCACCCACCTGTGAGTCGAGAAAACGGAGAAAGAACGAAGAACGGAGGGCCTTGAAGGGAGAAAGATTGAGGCAAGACTCGTTCTTGATGAGTAGAATTCGTTCTTGGCCTTTGCTAGGACTTTCTCTCACTAGAACCTCTCTCTCTCTGAAAATACGAAAAAAAAGAAGAAGGAACTGACTGAAACCGTCCACGAACGTGTTTTAAAATGCAGAAGTCGGACCTGCGCTCAAGCCTCGCTTGAGCGCAGCTCGAGCGCGAGTTCTCGCTCAGGCTGTGCTTGAGCTCAGCTCGAGCGCGAGTTCTCGCTCAGGCTGCGCTTGAGCTAAGCTCAAGCTGAATTTCCTCGAATTGCTCTCTGTTTTTCTGCGCTCAGGCTGTGCTCGAGCTCAGCTTGAGCGAGAAAACCAGATTGCAATTTTCCCTTTTTACTGGTATCCTCGCTCAGGCTGCGCTTGAGCTCAGCTCAAGCGAGGAAACCAGAGTGAGATTTTCCCTTCTTGTTAAGTTGCAGTTTTCATCCAAACCCTATCGTGTAACCTATCAAACTGAAGCCCCGGAAATAAGCTTTCTAATGAGAGTGGAATCCTCTCAATCGGACATCTACAACTCTAGATATTTGCAATTTAGTGCATCAAGGTCATTAGGCTTAGAACCAACATCAAGCACAACCTATTTTTCTTCGTTCTACTTTAAGTTATGATATTCCTATGAATTGAGGTCTTAATTAGCGGGATGTTACACATTCTCGTTCCTAATCTAAACTACTTGAGTTAAGACTAGCCTATAACTCCAGAAGCAAGCGTGGGAATTAGGAATAAGAACAGAATAAGATTACCACCATTATAGATAGGGACTCATTGAAATAATAATATAGAATTTATATACACTCAAGGATAGAATCAATTACATCCAATCCTACTGGAGAGTTAACTACATGAAGTAGCCATACAAACCATTGAAGACGCTGTCACCATCTTCAATCCTCGTGAAGCGCTCCTCCTCTCTTACTCTAAACTTAGCTTTGATGCATAATCACTGAATTACAATGACTATCTTACTCGCTAACCAACTAACTGTCTAACTCCTTGGACTGACGCAAGAGGTTCCTATTTATAGATTAGGAAAGACAAAGCAAATTTGGGAAGAGATCCTCTTAAAAACGGCAACGGGGACGTGATCTGCGTGTTCTGCGCTTCAAGCTGCGCTACAGCGCAGGCTGTAGCGCAGGTTCTAGAGAGTTGCGCTTCACCTGCGCTATAGCGCGGGGTGAAGCGCAGCTAGCGTCTGCAGCTTCAACTTTCCTCTTTTAAATTGTTGATCTCTCCCCGAGACTGGTTTTCACGCGTTTGTCCTTCCTTGTTTCCCTTTATTTTCTGATATCTTTGTATTCATTGTGCAATCCTTGTTTATTTGGGAAGCTTGTCTGCAATATCTTTGATTGATTGGCTCTATCTCCTCATTAATGATTCAAATCTTCTTCAAATCTTTAATTAATTGTCCTCAATCAATCTCCAATCTTGCATAAATCCTCCTCATTTAATGCCATTTAATCTCTGATTTAAATCTCAGCAATAAATCCATTAAAATAGCATCAAATTCTAAACTAGGATTAATAAATACAAATTATTAAATATTAAATAAAAGGGATAAAATGGGGCAAAATTACCATTTTGTCCTTGATAAGTGAAATAAAATATATACTAATTTATCAACTATTTTTCACTTATCAGGCTCCGAATTTCTGAGGAAGCCTAGGATGAGGGTAAAGAAGCCATAGTCAATATGGGTAGGGGTGTTCATCATCCAATCCAAACCGATGTGAACCGCAGTCACCGATCCAAAAAATCGATAACCGAACAAACCGGAAACCGAAAAAAACCGAAAACCGCAAAAAAACCGATTTTCTGTACTGGATTGGATCGGTTTTCGGTTCTGCCTGTGAAAACCGATCCAATCCAATCCAATCCATTCACATATACTATTAATTATTATAATTATATTACTGGTCTGAGAGCTATTTGACGCGGCCCGGCCCAATGTGAAAACCCTACGCCTCTGTTGCTACTTGCTAAGGGAGTAAGGACTAAGGAGTCTTGCTGCCGTTGCTCACTTGCTCTCATTCTCCAATCTCTAACCCTAGCTGTGCCTGTGTCCTTCTTCTCCCATTCTCTAATCTCTAACCCCGAATCTCCCATTCTCTCTTCTTCTCCCATTCTCTCCTTTTCTCCCATTCCCCTCCGAGTCCCAACCCTGTTACCCTAAGGAGTTTCTCATTCCCTGCTCGCGACCTCCAATCCCTCAACACCAGTGTTCCGATTCGCGATGTCCAGACCAGGCGACAGTGACAACATTCTGATTCGCAGCGTTCACGGTCGCGGCCTCAAGTCCCTCCACATCGGCGTTCCGATTCGTGGCGTCCAGACCGGCGACGAAGAGAACGTTTTGATTCGCGGCGTTCGTGACCTCCAGTCCCTCCACACCGGCGTCCAGACCGGCGACGGTCTTTGAGTATGCTCCTTGACCCTGTTGTTTGTATGCTCCCTATTTTTTGTGGTGTTCACATGTTAGTATTATGTTTTAAGCAAAGCAAACCAAGAATAGTATTTTCAGAATAGATAAATAACAATACAATTTCTCTAATTGAAGTGGCCACAGAGTAAGATGGAAAGCAGATAAGAATATTTGTGTGCTTGGTTTTATCTTAAAAATAAGCAAACAGAGTAAGATGGAAAGCAGATAAGAATCTTTGGGACAAAAATTCATTTGTCGCCTATGCATATAAGGGCTTTGAATATTTTGAGCCATAACTTGCTGTTTTAAGAATCTTTGGGACGAAAATTCATTTGCCTGTTGTTCCTCATCTCTTTTTGATCAATAGGATAATATCACTACTCACTGATTCATTGGCTTTGTTTTTTTCCATTGTTTTTTACAGCTTATTCAACACATCCTCATTGTCCAAACATTTTGTCCTGAACCTTAGCATTGACAAGTGACAATGACCGATGTAAGTTTTATTTTTAATTTTGTTTAAAGTGACTTTTATTTTTATTTGTAGAGTATTATTTAGTACAATTCTAATCACTCCCTTTTTTGTTTTATATTTTTAGACACAAAATACTCCAGATTGTGGGAGGATGATTGTGGAAAATGCTGAGTCTATAATTAAGTCTACATCAAGGACAAATGAGTCTCAAACGGAAACTCAACCCACTTCAGAGAAGACAAAAGTGGACAAGAATGACAAAAAGAGGAAAGGTGTTGGAGAAACTCAAAATGAAGAAGAAGATTCAGGTAAGAGGAAACCCACCAAACCTCGATCTTGGACTTGGGATCATTTTACTAAGGAACTGAATCCTAAAACATTAATTACAAGAGCTAAATGTAAATGGTGTGGGGCAAAGTATGCATGTGACACTCATAAAAATGGCACAAGTAATCTCCAACATCATTTGTTGGTTCAGTGTAAAAAATATCCAAGAGATTTAAATGATTCAAGTCAAACAATTCTTAGTCTTCAACCATTGAAAAAAGAAGATGGGAAAGGGGCTGGTAGTACTTTTACTGCTGTTGCTTTTGATGTTGAAGCATGTAGAAAAGCTCTTGCTAGGATGATCATTGCAGATGAGTTGCCATTTAAATTTGTAGAGGGAGAGGGATTTCGATATTTTATGAGCGTTGTGCAACCAAAATTGAATATTCCTGGAAGGATCACAGTTGCTAGGGATTGCTGGAATCTTTATATAAATGAAAAGAAAAATTTGAAAGCTGCTTTTTCTGAGCCAAATCAAAGTGTGTGCCTAACTACTGATTGTTGGACCTCTGTTCAAAATCTGAATTATCTTTGTTTGACTGCTCTTTTCATTGATAGTGAATGGAAATTGCATAAAAGGATATTGAATTTTTGTTTGGTTAAGAATCATAAGGGTGAGACTATTGGTAGAAAAATTGAGAAGTGCCTTTTGGGTTGGGGAATTTCTAAAGTCTTCACCATTACTGTTGACAATGCAAGTTCAAATGATCTTGCTATTGCTTATTTGAAAGTTAGAATGGAAGATTGGAATGCACATCCATTGAAAGGTGAATATTTGCATGTAAGATGTTGTGCTCATATTTTAAATCTTGTTGTCAATGATGGGTTAAAGGACTTGCATAGTTCAATTACCAAGATTAGGAATGCTGTTAGATATGTGCGTGCTTCCCCTAGTCGTATGGATAGGTTCAAGAATTGCATAAAGGATTGTAGGATACAAGAGACTAGCATTGTACAATTAGATGTTCCTACTAGATGGAACTCTACCTACCTTATGCTTGAAAGTGCTTTGAAGTTTCAAAAAGCATTTAAAAGGTTAGGAGAGCGAGATACTGAATTTGCATTGATGCAAGGGGGGATTCCCAGAACTGAGGATTGGGATAATGCACGAGTGTTTGTGAGATTCTTGAAAGTTTTTTATGATGCCACTAAAAAAGTGTCAGGATCTTTGTTTGTGACTTCTTCTCAATATTTTCATGAATATTGCTTGATATTGGATACCTTAAAATCATGGACTGGGAGTTTAGATCCAATACTTGGGAGCATGGCTGACAAAATGAAAGCTAAGCATGACAAATATTGGGGGAACGTTAAAAATATTAACATGATGATTTTTATAGCTGTGGTACTTGATCCTCGATACAAACTCAAATTTGTCAAGTGGAGTTTTGACCAGCTCTATGATAAGGAAGATGCTGAATGTTTAATTGGACAAGTTAAGGACACTTTCAACAAGATGTTCTTTAGCTATAAACATTTTTATGGAAGTAGTCATTCTCAACATTCTACACAAACTCATGAGATGGAAAATAGTGATATGGCAACAAGTGAAAATGCTTCATTTGCTACGAAATTTCAGCAAGATATGGATATGAGTGACAACATGAATAAAAATGAGGTGGATTTATATCTCATGGAGGCCTTAGAGAAGAAGAAAACTCAAAATTTTGATATCTTAAATTGGTGGAAAGTGAATTCTAGCAAATATCCTACTCTTGGCATGATAGCTAAGGATGTATTGGCTATGCCAGTTTCTACGGTTGCTTCAGAATCTGCATTTAGTATTGGGGGTAGAGTTCTTAATAATTATCGGAGTTCACTTACTCCAAAGACTGTGGAAGCATTGATTTGTGCAAAAAATTGGTTTCAATCCACTCCTTTGTCATTTGATATTGAGGAGCTGGTGGAAGAATTTGAAAAACTGGAACTAGGTAATTTATTTCACTCTACTTGTATATTTCTTTGTGTTAAATTTTGTATTTTTACTCACATTACTAATTACTCACCAGATTTTATTTTTACTACTCAGAACTTTTACCAACTACACATGCTACTGAGGATGATTCTGCTGCTGAGTTTGATTGATTTGGAGATTTCTTAGTTTCATCGTTGCCTTGGGTATATTTTATTTCACTGAGTCTTTTTTTTGTTCCTTTTAATGTTCACTTTTAATGAACTATTACATCTTAATTGCTACAGCTGCTGACTTGCTCTGAAGATTGAGAAATGAGCAAAAGGTCATGTCAATTTGGAGGACTTGTTGTTTTTGTATGCTTGCTGTTTTTTAGTTTGAAGACATTTGTATTTGAAGACTTGTTGTATTGTGCGCTTGCAGTTTTTTAGTTTGAAGAAGACATTTGTATTTGAAGACTTATTGTACTGTGCACTTGCTGTTTTTTAGTTTTAAGACATTTGTATTTGAAGACTTATTGTTATTTTGGATGAAGACAATTGTTGAAGTCTTGTATTGTTCATTTATGGGCTTGCTATTTTTTAGTTTTAAGTTGATACTGCATCTTAAATCTACTATTTCAAGACTTATTGATTGTTATTTTGGATAATTAAAGAAAAATTGTTCAGAATGTGATGTTTAATATGATGAATTTCATAATTTATATTCATATTTACAGGTTCGTCACAAAAACCGAAATCCAATCCAATCCAATCCATTTTAAGTTGGATCGGATTGGAAAAAAAAACCAAACCGATCGGATGATGAAGTAGCAAAACCGAAGGGATTGGATCAGATGATTTTTCCCATGAAAACCGATCCAATCCAGACCGCGAACACCCCTAAATATGGGAATTCAAATTCAAGAGAAGGAAAAGATCAACATCTGATACTGAGGAATACAGTGACAGTGATGGAAGAATCAAGAATTGGCATGGAGGATGGGATCTTAAAGGAAGAACTGGAATGGAACCAGACATCATCCTCCACTTGAGGCCACCATAAAAGGGTTGATTAACCAGGCGTCGAGCTAAAATACGTTAAACAAGCGCTTTCTGGGAGGCAACCCTGAGATTTTTAAAGTTTTTAATTAATTTTAGTTTTGTTTTATTTATTTTGTTTTTGTTAGGATTTTTCATTTTTTTAGGATTTAGGAAATTTTCAAAATTGATTGGAATAAGTTTGTGGAAAATAAAAATTTTAAATAATAGGAAGCAACAGAAAACGTGACTGAAAATTGCAAAATTACATTATGTTTTTTGTGCTTCACCTGCGCTGTAGCGCAGGTAAAGCGCAGGAATGCGATTTTAGTCACTGTCTTCTGCGCTTCACCTGCGCTGTAGCGCAACAGTACGAAATTTTAAAAATCTTCTATTTTCTTATGTACTGTTTCTCTACTTCCTAAGCTCTTCTTTTCACTCTTTCCACTCACAAACTTCCATCAATTTTGAAACTTTCAGTTATGTTTTCTTTAATTTTTACCAATTGAAATCTTCATTTACTCTATTTTTATGATTTGCACTTTAAGGTAGCAACCTTAGGATTGTGAATATTATTAATTATTGCTATCTTGAATGCGATTTTGGCTGTGCGGAACATGAAGAACAATTTGCTTGGTTGGAATATTCTTTGTTTTGTGAGATTATTGAATTTGAAAGTGTTATGCTCTGTTCTTTTTAAAAAAAATTTAAACTTTCACTTTCCATGGATGGATTGAATGCTTGCAAAACAAATGAGTATGTTTTGTTTTTAGGAAATCATTACCAAGTGCACTGAACTTTTGTTGTGAAGATATTAATTCTTTGAATTATGCATGCAAACTCGTTAATGATAGGTTTCCATGTTCTTCATGAATTGCACAGACTGCTGCAAAGTATAAAGACCAGTTGACCTCAAACCAATCAAGAGTACTAGACCCATTCCCAAGCATGCTGCTTGAAGAGTTCTGGATATTCTTACAGTGGCCTGGGGACAGGCCTATTCATCCAGGGGGAGGTGGAGCAGCAGTAGGACAAGGACTCACAGGATACAGAGGATGAAGATTGATACTGTTGTTTTCTTTCTTTGTTTTTCTTTTATTTTCTATTATTTTATAGAATTTTTTCTATTTAATTAGGATTTTTGTTTTGTATTTCATATTTTTTAGGAATTTTTAGAATTTTTAAAATTTGTAGGACCTTAGGAAATTAGGAATTAAGGCAACTTTTTCAAATTCTCTGTAATTAGGTAGTTTAACTAACCAAATTAGGAAAGATGATAGGGTTTTGTGATTAATTCCATAATCAGTTTAAGATTAGGATACTTCTCAAGAGAACCTATCAGGATAGTTAATTAAAACCGTTAAGTGCTTTATCAAGGAAATTTTAGCCAATAACCGGTGAGATGAGAGCCCAAACACTGAAATTGAGAGCTTTTCACCGCTGCTTGTCAACTGTTATTGCTTGAGTTTATGAATTTTGTCTTGCTAGTAGAAGATATGGAAGTGACAGAGGCATATTTTGTGATTTTAATATTGTGCTCAGTGCCAAATAGTCAACCCTGATTAAATGTTTCCGTTTATTGCTTGTCCATTTGAGCCTTGAATATTTCCTTTGATGCACCCTAACCATATTCAATGAATGTATCCTGTCCCTTAACACTTGGGATAGAGAGCAAGGTGCACCACAACAACATGGGACAAGAGGTTGGTGAAGTTAAAGGTCACAGAGATTCAAATAACAGGCACAAGAAATCACAAAGAAGGATCCTCCCTCACAAATAAATTCTCTATGTTATTCTTTATGTTAAAAAATAAAATCTGCACAAAAGTGTGGAATTGAATAAGTTGGGGGGAGTATTTCTTCAAACAAAGAGGCCAAGCTGAAAAAGGGTGATAATTCAAGAATGATGAGGTGAATGGAGATAAGTCCCAAACACAATCACAAGATGCTCTCTATTCAAAGTACTCCTTGCTTATTCAGAAAAACCATGAATTCTTGATAGCCCAGCCTCATTACAACCTAAGAAAGACCTTTTGATCCATATTAACTGCTTGCAGGTTCAGATATTGGAAACGACTATCAATTCTAGTTGTTCAACAGTGGTGAAAAAGTTTGAGGGAAACACTTACCCGTGAGAATGAGAGATTTCCTTGGTTTATCACTTACTACTTTAATTGTTATTTTTGAGAAGTTTGATTGATGTTTGTATTTCTATTCTGATTGATGATTGGTAACATCCCTTGATCCTGAGTTTTTCTTATGTTTGGGAAGTGACTGCTACTTAGCAAGGAGTTGATGAATAGTTCCTTGAATTTGTTTTTGATTTTTTAATTATTTTGGGGATAGAATGGATTTTTGATTGCAAAGAGGTCTCTTGCTTGAGGACAAGCAAGAAGTTAAGTTGGGGGGTATTTTGATAAGTGAAAATTATATGATAAATTAGAGCACTTTTTAGTTCACTTATCAAGGATTAAATGGTAATTTTGCCCCAGTTTAATCCTTTTTTATTAAATATTAGATAATTTTATTTATTAATCTTAGATTTCAATTTGATGCTATTTTGATAGAAATATTGCGGATTTTTGCAAGATATTGCAAGGATTTGATTTGAAGGAAAGATAACATTAAATGAGGGAGATATCTGCAAGATTTGAAGTTTGATTTAAGACATTTAATAAAGATTTGAAGAAGATTTAAAGCAATTAATGAAGATATCACTGCCGATCAAACAAGGATTCTGCAGATAACCTTCCCAAATAAATCAAAGATGCTCAATAAATACAAGGATTTCATCAAGAAAAGGGAAACAAGGAAAGACAAATCAGCCAAAACCAGTCTCGGGGAGAGATCAAATTAAAAAGAGAAAGTTTGGAGCTGCAGGACGCATCCTGCGCTTCAACCTGCGCTACAGCGCAGGGTGAAGCGCAGACCTCTAGAACCTGCGCTGTAGCGCATCTTGAAGCGCAGATCACGCAGATTTGTACCCTGTTGCCATTTTTAGATAGATTTCTCCCCAATTTTCTTTGTCTTTCCTTAGCCTATAAATAGGAACCTCTTGCACCAGATCAGGTGTGCATGATTATTGTAATTCAGTGATATTTCAGTGATAGTGCACCAGAGCTAACTTTAGAGTAGGAGAGGAGGAGCGCTTCACAAGGATTGAAGATGGTGACAACATCTTCGGTGGTTTGTATGGCTACCATGTGTAGTTAACTCTCCATTAGGATTGAATGTAATCGATTCCATTCTCAAGTGTATGTTGAACTCTATCTATTTATTTATGTAGTTCCCTAGCTATAATGTTGGTAATCTTATTCTGTGCTTGATTCCTAACTTCCGAGCTTGCGCCGGAGTTATAGGATAGTTTGTAATTAACGTTACGACTAGGATTGAGTTTGGGGGAGCCTGGACATAGGAAACTCAACCTCTGAGTGAATAAGAATACTCGGTTAACCAGTGACTGAAACATGGGTGTTGCTAATGATTGATGGATAGTGTGAGTATCCTAATGAAGGGCATCTAAAGGATAGGCATGGTCTAATGGACCGATAACAAAGGATTAGTTGATTGTCAATCGAGGAATCAAAACGTAGATGTATCCTGATGAGTGATGGGTAGTGACAGTACTCTAATGAAGGTGCGTCTAGAGGATTAGGCCTCGTTTATCAATTAGTTCTTTTACAAATGGAATAAAGAAAGCAAAATAAGCCGAGGGTAAGTCTGTCGCTTGGGAGAACCCGCATGGAATACCTTTGAGTGTGTGAGGCTGCTGGTAACTCGGGGTCTTAGCAATATAGTTTGTCTATAGTGTTATAGTTCAAAGCCATAAATAATAGATAGTCTCGACATACATGAGGGGTGCGATGAGATGAAGTTCAATCCTAATCCAAGTAAAGTGTCTCTAACTCTTCCTTTCTAATTCAATTGATTATTAATTTGCTATTTACACAACAATATTCTCATAAATCCGTTTTGTGCTCTTGATAAATAGATCACAACTATACACGGATTGATCGTTCCCTGTGGATACGATAACTCTCTTACTATTATACTACTGGATTTTTGGTTCGCTTGTCAGAAACCCATCACCTCACCAAGTTCTAACTCATGGACTTTAAGAGATCCCAAAAGTTCCTCCATCATTAAGGAATTGAGGTCTTTAGCCTCTTGAATGGCTGTAACTTTGGGTCTCCAAGCCTTTGGTAAACTCTTTAGAATCTTGCGATTATTATCACCAGAATCAAAGGTTCTGCCTAAAGACTTCAGTCCATTATTTATTGTCTGAAACCTACCAAACATCTGGTCAATTGTTTCAGACTCTTACATCTTGAAAATCTCATATTGATGAACAAGCATGCTAATCTTGGATTGTTTGACATTGTCAGTCCCTTCATGGGTTGATGCCAACATATCCCAGATTTCCTTGGCTGAGGAGCATCCATGCACCTTCTCATACTCAGATTTTATCAAGGAGCAAACCAAGTAGAGTTTTACTTTTGCATTAAGTTGAACACAAGCTTTTTGCTCACCAGTCCATTTTGCTTTGGGTATGGGCACACCACCATGTGTGGCATTATAATCACCATCAGTGACTACAACCCACAGATCTATGTTACTGCTCTCAATGAACAGTTTCATACGATCTCTCCAATAATGGTAATCAGTACCATTAAAAGCTGGAGGTCTTGACATAGAGGCACCTTCTGCGATGTAATGAGGGTTGCTTGTAGAGGTTTCCATCTTGGATCTTCTTCCTTAGCACTGTTAGATTCTCAACCCGAGATTGAGCTCTGATACCAACTGTAGAAACCACAGGAAACACTAGAAGGGGGGTTGAATAGTGTTTTATAAAACTTAAACAGTTTTTGGAAAACCTTTCACAAGCAGCACCTTTTTACACAGAGATTTTTATAACCTGCTGAAACTAGGATTTTTGTACTTGCTGAAGTTGCTTCAGCAGGTTCAATAAAACAGTTCAAATTTTTTTAGCTTGGTGTTATAAAACAACAATCTCATAACCCTTCACGTTAGTATAAACTGAATTTAAATGGAGTTTAGGGATGAGAGAACTTAGGCAAAGATTTATACTGGTTCACCCACCACCACTGTGAGCTACGTCCATTCCTAAAGCCAACCAGCTAAGGATTTTCCACTAATCTCAGAGATTACAAGTATTCTTTTCTATCAAGCCTCTTCAGGCTCTACAACAACAAGTATTCTTTTCTATCAAGCCTCTCCAGGCGTATCAGCAAGTATTCTTTCTTCAACCAAGCCTCTCCAAGCTCTTAGACACTTGTTAATGTATACAAAGTGATTTGTTTAAGTTACTGAACCTAAGACAAAGTTCGTAACTTAAACAAACATGAGATTGTACAAAATAACTGAGTACTACTCAGGATGTGAAAGTTTTATGTATAATAAACCGAGAGTGTTTGCAGCTTGAATCTTGACAGAGTAATGGCTTATTTTGTTCTCTCCCACTTTTTGTAGTAGTCTTCACGAAGCTATTTATAAGGATGAGGCATAAGTCCGTTGAAGATTGCTGAGTTCACCATTAAGAGATAACATTAAATGCCATAAAGTCCATTGTGAGACAATCTTCTGATAGCTTCTGACTTTGTACAGAGCAGGTGAGCAGTGATGACTCAGTTCTGACATACTGTAGGTACTGTGAACCAGAGATTTCCTTTTCTGGTACGATGATTCAAATTTATGCAAAAGGAGTCTATACTTCTTTACTTAAGAAGACATGTTGCAGAAGACGTTGAGAAAGCTTTTAGGTTTTGAGCAGAAAACCTCAGAGGGCTGCACTCTATTTGATTTCTGACTTCAGATAGTATGCCACGTTGGATGCCTTCAGCAGGTCTTCACATTTTAGATAGCTCTTTCTCTTCAGAGAGTTGATTACTTCAGCAGGTCTGGACTCTTCAGAGGGTTCCTCTCCTTCAGAAGGTTGCACCACTTCAGAGGGTTGCGTAACATCAGAGAGTTGCTCTTTCAGATGGTTGCTGAAACACATAAAATACCTTTTAAGAGAATTTGCACTATCTTTCAGAATACTTTAACCAAATTTGTTATTCATTAAAACTTAGGATAATGAGACTTAAAACATTATTAATTACTTATTAATATTTTTGAGACTCAACATTCTCCCTCTTTTTAATGATGACAAATTTGCTTAAACTCACAAATATCTGAAGGGAAATTGAATAGAATTAGGTTTAGAAAGATCTCCCCCTTAGTCAGATACTTAGATAAGTTGCTTGCTCCCCCTGAACACAAGCTTGCTTCTCTGAAAACACTTAAACTTCAAAAGGGTATACAAAGCTTTCTGAAGCGATAAATGCATACTAGAGCAATAAATCCAGGGTATACAAGTTGTTGTTAGAGCATAAAACAAGGTAGAAGAAAATGCAACAAGAGCAATAAAGTTCAGCAGGCACGCATATTTCAGCAAGTTCATATATCAGAGAGTTCAAGCATTTCAGAGAGTCACATTCCAGAAAATGCATGAATGTTCAGATTATCTCTTATGAACTTAAACCTATCTTTAGCAAGGGTTTTTGTGAATATATCAGCCCATTGATGCTCTGTATCAATGAACTTAATATCAAAAACACCTTTCTGAACATAGTCTCTAATGAAATGATGCTTGATCTCTATATGCTTTGCCCTAGAATGTTGGATGGGATTTTTAGAAAGATTTATTGCACTTGTATTATCACATAATACATGAATAGAGTTAACAACAATAATAAAATCCTCAAGCTGATACCAATCTGTTATAAAAACAAATTCTGCAAAACTCAATTGAACTCACCAAAGAATGATGGAAGATACAAACATAATCTAGAGAATGTTTAACACAGAGAAGAGAGTTTTGGGGAGTGCAATAGCTTTCTCATTGATTGCTTAGAAATGAATCTGTTACAAGCCTTATATAGGCATTACAAACAGAACAAAATAACTAACCAAAAATAGTTATTCTATTATAAGAACATAACAGAATAATTACCTCCTACTAACTCCCTAAAGTCCATAAAGTCCCAAAGCCACTATTAAAAGAGTGACATATTAGAAAAAATTGGAAGAGTATCTAATGTCCTAGACAACTCACTTCAATGACTCAGCAACCTGGAATAAAAACAAATTAGGGAGAAGGAAAAAAATCTGGTGAAGAGTCGATGATAGATTATTGTTCCGGGTCTACTCACCATTGAGATTTTTGCCTAGAGACTCTAAAACAACTTACTCAGTCTTAGTTTGAGACAATATAAATCACTCCAAATTTGTAGGGGTGAAAGGCTTTTATGGTCACACTGATTCAAAAATTAGGGGAAAAGGGGGTGTGATTATTTGATAAAGAGGAAAGTGAAGATAGTGGAATTTGAAAATATATATACATACATACATACCTGAAGTTCGCTGATCAAGTCAAAATTGTGTGTGATTTCCTCTATTGTGCGTAGAGGGAAAAGTGATAAAACAGTGGGTATTTCTTGTTCTGAACATTAGAACAAAGAAGAAGAGTGTGAATTCTATAGGAGAAAAAACAATTCAGAGACAAAATGAGGAAGGGAAAGTGAAGGAGGAAGAAGAATATGTTTTCAGAGAAAGAGTGGGGAAGGTTCGGAGATGAGGAAGAAGAAAACATTTTCATTTTCAAAAGAAAGAGAGGCATATGTGTGGGAAAAAAATTATAGAAGAGACTAAAAAGTGGTAAATGAGAGTCAAATGAAATCATACGGGGATAAAGAGGAACAAAGATGAAAAAGATGAACACGAATGAGAAAGAGAGGGAGGGAATTGGAAACCTAATGCGGATACGAGTATTTTCAATTCAAATTTTGAGAATAGAAAAGAAATGGATGAGAAAAGAGAGTCCTGAAACCCTTTTGCGAGAGATGAAAGAGGAATGTTTTGAGCGGGATTTTTTTTCTCAGGAGACGACACGTGTCCAGTATGTAAACAGGATTCTAAATAGAAAATAGAATAAAATAGATAGATGACTATCAGCTTCACTGTGCACCAAGGGAAAGGGATCCAATAGCAAATAACAAAGACTCTCATAGAGTAGAGAGTGAGGGCAAGAAAATAGATGCTTCTAGCCTTCTATAATAAGTTTGTTTTTTTCGCTTGTGTAAAGATCCTCTCCTGCATTACAGCCTCTGCAGCCACTTTAGCCATGGAATAGTTAGGAAATAACTACCGATATTAACTATGGGATCATTCTGTAACAATTCTGTAACTACTTTTGCTGCAGGCATCTTCAACATTGGAGAGGATACAAATCTGTTTCACTTCTGGCCATCTATAATAAGTTTGTTTGTTTCGAGAGAGAGGAAAAGTGTGTTTGTATGGGATTATTTTAGAAATAATCGCTTTTTAAACTTTTAGTTGTTTATTTTAGATTTTAGAAATAATTAATTAGAACCTAAAAATAATCATTAATTTGATTATAATCAGAAACTATTCTTATTAACTTTTCAGTTAATACAGAGAAGAGAATGTAAAAAGGCGCATTTTGTCATTGTAACTAAACATAAAATACCTTCTGATTTGTATAAAAATCTATAAAAAAAAAATAAAATACTTTTTTACACAATCTAATAATCACTTTTTTTAATTTTAAACAAATGTACCCTAAATGTGTTTGATGTTTCTAACTCAAATAATAATATAATAGTAAAAGTATATATTAATATATATAAGTTAAATATGTTTTTATTCCTAAAATATAGTAAAATTTGAAATTTTAATTTTTCTTTAATTTTGATCTTATATTTTAAAAATTACATACTTTCAGTCTCATTGTGAATTATACTCTGTTTATTGCTTGTTATGGCTTCAAATAAATTTAGCGTTTAGAAAATTAATATTAACACTATTAATTTCAGAATGTATATAACTTTTAAAATAAATTGAAAAAAAATTGTAAAGGAAAGACTTTTCTTTGATGTACCTTAGTTGTGAATGTTTCATTACTTTTAAATCCAAAAATGAAAAAAAAAGAGTATGTCATGACATAGTAGCCATGATAATAAGTGTCTTCTAAGTAGAGTACTAAAGACTATACTATTCGTCCCCATAACTACGTTTCTTTTTAAGAAAAATTCATTTCATTCTCGTTTGAGCAGCAACTTTAATATCTATCTCCATACATGTTGGGCACATATATGCCTATACCTGTTCCCATTATTCCCACTTTAATTAAGTTAAAAATTAGTAACTTGATATACAAAAAGTATTAATTTAAGAAAATTATAACTCAACTGAAAAATTATTACTAAAAAATCATCCAAACATAATTATTAAATCCTTATTAAATATCATTGACATAACAATTAATTAAATCGAAACACAATATATTAAGGTTCTAAAACAAAATACATAATCAAATGTTAAATTCTTTTATTAAATATTACAATATATATTCATATCACACTTTTTACAAATTTGAACGTCATGTGGTAACATTCATTATAAAAAAATATTATTAATATTAATTAGTCATATATTATAAATTAAAAAAATACAAATAGGTTATTTTAAAATATTTTTTTAATCTATAATATATTATATACATCAATTCTAAATAATTATATATAGTATTATTTATTTAGAGTTTAATATATGTACATTGTCAGTGTAAATAAATTTTACACAGACATCCAATCATGGGTTGTCACATCATTTAATGAATTTAACAACACATGAGGTGTCATATTCATTAAATGATTTGGTGGCACACCATTGGATGTCTGTGTAAAATTTATTTACACTGACAGTGCATACTAATTAAATCCATTTATTTAAGTGTGAACTATTACTTGTACCCGCGTTCCGTTCATACTCATTTAACTAGTTTTTACTTTGTCAATTATAAGTAACTTTTACGGATACCTATAGGGTTTAGACTCAATTGTCATCTCTAAGACCCATCCTTAAATCATAAGTGAGATGCAATCTAATTGTCACCTAACACTTATTTAAACTAGCAAGTTTAAGTATAAAACCATAACACATAATAAATATATCTAATTCTAATACTATATATATAGAGTCAGGATCCGTTGACACCAGGTGTCAAACTTCATGAGTTACAACTCTTAATAACTTTTTGAAAAATCTGAATTTGACCAATCCAACCGTTGAACTTAAAGTTCTTATAAAGTAGATCAAACCTATAAAATTTCATAAAAATCGAAAACTAATTGACACTTCATCAAACTAGTTTATTTTAACGTATAATATATTTTTAAAATATAAGTAAAAATCTACTATTAGATAACATACTTACGAACGTCCAAATTATCTGAAATTTGATATACATTATCATTTAGGTAATATAATGTGATTCAATGGTTGGATTGATCAAATTCACATTTTTCAAAAAATTATTAAGAGGTGTAACTCATAAAGTTTGACATCTGGTGTCAACGGATCCTGACTCACATATATATATATATATATATATATATTAAGAAATGTAATTATTATTCTTATTTTCATAAAAATAAAATTTAGACTTTTTATTTTACCCTATATCTCTCTTAATATTATTAAATCTCATTAATTACTTTTCAATAATGGATTATTTAACATAAGGATATAAGGGAAAAATAAATAATTATTATTGCATTAGATTTATAAATTGAGAATTAAATAGAAATAAAAATTTTCTATCGAAAATTAAACAGAAACCTGAGGTAGGAAATTATTTTCATAAGAGATTCTTTGACAAAATGGAAAGAGACAGCGTAGAGTAGCTGTTATGATGGGAGAACAACTTCCTGTATCTTTTCCTCGAAATTTCTTCCAGAGAAAAAGGGGAGGGCTTCTATCCAAAGCCAAAATTGGTTGTTCTCTGTGAGTGTCTAATCTTTGTTTCTTACTCACTTCATAGAGAACATGGTGCCCATAATCATCCAAATTCTGAGATGGCTGATGCAGCCTTTAGTGTGGAGGTTTGTGGGCTTTGGTTCAGCTGTTGTTGGACTAGTTTGTTACGCTCTCAGCTCCTCCTTCAACCATCTATTTGGACAGTGGAATTTGTTTAAAATATTTCTTTACACTGCTTTCAGTTTCATCATCAGTCTCTTGATTTTGTTTGCAAAGATATGGCAGCAGTCCACAAGTCTCCGGTTCAAAGCTCATTGGGCATTTTTGGTTTTGACCATCACCTCAGTCTATTCCTTTTTCTATGATAAAGTAGTTAATGGGAAACCAGATGCATATAGTCTAATTTCCTGTTCTGCGTTTGCTATCATGACACTGAGCTTGTCAAGGCAAACACGGTGCGGATTCGAAGTGGATCTTCTCTATTTCTTTCTCGGATGTCTAAACGTACAACTCATGAAGATAAAATTGCCGTTAGCTATTCTTGGAGCAGGCTTCAGCTACTCCCTCATTATTCTCCGTTCTTACTTTTCTTTGATAGATACCGCACTACAAAATGAGTATGTTGGACTCCAAGATGAACGTTCTGTAGTCATTGAAATCCAGTCACCACAACTGCCAATTAGCAGTACTAGTATCGCTAGTGTGATGCAACAGCTCACAATTTGTGTGAAGGCGCTTCAACTCGAAAATTCCAATCTCATCGACATGTTTTTGGAGCAGGCGAAGGAATACTTTGAAGCTAACTCTGAACCAGTAGTAACCGACCATAACTTCATCATCGATGCGTTGCCGTCGGGAAGGATCAACGATCTTCACGAAACGGTTAATTCGATGGTGGGCGCTGGGTTTGAGAAGGAGTGCTCCGAGGTGTATAGCAGCTGGCGGAGAGGATGGCTGGAGGAGTGCCTAATAAATAAGTTATTAGGGTTGCAAAAGGTCAACCTCGAGAATCAACAGGATAGGGAAGCATTTGCCAGTGAAATAATGACTGGAAGATGGATTACGGCTTCCAAGGTCACTCTCAAGATACTATTTCCTGGTGAGCGACGACTCTGCGATCATGTCTTTTTGGGATTCTCCTCTGCCGCAGATCGTTGTTTCACAGAGGTTTGCAGGGGAGCCACGATTCACCTGCTTAATTTTGCTGATGCTGTTGCCAGTGGGAGCCCTTCAGTGAGGCGATTGTTCCAAATGCTCGGCGTGTTTCAGACACTGCATGATCTAATTCCCCAATTCCAATCATTGTTTCCCGATTCGTTGGTGAACGAAGCAATCGCAGTTTATAACAGATTGGGAGAGGCAAGCAGAGACGTTTTCATGGAATTAGACAATCTGATTTTCCGTATCCCGGAGGCCAAGCTAATTGCCCCAGCCGATGGCGGTTATCATCCAATGATGGACAACTTCATCAGTCACCTCATCTCTGCTTGCAGGTCACGGAAGATCCTGGAGCAAATTTTACAAGATTACCCCAAGGATGCCAATGGAGTTGGAACATCTTCTATATTCACAGTGAAGATGAAGAAGATAATGGAATTGTTAGAGAGAAAATTAATAGTGAAGTCCAAAATCTACAATGTTCCTGCTTTGCGCTATATTTTTATGATGAATAATCGGAAGCGCATAGAAATGATGGATAAAATCTGGGAATTTGGAACAATTACTGGCAATGATTGGTTCGGAAAAAACAGGGCAAAAGTCCAACACAATCTTGAACTCTATCAAAGAAGCTCATGGAATAAGCTGCTTGAGTTTATGAAGCTAGATAGCAATGAGTCAGTGGCACCCAACGTTGCAGTAGAGTCAATGAAAGACAAACTCAATTTGTTCAACCTGCACTTTGAAGAGATATGCAGAGTTCAGTCTACATGGTTTATCTTTAATAAGCAGCTAAGGGAAGAAATAATAACATCCGTAGAAAACATATTGTTGCCTGCATATGGAAATTTCATTGGGAGGTTGCACGATGTTCTTGGTAGGCATGCTTATGAGTGTATTGAGTATGGAATGTTTGATATTCAAGATCGACTCAACCATTTATTTCTTGTCATGACAACTGATAATGGAGCTGATGAGCTAGTGGAAAGCTTAGTGCATGTATGAGATGCTTGGAGTTGAGTCAAACCTTGATCAACCATGACTTGACCAACCCTTCCTTGGTCAACCTTTGACCAATTGACAAAGTCAACAAGAAGACTTCATTTAATTAGGGTCTAATTAGGATTTATTTTGTAATAGGATTTGTTTGTAATTTTCCTAATTTTCCTCTCATTTTAGGCTACTTCAGTAGGTTTATTGGTTAAGAGTTAACTTAACCAATTAAGTAGGAGGTCATGGGTTCAAGACCCATTAGGAATATAATGACGTCTTACTTTTTATTTTTTTTTCTCTCTTTTCGCCGCCACCCCTTTTCCTACAAATAGGAGGGATCTGTCCTTCATTTGTAACTTTGATTTTTAAGTAAAGGAACTATGCCAAAATTCCTCCTCAACCTTGTATATAGAGAAAGCTTGGTGGTTCTTGCTCAAACCATCCAGAAACTTATCTGATTCTCCTAAATCAATGGTGTCTAGCACCGAACTTATCTGTTGTGGGAGTTGCCTACTGTAGTGGCGTTTATCTTCATTCCTTTTCTTACCAATTTTCTCTTTTAATTTCTTCATTTCCTTTCAATTTGGCCCCCAATTGATCCAAAATTTCTCTTTAGCCTTGTGTATCAAGCATTCCAAGAGAAATCAAATTTCTCTTTAGTTTCGGTACTTGACTCACTCCTTGCAAGATCCTTATGGCCCTATCAGCAAGTTTCAGTTTAATGGCACCAATCCCAATCACCTTACAGGCCTTGTTATTGCCCAACAAAACCCTTCCTTCATGGTTGTCATCATAGGAAATGAACCAGTCCTTGTTAGGACACATATGGAATGTGCATCCTGAATCAAGAACCTGTAGAAACCACAGGAAACACTAGAAGGGGAGGGTGAATAGTGTTTTATAAAACTTAAACAGTTTTTTGAAAACCTTTCACAAGCAGCACCTTTTTACAAAGAGATTTTTATAACTTGCTGAAACTGAGATTTTTGTACTTGCTGAAGTTGCTTTAGCAGGTTCAATAAATTAGTTCAGAAAAATAGTTGTTCAGCTTGGTGTTATAAAACAACAATCTCAAAACCCTCCATGTTAGTATAAACTGAAGTTAAATGGAATTTAAGGATAAGAGAACTTAGCCAAAGATTTATACCGGTTCACCCACCACCACTGTGAGCTACGTTCAGTCCCAAAGCCAACCAGCTAAGGATTTTCCACTAATCTCAGAGATTACAAGTATTCTTTTCTATCAAGCCTCTTCAGGCTCTACAACAACAAATATTCTTTTTTATCAAGCCTTTTCAAGATCTACACCAGGTATTATTTAAACAACAAGCCTCTTCAGGCTTAACAACAAGTATTCTTTCTTCCACCAAGCTTCTCCAGGCTCTCAGACACTTGTGTTGAGTCTCAAAAATATCATAAAGAGGTTTATGATGTTTTAAAGACTGAAATTTCTCTAAGTTTTAATGATCAACAAATTCAACTTAAGTTGTTTCTCATAAGATACAATTGTCTAATTGTTTATCTATGATTTTCAGCAAGAAGCCTACTATATAAGACTAAGTGTTGGATCCGTCTGAAGAAGCTGATGCTGTCTGAAGATGATCAACCCGTCTGAAGCATCAAAGCCGTCTGAAAGCTTTTGATGACGTGGCATCTCTTGTCTGAAGCTGTGTCAATCCATGTACCTCTGCACGTTTTTCACGCACGTTCTCTGCTACAAACAGCTGGCACCTGTGCAATGCAATTCAAGCACGTTCTCTGTCACAACGTGTCCTCTGCTACGCAGCAATTGCAGCAGCAACAAAGAGCACCTTTTTGGCAGGAGCAAACCTTGTAAAAGTGTCAGAATTTGTCAGGGAATATCAGAATATGTCAGAGAATATTCTGTACTGCAGCAGCTGTCTCACAACGGCTAGCATGGATTTCACAAACATGAGAGTCTTCAATGGACCAATCATTTGGTTATAAATACCCCCTCATTTAAAGACCTGAAAGATAGAGAAGCATAGAAAAAGAACAGAAACTCTGCAAGTTTTTCGCTGCAACACTCTGATAGAATTTATCATCTTTGTACACACAAATTATTTTATTCTGAGCATACCTCAGTAATTTCTGTACAATATGTATCTGTTTAAGTCACAAAACTGATATAGTTTGTGAGCTTAAGCATTTCTCTCATTTGTATTTGCTTTTGAGCCTGGAGAGGCTTGTCTGAAAAAGAATACTTGTGTTGTTGAGCCTGGAGAGGCTTTTCTGAAAAAGAATACTTGGTTGTAGAGCCTGAAGAGGCTTGTTAGAAAAGAATACTTGTAATCTTGCAAGATTAAGAGAAAATCCAAGTGCTAGTTGGCTTTGGGACTGGACGTAGCTCACAAGTGGTAGTGAGTGAACCAGGATAAATTCTTGAATTTGGAACAATTACTGGCAATGATTGGTTCGGAAAAAACAGGGCAAAAGTCCAACACAATCTTGAACTCTATCAAAGAAGCTCATGGAATAAGCTGCTTGAGTTTTTGAAGCTAGATAGCAATGAGTCAGTGGCACCCAACGTTGCAATAGAGTCAATGAAAGACAAACTCAATTTGTTCAACCTGCACTTTGAAGAGATATGCAGAGTTCAGTCTACATGGTTTATCTTTAATAAGCAGCTAAGGGAAGAAATAATAACATCCGTAGAAAACATATTGTTGCCTGCATATGGAAATTTCATTGGGAGGTTGCACGATGTTCTTGGTAGGCATGCTTATGAGTGTATTGAGTATGGAATGTTTGATATTCAAGATCGACTCAACCATTTATTTCTTGTCATGACAACTGATAATGGAGCTGATGAGCTAGTGGAAAGCTTAGTGCATGTATGAGATGCTTGGAGTTGAGTCAAACCTTGATCAACCATGACTTGACCAACCCTTCCTTGGTCAACCTTTGACAAATTGACGTCAACAAGAAGACTTCATTTAATTAGGGTCTAATTAGGATTTATTTTGTAATAGGATTTGTTTGTAATTTTCCTAATTTTTCTCTCATTTTAGGCTACTTCAGTAGGTTTATTGGTTAAGAGTTAACTTAACCAATTAAGTAGGAGGTCATGGGTTCAAGAACCATTAGGAATATAATGACGTCTTACTTTTTATTTTTTTTCTCTCTTTTCGCCGCCACCCCTTTTCCTACAAATAGGAGGGATCTGTCCTTCATTTGTAACTTTGATTTTTAAGTAAAGGAACTATGCCAAAATTCCTCCTCAACCTTGTATATAGAGAAAGCTTGGTGGTTATTGCTCAAACCATCCAGAAACTTATCTGATTCTCCTAAATCAATGGTGTCTAGCACCGAACTTATCTGTTGTGGGAGTTGCCTACTGTAGTGGCGTTTATCTTCATTCCTTTTCTTACCAATTTTCTCTTTTAATTTCTTCATTTCCTTTCAGTTTGGCCCCCAATTGATCCAAAATTTCTCTTTAGCCTTGTGTATCAAGCATTCCAAGAGAAATCAAATTTCTCTTTAGTTTCGGTACTTGACTCACTCCTTGCAAGATCCTTATGGCCCTATCAGCAAGTTTCAGTTTAATGGCACCAATCCCAATCACCTTACAGGCCTTGTTATTGCCCAACAAAACCCTTCCTTCATGGTTGTCATCATAGGAAATGAACCAGTCCTTGTTAGGACACATATGGAATGTGCATCCTGAATCAAGAACCTGTAGAAACCACAGGAAACACTAGAAGGGGAGGGTGAATAGTGTTTTATAAAACTTAAACAGTTTTTTGAAAACCTTTCACAAGCAGCACCTTTTTACAAAGAGATTTTTATAACTTGCTGAAACTGAGATTTTTGTACTTGCTGAAGTTGCTTTAGCAGGTTCAATAAATTAGTTCAGAAAAATAGTTGTTCAGCTTGGTGTTATAAAACAACAATCTCAAAACCCTCCATGTTAGTATAAACTGAATTTAAATGGAATTTAAGGATAAGAGAACTTAGCCAAAGATTTATACCGGTTCACCCACCACCACTGTGAGCTACGTTCAGTCCCAAAGCCAACCAGCTAAGGATTTTCCACTAATCTCAGAGATTACAAGTATTCTTTTCTATCAAGCCTCTTCAAGCTCTACAACAACAAATATTCTTTTTTATCAAGCCTTTTCAGGATCTACACCAGGTATTATTTAAACAACAAGCCTCTTCAGGCTTAACAACAAGTATTCTTTCTTCCACCAAGCTTCTCCAGGCTCTCAGACACTTGTGTTGAGTCTCAAAAATATCATAAAGAGGTTTATGATGTTTTAAAGACTGAAATTTCTCTAAGTTTTAATGATCAACAAATTCAACTTAAGTTGTTTCTCATAAGATACAATTGTCTAATTGTTTATCTATGATTTTCAGCAAGAAGCCTACTATATAAGACTAAGTGTTGGATCCGTCTGAAGAAGCTGATGCTGTCTGAAGATGATCAACCCGTCTGAAGCATCAAAGCCGTCTGAAAGCTTTTGATGACGTGACATCTCTTGTCTGAAGCTGTGTCAATCCATGTACCTCTGCACGATTTTCACGCACGTTCTCTGCTACAAACAGCTGGCACCTGTGCAATGCAATTCAAGCACGTTCTCTGTCACAACGTGTCCTCTGCTACGCAGCAATTGCAGCAGCAACAAAGAGCACCTTTTTGGCAGGAGCAAACCTTGTAAAAGTGTCAGAATTTGTCAGGGAATATCAGAATATGTCAGAGAATATTCTGTACTGCAGCAACTGTCTCACAACGGCTAGCATGGATTTCACAAACATAAGAGTCTTCAATGGACCAATCATTTGGTTATAAATACCCCCTCATTTAAAGACCTGAAAGATAGAGAAGCATAGAAAAAGAACAGAAACTCTGCAAGTTTTTCGCTGCAACACTCTGATAGAATTTATCATCTTTGTACACACAAATTATTTTATTCTGAGCATACCTCAGTAATTTCTGTACAATATGTATCTGTTTAAGTCACAAAACTGATATAGTTTGTGAGCTTAAGCATTTCTCTCATTTGTATTTGCTTTTGAGCCTGGAGAGGCTTGTCTGAAAAAGAATACTTGTGTTGTTGAGCCTGGAGAGGCTTGTCTGAAAAAGAATACTTGGTTGTAGAGCCTGAAGAGGCTTGTTAGAAAAGAATACTTGTAATCTTGCAAGATTAAGAGAAAATCCAAGTGCTAGTTGGCTTTGGGACTGGACGTAGCTCACAAGTGGTAGTGAGTGAACCAGGATAAATTCTTGAATTTGGAACAATTACTGGCAATGATTGGTTCGGAAAAAACAGGGCAAAAGTCCAACACAATCTTGAACTCTATCAAAGAAGCTCATGGAATAAGCTGCTTGAGTTTTTGAAGCTAGATAGCAATGAGTCAGTGGCACCCAACGTTGCAGTAGAGTCAATGAAAGACAAACTCAATTTGTTCAACCTGCACTTTGAAGAGATATGCAGAGTTCAGTCTACATGGTTTATCTTTAATAAGCAGCTAAGGGAAGAAATAATAACATCCGTAGAAAACATATTGTTGCCTGCATATGGAAATTTCATTGGGAGGTTGCACGATGTTCTTGGTAGGCATGCTTATGAGTGTATTGAGTATGGAATGTTTGATATTCAAGATCGACTCAACCATTTATTTCTTGTCATGACAACTGATAATGGAGCTGATGAGCTAGTGGAAAGCTTAGTGCATGTATGAGATGCTTGGAGTTGAGTCAAACCTTGATCAACCATGACTTGACCAACCCTTCCTTGGTCAACCTTTGACAAATTGACAAAGTCAAGAAGAAGACTTCATTTAATTAGGGTCTAATTAGGATTTATTTTGTAATAGGATTTGTTTGTAATTTTCCTAATTTTTCTCTCATTTTAGGCTACTTCAGTAGGTTTATTGGTTAAGAGTTAACTTAACCAATTAAGTAGGAGGTCATGGGTTCAAGAACCATTAGGAATATAATGACGTCTTACTTTTTATTTTTTTTCTCTCTTTTCGCCGCCACCCCTTTTCCTACAAATAGGAGGGATCTGTCCTTCATTTGTAACTTTGATTTTTAAGTAAAGGAACTATGCCAAAATTCCTCCTCAACCTTGTATATAGAGAAAGCTTGGTGGTTCTTGCTCAAACCATCCAGAAACTTATCTGATTCTCCTAAATCAATGGTGTCTAGCACCGAACTTATCTGTTATGGGAGTTGCCTACTGTAGTGGCGTTTATCTTCATTCCTTTTCTTACCAATTTTCTCTTTTAATTTCTTCATTTCCTTTCAGTTTGGCCCCCAATTGATCCAAAATTTCTCTTTAGCCTTGTGTATCAAGCATTCCAAGAGAAATCAAATTTCTCTTTAGTTTCGGTACTTGACTCACTCCTTGCAAGATCCTTATGGCCCTATCAGCAAGTTTCAGTTTAATGGCACCAATCCCAATCACCTTACAGGCCTTGTTATTGCCCAACAAAACCCTTCCTTCATGGTTGTCATCATAGGAAATGAACCAGTCCTTGTTAGGACACATATGGAATGTGCATCCTGAATCAAGAACCTGTAGAAACCACAGGAAACACTAGAAGGGGAGGGTGAATAGTGTTTTATAAAACTTAAACAGTTTTTTGAAAACCTTTCACAAGCAGCACCTTTTTACAAAGAGATTTTTATAACTTGCTGAAACTGAGATTTTTGTACTTGCTGAAGTTGCTTTAGCAGGTTCAATAAATTAGTTCAGAAAAATAGTTGTTCAGCTTGGTGTTATAAAACAACAATCTCAAAACCCTCCATGTTAGTATAAACTGAATTTAAATGGAATTTAAGGATAAGAGAACTTAGCCAAAGATTTATACCGGTTCACCCACCACCACTGTGAGCTACGTTCAGTCCCAAAGCCAACCAGCTAAGGATTTTCCACTAATCTCAGAGATTACAAGTATTCTTTTCTATCAAGCCTCTTCAGGCTCTACAACAACAAATATTCTTTTTTATCAATCCTTTTCAGGATCTACACCAGGTATTATTTAAACAACAAGCCTCTTCAGGCTTAACAACAAGTATTCTTTCTTCCACCAAGCTTCTCCAGGCTCTCAGACACTTGTGTTGAGTCTCAAAAATATCATAAAGAGGTTTATGATGTTTTAAAGACTGAAATTTCTCTAAGTTTTAATGATCAACAAATTCAACTTAAGTTGTTTCTCATAAGATACAATTGTCTAATTGTTTATCTATGATTTTCAGCAAGAAGCCTACTATATAAGACTAAGTGTTGGATCCGTCTGAAGAAGCTGATGCTGTCTGAAGATGATCAACCCGTCTGAAGCATCAAAGCCGTCTGAAAGCTTTTGATGACGTGACATCTCTTGTCTGAAGCTGTGTCAATCCATGTACCTCTGCACGTTTTTCACGCACGTTCTCTGCTACAAACAGCTGGCACCTGTGCAATGCAATTCAAGCACGTTCTCTGTCACAACGTGTCCTCTGCTACGCAGCAATTGCAGCAGCAACAAAGAGCACCTTTTTGGCAGGAGCAAACCTTGTAAAAGTGTCAGAATTTGTCAGGGAATATCAGAATATGTCAGAGAATATTCTGTACTGCAGCAACTGTCTCACAACGGCTAGCATGGATTTCACAAACATGAGAGTCTTCAATGGACCAATCATTTGGTTATAAATACCCCCTCATTTAAAGACCTGAAAGATAGAGAAGCATAGAAAAAGAACAGAAACTCTGCAAGTTTTTCGCTGCAACACTCTGATAGAATTTATCATCTTTGTACACACAAATTATTTTATTCTGAGCATACCTCAGTAATTTCTGTACAATATGTATCTGTTTAAGTCACAAAACTGATATAGTTTGTGAGCTTAAGCATTTCTCTCATTTGTATTTGCTTTTGAGCCTGGAGAGGCTTGTCTGAAAAAGAATACTTGTGTTGTTGAGCCTGGAGAGGCTTGTCTGAAAAAGAATACTTGGTTGTAGAGCCTGAAGAGGCTTGTTAGAAAAGAATACTTGTAATCTTGCAAGATTAAGAGAAAATCCAAGTGCTAGTTGGCTTTGGGACTGGACGTAGCTCACAAGTGGTAGTGAGTGAACCAGGATAAATTCTTGAATTTGGAACAATTACTGGCAATGATTGGTTCGGAAAAAACAGGGCAAAAGTCCAACACAATCTTGAACTCTATCAAAGAAGCTCATGGAATAAGCTGCTTGAGTTTTTGAAGCTAGATAGCAATGAGTCAGTGGCACCCAACGTTGCAGTAGAGTCAATGAAAGACAAACTCAATTTGTTCAACCTGCACTTTGAAGAGATATGCAGAGTTCAGTCTACATGGTTTATCTTTAATAAGCAGCTAAGGGAAGAAATAATAACATCCGTAGAAAACATATTGTTGCCTGCATATGGAAATTTCATTGGGAGGTTGCACGATGTTCTTGGTAGGCATGCTTATGAGTGTATTGAGTATGGAATGTTTGATATTCAAGATCGACTCAACCATTTATTTCTTGTCATGACAACTGATAATGGAGCTGATGAGCTAGTGGAAAGCTTAGTGCATGTATGAGATGCTTGGAGTTGAGTCAAACCTTGATCAACCATGACTTGACCAACCCTTCCTTGGTCAACCTTTGACCAATTGACAAAGTCAACAAGAAGACTTCATTTAATTAGGGTCTAATTAGGATTTATTTTGTAATAGGATTTGTTTGTAATTTTCCTAATTTTCCTCTCATTTTAGGCTACTTCAGTAGGTTTATTGGTTAAGAGTTAACTTAACCAATTAAGTAGGAGGTCATGGGTTCAAGACCCATTAGGAATATAATGACGTCTTACTTTTTATTTTTTTTCTCTCTTTTCGCCGCCACCCCTTTTCCTACAAATAGGAGGGATTTGTCCTTCATTTGTAACTTTGATTTTTAAGTAAAGGAACTATGCCAAAATTCCTCCTCAACCTTGTATATAGAGAAAGCTTGGTGGTTCTTGCTCAAACCATCCAGAAACTTATCTGATTCTCCTAAATCAATGGTGTCTAGCACCGAACTTATCTGTTGTGGGAGTTGCCTACTGTAGTGGCGTTTATCTTCATTCCTTTTCTTACCAATTTTCTCTTTTAATTTCTTCATTTCCATTCAATTTGGCCCCCAATTGATCCAAAATTTCTCTTTAGCCTTGTGTATCAAGCATTCCAAGAGAAATCAAATTTCTCTTTAGTTTCGGTACTTGACTCACTCCTTGCAAGATCCTTATGGCCCTATCAGCAAGTTTCAGTTTAATGGCACCAATCCCAATCACCTTACAGGCCTTGTTATTGCCCAACAAAACCCTTCCTTCATGGTTGTCATCATAGGAAATGAACCAGTCCTTGTTAGGACACATATGGAATGTGCATCCTGAATCAAGAACCTGTAGAAACCACAGGAAACACTAGAAGGGGAGGGTGAATAGTGTTTTATAAAACTTAAACAGTTTTTTGAAAACCTTTCACAAGCAGCACCTTTTTACAAAGAGATTTTTATAACTTGCTGAAACTGAGATTTTTGTACTTTCTGAAGTTGCTTTAGCAGGTTCAATAAATTAGTTCAGAAAAATAGTTGTTCAGCTTGGTGTTATAAAACAACAATCTCAAAACCCTCCATGTTAGTATAAACTGAATTTAAATGGAATTTAAGGATAAGAGAACTTAGCCAAAGATTTATACCGGTTCACCCACCACCACTGTGAGCTACGTTCAGTCCCAAAGCCAACCAGCTAAGGATTTTCCACTAATCTCAGAGATTACAAGTATTCTTTTCTATCAAGCCTCTTCAGGCTCTACAACAACAAATATTCTTTTTTATCAAGCCTTTTCAGGATCTACACCAGGTATTATTTAAACAACAAGCCTCTTCAGGCTTAACAACAAGTATTCTTTCTTCCACCAAGCTTCTCCAGGCTCTCAGACACTTGTGTTGAGTCTCAAAAATATCATAAAGAGGTTTATGATGTTTTAAAGAATGAAATTTCTCTAAGTTTTAATGATCAACAAATTCAACTTAAGTTGTTTCTCATAAGATACAATTGTCTAATTGTTTATCTATGATTTTCAGCAAGAAGCCTACTATATAAGACTAAGTGTTGGATCCGTCTGAAGAAGCTGATGCTGTCTGAAGATGATCAACCCGTCTGAAGCATCAAAGCCGTCTGAAAGCTTTTGATGACGTGGCATCTCTTGTCTGAAGCTGTGTCAATCCATGTACCTCTGCACGTTTTTCACGCACGTTCTCTGCTACAAACAGCTGGCACCTGTGCAATGCAATTCAAGCACGTTCTCTATCACAACGTGTCCTCTGCTACGCAGCAATTGCAGCAGCAACAAAGAGCACCTTTTTGGCAGGAGCAAACCTTGTAAAAGTGTCAGAATTTGTCAGGGAATATCAGAATATGTCAGAGAATATTCTGTACTGCAGCAGCTGTCTCACAACGGCTAGCATGGATTTCACAAACATGAGAGTCTTCAATGGACCAATCATTTGGTTATAAATACCCCCTCATTTAAAGACCTGAAAGATAGAGAAGCATAGAAAAAGAACAGAAACTCTGCAAGTTTTTCGCTGCAACACTCTGATAGAATTTATCATCTTTGTACACACAAATTATTTTATTCTGAGCATACCTCAGTAATTTCTGTACAATATGTATCTGTTTAAGTCACAAAACTGATATAGTTTGTGAGCTTAAGCATTTCTCTCATTTGTATTTGCTTTTGAGCCTGGAGAGGCTTGTCTGAAAAAGAATACTTGTGTTGTTGAGCCTGGAGAGGCTTGTCTGAAAAAGAATACTTGGTTGTAGAGCCTGAAGAGGCTTGTTAGAAAAGAATACTTGTAATCTTGCAAGATTAAGAGAAAATCCAAGTGCTAGTTGGCTTTGGGACTGGACGTAGCTCACAAGTGGTAGTGAGTGAACCAGGATAAATTCTTGAATTTGGAACAATTACTGGCAATGATTGGTTCGGAAAAAACAGGGCAAAAGTCCAACACAATCTTGAACTCTATCAAAGAAGCTCACGGAATAAGCTGCTTGAGTTTTTGAAGCTAGATAGCAATGAGTCAGTGGCACCCAACGTTGCAGTAGAGTCAATGAAAGACAAACTCAATTTGTTCAACCTGCACTTTGAAGAGATATGCAGAGTTCAGTCTACATGGTTTATCTTTAATAAGCAGCTAAGGGAAGAAATAATAACATCCGTAGAAAACATATTGTTGCCTGCATATGGAAATTTCATTGGGAGGTTGCACGATATTCTTGGTGGGCACGCTTATGAGTGTATTGTGTATGGAATGTTTGATATTCAAGATCGACTCAACCATTTATTTTTTGGAAGTAACACAATGAATTAGCAGGGTAAAGAGATGGTAAGGATCGTTTTTACTGAAAATCATAAAGGTGTTTTTCCATTTTATTTTGTCTTCAATATGGATTTATAGACACTCCAACCCTGTTATTAACAATTTAACAATACTTATATATCTCCATCTCTCTCACTCTATCATATACCTCTATACCTCAACATTGAGCTCTGATCTGTCTTCAGTTAGTATCACTTTGATTGTCTATATTACATAAAAATATACTATATTTTTCATCACTTTTACTCTTCCCTATTTTTTCTTATCTATTTCTCACTTCAAACTAAACACATTATTTTCCGTTTGTTTTGATGTTTTTTGGGATCAAATTATCGTCCAAATCACAATAGGAAATAATGATTTTGTTTTATTTTCGAAAAAGTACCTAGAAAATAAATTTCACCTATTACTATAATGAGAAATGTGAATTATACAATAAAATTGTACACTAACACAACAATCATGCACATGAGAAGAAGAGATAAAAAAAAGTCTAAATTCGATGTAATGAGTGAAGTGATAAAGAGAAATAAAGAAAAAAGAGTATATGAGTATGCATAACTGACTTCCCCCTTTTCTTTTTTTTCTTACACATACAACCGAGAAACGAACGTATCTCATAAGAACATTCCTAATGGAGAATCCTTCCCACATTGCTTAAAGTTTATTTTATTAATTTTTATGTGGGTCCTACATGTACACATATCTCTTTTTACCTTTTAAGTAACTCTTAAAATTTAAGAAACTTTACCCTCTCCAAAAGAACAACTCTACAAAAACTTTTAAATGGATCACACAAACTACCCTACATTAATTATTTTAAATTTTAATTTAATTAGAAAAACTATTTTATTTTCTATTTTTAAAACAAAAATTAATTCTTAATTATTTTTTTCACTGGCTCATTCTCAATTTTTGGATATAATTAATTACTATGTTTTTAAAGACCCATTTCACTATTTCAGTGTCTCTCTTCCCCAATTTCTTCCCCCATTTCCATTTCATTGAAACCCTCTCCTTCCCCATTTCTTTTCCCATCGGCAATCGACCCCCTTCCCCAGCCCTCTCCGCCACTGTTCGGTCTTCGCCCACCTTCTCGCACAGATCCCCCCTCCCCGCACCCTCTTCTTCCCTCATTTATAGGGCTGCACGCGGGTTGGGTTGAGTTGAATTTGCACTACTTTTGGACCCAACCTGATTAACCATGTTCGGGTTGGGTCGGGTCGATTTTGTCATTTTTCTTTTATGGACCCAACCCAACCCAAATCGATTAAGGTCGGGTTGGATTGGGTGATCGCGCCATGATAATAAAAAATCAGAAAAAAGAAAAAATCAAATTTATAGAAACTGGTTATTTTTTTTATTATTGTTTGAACTTCATAAATTATATAACCTTGCATTCTATGATTTTGACACTTTGTCCATATAACTATTTCAAAAATTTTATAAATCAAAACTAGAAAAAATATGACATACACTTTCCACACACAATTTTAATTCAAATATCTAGGACAATGCAGTAAAGAGATGTCCTGAATAAGATATTCCACAATTATAAAAGTCTCCATCTCACAAATTAGCAAACTATTGTTCTATTATGGCACCAATTTTTAATTAAATTTTATTTTACTGTTACTAAATTTAATTTAGATAAGATAATTATTAATAATATAATAATTTTTATATCAGAGGTCGGGTTGGGTACATCAGGTTGTACTTACCCAGACCCGCTACTCAATCCAAACTGGTTGGTTTATGCTTACCCAACCCAAACAAACCCGATGACACAATCCAACCCACCATATAGTGGTTGGGTTGGGTTGGTCGGGTGATGAGATTCTGGAAAGCGTACCAAAATTTCAGCAGTATAATAGTAAGTATGAGTTATCGTATCCACAGGGAACGGTCCACTTCGTATTTACTAGTGATCAAACTATCAAGTAAGAAACGGTATTTGGTAATTGTTGTGCGGAAAGTAAATTTGCATAAAGTAGATGAGATAGTAGAGATAGAGTAAGATAGCGTTACTTGGATCAGGATTGAACTTCGTATCATCGCACCCCTTACATATGTGAACCTCAATATTAATTATGAATATATTTCTATGATATCCTAGCCAAACTATATTGTTTTACCCCGAGTTACCAGTAGTAAACCACTCGAAGATAATCCATGCGGGTTCTCCCAGGCGAAAAATTACCCCGGCTTGATTGCTCTACTTTTCCATTCGTTAACACTATCAATTCACCGTATATTCCTATAGGGACTACTATGAAGAGGCTGTGACATTCCAATTCTTCAATCATCGATTCCCCCTATATTCCTATAGCGATTACTTTGAGTACTTTTACCAATCAGAATTTAAGTTTCCTATGTCTAGGCTCCCCCAAACTCGCTGTTGAATTAACAAAACCATTTAACAATGTATTTTATAAAAAACAACCTATAACTTCGGCACAAAGGCGGAAGCTACACATTAAGTAAAGTATAAAAGTACCGATATCATAGAATAGGGATTCATAATAAATAAAGAGAATTCACATACATGTGGGGATTGAATCAATTAAATTCAACTCTATTGGAGAGTTTAGCTACGCATGGTAGCCATACAGACCAATGAAGAAATTGTCACGCTTTTCTTCAATCCTAGCTTTGCTATCTCGGCAGCCCTTCGGAGTCTCCTCTAAACTTTGAGCCCTAAACTCTATTCTCCAATCTCCCTGCTAAACGCTACTGTGATCTTTACAAAAGGTCCTATTTATAGATGAAGGAAAGCGTATATGAAATCTGGAAGGAATCTGTTTTGAAAACAGATCTAAAAACAAATTTGCGTTCCTACGCTTCACCTGCGCTCAGCGCGTTTGAAGCGCTGGATCTAGAGAGGAATTCTGATGTTTACGCTTCACCTGCACTGAGCGCAGGTGGAGCGTATTTCTCGTTCCAGCTTCTCTTGTTTTTCTCTCTTTTTAACTTGATCTCTTCCTGATCTTATCCTTGTTTGCTTGGCTTTCCTTGTTTCCCTCTTTTTGATCTGATTCTATATTTATCTTGCCTTTGAATTTAAATTGGGAAGTTATCTGCAGAATCCTTGTTTAAATGACAGTTGATCTTATCTTTATTTGTTCTCATTTAAACTTCAAATCTGCAGATCTTATCCTCAAATGATGCTATCTTCTTTCCTCATTCAAATCTTTCTCATAAATCTACAAAATTAATAGATTTTCTATCAAAATAGCATCAAATTCAAATTCAAATTAAATAAACACAATTATTACAATTATTAATAAAAAGGGATTATTTTGGGGCATAAATTACTCTTTTACCCTTGATAAGTGCAGTAAAAATACAAGAATATATCATATAATTTGCACTTATCAAATACCCCCCAACTTAACTTCTTGCTTGTCCTCAAGCAAGAGACCTCTTTGCAATCAAAAATCAATTCACTCCCCTGTATAATTCTCAGAAATAAGGACAAAATTTTCATCATCTCTTTGTTAGGCAGAAGTCACTTTCCAAATATCAGAAAAAATTAGAATTAAGAGATATTACCCATGCTCAGTCAGAATAAGATACAACAATTCAGTCAAACTTTCTCAGAAATAGCAATTAAAGCAATAAATGATAAATCAAGGAATTCTCTCATGCTCACGAGTAAGTGTTTTCCTCAATTTTTCCACCACAGTTGAACAACTAGAATTGATAGTCGTTTCTAACTTCTAAACATGCACATGGTCAATTTGGATCAAAAGGTCTTTTCTTGGTTGCAATGAGGCTGGGCTATCAAGAAATCATGATTTTTATGGATAAGCAAAGAACACTTAAAATAGAGAGCATCTTTTAATTTCTCTTGAACTTGGAACTTCTCTCCATTCTCCATCTCATTCTTGATTTGTTTCATTCAGCTGGCCTCTTTCTTTGTTTGAGGATGAACCCCCCCAACTTATTCAATTCATGCACTTTTTCTTTTTGGTTTTTGAGGGGGGTGATCCTCTTTTTCTTTCTTGTGCCTGCTCTTTGTAATTCTTGACTTTCAAATTACCAACCTTTTCTTCCCATTATTTCAAGTTGCACCTTGCTCTCTATCTCAAGTGTGTAAGGGACAGGATATAGATCTCAATTATGGCTGGGGTGCATAAGAAGAAACATTCAAGCTCAAATGTGTTACCAAAAAAATTGGAAAATTTTTATCAAGGGTTGGCTTTTTGGTACTGAGCAAGTAACATAAAAACAAAAATTGCCTTTATGACTTCCATACTTTCCATGAACAGAGTAAAATCCAAAAACTCAATCAATAACAATTGACAAGTAGCGGTGAAAACTCTCAATTTATGTGTTTGGACTCACAACTCACCGGCTTTTTGGCTAAATTCCTTGATAAAGCACTTACTGGTTTTAATTAACTACCCCGATAGGTTCTCCTGTGAAATATCCTAATCCTAACTGATTATGGAATTAATCACAAAACCCTTTCTTCTTTCATAATCTGGTTATTTAAACTGCCTAATTTTAGAGAATTTTGAAAAAATTTCCTTTAAGTCCTAATTACTAAAAAAAGAAAAATCCTAAAAATCCTAAAAATAAAAATAAAAAGAAATAAATGCAGAAATAAATGCTGAAAGTGCATTGCATAACAAAATAATGTATTAGTGGGGTATATATACAGTACATGTCCAGGATAAAAGAAAATAAAGAAAATGAAAAGGAAAAGAAAAGAAAAGCACCAAATTAAAATAAAATCAGTCTGCCTCATCCATATCAGCTGCTCCATCTCCAACTGCTCCTCCCTCTCCCGGAAAAATAGGCCTGTATGCACGGAACTCCTCAAGAGTCATGTTGAACTCTGGATCATGCCTGGAGCGGTATTGGAAGTCCTGGATATGGGATAACCTTCTGGCAATAGATGCAGTCTGGGTAAGAATGTGTTGTGCCCAGAATGGGATAGAAGTGTCTGCTGCTAGTGGTGCTGGTGGTGGGTGGCACCTGCTGCTGCTGCTGCTCCTCCTCATCCTCCTCAAAGATGCAATGGGCCTCTATATAACCCTTAGTCATAGGGTGCAAAATGCGAGCAGTGGCCAAAACCTCAATCCCCCTAGCCCTGCAAAGTGAAGTGATAAGAGAGGGAAAACCTAAGCTGATCCTGGACTGGGGGCTCCGTCGTCCTACGGAAGAAGAAAAATCTGATATCTTCTGAGGTATCACTCTGGAAATGTCCACGTCCATCCCAGCTAGGATGCTATAGAGTAGGTGAGCAACAGGCATGATGACATCTGATACATGGTTGGTGGGCTGAATGTTAGTCAAAACCAACACCGTCCACATCCTTGTGATGTCCTTACTATAGATCCTCACAGCCTCTCTGTAGGCGTTCCTCTCAAAGGTCCGCCCCCGCAGGCATATGTACTCTGCGGTCCTGGTGTCCAGTGGGTCATTGCCACGAATGCCCACCTCACACATCAGTGCGTGGTACTAACACTCCAATGCATCCCGATCCTCGGGGAATGGGTATCCAATCAAAGCATTAATCGCATTGCGACCATAAGAAACCACCTAACCCCTCACATATGACTGAAGTCTAGCGTCAATTCCCTGGTCTCCAAGGGCATTGGAGTATAACTCTCGAACGATCTCGGGGTCAAAATACTGGGCTGGCTCAGGAACTCGTCCCCAGCCTCTCCTGAGGATCTCATCAAGAAATATGTCAAATTCGCAAGGTTGTAGGGCCACTGACCTTTCCTTGATAAAATTACAGTTCATTAAGGAACTGTAAGCCTCAAATGCCTTGAGGTCTTTAAATCTTAAGGCATCGAATTCTGGTGGTGGTGCCTCTCTGTTCCTCTTGGTACCACCTCTCCTGGAAATGCCAGCCCCATTTACCACTTTAGTGCGAGCCATCTATAAAACAAAGTTGAACCAAGATTATCTCTATGCAAATAAAAACAAATTACTCATAATTAATGAAATAAGTGGCCAATTTAATTCAAAAATCAGAGCAATTATCCAATCAAGCACTTGTGCACAAAAACCTTGATTCTTAAGTTACCAAATTCCAATTAATCAATTTTATTAAAAGCATGCTAAAGTGATCAATTAAAGCAGTCTTAATTAATTTTAAAACAGGGCATAAAAATGGTAACAACATTAAGCTAAAAAATATCATGTTATCAGTAACATGCAATAAGGCACAGTCATTCATGCATGGTCATGCAAAAATATGGAACACACTGAACATACATGCACCAAAAACAGAACAACTTGCAAAAATTCATTGATCACTTCAAAGACTACCACCTAAACATATTCAAATATACCAATAAGCATACCACAGTAGCAAACATACTAAACAAAGACTCTACTGACAAATTTGCCTAATTTAAAAGGTCCTAAGAGCCTAAGTTTCCTATCCTAAGGTTTTGCTCAAATAACTGATAAACTGAAAATTTTAATCGGTGCAAAAGGACTAAAACTATAAAAACATACATGGTGTAGCTTTGGAAATTGAAAAGAAGAGGATTTGGAAGTAAAATGGTCAAAGGAAAGGATGAAACTTCAGAGAAAATGAACTTTAGGAAGTTGGGGAGGTTTGAAAATGAACCTCCCCGCTTCAGTTTTTGAATTTAAACTGGCGCGGGACGCGCGCTCTGGGTTGCGCTCAGCGTAGCGTGCAGCGCGTGTCTTCAGGAATCTGAAGCGACAAGCTGCGCTTCAACCTACGCTCAGCGTATGTTAAAGCGCAGAAAACAGAGACTAATTGTTATTTCTGCGCTTCACTTGCGCTTAGCGCAAGATGGAGCACAGAAAACATAATTGCATTTTTAGTCATGTTTTCTACTTCTTCCTAATTTTAATTGTTTCTCATCCTTTTCTTAATAGAATTAATCCAATTCCTAAAAATTTCTTATTCTACACAGGCATTGACTCTAAGAATTAAAAACAAAACAAAAAAATCAAAGAAAATTAAAACAAAAAATGTTGGGTTGCCTCCCAGGAAGCGCTTGTTTAACGTCTGATAGCTCGACGCTTGGTCACTTAGAAACTTATGGTGGCCTCAATTGGAGGATTATGGTTGACTCCGTTCCTGTCCTTCCTTTTAGTTCCCATCCTCCATGCCAATATCTTAGTTTCTCATCATTACTGTCTTCACTCATTTCTTCCTCTGATGCTGCTCCTTTTCTCCTTTTAAATCTGAACTCCATGATTGACTCTGGCTGCTTTACTCTCATTCTTGGTTTCCTCAGAAATCCAAAAATCTTTTTCTTCTTTTGCTCCACAATGTCTGGAGGAGCTTCCTTCTTCCTTACCTTTGGCAGCTGAGATTTAGATTTAAATCTATAGATCCCATCAGTAGGATCCATTTTTAATTTTTCTGGAGTTTTCTGTATTTTGGGGATTCCCCTGTCAATGTGAAACACAATGCTCTCATCTTTAGAGCTTAATTGGTATTTTCCTCGATCAACATCCACTATTGCCTTGGCAGCTTTCATGAAGGGTCTTCCCAAAATTAAGGGGACATCAGTATCCTCCTCTTTTGTTTCTGCAATGTAAAAGTCAACAAAATATACAAACCTGTCCACTTTGATTGGTAAGTCTTCAATCTTTCCATATGGGTTTTGGGTGGACTTATTTGCAAGTTGTAATTTCACGTTGGCAGGCTTGACCTTCAAGATTCCCAGCTTGTTAAAATATGATAGTGGCATCAAGTTGATGCTCGCCCCAAGATCCAATAAAGCATATGTAGTTGGTTGATTACCAATAGAAAGACGTACAATGAACTTACCTGGGTCAAGTGACTTGCCTGTGGCGTAGACCTCTTTTGGTTCGCCTTCTTCTCTTTGCAAAATCTCTTTTGGCTTCTCTTTTGGTTGAACACTCTTCTCGACAATCTCTTCTATGGGCACTTGCTCTTAAAATGTGATGCTTTCTTCTACATCACTTTCCTCTGTAATGTTGCCATCAGTAGCAATCAAGTTGCAGTGCTCCTTTGGATTTGTCTGAGTGTTTGCTATAAAGTGGCCATTCTTGTGTTCTGCCATCTCATTTGCTAATTGGCCCACTTGACTTTCCAATGCTTTGATTGATGCTTCTGTGTTCTTTCTGAATCCATCAAATCCTTGTAAGAATGCATCAATCTTCTCTTCCAATCTGTTCAATCTGTCATACGTTGATGGTTATTGTTGCTGATATGGTGTCTGTCTGTTTCCTCCATTTTGCCCCCATCCAGAGTTGTTTTGGTTATTTCTCCATCCTTGTGAGTACTGATTGTTATTGTTGGAGAAATTTCCTTGCCTCCCCTGGTTACCCATGAAGTTGACTTGTTCGGCTTGGTTTTCTTGATAAGAGCAATGACCATTGGGATGGTCGCCTCCGCAAAAGTCACAGATCAAAGGTTGGGCTTGAATAGGTTGAGATTGGACAACTTTTAATTATTGAGGGAGTGTTTTCAATTGTTCAGTGAGTGCTTCAATCTGTCTTTTGATAAGCTTATTTTCCGCTAGAATAGCATCACTACTGTTGAGTTCCAACACTCTTTTCTTCTGTAATTGGGCTGGTTGTCGTCCACATTGAGCTTGCTGATCATTCTGAGCAAAGTTGTCAATGATTGAGATTGCTCGTTCTGCATCCACGGATAAGATAGTTCCTCCTGCTGCAGCATCTACGAAAGATTTGGAATCAAACTTGAGTCCATTGCAAAATATGTTGAGTTGAGCAATGTCATCACAGCCATGATTAGGACATTTGCGCAGCAAAGATTTGTATCTCTCTCCCAGGCTTCACATAGTGGTTCATCTATTCCTTGCCTGAATGTGGAGATGTCTGTCTTGGCTTGTATGTGTTTTCCTGGTGGGAAAAGTCTTGTCAGAAATTTTTCTTCAACCACATCCCGGTTGTTTAGACTTTGGTTTGGATGCGACTTTAGCCACTCCTTAGCTTTACCTATCAATGAAAAAGGGAATAAACATAAGTATACAGACTCTAAATCACCTTCCTCAAAACCCATAGTGCCAATTAATTCATAAAAGTTTGAGAGATATGTATTTGGATCCTCATGATCCAATCCTGCGAATTATAAGCACTGATAAGATTGAGGTGAGCAGCCTTCAACTCCAAGGACTTCGCTGTTACAGGTAAGACAATGCTTGAAAAATGGCGAGGTTCTTGATGCATGACATATTCTCCCAAGGTTCTTCTTCTTGGTATTTGTTCTTCTGCCATATTTTTGGATTCTTCCTCAAGTCTCCTTGTTATCCTTCTCTTGTTTCTACTTTTGTTCCTCCTTGATGTCCTTTGTATTTCTGGATCAAATTGCAACTGATTTGGGGACACCTGGCCTCTCAAAAGCATAAACAAGAAAACTTGAAAAGGGTAAGTGTGGAAGAGAACTTTAATAAAAAGAATAAAAATAAAAAACAAAAAGAAGAATTCCTAAAAATTCCTAAAAAAAAAATAAAATCTAATCCTAAGATTGAGTATATACACTTGATAGTTAGACCTCCCAAGTCTATACGAATTGATACATCGTTCCCCGGAAACGGCGCCAAAAATACTTGATGAGATTCTGGCAAGCGTACCAAAATTTCAGCAGTATAATAGTAAGCATGAGTTATCGTATCCATAGGCAACGGTTCACTTCGTATTTACTAGTGATCAAACTATCAAGTAAGAAACGATATTGGGTAATTATTGTGTGGAAAGTAAATTTGCATAAAGTAGATGAGATAGTATAGATAGAGTAAGATAGTGTTACTTGGATCAGGATTGAACTTCGTATCATCACACCCCTTACACATGTGAACCTCAATATTAATTATGAATATATTTCTATGATATCCTAGCCAAACTATATTGTTTTACACCGAGTTACTAGCAGTAAACCACTCGAAGATAATCCATGCGGGTTCTCCCGGGTGACAAATTACCCCGGCTTGATTGCTCTACTTTTCCGTTCGTTAACACTATCAATTCACCGTATATTCCTATTGGGACTACTATGAAGAGGCTGTGACATTCCAATTCTTCAAGCATCGATTCCCCCTATATTCCTATAGCGATTACTATGAGTACTTTTACCAATCAGAATTTAAGTTTTCTATGTCTAGGCTCCCCCAAACTCGCTGTTGAATTAACAAAACCATTTACCAATGTATTTTATAAAAACAACCTATAACTCCGACATAAAGGCGGAAGCTACGCATTAAGTAAAGTATAAAAGTACCGATATTATAGAATAGGGATTCATAATTAATAAAAAGAAATCACATACATGTGGGGATTGAATCAACTACATTCAAACCTATTGGAGAGTTTAGCTACGCATGGTAGCCATACAGACCAATGAAGAAATTGTCACGCTTTTCTTCATTCCTAGCTTTGCTATCCCGGCAGCCCTTCGTGGTCTCCTCTGAACTTTGAGCCCTAAACTCTATACTCTAATCTCCCTGCTAAACACTACTGTGATCTTTACAAAAGGTCCTATTTATCGATGAAGGAAAGCTATATGAAATCTGGAAGGAATCTGTTTTGAAAATAGATCTAAAAACAAATTCGCGTTCCTGCGCTCAACGCGTTTGAAGCGCTGGATCTAGAGAGGAAACCTGATGTTTACGCTTCACCTGCGCTGAGCGCAGGTGGAGCGTATTTCTCGTTCTAGCTTCTCTTGATTTTCTCTCTCTTTTTAACTTGATCTCTTCCTAATCTTATCCTTGTTTGCTTGGCTTTACTTGTTTCCCTCTTTTTGATATGGTTTTGTATTTATCTTGCCTTTGAATTTAAATTGGGAAGTTATCCGCATAATCCTTGTTTAAATGGCAGCTGATCTTATCTTTATTTGTTCTCATTTAAACTTCAAATCTGCAGATTCTATCCTCAAATGATGCTATCTTCTTTCCTCATTCAAATCTTTCTCATAATTCTGCAAAATTAACAGATTTTCTATCAAAATAGCATCAAATTCAAAATCAAATTAAATAAACATAGTTATTACAATTATTAATAAAAAGGGATTATTTTGGGGCATAAATTACTCTTTAACCCTTGATAAGTGCAGTAAAAATACAAGAATATATCATATAATTTGCACTTATCATCAGGTCGGGTGGACCCATGTACAACACTAGTCATTTATTTCCCCTCTACAACTGACCATCCTATGATGGAGAAGCAGCGAGCACGTGTAGCAGCAATGACCAACCACAAATGACCACGACATGCGGCAAGGAGAACACTATGAGATTGCAGCCATCGGCAGGGACCACATGGTGTCATGAAACGCACAACGCTATCATCGCCCCTCCAATCTGTGCTTTTCCAAGCTGCGATCAACTATTTGTAATTTCTTTTGGTGCGATCTGTAATTTTTTTGTTGTGGTTTTGTTGTCTTCAAGGTCATATATGTGATTTTTTTTTGTCATTTTATTGATTTTTTTTTCATTTTTCGTTATTAATTTGTAATTTTTTTCTATTAATTTGATTGGGAAATTTAATTTGTGATTTCATTGATACTAACTGAGATCACCCGCTTAAATCTGTTAAGTTTTTCCAATTTCCCAATTTTTTATTCATAAGAACTAGGTGCTTGCAAATGCTTATACAAGCATCATACAAGCATCTGAGTTCTTAAAAATAAGCATTTAGCCTCCATGTTATTTTCCTCCATCATTGTCTGAGTTGTTTCCTAAATTTCTTCATTTTAAGAACCATTTAAGAAACATGTGTTGGAGATAGTCTAAGTAAAAAAACCATAAACATTCAGATAGATGATGTATTTCTTTTATATTTATGGTAAAAAAATACATCATAATAAACTTGTTTTCTTCAAAATAAACACGCAAATATGAATAATTGTATTTGATCTTCCAGAATTCCAATTACGGTTGCAGATGACGATCTCCAGGGTGGATTGACGGCGGCGAACGACGATTGGTGGTGGTGTACCTGCAGGGACTCCGATGCTTAAGTCAGTAAGATGCTCGAGCAGAGTTTCAGTACATACGAAGGGGAAGCATACCTGGAAAGTTGTGCCACCGTGGTATTTATAATTACGTTTTGGCGGGAAAGTCCATTGGACGGTTGTAACGGATCCCTAAAATTGCGCTGACGCGCTCGACCGAGATTGATCACACGCGTCGTGATAAGACTGGGGTACGTCTGAGATTGCATGCCAACTAATCAACGACGATTGTACTTAAAAGAACATAGTGCGAATGGATAAGTGAATAAAAGGGCTTCTGACGCGTACATCTCGGAGGGGTATGCCGGAATCTTCCAGTTTGCATGTCGGATTATACTTCCGATGTCGGCACTGGCCGTGTCTAGTTTAGGATAACGTAATTTTCTCAACCCTAGGGTACCTGAGCTCCGGGCCTTGTAGTGTCTTGCTGACAAAGAACACCTGAAGCTGATTTCCGTCAACTTCCCTTATCAGTACCGCGACAACAGCTTCATCAGACATTGATAGATATAAGAATAGGACTTCTCCGACCTGAGGTCGAGTTAAGACGGGAGGAGATGCTAGAACTTATTTGATCTGTTGAAAAGCTTCTTCGCACTCCTGATTCCATCAGAACGCTTTCCCTTTTTTTAGAAGGTGGAAGAAAGGCAATGCCCAGGCTGCCTATCTGGAAATAAATCTGGTGACGGCGGCAAGCCTTCCCGTTATTTGTTGAACTTCTTTGATCGGGGTTTGACTCTTCATCTCAAGTACAACCCTGCATTTATCCGGGTTAGCTTCAACACCCCCCTCTGTTAGCATAAAACCTAGGAATTTTCCTGCCTGGACACCAAAAGTGCATTTTTTAGGATTTAAACACATGTTATACTGCCTCAGCTGGTCAAAAATGGATCCGAGGTCTTGAACGTGTTCTGCATCCGTCTTGCTTTTCGCAATGATGTCATCTACATAGACCTCGATCACTTTTGCCAATCTGATCTCGGAAAACTTTGTTCATCATCCGCTGATATATGGCCCCGACATTTTTCAACCCAAACGACATCATACGATAACAATAATTTGAGCCATCCATCATGAAGGCAGTCTTTTCTTGATCCGGTGGATACATCAGAATTTGATTGTAGCCAGAATAGGAGTCCATAAAAAATAGAAGACGAAAACCAGATGATTGATCGACTAGAATTTCGATGTTAGGCAGAGGGTAAGAATCTTTGGGGCATGCTTTATTCAAATTCATATAATCTACACACATCCGCTATTTGCCATTTGGCTTTTTTACAAGACTACATTAGATAACCAGGTGGTATATTTAACCTCCCTAATAAAACCAGCATTGACGAGCTCGGAAACTTGTTGTTGGGCGGCTTCAGCTTGTTCTGCCGACATCTTCCGATGTTTTTGCTCTACGGGCTTGATCCTTGGGTCCACGGATAGGTGGTGGCAGATGACCTCGGGGTCCAAACCTGTCATGTCGGTAAGAATCCATGCAAATAAATCTGATTTTTGGCGAATCAGTGTGCAGAGAGCCTCGTCATCTTCTGCGCTATGTCCAGTTCCGACATGGACAACTTGATCCGGGTTGGAGCCAATTTGTAGTGGAAGAAAAGTGCCTTCCAGGACTAGCCTCAAGTCGGAAAAATCTTCCCTAACATCCAGATATGCTAACATCACCCCAGAGGAAGACGGATGGCTTTCAACCTTCTGTTCTAGAGGCTCAGGCTTTTCTTGCTTTGATATTTTCAAGGATTCCTTGTAACAAGCCCGGGCCACGACCTGGTCACTCCGGACACTGATGACCTCTCCCTCATCACTTCAGAACTTCATTAGAAGGTGGCTGGTGGAGATTATTGCTCCAATGGCGTTCAATGTTGGTATACCCAGGATCACATTATACGTGGTGGGGCGGTCCACTACTAGAAAATGAAACTTGGTAGTTTTTAAAATCAGGGGTTGCCCAAAAGTGACGAGGAGCTCCACATAACCCTCAGGCCGTATCTTATCGCCCATAAAGCCTATCAGATCGTCGCTGTTGTATGGTAACAGATCTGACTCCGAAATGTGCAATAACCGGAATGTTTTAAAGAACATGATGTCGACTGAACTTCCTTGATCCATGATCACTCTCCGAACCTCATGATTGGCCACATACGCTGAAATGAGGAGGGGGTCATCATGGCTTGGGATAGCTGGGTCGTAGTCGTCTTCAGAGAAACTGAGAGCGGGTAGCTTCCGCCTCTAAGAATTGTGTTCCGGGCGTGAGGAGGACGAGACTGAAAGGATCTCCTTTAGGTGCCTTTTTCTGGTGTTTCTGTTTTTGCCTCCCGCGGTAAAACCTCCCGCGATGACATAAATGACGGGATTCTTAGGAGGGGGATGCTCAGGAGGGGGATGCTCATCCCCTACTGGGGACTGATGTCAAGATAATGATGGTTGATCATGACGATCCCTACTGGAGGTAGACGGTGAAGTACAATCAACCATAGATCTCCTTGATCTCTCTCTCTCTCCTGGGTGATCTAGTCAGGGATCTGCTGCGCCCTTGTCGGTTGGAGTCTTGCCGATGATCATCACGTTGATACTCACCCCTGCGTATGTCGGCCTCAAGATGGCAGGATGTTTCTCCGGCTTCACCCTTTTTGCATCCTTTAGTTGGATACATCGGTTAGTGTCATGCCCTTGAGATTTATGGAATCTGCATCATTTGGATTTGTCAATTGAGGATGTCGGCTTCATTGGCTTTGGCCTTCTCATCCCAGCCTCGTACATTTCAACATTTAGGATCTCATTGAGGATTTTGCTCCGGGATGTATTCAAGGGGGTGTAGGAATTATACCGACCCAACACTTCACGGACTCTTTTACCTTCTTGCCGGCCACCCTTGTCATTCTTCTGCCCCTGTGTTTTAGAGGTCTGACCGGGATTGACCTCCTTCACCTTGAGAGCGAGTTCTTCATCTTCAAGGCTGATATATTCCTCGGCTGTGCTGAGGAATTCTGATAAATCCATATCATTAGTGGATTTATAGGTGTAATTAGCTTAGAAATAGTAATAATTAGGCTGTTATTGTATGCTAAATAGTTTGAAATGTTTAGAGTTAGGAAATTTGGTGTTTAATTTAAAGTTTTGATGTTAGGTGTAGTTTTAATGTCATTTTGTTCTTAATTGTAGGTAATTTGAGCTTTTGGATGCTTGAGGGAGGATAAGAAGGCTTCCATATCCCAACAATAAATCATGGAAATGCTGAGTCTCAAAATATTACTAAGTGATTAATAATGTTTAAGTCTCATAATCTTAAGTTTTAATGAATAATAAATTTGGTTAAAATATTATGAGAAATAGTACAAATTCTCTTAAGGGCATTTTCTATATTTCAGCAACTCTCTGAAGGAGCAACCCTTTGAAGTGGTGCAACCTTCTGAAGGAGAAGAACCTGATGAAGTTATTCAACCCTCTGAAGAGATGTACTATCTGAAGCATGAAGACCTGCTGAAGACTTCCTACGTGGCATTTGCCTAAAGTCAGAAGGCTTTATGCTCAAGACTTAAATGCATCCTCAACGTCTTCTGCAAGCTTGTCTGTTTTAAGGAAAGATCATAGAGACCCTTTAAACATTTTTGAATCATCATTCCAGAAAGGGAAACATCTGTATCATAGTACCTATAAACGTGTTAGAAATGAATCAATGTCTGCACACCTACACTGCTCAAGTCAGAAGCTATCAGAAAATTGTCTCACAATGGTTCTCATAACATTAAATGTTATCTCTCAATGGTGGTTTCAGAAATATTCAACAGACTTAATTTGGTTCCTACATATAGCTTCATGAAGGACTTCAATTAGAGAGAGAAGACTTTGTATCAAGCCGAAACACTGTCAAATTCTACGCTGCATAATCTCTGATTTATTATACAATAAATTTCATTTATCCTGAGTCATACTCAGTTATGTTGTACAAGTTAGTTCCTGTTTAAGTTAGGAACTTGTTTTGGTTCAGTAACTTAAAAAAATTTCTTTGTAAAAACTTTTAAGTGCCTAAGAGCCTGGAGAGGCTTGCTGGAAGAAAGAATACTTATTGTTGAGCCTGGAGAGGCTTGTGGTTAAATAATGCTTGGTTTAGAGCCTGAAGAGGCTTGATTGTAAAAGAACACTTGGTGTTGTAGAGCCTGAAGAGGCTTGATAGAAAAGAATACTTGTAATCTCTGAGATTAGTGGAAAATCCATTGCTGTTTAGCTTTGGGGCTGGTCGTAGCTCACAGTGGAAGTGGGTGAATCAGTATAAATCTTTGGCTAAGTCTTCTCTTACCCTTATCTCTTTATATTTAATTTATACTAACTTGGAGGCTTTTGAGTAAACTATTTTATAAAGTTGAAACTGAAAATCAAACTCATTTTATTAAAAAACAAGTTTGCAGAACAATTTTATTAAACCTACTAAAGTAACTTCAGCAAGTACCTAACTCCCAGTTTGAGTAAGTTGCTCAAATATCTTTGTGAAAAGTTTTGCTTGTTAAAGGTTTTCCTAAAGTCAGTTTGAAATTATAAAACACTATTCAACCCCCCTTCTAGTGTTTCCTGTGGTTTCTATAGTTTGTATCAGAGCTCAACCTCGGGTTGAGCATCTAACTGTGCTGAGGAAGAAGATCCTAGATGGAAACCTCAACCAGCTATGGTCTTAACATCTCTGAAGGAGCATCTGTAACCAGGCCTCCAGTTTTCAACATGAATGATTATCTTTACTGGAGAGAACACATGAAGTTGTTCATTGAAAGTCACTATCTGGATCTTTGGGATATAATTGCTGATGGTGATTATATTCCTATGAGAAATGGAGTACCTATTTCTAAAGCTGAGTGGTCCTATGAGCAAAAAACTAAAGTTCAACTTAATGCTCAAGCTAAATTCTATTCAATCTGTTCTCTGAACCAGACTAAGTATGAGAAGGTTCAAGGATGCGTGCACTCTGCTAAGGAAATATGGGAATTACTGACTTCATCTATTCATGAAGATGCTATGGAAAATAAGTCTGATCAATCAAATCTAGAAGATTCTACCTCAGAAGATGAAGAGGACTTATCTGAAGAGACAAACATGTGCTTAATGGCAAATCAACTCTCTTCAGAAGGTACAGATTTCAAGGTAATATCTCTAACTCTTCTAGATGAATATGATGATTTGGTAGATAGTTCAAAAGAACTTTTCAGAAAGTATAAGAAACTCTCAAATGCATACAATGTTGTGTGCAATAAAAACAAATATCTTGAAAAAGAGAATCTTATACTTAAAGAAAAGCTTCGGGAACATGAGAATAGTAATTCCAAGAATCTATTTGAAGAAAATCAAAGTCTTCAAAGACAGATTAAGGAACTTACTATAGAGCTAGCCAAATTTGTAGAAGGAACTAATAATCTTAATAGATTGTTAGGAACTCAAAGAAATTTCAAAAACAAAAGAGGCTTAGGTTTCTCTGACAAATCATCAAAATCATCAAAGTCTGATTTTCCCAAAAAGGTTAAAAAGAAGGTAGATGGGTGCATTTACTGTGATAAACCTGGACAACACGTGTCTAAGTGTAAACAGAAAGAAAAATCCACACCTAAAACTAACCCAAGTGGACCCAAGAATGTATGGGTACGAAAGATCTCTATTGTTTCACTTGTATATGTCTTAGATAAATCAAAGAAGACACCCAGAATTACAACAGAGGAATGGATGCGTGGAACCCTAGATGGAAGGAAGGTGTATGTGCCAAGACCTAAAGACAAGAGCTATTGAAGCAGCCTTTATCAATAAAACAATGTTGAGTCTCAGCAAATGCAACATGCTCGATCAATCACTGAAAATCCTTGTTGGTAACACCTTTTATTGCTGCAAATATATATATCTTAGAATACATGCTTTATTTGAAAAATTTGTGAATTTTGAATTATGTGAACTTTCTGATATATATATGAACTCTCTGAGGTTTGCACTTGCTGATATATATATGTACTTGCTGAAACATAGGATCTTGCTGAAATGTTTGAACTTGTTGAACATATTAAATGAATGAGTTGTTAACCTCATATGTGCTTATATTTTTAATGCATTCATGTTTACTGATTTGACTACGTGATGCAATGATTCTTCTGAGTAACTGCTTTCAACTGCTCTACTTATTGGCTGGAAACATTTAATATGTTCACAAAAATTGAATATTCTTAGTGTACCTGATTGATTGCTGATTATTTACCCCATATTTATTGCTCTACTACACATTAAATACTTCAGCAAGCTCTGAAAACCCTTTTGATTGATGACAAAAGGGGGAGTAATAAACTAACAAAATCTGAAGTTTAAGTGTTTTTCAGAGAAAAGATCTTAAGTTCAGGGGGAGTAAGCATTCTGCTCAAGTATCTGATTAACAGGGAAAATTTCTTTGAACTTAAATTCTATTTCAAGTCCCTTCAGATATTTGAAAGCTTAAGCTCTTGAGTCTCAAAACATTATTAAATGGTTAATAATGTTTAAGTCTTATAACCCTGAGTTTTAATGAGTAACAAATTTGGTTAAATCTTCTAAAAGAAGGATTAGTTTCTGCTGAAGGTAGTTTCTGTGTTTCAGAAAAGCGTCTGAGTCAGCAACCCTCTGAAATCAAACAACCTTCTGAAATCATGCAACCCTCTGATAAGGTGCAACTTTCTGAAGAAGAGGAGCCTGCTGATTGATCAAGACCTACTGAAGCTAGGAAACCTTCTCAAGATGAGAGACGTCGTACTGAGACTTGTATCTTTCTGGAAAAGAACTTCTCTATTAATTCCTTTTGAAGACTCAAGTCTTCCGTAGCTTTCCCCAGCTTTTTGTGCTCCTTCTCCTTCTGGAAAGTCAGAACAATTGCTTTTTTTTGGCATATTTCAAATCTTTAGTCACCAAAAAGGCATTGTATGCTGTGAAAGTACATTGTGCTCAGAAAAAGTAGAGTCTGCGCTGCTGACACCTACTACATGCTGCACCTGCTGCTGCAAGCTACCAAGGCTATGTGTCACAACGGGAAGAAAGCTATCTCTCAACAGGATTTAGAAAAGTCCACCGGTCTCATTTCTCGTCTCCTATATATGAAGTCTCATGCAGAAGAAACGAAGAGAGAGAACGAACCAACTTTCTAAAGAGCTGCTTAATTTTTCTCTGATAAACATATTCATTTCTTTCATTTGTATAACAATTTCTTATCCTGAGTTATACTTAGTTATTTGTACATCTTACCCTGTTTAGGCTTTAAACTTGTGTAGTTTAAAAGCTTAAGCATTTTATTTTTATACACTTTTTGTATTTGAGCCTAGAGAGGCTTGTTGTTTAAAGAATACTTGGTTTGAGCCTGGAGAGGCTTTTCTGAAAAATAATACTTGTTGTATACAACCTGAAGAGGCTTGACTATAAAATAATACTTGTAACTGTGATCAGTTAATGGACATCCTTTGCTGGTTTGGAATTGGGACTGGGCGTAGCTCACGGCGGATGTGAGTGATTGGTCTTCTCTTTCCTTATCTCATTATATCTGTTATTTAAACTAACTGGAGTGTTCTGAGTAATTGGTTTTATAAGCTTGAAGTGAAAACAATCTCAAAACCTCTTTAAAACAAGTTTTCAAAATAATTTTTTGAACCCGCTGAAGCAACTTCAGTAAGTACCTTAAACGTCCAGTTTCAGCAACTTGCTCAAAACTGTTGTGAAATACTTTGCTTGTGAAAAGGTTTTCATAAAAATCTGTTTAATCATATAAAACACTATTCAACCCCCCTTCTTGTGTTTCCTGTGGTTTCTACAGTTGGTATCTGTGCTCAACTTTGGGTTGAGCATCTAACAAGTGCTGAGGAAAGTAGATCCAGATGGAAACCTCAACAAGCAATACCCACTACATCGCAGAAGGATCCTCTATCTCAAGGCCCCCAGCTTTTAATGGTACAGACTATCATTACTGGAGAGATCGTATGAAGCTGTTCATTGAGAGCAGCAACATAGATCTTTGGGATGTAGTCACTGATGGTGATTATATCCCACCAATAATGGTGTGCCCATTCCCAAGGCAAAATGGACTGGTGAACAGAAGGCATGTGTACAACTTAATGCAAAAGCAAAACTCTATTTAGTTTGCTCTTTGAGTAAATCTGAATATGAGAAGGTGCATGGATGCACTTCAGCCAAGGAGATCAGGGATACTTTGGCATCAACCCTTGAAGGGACTGATAATATCAAACAATCCAAGATCAACATGCTTGTTCAATAGTATGAGATGTTCAAGATGCATGAGTCAGAAACCATAGACCAAATGTTTGGTAGGTTTCAGACCATAACTAATGGATTCAAATCTTTAGGCAGATCCTATGACTCTGGTGATAATAATCACAAGGTTCTTAGGAGTTTACCAAAGATTTGGAGGCCCAAAGTGACTGCCACTCAAGAGGCAAAAGACCTCAATACTTTAAGAATGGAGGAACTTTTGGGATCCCTCAAAGTCCATGAGTTGGAACTTGGTGAAGATGCTCCCAAAAAGAAGTCACTTGCCCTGAATTCCAAGTCTAAACTTCTGAAGGTTGGACCACAAAAGGCCATGAAAGCTGAGGAGTCTTCAGAAGGTTCAGAAGATTCAGAGGGGAGCCCTGATGATGATGATTATCTAGCTCTTTTGAGCAGAAAGATCAAGAGGATGCTTCAAAAGAAAAGAAGGTTCAGAAAATGATCATCCTCTGAAACCAAAATGGGTAAGTCAAGTAAAGAATCATTTTCTACTGACAAAATAATCTGTTATGAATGCAAACAGCCAGGGCATATGAAGGCTGATTGTACAAAGCTAAAGAAACCCTCATACAAGAAGAAGAAGTTCTTTAAGAAGAAAGAGGGTTTGATGAAAACTTGGAAAGACTTAGATGATTCAACCTCTAAAGAGGAAGATCAGTTTGCTGAAGAAGCCAACCTCTGTTTGATGGCTAGCCTACCTTCATCAGAAAATTCTGAATCTGAGGTAATACCTCAAATTCTGCAAGACATGTATGATGACTTGCTGGAAAGTTCTAGAGATCTTTTCCAAGAGTACAAAGATTTGTCTAGAGCATATATTGAAGCTGCAAGTAAAAGTGAAGCTCTTGAGACTGAAAATCTTTTACTTAAAGAAAAACTCTTGAAGAATTTTGAGGCTAGTAGTTCAGAAAGTTTAATTAAAGAAAATGAGTTTTTGAAGAAGCAAGTTGCTGAACTTACTAGAGACCTAGCCAACTTTGTCAATGGAACAAAGAACCTCAACAGGATGTTAGGTGTTCAAAAGAACTCCAAAAACAAAGAAGGTTTAGGATAATCAGACAGTGAATCATCGCATGATTCAAATTTTAAACCTGCTGAAAAAACTAAGAAAGGTAAGGGATGCTCTCATTGTGGAAAGCCTGGACACAGTGTGTCTCAGAGCAAATACAAGAGAAATGGCAAACCTGCTGCTAACAAGAAATGACCCAAAAGGATGTGGGTACCTAAGTCTCTAATTATTCCTATTGCAGATGTGTTTAATAGGACAAAGGAGACACCGCAAATGGTACATGGACAATGGCTGCTCGCGGCACATGACAGGAGGAAGGTCTTTGTTCCAAAACCTTAGACCTAAGGATGGAGAGGTGGTGACCTTTGGAGGAAACCAGAAAGGAAGAATCATTGGTATTGGTTCAGTAGGTGATCGAGGTCGTATCCAATCAAATAATATGAATTAAAGTATAGTAAGGGTTAGATAACCCAAAGTCGTCTCTCAAGGAATTCAAAAGCAATTTCATATTACAGATTTCCGAAAGAACTTCAGAAAGTTTAAACTTCAGCAAATTGAATTTCAACAAGTATCTTAGAAGGTATACTTCAACAAGTTAACTTGAGAAGGTTCTTGAAATGCAGAATTTCAGAAACTTTCTGAAGAGTGCAGCAACGTAACAGAAACTTTGGGTTTTTTTTGCTATTGTATAGGAACAAAATTTCACAACTAAAGAAGAATGAATAAAACAATGTAAGAAAATAGATTTATTCTCTTGTTCATTCACAATCGGATCCTTCATCAGTTAAAAATACATCAATCTCAATTTCCAGAACAAGTTCAAATTAACCGAACAAGCGTCAATCAATTCAACAACAATCTCACTCAAGAACTAAGCGAACTTGCAAGACCAGACTAAGCGTACTGGTGTGAGATTTCTAATCCTTTACCTCCTGAATTAAGCAAACAGTTGGTTGTTCAGAATTAAGCAAACTAAATCAAAATTCTTAGTGAAGAGAAGAATTGAATCATCAACAAGCGTTCAAATCCAATTCAAGATTCAAAACCAGAATTCTAAAGGAGAAGATGAAATTGAATCAGTTGTAGAAATTGAAATAAGAATTTGAATTGAAATAAACCTTAGAATCCAATTGGAAAATCAATCAAGAATCAATCCTCAGTAGTTTAGCAATCCATGAGAGGAAGAACAACAAAACAAAACTGCAGAAGAAGAAGAAGAAGAAGAAAGACGAACCAGAAAAGCAGAGAGATGAGAGAGCAAGCGTCTCTAAAACTTCAATCTATGTAAAATGAGTAAAAGCTTTTTTAAAAGAATTGTAACCGCCTCTATTTATACTACTCTCCTAAACCACAAGATTATTCTGATTAAAGAGGCAATTGGGCCTTGACTGACAGGTTTCAGGCCCAAAATACTAAAACTACTTCAGAAATTACTTTAGAAACCTGTTGTTCCCGCTCAGCTTCAGACAACTTCTGAACGTCAACTTCAAATTGAAAACTGCACCTCGTCTCCCAGTGGAATATAGCCATATAGCAAATCAAATTAAAGCCCCAGATCTTAGCTTTTCAATGCCACTGGAATCACTCAAATCGGATACATACAGCTCCAGATATCATCAAAACAAGACAGGTAAGTCAGTAGGCTTAAAAATCCGAATTTAAACAACATTTATAGTTAAAGCCCAATTAAGCACAACTTGGTAAATTCCATCTAAAATAGTGGATTTGATCACAATTATAGTCCAAGAAAACTAAGATTAAATTGCAAAGTGTGAATAAAAATGTGCTCATCAGTAGGTATATCCATTCTCTCTGTTATACAAAATGTTCTCCTTATAGAAGGTCTACAACACAACCTGCTGAGCATAGTCAATTATGTGACAGTGGATATGTTGTATCCTTCACTAAGGATGGTTGTGTAGTCAAAGATGCTTCTGACCAAGTCATTTTTACTACCAAAAGACACAGTAATGTGTATAAGATTGATCTTGAGGAACTTGCATATCAAAATGTGACTTGTTTGCTTTCTGTTAAAGATGAAAAACAGATTTGGCTTCAGAAACTTGGGCATGCTAGCTTGAGATTAATCTCAAAGCTTACAAAGCACAATCTTGTAAAAGGATTGCCCAAGCTTTCTTTCATATCTGACATTTTATGTGAAAACTGTCTTAAAGGTAAACAAACAAGAAGCTATTTCAAGAGTAAAAATGTCGTGTCTACCTAAAGACCTTTAGAACTGCTTCACATTGATCTGTTTGGTCCTACAAGAACTGAAAGTTTGGATGGTAAAAAGTATGGCTTAGTCATTGTTGATGACTATTCTAGATTCACATGGGTTATATTCCTCAAAAGCAAGGATGAGACTTTTGAAAATTTCACAAAATTCTGTAAGAAGGTGCAAAATGAAAAAGGTTTTTGCATTTCTGCAATCAGAAGTGACCATGGTGGTGAGTTTGAAAACTCAAGCTTCAGTATGTTCTGTGATGAGAATGGGATCTCACACAATTTCTCTGTGTCTAGAACACCTCAACAAAATGGGGTTGTTGAGAGAAGGAACAGAAGCTTGCAGGAGATGGGTAGAACCATGCTCATTTCAAGCAACCTACCAAGATCATTCTGAGCAGAGGCTGTTCACACAGCTTGCTACATTGAAAACAGAATTTTGGTAAGACCAATTCTCAAAAGAACTCCCTATGAATTATGGAGAGGAAGAAAACCCAACATTTCTTATTTTCACATTTTTGGCTGTGAGTGTTTCATACTTAACACAAAAGATGATTTGGGAAAATTTGACTCTCAATCTGGTAAGGGATTCTTCATTGGTTATTCAGAAACATCCAAGGCTTACAGAGTTTACAACTCTAGAACCTTGACAGTAGAAGAATCTATTAATGTTAGATTTAATGATGCTAAAGAGACTAATAGGGAACTATCAAATCTAGAAGATGATTTTGCAGGTGTGGAGTTAAATCCTACTTCAGAGACTCCAGAGGCCATGACTGAAGAACCTGCTGAAGGACCCTCTGAAGTACTTGCTGAACAGACTTCCAGTCAACCTGTTGAAACTGATTCTCTTCATAGAGTTAATGTTGAGTCTCAGAATGAGCAAGTATTCCCTCGGAGGAATGAGTGGAGATACAAAACTCATCATCCTCGAGAGCAAATCATTGGTGATACTTCAGAAGGAGTAAGAACAAGATCAAGACTTAGAGAAGTCAATAATCTTGCCTTCCTCTCTAAAATTGAGCCAAAGAACATTGAGGAAGCTCTGCATGATGAAGGGTGGATCCTAGCCATGCAAGAAGAGCTTAATCAATTTGCCAGGAGTGATGTCTGGACTTTTGTTCCTAAACCCCATGGGAAAACTATTATTGGAACCAAATGGGTGTTTAGAAACAAACTCTCTAAAGATGGTCAAGTAGTCAGAAACAAGGCCAGATTGGTTGCACAAGGCAATAATCAACAAAAAGGTATTGACTTTATTGAAACTTTTGCTCCAGTAGCAAGGCTTGAAGCCATTAGGATTTTACTTTCTTATGCAGCAAATAACGACATCAAACTATATCAGATGGATGTAAAGAGTGCCTTCCTAAATGGATTCATTGAGGAAGAGGTATTTGTTAGACAACCCCCTGGGTTTGAAAATCTAACATTTGCTGATCATGTTTTTAAATTGAAAAAGGCTCTATATGGTCTCAAACAAGCTCCTAGAGCTTGGTAAGACGGATTGAGCATCTTCTTACTGAAAAATGGTTTTGAAAGAGGAAAGGTTGATACAGCTCTTTTTAGAAAAATGTCTAACAAAGATTTGATTCTAGTCCAGATATATGTTGATGACATTATTTTTGGATCAACAAATTCTTCACTAAGCATTGAGTTTTCAAGGCTTATGCAATCTGAATTTGAAATGAGTTTAATAGGTGAACTAAAATTTTTCTTGGGACTTCAAATCAAGCAAGATTCTAAGTGTATATGGATCCATCAGGAGAAATATACAAAAGAAATGCTTAAGAAGTTCAACATGCATGAGTGTAAGCCTATGTCAACTCCTTTGCACCCTTCAACAATCTTGAATAAAGATGAAGGAGAAGAATGTGTTGATTCAACTACGTATAGAGGCATGAGTGGATCTCTGTTGTATCTTACAACAAGTAGGCCTTACATTATGTTCAGTGTATGCGTGTGTGCAATGGTACTACTAATCTTGGTATATGCTATAAGAAGAGTAAGGACTGCAAATTATTTGGATACTGTGATGTTGATTTTGTTGGAGATAGAGTTGAAACAAAAACAAAAAGTGGAGGATGCCACTTCATTGGAGAGAATATGATTTGTTGGGCCAGCAAAAGGCAAAGTACCATAGCTCTATCAACTGCTGAAGCTGAGTACATTGTTGTTGCATGTTGTTGTTCACAGCTACTATGGGTAAAATATCAACTTGAAGATTTTAACATTCTTGTTAAATCTATTCTTGTATTTTGTGATAATACAAGTGCCATAAATCTTTCGAAAAACCCCATTCAACATTCTAGAGCTAAGCATATAGAAATCAAACATCATTTCATTAGAGACTATGTTCAGAAAGATGTTTTTGATATAAAGTTCATTGACACAGAGCATCAATGGGATGATATATTCACAAAACCTCTTGCTGAAGATAGATTTAAGCTCATTAGAGATAATTTGCACATTCTTGCATTATCTGAAAACTGAACTTGTTGTTATATGCTTCTTGCTAAACTTATCTGGTTCTTTGTTGCACTATTAAATGCTATATACTCTTTCAGCAACTCCTTTACCCTGAGTATTCTTGCTCTGCTGCTTATTTATCACTTCAGCATGCTCTGGACACCCTTTTGATTGATGACAAAAAGGGGAGTAATATAAACTAACCAAATCTGAAGTTAAGCTTATTTCAGAGAAGATATCTCTTATTCAGGGGAGCAAAGCAAGTTTTCTGGTTAAAGTTCTCAAGAAGAAGGAGAAATTAATTCTGTTCAAATACCTGAGAAAGGGGGAGAATTCTTTAAACTTTTTCCTCTTTAAATTCCCTTCAGATATTTGATAAGTTTAAGAAAATTTGTCATCATTAAAATGGGGGAGAATGTTGAGTCTCAAAATATTATTAAATGGTTAATAATGTTTAAGTCTCATAAACCTGAGTTTTAATTAGTAACAAATTTGGTTAAATCTTCTAAAAGAAGGAACAATTTCTACTTAAGGTAGTTTATGTGTTTCAGAAAAGCGTCTGAGTCAGAAACCCTCTGAAATCAAACAATTTTCTGAAATCATGCAACCCTCTGATAAGGTGAAACTTTCTGAAGAAGAGGAGCCTGCTGATTGATCAAGACCTACTGAAGCTAGAGAACCTTTTGAAGATGAGAGACGCCATATTGAGACTTGTATCTTTTTGGAAAAGAACTTCTCTGTTCATTCCTTTTGAAGACTCAAGTCTTCCATAGTTTTCCACAGCTGTCTGTGCTTCTTCTCCTTCTGGAAAGTCAGAACAATTGCTTTTTGTCATATTTCAAATCTTTAGTCACCAAAAAGGCATTGTTTGTTGTGGAAGTACACTGTGCTCACAAAAAGTAGAGTCTGCGCTGTGACACCTACTACCTGTTGCACCTGCTACTGCAAGCTACCAAGGCTATGTGTCACAATGGGAAGAAAGCTATCTCTCAACAGGATTTAGAAAAGTCCACCGGTCTCATTTCTCGTCTCCTATATATATGAAGTCTCATGCAGAAGAATCAGAGAGAGGGAACGAACCAACTTGCTGAAGAGCTGCTTAATATTTCTCTGATAAACATACTCATTTGTTTCATTTGTACAACAATTTCTTATCCTGAGTTATACTCATTTATTTTTACATCTTACCCTGTTTAGGCTTTAAACTTGTTTAGTTTAAAAGCTTAAGCATTTTCTTTTTATACACTATTTGTGTTTGAGCCTGGAGAGGCTTGCTGTTTAAAGAATACTTGGTTTGAGCTTGGAGAGGCTTGTCTGAAAAAGAATACTTGTTGTATAGAGCCTGAAGAGGCTTGCCTGTAAAAGAATACTTGTATCTGTGATAAGTTAGTGGAAATCCTTTGCTGGTTTGGCATTGGGACTGGACGTAGCTCACGGTGGATGTGAGTGAACCAGGATAAATCTCTTGGCTAAGTCTTCTCTTTTCTTATCTCATTATATCTGTTATTTAAACTAACTGGAGGGTTCTGAGTAATTGGTTTTATAAGCTTGAACTCAAAACGATCTCAAAAGCTCTTTCAAACATGTTTTCAAAACTATCTTTTGAACCTGCTGAAGCAACTTCAGTAAGTACCTTAAACGCCCATTTTCAGAAAGTTGCTCAAAACTATTGTGAAATACTTTGCTTGTGAAAAGGTTTTCATAAAATCTGTTCAATCATATAAAACACTATTCAACCCCGCTTCTAGTGTTTCTTGTGGTTTCTACATAAGCAAATTTGTCATCATTAAAAAGGGGGAGAATGTTGAGTCTCAAAATATTATTAAGTGATTAATAATGTTTAAGTCTCATAACCCTAAGTTTTAATGAATAAAAAATTTGGTTAAAATATTCTGAGAAATAGTACATATTCTCTTAAGGGCATTTTCTATGTTTCAGCAACTCTCTGAAGGAGCAACCCTCTGAAGTGGTGCAACCTTCTGAAGGAGAAGAACCTGCTGAAGTTATTCAACCCTTTGAAGAGATGTACTATCTGAAGCATGAAGATCTGCTGAAGACTTCCTACGTGGCGTTTGTCTAAAGTCAGAAGGTTTCTGCTAAAGACTTAAATGCAACCTCAACGTCTTCTGCAAGCTTGTCTCTTTTAAGGAAAGATCACATAGACCCATTAAACGTTTTTGAATCAATGTTCCAGAAAGGGAAACATCTGTATCATAGTACCTGCTGATGAACACATTTTTATTCACACTTTGCATAATTAATCTTAGCTTTCTTGGACTCTAATTATGATTAAATCCATTATTTTAATTGGAATTTACCAAATTGGGCTTAATTGGGCTTTAACTGTAAATGTTGTTTAAATTCGGATTTTTAAGCCTATTGACCTACCTGTCTTGTTTTGATGATGTCTGGGGCTGCAGATGTCTGATTTGAGTGATTCCCGTGGCATTGGAAAGCTAACTTCCGGGGCTTTAATTTGATATGATATATGACCATATTCCCATGAAGCAATTAGGATCAGTTGTTGTTTCAAAATCGCCTACTGTTGCTGTCTGTCACAAGTCCGAATTTGATTAGTTTTGTAATTAGTTTGTGGGTCTGTTTTAATTAATTTCGGCCCAATTAAGGCCTAATCAGATTGTTAGTGATTTAGGCTCTATAAATAGGTGTGTTGCTGAGTAGTTTGAACACTTTTCATTCATTTTTCAGATTTTAGAAAAAGGACTCTTCACTTTCCCTCTCTTTTTCTCTCTTCTTGCAATTTCGGTTTTGGCTCTTCTTCTTCCTCTTCTTCAATTTTCGAATTTCTCCTCCATGGAAATGGAAGGATAAGCTTCAAGGATTGTTTCTCTACTGAATTCACAAAGGAAGTTCTAATTTCGGTTTTCATCTCTTAATTTCTTGGACAGATTCTTGAATTTTCCTTCTCCTAGTTTCTTGATGTTTAGGTTTGAATTTGAAATTGAGTTGCATGCTTTATGGAATTCGAATTCTAATTCGAATCTAACTCACATTTTAGGTTGCTTAATCTGAAATGAATTCTAGGTTTGCTTAATTCCAAGGATTAGAAATTAGGATTCATGCTAGTTTGCTTAATTCTAGTGTGAAAATTAATGAGGATGCTTAATCCGAATTTGATTCTGTCAAGGATTTGAGGAATTTTGTATGAACCAATGATAGATCCAATTTGTGAATGAGGTAGAGAACCAATCCGTTTTTCTTGAATTATTTTATGAAAATTTAAATTATGTTTGAAAATTTAGAAAATAGAATGAACAATAATCAAAATCCCTTTGTGTGTGTGTTGCTATGAGATTGAAATTCTGAATTTGTAATTGGATTCCTTGAGAGAGACGACTTTGGGTTAATCAACCTACTGCACTTTAATTCATTTTATTTGGTTGAGTACGACCTCGATCAAATTTGGCGCCGTTGCCGGGGAATTCAATTCAAATTCGATTTTCAAGTCTGTGTGAATTTCTGTCATTGTTTGTGTTCTTTTTCAATTCTGTTTTGTCAATTTCGTGTACTGTTCTGTGTTTAGGAGGTAGAGTCATAATTCATATTGTGTTTTGGTATACTAACCTTGGTTGTGCAGATTCAGTTTCATCAATTTCGGTTCACAACTTTGAGGTAAGTAGCCTAATCTGTCATAGTTACTGTTCCATTGGATAAGTCCTAACCATTTGTTGATATTGTTCTTCATCAATATTGTGTTCTTGCTTTATTATTTGAATCAATTAAATTTTCTGGTTTAAGTTCTGCACTAGTTTATATGTCACTTGTTACAATCACATTTCTCTTATCCAACTAGATAATTCCCAGTGTTTGGTAGTTGAACTTTCAATCTCTGTGGATATGATACTCTACTTACTGTTGAATACTTGCAATAACTTGGTACATTTGCCAAAATTCACATCAAGTTTCTGGCATCGTTGCCGGGGATTGATTAATTCAATATCAATAGTAGCAGTGGATTTGCTAGATTGGATTCTTTTTTTTTTGTTTCAATTCAATTGTTTCAACTGTTTGATTTTGTTTCTCTTTTATGCGAGGTAAAAACAAAAACAAAGTTACAATAGAATTTGATCCGGAGCTTGATTTTCCATTGATTCATTTCAAGAAGAAGAATAACAAAGGACTGCACATTGCTTTGGAACAACCAAGTATTCAAGTTTCTACTACACATATCTCTCCATTAAAGAAAGGCAATCAAAGACCATCAACCATGGCTAATAATGGAAATGGTGATAGGAGGACTTTGGAGGATTATTCACAACCTCGCTCAAGAGGAAATTCTGCACCGATTGTGAGACCTCCAATCCAGGAAAATAATTTTGAAATTAAGCCAACTCTTCTTCACTTAATACAACAAGACCAGTTCATGGGACATGCTTCAGAAGATCCTAATGATCATATATAGAATTTTCTGTCATGTTGTGAAATATTCAAGACAAATGGAGTTAATGATGAAGCTCAAAAGTTGAGGCTCTTTCCTTTATCGTTGAGAGACAAGGCAAAGAGATAGATACTCTCTCTACCTCATGGACACATCACAACTTGGGATGAGCTTGAGGCTAAATTTTTAGCCAAATATTTTCCACCCTCAAAGACAACAATGTTGAGGCAAAAGATCCTGTCTTTTTCTCAAGGGGAGAGTGAATCTCTACATGAAGCATGGGAGAGATTTAAAGACTTACAAAGAAGATGTCCACATAATGAAATACCAGAGTGGCTTCAAATCAGAACTTTTTGTGATGGACTTACTGCAAGTACAAGATCAATGGTTGATGCAGCAACTGGAGGTGCTCTGCGGAAAAAAAAAAACCCTGAAGAAGCTAGAGAGTTAATTGAGATCATGGCGAATAATCATTATGCAGTAGCTAAAGAAAGAGAATCTGCAAAAAGAGGAGTTTTTGAGCTTAATAATAATGATGCACTATTAGCTCAAAACAAAATACTGTCTCAACAATTAAGTGTTCTCACAACAAAGCTTGATGGAATATACTTAGAGTCAAGGAAGCAAGTTCATTTAGTGTGTAATTCTAAGTTATATGAAAGGTATAAATCAAAAAAGATATTCGATTCATGGGTCTTAAGAATCGAAAAGACCAGCTATTTGGATCGAAAAACAAAATAATTAAAAGAACTTAAAAGATATTTCTGAAGAAGAAGAACGCATTCGAGGAAGGTCAAGACTTGAAGAATAGTTAGTAGCAGTTATTGGAAGTTTATTGTCCAAGCCAGATGTCAAAATTCTAGTGGAGCTTTGTATAAGTTCAAAAAGGATGAAGTAGTTTTCTGTCTGTTAGAAGACGTGTCAGCCATGCATTGTGCCAACGCATATGAAGATTGCTTACGTGTCTTATGTATATTAGTTAATTAGCCGTCAGGATTAGAAATCTATAAATAGGCAAATTCATTATGTAATTGAAGTTGGATTCGTTTATACTGAAAACTCTCTAAAACACCAAAACGTCCATTCTGTAAGTGACTAACTGGTTTAAAAGAGAAGATCAAGTATGTGATTCCACCCACATTTCAATGAATGCAATTACTTTTCTGCACAATTTTATGGTTTCCTTTTGTTTGATCTACATTTTACGCTTTTCAATTTCGTTATTTGTTGATTGTTCATTTTTCTTCATTAAATATTCTTCATTCATTTCTGCAATTCTTTTCATTTTTCTTCTCTGTGTCTGACTTTCGATTTTCTTACTTGATAAAACATTAAGTGAAGTTTATTGAAATCTCAAAATTAATACACTTCAATTTTCAAAAGTTAAAACAATGTAAACCTACTTCTTAAAAAATCCCTTTTGAGGACTAGATTCTAAGTCCCAGATTGCTCTAGGAACCAAAAGGTTAAAAGTGATCTTTTCTTTCAAAATCTATTTTACCACTCAAACAACTATATTATGTGATTACAAAACATTGTATATTTTAATTTGACACAATTTCCACTACTGATCGATCGTCTTGCTTCCAAGAAACAAATGATTGAGTCGATCTTGTATATCAAACATTCCATATTTAATAAACTCATACGCACGCTTACCAAGAACATCATGCAACCTCCCAATGAAGTTTCCATATGCAGGCAACAATTTGTTCTCTAAAGATTTTATTATTTCTTTCCTCACCTGTTCATTAAGGACAGACCATGTAGACTGAACTCTGCATATCTCCTCAAAGTGCAGGTTGAACAAACTGAGCTTGTCTTCCCTTGATTCATTGATGTCTACCTTCAAAAAGTTAAGCACCTTATTCCATGAGTTTCTGTGATATAGCTCAAGGTCTTGTTGGCCTTTTGCTCTGTTTTCCCGGAACCAATCATCGCCCAAAATAGTATCCCATTTCCAACGTTGATTCATCCATTCTATGCGCCCCCGATTGTTCATCATAAAAATATAGCGCAAAGCAGGATCCTTATAGTTTTTTGACTTAGCTACCAATTTTTTCTCTAACAACTCAATTATCCGGCTCATCTTAGCTGTGAAAGAAGAATATGTTCCTGCTTCATCAGCAATTTGATCCAAAATCCACTGTGACCTGCAAGCAGAAATGAGACAGTAAACGACTTCATCCAGCATTGGATGATACCGGCCATCAGCCGGAGCAACAAGCTTTGCCTCCGGGATACTGAAAATCAGATTCTCGAGTTCCATAAAAAGGTCCTTGCTTGCTTCCTTCAATCTGTTATGGACTGCAATTACTTCCTTCACCAACGAATCAGGAAACATCGATTGGAATTCTGGAATTAGACCGCACAATGTCTTAAACATACAGATGACGTTGAAAAACTTCCACACTGAAGGACTCTCATCAGCAACTGTATCGGCAAAATTAAGCAGCTTAAGCGTAACTCCCTGGGAAAGCTCTGTGAAACAACGATCAGAAGCAGAGGAGAACCCCGAAAAGACACGATTGCAGAGTCGACGCTCATTGGGAAATAGTATCCTGAGAGCGACAGTTAAAGCTTTAATCCATTTTCTGCCTATGTTAATTAGAAATTCTTTTCTGTCTTGCTCCTTCTCATTCTGGATGCTGATTTCTTGCAAGCCTAGTATTTTATCTATTAGGCACTCCTCCAACCACTCCCTCCGAAAACGGCTATACACGTCAAAGCACTCCTTCTCAAACCCAGCGCCTAACATCAGTTTCACGGTTTCGTGAAGTTCGTCAATCTTTCCCGATGGCAGTGCATCTATCACGAAGTTATGGTCCGTCACCACTATTTGAGATCTACCTTTCACCCGCTCCAAAACCATGTCGATGAGATTCGAATTTTCCTGCTGAAGCGCCTTCACACAAGTTGTGAGCTGTTGCATCATACTAGCAATATCAGTACTAATTGGTAGTTGTGGTGAATCGACTTGAACGGCTACAAAATGTTCATCTTGAAGGCTCACATACTCATTTTGTGGTGCGGCATCTATGGATGAAAAGGAAGAGCGAACAATAATAAGGGAATAGCTGAAACCCACTCCAACAATAACTAACTGCAATTTAATCTTCATGAGTTGGACGAGTAGGCATCCGAGAAAGAAATATAAAAGATCCGCTTCAAATCCGCACTGTGTTTGCCTCGATAAACTGAGTGACATGGTGGCAAAGGCAGCACTTGAAATCAGGCTATAGGCATCTGGTTTCCCATTCATTACTTTATCGGAGAAAAAGGAATAGACTGAGGTGATGGTCAAAACCAATAATGCCGAATGAGCTTTGAATCGGAGACTTCTCGAGCGTTGCCATGTTTTTGCAAATAAAATAACGAGGCAGATGGTGAAACTGAAAACACTGTAAAGAAATATCTTTAACACAGTCCACGGTCCAAATATGTGGTTGAGGGAAGAGCTGAGTGCGTAACAAAGCAGTCCAACAACAGCTGAACCAAAGCCTATAAATCTCCATACCTCTGATTGCATCAGCCATCTGAAAATCTGGGTGAGCATGGGCATCGTGTTCTCTGTGAAATAAGGAAAAATTGCTTTTGCAATTGAAATTTCGAGGAAAGGCACCAAAAGGCTACAGTCCTATTACGTGGTGTAATTATTTAGTGTTCTTTTTCGTGTGATAATGAGATATGTATCAATTCTGTTCTCATGTTCACACTTCAGCTAAAGATAATGGTTACAGGGAGTTGGACCGATCCAATATAATCAGAGATAAAGTATTCATACAATAAAATTATATGGAAAATGTTAATAAGTGTCCTAAGAGCACTTGTTAAGAAATTAAAAATAGGTTTTTATGGGAGTATGTGATATTCAATGTCACAGATACAATCAAGACTGTGATTTACAATAAAAATCTTCTCTTTTTGGTTCCTTAACCGGTGTCGTTAGGGCACTCGTTAGCAGGACCCAAATTATATAACAATCCATACAACATACTTTTTATTTCTATATCTCTTTATCATATCATTCATCACATCACACATTTCTCTCTCTTCTATATCTATCTATGTTGTAGATGATGTTGTACAATTATGATTTCTCATATAATTATGGATTAATCATATCATTCATCACATCACACATTTCTCTTCTATATCTATCTATATTGTAGATGATGTTGTACAATTATGATTTCTCATATAATTATGGATTAATGGAAACATATTTTCAAGAGAGGAGTTTTTAATTAGCTTTCCAACCCGCGTAATGCACATATATCTATTCTTAATACACAGTTCCGTTCTTAATTCACATTCATTAACTCACTGATAAATAAGAATTACTATCTTCAGTCTTATATATAAGAAACAAAAATGAAAAAAAAAATTGTTCTATATATAAGAAACATAGTACTCACTTTGTCTCTTATCAGAAGACCATTTCAACCATTTCACACAGTTTAAGAAAAGTTAGTTAATGTATTGCTCTTTTAAAAGAAATTATAGCATTCCAAATATAGACTAAACTATCAATTTGGTCCCTGAAAGATTGGAGGACCTTCATTTTAGTCCCTGAAAGAAGGAAACTATCAATTTAGTCCATGAATGTACTTTCCGTCTTTCAATTTAGTCCCTTTGTTACAATCCGTCAGTTAACCTTAACGGAGACACTGACATGGCACGTTAAGTGCCACATGTACATAATAATGTGTCAATAAAATTATTCATTTTAGTCCCTCATTAATAAAATAGTTCATTTTAGTCACTCATGATTAAATTAGTTCATTTTAGTCCCTCAGTAATGTTATGATTTCATTTTCATCCCTCCTGCTACATTTGTCTTTGACAACATATTCCTTCCAAATTCAAACAGAAGAAACCCTAAACCCCAAATTGACAATAGATTTTTTAGATCAAAACAAAGAATTTAAATTGCAATTTTTGGACTAACCCCTCATTTTAATACCCTAAAAGATTTGGAGTCGGTCATATTAGTCCCTGAAAAACTAAAATTGCATTTTTCGTCCCTGAAAGATAAAAAATTATTCAATTTAGTCCTTCAAAAATGAAAAGTCGTCCACTTTAGTCCTTGAAAGATTTTTTAACTGTCAATTTAGTCCCTAAAAAAGACTAAAAATGACTAAATTGAATGAATTTTTCACTTTTAAAGAACGAAAATGCAATTTCCATCTTTTAGGACTAAAAGATTTAGGATCGGTTACATTAGTTCTAAAGGATGGAAATTGCATTTTCGTTCTTGAAAGATGAAAAATTCATTCAATTTATTCATTTTTAGGGACTAAGTTGACATTTAAAAATATTTCAAGGACTAGAGTGAACGAATTTTTATTTTTCAATGACTAAATTGAATAACTTTTCATCATTTAGGGGCGAAAAATAGGACTAATATGACTTACTCCAAATCTTTCAAGGTACCAAAATGAGGGGTTAGTCCAAAAATTGTATTTTAAAATCTTCGTTTTGGTCTAAAAAATCTATTGTCAATTTAGGGGTTAGGGTTTCTTCTATTTGAATTTGGGAGGAATATGTTGATAAAGACAAATGTAGCAGGAGGGATGAAAATGAAATCATAACATTAATGAGGGACTAAAACGAACTAATTTAATCATCAGTGACTAAAATGAACTATTTTATTAATGGGGGACTAAAATGAATAGTTTTATTGACACTCAGTATGTACACGTGACACTTAATGTGTGCCACGTCAACGTCTCCGTTGAGGTTAACTGACGGATTGTAACAGAGGGACTAAATTGAAAGATGGAAAGTACATTCAGGGACTAAATTTACAGTTTCCTTCTTTCAGGGACTAAAATGAAGGTCCTCTAATCTTTCAGGGACCAAATTGACACTTTAGTCTCCAAATATACCTCTATTTAAAAGTCATTATATTTTAGAGATATTATTTGTCACAAGGGGGAAGACTCCAAAAGTCACTTTCCAATTATGTAATTGAGTATGTGGGTAAAACTTCATTAATTATTCACACTCATCAATATATGGGGAATTAAAAATAGTTGAATATTAATAGAGAGCAAATATGAAAAACATAATTTATCTAAAAATCTGCAAATTGTCTTATATTAAGGGACACTCAATTCTTCTAGAAGGGGTCTTATAAATAGGGACGGAGGAGTACTATTTTTAGTTGCATTAATTGCTAAATACCTTATATGCCCTTAATTTATTGTGGGTAGTTAAAGAGGTACTCACTCATATACTCATTTAATACTAAGAGTATTTTTTAGAAAAAATTAAATTCATGGCACTATTAATTACTACTCTGGACTTGAATATAAGCAAAAATAACTAAATTCACACGTATTAAGAAAGTTAGTTAAACTCAATAAATTTTCTTGATACTATGTAAAAAGTACTTACATTGCCTAAGTTACCCTACATTCAGTTTTATTGAAAAATGTTTCAAGTGGACATACTCTCTTTCTATTGGCAAATGCTTCATTAAATTGATTGGTTGGAAAGTAAAATCTGAATTAAATAAATGGTATTTTTGGTTTATCTCATTAAATAGGGTAAAATTAGTTAAGATTTGCTTATATTTTAGTCCACCAAATGTGAGTTTTTTTTCTTATATTCAAGTCCAGAGGGAGTACCACTAACATATTCCAATACATTTCCTTGTTCTTGATGGCTTTAGTTAAATATTTCTTATATATAGGAACAGAGGTAGTACTATTATAGACTCGAATATAAGCAAAAAAAAAAAAGAACTAACTCACGCTATTTAAGAATGTTAGTTAACCTCATTTAATTTTCTTAAAGTCGTCTAAAAATAAATTGTATTCTCTAAATTACCTTTCATAGGAGACTTCAATTTTGTTGAAACTTGTTCAAAGTTGAAATACTCTCTCTACATGGTTCATTAAATATGGTCATTGGAAAATAAAATTTGAATTTAAATAAAGGGTATTTTGGTATAAGTTAATTAAATAGGTTAAAATTAGTTGAGATTTGCTTATATTTTGGATCATTATAGGTGGATTTTTTGTTGCTTATATTCGAGTCGAGTATATTAAAGAACTTAAACATAGAAAAATACTAAGGGCAATGCATAAAGTTTTACACAAACTAATTAAGTAAATTTTTTGAAACACTTTTTTATAAACAATATTTTTAGTGCATCTACTACGAATCAGATTTTCGTCACATATTAAAATCTTGAGAGTCTCTTTTGAAGATACCCTTAACACTGCAATGTATAGCTACCCATGAGAGAAATCGTGTTTCAGTAAAAACACACCAACTTGTAACAATGTTTGACCTCAACTTTTCTTTGTTGTCTTAAGTCTTTACTCTAGTACTTGCCTTGCAAAAGAACATGATTACAATCGCATAGACTCCATTACTCGGTTGTCAAGGCTTCATATCTTCCATATTTTGAAAAAAAAAATATTTGATTCCTAGCTAGCAACATTCATTCTCGACCCCCAGTATTTCTCAAGATACCAGATTCCATTGCATGTGCATTTTGATATTGCATTTTTTCCCTTTTTATCCGCACTTTGACCCCAACCAATAGACAAATGGATAGGGATAATAAAAATACCCATATATGTGGATATTCATAGATATACCCACAACAAATTCCCTTATATTTATAAAATGGGTCGGGACAAATTTTATATTACCCACCCCGGGAGTACCCGCATACTTATTAAAATATATTTTTTCTGTTACATATATTCAAATATTATAATTTTATTATTTTATGATGAGATAAAATTTATTTTATATTACTCTGTAATATTATTTTTAATATATTAACCTGTAATGATATTAAATAATAATAATTTGTATTTTATAATATTAATATAATATGATATTATAGTATATTATATGACATTCTCTCTTTTTCTTTTATATTTTTTAAATTCTTAACTATTAATAGGTACCCATAAATACTCGTTATCCGCATTGATACCATCTAATTTAATGAGTAGGGATACAAATCGTATACTACTCGCCCCGCCCTATTATCATCTTTACAAATGGGTCTTCCCCCATCGTCAAAGTCCAAACAATTCATGCCCTCATGACCAATTATCAAGGATAAGTTCTAGGCCCATAAAACACTACACATTAAAATAATATTATACACAAAAAATAGTAAAAAGACAATTGTACAACTTACGACATTGTAGAAGTATTGATATGTCTATTTCATAAAAAAAATATGGAGTCTTAAATGTGGGGTGTCTTAGACATTTAAAGTCTTGAGACTCAACAAGGGTGGATGGAGGGTTGGAGGCGCTAGGTTCTAAGGAGAATGTGTGTGGCGATTGATACCAGGGTTAATTTGAAACATATGGGCTTGCTTTGGTTAAGGGTGGAAACTTTACAATAATAGAGAATTGGGCCCATCAAGTCATGTACTATATCTATTATAACTTAACCCATATGGGTAACCCGCTCCAATCCGGTTACTTGTTTCTACCTGACCGTTGCCTTTTGGTTAAGGCGGATTTCTTGGTTTTCAGGAGGGTTGAAATATTTTGCCTACCCCTAACAAACATAATTATTTTTGCATCTTTCACGTGACTATACTTTCTCTTATTTAAGATTGAAATCTTCATACTATTTTATAGTATTTAATAGTTTTTATTAAGTTATAAAGTGAATATTAATTAAAGATAATAAATGCTTTTATAATTTTAATATATTACTTTTATTTAGGATTATTATATATTTATTATTAAAAAAACGCTCTTAGAAATAAGAAGTATTCAATGAATTATATTAACAATTATTTAATGAATACATTTTTAATCATTTTAAAAATAAATTAAAATATATTTCACAATAACTATTTTTTCAATGTAATTTGGTATTATATATTTTGAACATATCTTTATCTATTTAATGAGAAGTTAACACAATATTTAAAAAAAGTTTTACTCATTAAATATTTAATTAAATTTTAAAACACACTAATAATAAATAATACATTAAATAAGTTGTTTAAAGAAATACATTAGTAACATTCCTTTGTAATTTCTTAAAAAAAAAGAAAACAGTAAAGAAGAATCAGAAGAAAGAAGAGGAAGAAGAGGAGTGAAAAAAATTTTCAATGAGGACAAAACACTTGGTTTGAATGCATGTCCTTTAAGTTTGAATCTCGCTTCTGTCATCTTTGTGCTCTCTCACCGAGATCCCTTGTTTCTCTCGCTCTCTATTTCTTAATATTCAAAGGTACAATTTTTACTTATTTTTAATCTCTCGCCTTGTTTTTGTTGAGTCTCAAAAATATCATAAAGAGGTTTATGATGTTTTAAGACAGATATATTCCCAAGTTTTAATGGTTAACAAATTTAACTTAGAATATTCATCATAGACACACATATATATATATGTCTAAACCATTTGTCTATGATTTCAGCAAAGAGCCATCACAAGCATTTCTAAGTGGTGAAACTGTCTGAAGAAGCAAGAGCTGTCTGAAGCAGTGCACCCCGTCTGAAGCTTCAAAGTCGTCTGAAGTAACTTGATGACGTGGCTTATGTTGTCTAAAGTTGTGAAGACCCGTCTGAAGTACTGTTGTACTACGCACGATCTCTGCTCCAACAGCTGGAACTCCTCGTTGCATTTCAAGCACGTTCTCTGCCACAACGTGTCCTCTGCTACGCAGCTATTGCAGCAACAACAAATAGCAGCTTTTTGGCAGGAGCAAAAACTGTAATGTGTCAGATTTGTCAGAGAATATTCTGTGCATATAGCAGGTTGTCTCACAACGGATTTCATGTTTTTCACAAACGGTGGTTTTCTCCAACGGACTAATATTTGGGTATAAATACCCCCATCCTTGAAGACCTTCAAGAAGAGAGAAGAATTGAAAAAGAACAAAAACTCTGCAAGTTTTTCGCTGCAACACTCTGATAAATATTTTTATCTTTGTACACACATATTGTTTTATTTTGAGCATACCTCAGTAATTTATGTACAATCTGTAACTGTTTAAGTCTCAAAACTGATATAGTTTGTGAGCTTAAGCATTTCTCTCATTTGTATTTTTTGAGCCTGGAGAGGCTTGTCTGTAAAAGAATACTTGGTTGTTGAGCCTGGAGAGGCTTGTCTGAAAAAGAATACTTGGGTTGTAGAGCCTGGAGAGGCTTGACTGTAAAAGAATACTTGTAATCTTGAGAGATTAAGTGAAAATTCAATTGCTAGTTGGCATTGGGACTGGACGTAGCTCACAAGTGGTAGTGAGTGAACCAGGATAAATTCTGTGGCTAAGTTTTCTTACCCTTATCTCTTGTAAATTCAGTTTAAACTAATCAAGGGGTCTGAGTAATTAATCTAATATTTTAAAAGGCACAAAACATCTTTTAAAAACATTTTTTACAAACCGTCTGAAAACTTCAAACAGCCCTACAAAAGCCTGTCTGAAATACTGTTTTGAGAACCTGTTTGCGAAAAGCTTTCTAAAATAATTAGAAACACTATTCAACCCCCCTTCTAGTGTTTCCCTGTGTTCCTACAGTTGGTACCAGAGCTGTACTCAGGGTTGAAGCACCTAACAAGTGTTTGAGGACTGAAAGATCCATATGGAAGCTTCTAACAGCAACAGGCAATACATCACAGAAGGAGCCTCTATCACAAGACCCCTAACATTCAATGGAGAGGATTACCACTACTGGAGAGATAGAATGAAGTTGTTCATTGAGAGCACCAACATTGATGTTTGGGATGTGGTCACTGATGGAGACTATGTGCCCATGCAAAATGGTGTGCCTATACCTAAGATTGAATGGACCTTGGAGCAGAAGGCTAGAGTCCAGATGAATGCTAAAGCCAAACTCTATCTGATATGTTCCTTGAACAAATCAGAATATGAGAAGGTTCATGGATGCACCTCTGCCATGGAGATCTGGGATACTCTTGCAGCAGCTCATGAAGGAACTGAGACTGTCAAGAAATCAAAAATAAGTATGCTCATACATCAGTATGAGATGTTCAAGATGGAAGAATCTGAAACCATTGACCAGATGTTTGGAAGGTTTCAGACCATAACAAATGGACTCAGGTCCTTAGGCAGAACTTATAATTCTAGAGACAACAACAAAAAAATTCTAAGGAGTTTGCCTAAGTCCTGGAGACCCAAAGTTACTGCCATTCAAGAGGCAAGAGATTTGAATTCTCTTAGAGTGGAAGAACTGTTGGGATCTCTTAAGGTCCATGAGCTTGAGCTTGGAGAAGATGACAACAAGAAGAAGTCTTTAGCACTAAACTCCAAGGCCAAACAGTCTAGGCATGGCAACATCAAGGCTATGCAAGCTGAAGCATCTTCAGAGGCAGATGAAGACTCTGAAGATAGCTCAGAAGATGATGATGATCTTGCTCTTCTAAGCAGAAAGATCAAAAGAATGTTGCAGAACAGAGGAAAGTTCAGAAAGAACCAACCCTCATCATCTAAATCAGGTAAGACAGGTAAAGAGTCTAACTCTGATAAAATCATTTGCTTTGAATGTAAGCAGCCAGGGCACATGAAGGCTGAATGCCCAAAACTGAAGAAAAACAACTTTAAGAAGAAAAAGTTTTTCAAGAAAAAGAAAGGTCTTATGGAAACTTGGGAAGATCTTGATGAGACAACCTCAGAAGAGGAGGAAGATACTTCAGAAGAGACAAATCTGTGTCTCATGGACAGTCTACCATCTTCAGACAGCTCTGAAGCTGAGGTATTCCCTCTTACCTTACAAGAGATGTATGATGATCTGGTGGAAAGTTCCAAGGAACTTTTCTAAGAGTATAAGAATCTATTCAAAGCTCACACAAAAATTTGTAATAAATTTGAGGCTCTTGAGATAGAACATATTATGCTCAAGGAAAAGGCCCTTGAGACTGAAAACTGCAGTCTGCAAGCTGTGTCTGAAGAAATGAAAACTTCAGAAACAAGTTGCAAAGCTGACAAAAGATCTAGCCAAATTTGTCAAAGGAACAAAAAATTTGAATATGATGCTTGGAAATCAAAGGCATTCTCTTGACAAAAGTGGACTAGGCTTTTGGGATTATAACATGTCTGAACCTCCTACTGTCTTAAATTTTTCTAAAGGAAAAAAGAAGGTTACTGGATGTTCTCACTGTGGTAGGCCTGGACACAATGTTACTCAGTGCAAACACAAGAGAAAAGCAAGACCCAAAGCTAACAAAACAGGACCCAAAAGAACTTGGGTACCTAAAAACTTAATTTTTCCTGTTGCAGATGTGTTTAACAGGACAAAGGAGACCCTACAAATGGTACCTGGACAGTGGGTGCTCGCGACACATGACAGGAGAAAGGTCTTTGTTCCAAAACCTTAGACCTAAAGAAGGAGGAGTGGTCACCTTTGGTGGAAACCAGCAAGGGAAGATCACTGGCATAGGGACTGTAGGTATAATTCCTTCATCCCTTATTAAGAATGTGCTTCTTGTGGAAGGACTTCAACATAATTTGCTGAGCATAAGTCAATTATGTGACAGTGGTTATGTAGTATCCTTTACCAAGGAAGGATGCATAGTCAAAGACACCTCTGATCAAACCCTCTTTACTGCTAAGAGACACAGCAATGTGTATAAAATTGATCTAGAGGATCTATCAAGTCAAAATGTAAAATGCTTCATTTCTGTTGAAGATGAAAAACAGATTTGTCATCAAAGACTTGGGCATGCCAGCTTGAGATTAATCTCAAGATTAGCAAAACACAACCTTGTTAAAGGATTGCCCAAGCTTTCATACAAATCTGATATTTTATGTGATAGCTGTCTGAAAGGGAAACAAACAAGACACTCTTTCAAGAGTAAAGATGTTGTTTCAACTAGCAGACCACTAGAACTTTTACACATTGACTTGTTTGGTCCCATTAGAACAGAAAGTCTTAGTGGCAAGAAATATGGTTTGGTCATTGTTGATGACTATTCTAGATTTACATGGGTAATATTCCTTAGAAACAAGGATGAGACTTTTAAGAATTTCACCGTATTCTGTAAGAAGGTACATAATGAAAAAGGATTCTGTATTTCTGTCATAAGAAGTGATCATGGTGGAGAGTTTGAGAATGCAAACTTTCAAATGTTCTGTGATGAGAATGGGATCTCACACAATTTCTCTGTGGCTAGAACACCTCAACAGAATGGGGTTGTTGAGAGAAAGAACAGAAGTTTGCAAGAGATGGCAAGAACCATGCTCAACTCAAGCAGTTTACTAAGAACCTTCTGGGCAGAAGCTGTTAGCACAGCTTGCTACCTTCAAAACAGAATATTGGTAAGACCAATTCTGAAAAAGACTCCATATGAATTGTGGAAAGGAAGAAAACCCAACATATCATATTTCCACACCTTTGGATGTGAGTGTTTTATACTCAACACCAAGGATGATCTTGGAAAGTTTGATGCAAGGTCAGACAATGGATTTTCATTGGATATTCTGAAACATCTAAAGCCTATAGAGTGTATAATTCTAGAACTTTAACTGTGGAGGAAACTATTCATGTAAAATTCAATGATAATAAAGAGACTGATAGAGAACTATTAGATCTAGAGGATGATTTTGCAGGAATGGAGCTGAATGATCACATCAGTTTGAAGGATGAGCAGCCATCTGAAGTTCCTACTGTTACTGAACTTCTTCAGACAAATGTTGAGTCTCAGACAGATTTGATACCTCCTCAGGGACATGAATGGAGATACAAATCACATCATCCTAAAGAGCAAATCATTGGCAACACTTCAGAAGGAGTAAAGACAAGATCAAAATTCAAGAATCTGAATTCACTTGCTCTCCTGTCTGAAATTGAGCCAAAGAACATTGATGAAGCTCTGCATGATGAAGGGTGGATCCTAGCCATGCAAGAAGAGCTGAATCAGTTTGCTAGGAGTGATGTCTGGACCCTTGTTCCTAAACCCCATAGGAAAACAATTATTGGAACCAAATGGGTGTTCAGAAACAAGCTGTCTGAAGAAGGCAAGGTAGTCAGAAACAAGGCAAGATTAGTTGCTCAAGGATACAACCAGCAAGAAGGTATTGACTTCACTGAAACCTTTGCCCCAGTGGCCAGGTTAGAAGCAATTAGAATTATTTTATCTTATGCTGTAAATAATGGCATCAAGTTATATCAAATGGATGTTAAAAGTGCCTTCCTCAATGGTCTCATTGAAGAAGAGGTTTTTGTTAGACAACCCCCTGGTTTTGAAGATGTAACTTTTCCTGAACATGTTTTTAAACTCAAGAAAGCTCTCTATGGTCTGAAACAAGCCCCAAGAGCTTGGTATGACAGATTGAGTAGTTTTCTTATATCAAATGGTTTTGAAAGAGGAAAAGTAGACACAACCCTTTTAGAAAACAGTCTAGCAAAGATCTTATTCTTGTCCAGATATATGTTGATGACATTATCTTTGGTTTTACTGATTCTTCTCTGTGCAAAGAGTTTTCTGAGTTAATGCAATCAGAATTTGAAATGAGTTTAATGGGTGAACTAAAATTTTTCTTAGGACTTCAGATTAAGCAAGATTCTGATTGTATATGGATCCATCAAGAAAAATATACAAAGGAAATGCTTAAGAAGTTTAACTTAAGTGATTGCAAACCCATGACAACTCCAATGCACCCTTCTGCATCTTTAAATAAAGATGAGAATGAAGAACCAGTAAATCAAACTTTGTATAGAGGAATGATTGGTTTATTATTGTATCTAACATCAAGCAGGCTTGACATTATGTTCAGTGTATGTCTCTGTGCTAGATTCCAATCTGATCCAAGAATTACTCACTACAAAGCTGTAAAAAGAATTTTCAGATATCTTAAAGGTACTACTAATCTTGGTCTGTGCTATAAGAAAAGTAAGGATTTCAAGCTAGTAGGTTACTGTGATGCTGATTTTGCTGGAGACAGAGTTGAAAGAAAAAGCACCAGTGGTGGATGTCATTTCTTTGGAGAAAATATGATTAGCTGGTCAAGCAAAAGGCAGAGCACAATTGCAATATCAACAGCTGAAGCAGAATACATCTCAGCAGCCAGTTGTTGCTCACAACTGCTATGGGTGAAGTATCAGCTTAAGGATTTTAATATTTCAGTATCTGTTATACCTGTGTTGTGTGATAATACTAGTGCTATTCATCTGTCTAAGAATCCCATTCAACATTCTAGGGCTAAACATATAGAAATAAAAAATCACTTCATTAGAGACTATGTTCAGAAAGGTGTTTTTGATATTCAGTTTATTGATACAGAGCATCAATGGGCTGATATATTCACAAAACCTCTAACTGAAGATAGATTTAAGTTCATTAGAGATAATTTGAACATACATGCATTTTGATTGTATGAAAATTGATGTGTCTGAAATTCCAGCTTGTCTGAAACAAGTGACTTGTCTGAAATTTTGGGTCGTCTGAAATTTATATGGATGTCTGAAATCTATCACTTGTCTGAAATGAACAAATGACGTGGCAATAAGGGACAGTTTAATTTCCTTTATTTTTGTCTCTTCCACTTCGCACGTTACCCTATGTCTGCGCAGCCAGTACATGCCATTATTGCTTCAGAGGTCTATATATACAGAAGGCAGTGAGTCAGAGTAACTTTACCACTCACTCTTTTCTCAGAACTCTTGCTATTCTTTGTCTTCAAGAAATTTCTCTCTCTCAAGTTTCTTCAAATCCTCATCAATGGCACCTAAGAAGTTAGTTGGAGGAAACATAGTGAAGACCAAGGGTGTGCACCTTGATGATCTTGAAGCACTTGGTATGGACCTCTATGCAGAATTTCAAGCAGTTGGGTGGCTTGAATACTTCAACAAAAATCTTACACAATGGCACGAGCAGAGTGTCTTGGATTTCTGGAGTACAGCTAGAGGTATTCCTAATCCTCAAGGCATTTACACTAGCTTAAAAGCCAATGTGCGTGGTGTTCCAGTTTTTGTGGATGAAGATATCTTGGCCATTGTCTGTGGTGTCAAGAAGGAAGGGGTTGTGTTTACCCCAGGCTGGGAGAACAGGAATGGTGGAAAGCAACGTTTCACTGAGTTTTTGTATGGACAGCAACTCCAGCCAGCTTGGATGCCAAGCACATGTCTGATAAGGCTAAGGTTCTGCATGCCATTTTAGGGAGCTCTGTAATCCCTAAAAGTGGAAGCAGGAACCATGTGTCTGAGTTGGAGAGGTTCTGTCTTATCCACCTGTTGCACAAGCTGAAAGTAATCTCCCCCAACATCATCATGTATCACATGCAGAAGAGACTCAAAGACTCTGCAGGGAGCTTTCCCCACAACACCATCATCACCAAGGTGTTGCTACACTTCAAAGTTCCCATTGAGAGGCTGTTTGATCACCTTTCACTTACTATGTTTGGTGAATCAAATCTCAAGAGCATGGAGATCAAGCTTACTCCAAAACCTCCCTCACCTACCTTGAAGGAGAGCTTGCTGATGGAGAAAGCTGCAAGGAAACGCACAACAATGTAGATTCTGGAGAGGAGTTGAGAGGAGATATAAGGAAGCATGAATTTAAAGCCATCAAAGCCCTCTCCCTCAACCCAAGTTGAAAAAAGCTTCCAGTAAGGAGCTTTGCTAAGGTGGCACCCTGCATCTGTGAAGAGTCAGTTGTCTGAACCTGTTCAGAAGGCTTCTCATGAGCCGTCTGAAATTTGTGGGTCAGGTGTCTGAATCTACACAGACTCAAAAAGCCTACTTCTGAAATGGAAGGACAGGCTGAAGAGTCAGATGCAGCTGATGCTGTTACTGTTGAACCTTTGGCTGCCTGCCCATCTGATCCTGAACTCATTCAGGTGGCAGCTTTGGCTACTGCTTTGGGAGCAAGAAGAAATGGAGAAGAAAGCTGAGCAGGAGAAGATTGATAGGGCTATTGCTATTGCTTCTCAGTTAGCGTATGCTGAAGATGATAGGCAAGCCACTCTGGCTGAGGTTTCTAAGAAAAGGAAGAGGTCCAGTGCACCTCAGAGAAAAAGATCCAAAAGCAAACTGCTTCAGATAGGCCCTGAACCTAGGGTTACTAGAAGCATTGCTTCTCAGCTGGAAGAAGAAAGTATGGCTGGAAAGTATCAGAATTATGTAAAGGCTCATGCATACTTCAAGAGAAGAAGAGCTCTTTCACCAGATGAAAGGGAGAAGGCTGACAAGGAAGCCAAAGAGAGGGAAGCCAAGGAAAGGGAAGCTAAAGCTAAAGAGGATGATGCACCCTAAACCTCCTTACAAAAGGATTAAGGTGAGATTTGACAATGTGACTCCCTCACCTCCATCATCACCAGAAAAGCAACCTCAACCCTTGTCTGAACCTCAACCAATTCTTCAACCTTCACCTAAATCTACCTCACCTCAAAAGCAACCATCACCTATCTCACAAACAGAAAACCAATCACCTCGACCATCCTCACCACAATCCAATCAACCAGAAAATCAACGTGAACCTACATCACCAAAACCCTCTGAAAACCAACTATTTGTTCACCCATCACCTCAAATTGACCAACCTTCTGAACCCTCACCCCCTCAACCTCAACCATCAACACCATCACCTATACCTTCACCATCATCATCCCCACCTCATACACCTTTACCAACTTCATTATCTCCACTCTTACTACAATGGTATAATGAAGAAGAGCCATTGCCTGCTGAGGCTTTACAACTATCCCTTTTTCCCTCTGATCCTTGCTCATTGCCTAAGTTTGGCAACCTTTCTGAAGAACTGCAATACTTCAGAGCAGCACCTGCTATATCTCTACACCATGGCCTCATCAGAAGAACTGTTGCTGAAGAGAAAGCCAAAAACAGTGCTGAATCAGGTTGCTTAGAAAAGCTCAGAAAGGGTGTTGTCCCTCCTGCACATTCATGGGCACCTATCAACCCATTCTATGAAGACTCATGGAGGCTAAGCAATGAAGAATGGTATCTTGTGAGACAGCTCAACACAGAGTCTGAACTGTTTCAAAGAGATCTGGAAAGGGGAGTTGGGATGATAGGCTACAGGCGACCTAGAACTTGTTCCATCAGACCCTCAACCAAAATCTTGGTAAAGCCTGATAGAATTGATCCTAGGTATCCCTTGAAAGAAGGCAAGGATGAAAAGTTCAAAGGAGCTAAAGTCTACTCAGTATCAGCATCCATGTCTGAAGCTATGACTACATCAGAGTGGGATGATTTACCAGATTTTTATCAGCAGTCAGGGAGGAGGCTTAGATCAGTTGCTGCAAGACTGGATGTGGGCTTCTTATTGGAAGATCAGAGAAGATGTTGGATCTTCTTTGGATCAACTGGTCCTGATGCTGAATCTGAAGTGGGACTTGGCAAGACTACAAATGTCCAATACCACTATCTGAAGGATCACTTTCCCCCACCTGTTGACTCCTTCAATGAAGACTGGGTTTTGCTGAAATTCATTGGAACTTTCTTTTGGCCAGTGTTCAGACCATCTGCTTACAATTTGAAACCAGGCTTCGGGGTCCTGAGATTTGTCTGTCCTTATATCCAAATCATTCTATATGAATCTGAGCAAGACTTGTCTGAAGAGAACTTAAAGCTAAAATCAAAAGTCAAGGAGCTTGAGAAGAAACTTGTTGAACAAGAGAAGAGGTCTAAGCATCTGATTTCTAATCAAGAGCAAATTCTTCATGAACAGCAGCTTATCAAGTCTGGGCAACAAGAGCTGAAGACATTAGTGGAAGCAGCAATAAACAAGGCCAAGGAAGAATTAATTTCATTTCTGACTGAAGCCTTGCTGAAGAAAAAGGATTAAGCTGTTTTGTCATTGTCTGATGTTTATTTTTCTTATGACTTGTGATTGATTGTCTGATTTATTGCACATCCATTAAATAAAATCAGTGTTTTTGCATCAATGTTTGTTTGCTCTGATATCTACTGTTTATCTCTAATCTGTATTGCTCTGTTACTGTTTTTGCTCTGATTTTCCCTTTTGATTGATGACAAAAGGGGGAGTATTAAAACTAACAAAATCTGGAGTGATTACAGGATTCAGGGGGAGTACAGGAGTACAGTACAATAAGCTTTAAGCTTTCTGAGATTTTTTGAGCATTTAAGGAGCATATACCTTAAACAGATCCTGTTAAAGGATATGTATCTTAGGGGGAGCTATTTAAAGCTTATTGCATATTTATATATTTTAAGAAAAATTGTCATCATTACAAAGGGGGAGAATGTTGAGTCTCAAAAATATCATAAAGAGGTTTATGATGTTTTAAGACAGATATATTCCCAAGTTTTAATGGTTAACAAATTTAACTTAGAATATTCATCATAGACACATATATATATCTAAACCATTTGTCTATGATTTCAGCAAAGAGCCATCACAAGCATTTCTAAGTGGTGAAAACTGTCTGAAGAAGTAAGAGCTGTCTGAAGCAGTGCACCCCGTCTGAAGCTTCAAAGTCGTCTGAAGTAACTTGATGACGTGGCTTATGTTGCCTAAAGTTGTGAAGACCCGTCTGAAGTACTGTTGTACTACGCACGATCTCTGCTCCAACAGCTGGCACTCCTCGTTGCATTTCAAGCACGTTCTCTGCCACAACGTGTCCTCTGCTACGCAGCCATTGCAGCAACAACAAATAGCAGCTTTTTGGCAGGAGCAAAAACTGTAATGTGTCAGATTTGTCAGAGAATATTTTGTGCATACAGCAGGTTGTCTCACAACGGATTTCATGTTTTTCACAAACGGTGGTTTTCTCCAACGGACTAATATTTGGGTATAATACCCCCATCCTTGAAGACCTTCAAGAAGAGAGAAGAATTGAAAAAGAACAAAAACTCTGCAAGTTTTTCGCTGCAACACTCTGATAAATATTTTTATCTTTGTACACACATATTGTTTTATTCTGAGCATACCTCAGTAATTTCTGTACAATCTGTAACTGTTTAAGTCTCAAAACTGATATAGTTTGTGAGCTTAAGCATTTCTCTCATTTGTATTTTTGAGCCTGGAGAGGCTTGTCTGTAAAAGAATACTTGGTTGTTGAGCCTGGAGAGGCTTGTCTGTAAAAGAATACTTGGTTGTTGAGCCTGGAGAGGCTTGTCTGAAAAAGAATACTTGGGTTGTAGAGCCTGGAGAGGCTTGACTGTAAAAGAATACTTGTAATCTTGAGAGATTAAGTGAAAATCCAATTGCTAGTTGGCATTGGGACTGGACGTAGCTCACAAGTTGTAGTGAGTGAACTAGGATAAATTTTGTGGCTAAGTTTTCTTACCCTTATCTCTTGTAAATTCAGTTTAAACTAATCAAAGGGTCTGAGTAATTAATCTAATATTTTAAAAGGCACAAAACATCTTTTAAAAACATTTTCTACAAACCGTCTGAAAACTTCATATAGCCCTACAAAAGCCTGTCTGAAATACTGTTTTGAGAACCTGTTTGCGAAAAGCTTTCTAAAATAATTAGAAACACTATTCAACCCCCTTCTAGTGTTTCCCTGTGTTCCTACAGTTTTCTATTAGTTCTGGAGTGGGCTGGTTGGTAATGGATAACAACAAACCCCCTCATGAAACTTCAACACTAAACATGAACGTGAAATCAAAACGATCACCACCATCATCATCACTGTGCCCTACACCACAAGTTTCAACTACCACCTCAAACTTCGGTTGCTTTAACCAAGACATTAGTGAGTTGCCTAATAATTCTCTAAGAAATATAGGCCACAAGCACACCCAGTCTGAGATTCTCACCCTCCTTGATGATTTTAGCATCGAAGATTATCTTAGCACCATGGATGGTCACTCACTCTCAGGTGGCACTATTGAGAAAGACTCGTTCTCCACCTACTTGAATGTGGATAAACTAAACCCATCCCCTGGTGCCCTTGCATCTGAAGTAGACAACTTTTCTATTACTATTGGTAGTACCAATATCAATGAAAGAATTGATGTTGGGTCCCAATATAGCCTATTTATGAATGCTTCAACATCCATAATCAAACCTGATGTGTTGGTCTCTGCTTCTGAAAATAGATCTACTATTAACTCGAAACTAGCAATGTCTCCTTTTTCTATTGGTACTTGCATCGAGGATGATCTTGGTACCACGGGTGGTCACTCACTTTATGGCGATACCACTAGGAATGACCTGCTCTCCACCTTCTTCAATATGGATAAACTAAACCCATCCTCTGGTGCTCCTGCATCTACTGCAGACAACTTTGTTGTTGCTAGTGGTACTACCAATATCAATGAAAGGCTTGATGTTGGGTCCCAACATAGCCAATTTATGAATGGTTCAACATCCATCATCAACACTGGCATATTGGTATCTGCTTATGAAATTGGCTCTATTATGAACTCAAGAAAAGCAATGTCTGCTTTTACTATTGGTACTTGCATCAACGATGATCTTGGCACCATGGATAGTCACTCACTCTCCAGTGGCACCATTGATGAACACTTTCCCTCCACCTACCTCAATATGGATAAATAAACCCATCCTCTGGTGCCCTTGCATCTGCTGCAGATACCTTTTCTATGCTATTGGTACTACCAATATCAATGAAAGGCTTGACGTTGGGTCTCGAGATAGTCAGTTTATGAATGGTTCAACATCCATAATCAAACCGAACATGTTGGTCTCTGCTTTTGAAAATGGCTCTACTATTAACTCAAAACAAACAACGTCTTCTTTTTCTATTAGTACTTGGATCGATGATGATCTTGGTACCATGGATGGTCACTCACTCTATGATGATACCACTAACAAGGACGTGCTCTCCACTTACCTCAATATAGATAAACTAAACCCATCCTCTGGTGTTCCTGCATCTACTGCAGACAACTTTGCTATTTCTAGTGGTACTACCAATATCAATGAAAGGCTTGACGTTGGGTCCCAACATAGCCAATTTATGAATGGTTCAACATCCATCATCAAACCCGACATGTTGGTCTCTGCTTCTGAAAATGGATCTACTATTAACTCAAGAAAAGCAAAGTCTGCTACTGAGCTTGCGGAGCTTGCCTTGGTTGACCCCAAGCGTGCTAAAAGGTATATTATTCATGATTTGGGTTAGATTAACATCATATATCTCATCAAAAAGATACTTAACAAATTGATTCCATTTGTCTTAAGTCACTTTCGCTTTGACTAATATTAGTTTGTTTTAAGGAAAATTAAGAATTATGTACAATGGGCATCATATCATTATATATATATAATTGTTGATATATAATTTACATTGGTTTCTACTAAGACCAAAAAATTTTATTAACTCTATTTTTGGGAGGAGAGAATGATTCATAGCATGCATAACAATTGACAAGTAATTTATAGTGTGAAAAAGGTTGTTAAAGTAAATAAAATTTCAATTGATTTCAAAACAAGTAAAGGAAAATTTAACTTATTAAGGTATATGTTTGTATATTGCTATTCGAAAATTGAAACTTATTTAAGATGATGAATTAATATGTATGGTTTTGCCTTCACTTTACATTTAAGGTTTGTGATTTTATTTTATGAATTAGTGAGTGTTGCCCTATGAATTAATACATTTGTCTTATATAAAGGCACATGTAAAATATAAAGTTAGTTAAAATTTTTATTGGTTGATTGGTTAGTTTCATAGATGTAGTTAAAACATGCTCTTCTACTTAGGAAATGAGATTTCATAATTTTGTTTTTAATTTGTACGTCTTAGTATTGAATCCACTGAACTTAATTTTCATGTGCATGAAGAGTTATTCATGATCTTAATTAGCAACCCCTGCATAAGAATTAATTCATTTATTTTTTACTTCTACCATCGAACAATGCAAAAACAGAGGAAATTCAACATCTTAAAGTACAAGCTATGTAAGCTATGCTAAATGAAGGAAATATGAACTTTGCTGCACTTGGAAGAGGGCAACAATACTATCTCAACGAACAGGCCATGGATCCTCTTTTAGCTACACAACAGTTACAACAACTTCAAAGTCATTCCCAGAGCCAACAACACCAACTTTAAGAACATCAATTACATCAACAACACCAACAACAACCATAAACCACAACCACAGCAGCACCAATGCCAAAACCCACAACAAGAGGAGAAGGAGCAACAACATCAATAGGAACAATAGTATAAAAATGGAAGATTGAAAATGAAAGTGGACCCAAACATAATGCTTCATATCAAATGTAGATTCGTCAACATTTGAGGTTCTTAGAAACTGCACATTGTCTCTTACTTTCTCCCATGAACTTTACATTTTGTCTTGGGTTCATAGTTTGTTTAGGTCAATCATGTTATGTTTCTTTCTTATGAACAAGACAAATGGTCCTAGTTAAGGATTGAGATTTATGCATTTATCTTTGCAATGTAGAATGTTTTGGTCCCTTTGGACTTTGTTTATGAATCTTTGAAACGAATTTATGTTCATTAAGTTTTTCCTTCGATTGTTTTTTTCCTACAACTATGCTCACATAAGTGGCTTGTTTAGATTAATAATCATGTTGTCTCTTTATTTTTGTAAGAAATTTTCTGTGTTACCATAAACTGGCATTTCACAACAAAATCTCGATGCAAATAACTGCAAGGAGATAACGATAATGACTTATGCTATTTGCCACTACTTGGTTATTTACTCAATGTAGCAACATGGTTCTACAAAGAAACATGCACATTACTTATTTTGTGCACGGGGAGTTAAATATTGAAAATAAAAAAACGATAAATAACACGTAAAAAATTTTATATTTATTTATTGTATATTATAATGATGAATTTTATAATGAAACATAAAAATTCAAAAACAAATGATGTTAATATCACTAAAATACATAAATAATAATTCAACTAAAATTTTTTACTTTCAAAATATCAATTAACACAATACATCATAACGAATAGAGTTATAAAGCAAAATGCAAATATAAAATCCTCATTAATAAAATATGGCATATGCTGATTAAAGAAAAAAATTGTCAACATATCCTAAGTAATAATATTGTAATTAAAAAGTTTATAATCAACATAGGTTTATTTGAACAATTAAACTAAACTGCAATTTTTCTCTTGTAATTTATATATTATGTGAATTTGTATAAAAATCTTTATCCTCATATAGTATATTTTTACTTCTGTAATTTTTTGTCTTTGAATTGAGATCCTCACGAGCATAGTTGTGAGTTTAACCCTCGACTAGGGGTAATTGTTAGGTAAAGCTTTCTTAAGAGTACCGAGTAAACAATTTGAACCAGTGACCTTATAGGTAAAGTCCGCTTTGGGTCATAGTCTACTTTCTCGGTGACCAACCTTTGTAATTAATTAAACGTACATTGGTAAGTATTCATGAAGATATATTAATATACTTTTGCGTAAAACTTTTATTCTTATGTAATATAAGTATTTATTTTTATAACTTAATTAAATTTAAATTTTAATACACTTTGATGTAATTCTTTCATTGTCAATATTTACCTATTGTGAAATAAATATTAATAAACATTCTTGTATAGATTTTTTTTTATTCTTTTATATGAGATATAGTTATTCCCCTATATAAACATCTATCTCTGTAATTTAAATGTCCATACACTTTTATGTAAAGCTTTATTCCCATATCCTGTATAAAGAAATACCTATATTAAAGCATTTTGTTAAAAACATCTATCAATAAATCATAATTTATTTTTAAAAATTATTCATTTTAGTATTTAATCTATTTTTCGACCGATGGGTCGCTTCAATATAAAAAAGTACAAAGTATCAAAGAAATAAAAGAAAGTTTAAAATATTAATATGTTTTATCATATAATAACAAAGTGATGAATTAGAATGCGATGATTCAATAAATATCATTAAAAATAACATAAAATAGAAAACCTTTTTTGAATATAGCGGGTTCGAAAATACATTATTAATTCTAAATGCAACTTGTAATCCAATTCATACATCTTGTAATTCAGATTCAATAACAATGTGTTTAGTATAAAAAACAACATATCTTAACTCATAATAACATTAACCATAGGATTAATGACATATGCTACTTTTTTAAACTTTTTACATGAAATGAAATAACCATGAATTAAGAAGAAAGTAAATCAATTTTTTATAATTACAAAATATAACAAAGTGAAAATAAAAATAGAAAATATACAATAATAAAATGGTATAATAAATAATGATAGAATTATATACTTGATAACAAAAACATTTCTTCTTATGTCATAAAAATATTATTTCAATAATTTAGATGTTAACACACTTTTTTCTAAATTTTTCATTCCCGTGTAATGTAAACATATAAAAAGTTTATAATCAGCACAAATTTATATTAAAAGATTAAACTAAAGTGTTAAATTCAACTAAATTTTATATCACAAAATATTATTTTTATTTTTTAATTTAATTATAAATAAGTTACATATAAATATTAATTTCCATTCATATAAATAGAGAAAACCCTCAAATGGTCCCTAAAAGATATGAGTCGGTCACATTGGTCCTTGAAAGATAATAAATTGTAAGAACGTCCTTGAGAGATAATAACGTCGGTCAATTAGATCCTTCTGTTAACTCCCTTCTGTTAAAGTTAACGGAACTTCAAGTAAATCATCAAAATGGTCATTGAAAGATATGGAGGTTGGTCACATTGGTCCCTGAAAGATAATAAATTTTTAAAATGTCCCTGAGAAATAATAACATCATTTATAAACCCTCAAAATAGTCCCTGAAAGATATGTGGTCGATCACATTGGTCCTGGAAAGATAATAAATTGTAAAAATATCCTTGAGAAATAATAACATCATTTATTATGCTTTCTTTTTTCTTATTAATTTCGTTTCATTCCCAACTCACTTAGCGCATCCTATATAATATATACTTCACAGTTGGCGCATCAAGATGCACCAACTGAGTTTGCGCATCAGTTGGCACATCTGCCTTCCACCGTGTCAAAATTTACCCCAACTTAATAAATTTAATTTTTCCCACATTTTATTGGTAAATTTTTTTGATATCGGTACTACTATGGTAAAAAAGCCCCTTCTCCTTCCCCGCACTCTCTCCTTCCCCATTTCTTTTCCCATCAACAATCGACCCCTTCCCCATTCTTCTCTGCCATTGTTCGATCTTCGCCCACCTTCTCGCACAAATCACCTCCCTCCCCGCTTCCCCCATTCATTTTCCCCTCTGAAGCAGACCATCGTACAATGGAGAAGCAGCAAGCACTCGTAGCATCAACGACCAACCACAAATGACCATGACATGCGGCAAGGAGAACACCAGGATGTTGCTGCCATTGGCAAGGACCACAACGTCATGAAACACATAACACTATTTGAACTTCTGGAAAGTCCGAGAGTGAATCTTCTTCACTGCTAGCTTCGATCTCTGGAAGGCTGAAGCTGGAGACGATGGTGCAGGGGTACCTGCAAGGGACTCCGATGCTTAACGTAAGAGTGTGTATCAGAGAGGTAAGAAACAGTAGTGATTGTAATAGAAAATGCGTACCTTTTCTCTCTGAATCACCTGTATTTATAGTGTGATTTGGGCGGGAAAGTTGGTTACGCGCGTGTAACCGTCCCCGTGATTTACGAGTTCACGCGCCATTTCTGTCGTTCGAACACGCGCTAGTGGAATCTTTATTGTCAGTAGATCTTCGGATATAGACGTCGACATGGTATGTCGGCGCTATATGCACCATCTCGTCAATACTTCTGAGTATAAATGGGGTATCTGAGCTCATATCTCGACTGGTCTGGTCGATTGCCGTATTTGACATTCCTCGTCAGAATGTCATCGTATTAGGACGACAGCGTGGCTCGTAAATGCCACCATGTCATGTCGATTTGGAGTATAGTTTTACTCCAGAACAGTTGCCCCCGAAAGTCGATTTCCTCTGAGGCTTTCGACTTTCAATATCGACTTGACTTTTGAATTTCTAGTATCCGCGCAAATTTAATATATTCTGTCTCTTAGTTTTCTATTTAAAATTTGATAATTAATTTCTTGCCAAGTGTCACGATCTTATCCATTTGGGCCTAGTGGGCTTCATAATTAAAGGAATCTGAACCGTTTCAGTTTCTCATACGTAACCGTTCCCTTTCTTATAACTATCTTCAATTAAAACTTTTCATTTTCACTAAGATTTCAAAATCCTCTCTTGGAAGACAGTATTCAAAACCTTCTTTGAAGATAAAATTCTTCTTAATTTCGGAGGTTCGTTTGAGGCGAAAGTAGTTTCTGCATTGCTAAACCTTTATTAATTCCTTCGTGCATGAGCTTTGGAGTGGTAGAGCTTCTTGAAGAATTCAGGGATTATTCGAAAAGAACTATCACAGGTAACTTCGTTTCCTCTTTGAGTTTCTAAGATTATGGTTCTAACTAGGGCTAAATCTAGGGCTCTTAAGTTAGAGGCTAGGCGTCACTGTATTGTTGTTCTAGATGATCCTGAGGATCCTAGTATTCCTGATCTCGTAGCCAGAAGGGGAGTACGGGAAAGTTCAAATCTTTTCAGTTTTAGTGAGTCAGTTGTTGGGACTGCTCATACTTTGAGGAAGTATGATTTCTCGGGGTGTTCCGCGGAATCGTCCGCGATCAGCTTTGCTGACCGCGGAATTGATTCTTCATCTCAAATTAATTTTAACTCAGGACTTTTGGACAGGTCCGAGATGGGAAAGCGGTAGATTTACACTTCTCCGGGTACAGACTATCCTGTGCCTGAAGCGTTGTCGAGCTTAACATGGGTAGATAGAGAAGCGATTGGGACTCCCAGCATATACACCTCCGAGGGGTCTCTGGAGTCGGGGTTTCGCGATGTGGAATGGGTAGAACCAGGCAACGAGGATAAGTGGAGTTTAGTGCCCCCGAGAATGGGCGACCGTATATGTACTCAAGGAGACTTGAAGGATAACCTCTTTATTCCAATGTATAAATCCGTCTTTGAGGACCTCGGATTTTGGCTTCCTTTTCACTGGTTCGAGTTGGAGGTCCTTCATCACCTGGAGGTGGCGCCTTCTCAACTTCATCCTAACGCATGGGCTTTCGTAAGAAGTTTTATGATTTTATGTCATGGGTTGAAGCTGGAGCTTAACTCGAATATCTTTTTTCACTTCTTTCACCCCTTGGTAGTAAAGGACGGTCCAACTCGGTATTCATGGCTGTCCCTTCGGGCTGATAGTGGTGGGAAAATCTTTGAAATATTTCAAGAGTCCTATCGAAACTTTAAAGATAAGTATGTATTTTGTAAGCCGATTGGCGAAGGTCGGCAAAATATCCTTGGCGAGGACGGTCGTGGGATGATTTATCCTTACTGGAGCCAAGCCCATTTTGAAAAATCTTCTTCGGAATATACTGTCAGTTATAAGGAATTGTCCGAAGATGAAAAGGAAGTCGTGGATAAAATTAAGAATTTTGTGAGGGACTTTGGGACTTTGCCGAGTAGCGAAGTTATTGAAGAGGGCGGTGACGCATCTCGACAGTCATTGGGTAAATATTTTCTGTAATTCATACTTATCTCTAAAGTTTGTGTTGATGCTTAATCATTTATCTTCTTTTGCAGAAACTATGGCGGCAGCACAGAGGGCGAAGCTTGCCGAGAAACTGTTAAAAAGGAAGGAGCAGGAAGCCCAGAAGAAGACTGCTAATGTCGAGATTATTGACCCGACAATATTGAAGAGACCAAAGTTAGGGGCTTCGAGCAGTGCTAAGATTGATGGTGTCCCTGTTTTCAAGACACCTGAAGAGAGGAAAAGTAACGATGAAGTGAAGAGAGCTTCTTCTTGGTATTCTGAAGATACTTCAAAGGAAGGGGAAGGGCCATCCTGTAGTAGCTTGCCTCCTTCGAACATGACCAAAGAGGAGGTTCGGCGCTACTTGGCAGTTCAGGCTCAAAATCTATTTGTTAACAAGTCTGAGGCAGAAATAACCGAGTTTATGAATCACGCGTCGAGTTGGGCAATGAGGTTTGCAATGATGTCGCAATATTTTGCCTGCTCGGTGCGTGACTTAAATGCGCTCTTGCCTTTGAAGGAAGAGTTAGAAAAAGTCAAGGGAAAGCTTGAAGCTGACGAGCTTCGGATGCAAGAAGCTATCAACGAGGTTCGACTTATGAGGGTGGAAAAGGATAAACTTTATGAAGAGAACCTCGCTCTGAGTAAACAAGTCGAGGTTTTAACTGCCGAGAAGAAGGATGCTGAGAAGAAGGCAGAATTGGCTTCTGCTGAGCTTACTTCAGCTCGCAGTGACGCAACATCTGCTTCTGAAGCGGCATCTCTTGCTCAAAAAGAAAATATTGAGCTAAAAGAAAAAGTAAGAGAATTGGAAGTCAAATTAGCTGAAGAGACTGCAGAGAGGGTGCAGGCTGAGAAATTATGGATTGATGCTTCTGCTTTGTATTTTTACGAGGCCATAAAACAGATGAAGTTTCTTAATCCTGAAGTAAGCTTGAATACAAAGGGGATGTCGACAGTCTGTACTGTCAAAGATGGAAAATGGTACGATGTTCTTCCGACTGGTGACATTGAGGGGACCCCTGGAGATGTGATTCCGAGTACCCCAAAGCTTCGAGCCGATGAAGAAACTGAGTAGGAAGATAAAGAAAGTCTCCGTTCGAGTGATATTGAAGCATGAAGGGCCAGTAGGCTAGCGTTCTTTTGTGTTCTAAATATTTTGACTAGGTTTATATATGATAATGACGTTGAATGATTTGTTTCAAGTATTTCTTGTTATGAACAAATTATATCGACAATTATCAAAGGTAACTTGTATATACCTGAATATTTCAAGGAACTTATCCTCGAATTTGGTAAAGTTTAAATATTCTCCTCGAGGGATGACGCTCGATTTTACCCGAGGAGCGTATCCTTGACACGAAGCGTTAAGTCGAGGGACTGAGTTTGAGATTACTCGAGGAGCATATCCTCGACGCGAAGTGTTAAGTCGAGGGACTAAGCCCGAGATTGCTCGAGGAGCGTATCCTCGACGCGAAGTGTTAAGTCGAGGGACTAAGTCCGAGATTGCTCGAGGAGCGTATCCTCGACGCGAAGTGTTAAGTCGAGGGACTAAGTCCGAGATTGCTCGAGGAGCGTATCCTCGACGCTAAGCGTTAAGTCGAGGGACTAAGCCCGAGATTGCTCGAGGAGCGTATCCTCGACGCGAAGCATTGAGTCGAGGGACTAAGCCCGAAATTGCTCGAGGAACGTATCCTCGACGCGAAGCGTTGAGTCGAGGGACTAAGCCCGAAATTGCCCGAGGAGCGTATCCTCGACGCGAAGCGTTGAGTCGAGGGACTAAGCCCAAAATTGTTCGAAACTCAAGATTTGAATATGAAAACTGAGTCTTTATTTATTCAAAAACATTTACAGTTAGCTGAAGTATTTCCGGAGCTTGTCGATATTCCAAGTTCGTGGTAATGGAATTCCATGTAAAGTTTCTATTCTGTATGCCCCAGTTCCTGTTTTTGAGATGACATGGTATGGCCCCTCCCAATTTTCGGCTAGCTTCCCTTGAGTCGCATTTCTATTGCCAACATCGGCTCTTCTTAAGACTAAATCTCCGACTTCAAAGGAACGCGGAATGAGGCTCTTTTGTTGACGTCTTGCAGACTGTAACTTAATTGCCGCTTCTCGGATTGAGGCTCTTTCGCGTACTTCCTCTATTAGATCCAATTCTTCTCGCATCCTCCCTTCATTACAATTCCTACAAGAGCGCATTTAAGTCACGCACTGAGCAGGCAAAATATTGCGACATCATTGCAAACCTCATTGCCCAACTCGACGCGTGATTCATAAACTCAGTTATTTCTGCCTCAGACTTGTTAACAAATAGATTTTGAGCCTGAACTGCCAAGTAGCGCCGAACCTCCTCTTTGGTCATGTTCGAAGGAGGCAAGCTACTACAGGATGGCCCTTCCCCTTCCTTTGAAGTATCTTCAGAATACCAAGAAGAAGCTCTCTTCACTTCATCGTTACTTTTCCTCTCTTCATGTGTCTTGAAAACAGGGACACCATCAATCTTAGCACTGCTCGAAGCCCCTAACTTTGGTCTCTTCAATATTGTCGGGTCAATAATCTCGACATTAGCAGTCTTCTTTTGGGCTTCCTGCTCCTTCCTTTTTTATTTGAGGATCCATCAACATGCACATCCCACCAACTATCAGGAAATTCAGCTGTCGGAGTTAATTCGGCTATGAAGTCTGAAAAGACTTGGGCTTTGACTGCTTGCCGAGGCTGGTAAGTCACTCCAAATTCGGATAACTCAACAACCCATGATACCATCCTACCGGCCAGATCTGGTCTGTGAAGGATTTGTCTAATCGGTTGATCGGTTCTCACAATGACTGGGTGGGCTTGAAAATAATGTCGAAGTCGACGAGCTGCTGTGATAAGTGTTAACGCCATTTTTTCTACCTTTGGGTACCTCAGTTCCACTCCTTGCAGGGCTTTGCTGATGAAGAATACTGGAAGTTGAGTGGCTTCTTGTTCTCGGATCAAAGCTGCGGCAATCGCTTCCTCCCCGACTGAGAGATATAAGTAAAGTGTTTCTCCTACATTTGGCCTTGACAATATGGGTGGTGATGATAATATTACCTTTATTTGCTGAAAGGCTTCTTCACATTCATCGTTCCAAAGAAAAGACTTTCCTTTCTTTAAGAGGTGAAAGAATGGGAGTGCCCGGGATGCGGACTTCGAAATGAACCTTGTTAATGCGGCGATTCTCCCTGTTAATTGTTGAACTTCTTTTACCGAGGTGGGGCTTTTCATGTCGAGGATGGCGCGACATTTATCAGGATTAGCTTCTACACCTCGCTCCGTAAGCATGAATCCGAGGAATTTCCCTGCACGAACTCCGAAGGTGCATTTCTTGGGATTGAGTCTCATATTATATCGACGGAGTTGGTCAAAGACTTCGCCGAGATCTTGAGTATGAGTCTCGTCTGTCAGGCTTTTTGCTATCATATCATCTACATAAACCTCCACTACTCGACCAATTTGATGTTGAAAAACCATATTCATCATCCTCTGGTAAGTTGCCCCCGCGTTCTTAAGTCCAAATGGCATCATTCTATAACAATAGTTTGCTCCTTCAGTCATGAACGCCGTTTTTTCTTGGTCAGGAGGGTAAATTGGAATTTGGTTATATCCCGAATATGCATCCATAAAAGATAAGAGGCGAAAACCAGAAGATTTGTCGACCAATCGGTCGATATTAGGCAAGGGGTAAGAATCTTTAGGGCATGCTTTATTTAAATTGGTATAGTCAACGCACATTCGCCATTTTCCATTTGACTTTTTAACCAAAACTACATTAGACAACCAAGTCGTATATTTGACTTCTCGGATAAAGGCGGCATCGAGTAGTTCCACTACTTGCTGCTTTACAGCCTCTGCTCTATCCACCGACATGTTTCTTCGCCGTTGCTCGACTGGTTTGACTTTCGGATCCACGGAGAGCCGATGACAAATGACCTCGGGGTCTAAACCTGGCATATCGGCGGCGGTCCAGGAAAATAAATCGGCGTTTTGTTGGATAAGGGCGCAGAGTTCTTCTTCGACTTTTTCTGATAATCCACAACCAATTTGGACTGTTTGGTCGGGTTTGGATCCGATCTGCAATGTTTTAAATTCTCCATCGGGAATAGGACGTGTTTCTTTGAAGTCTTCCCTGACATCCAAGTCTGTCAACATTACACCAACTGATGATGGATGTTCTTCGCGTTTCTCGGGTGGAGTTGTCTTCTCTGTCTTGGAAATTTTCAAAGATTCCTTGTAACAAGAACGTGCCATTACTTGGTCGCCACGCAAGCTGATTACCTTCCCGTCATTGCTCCAAAATTTCATCATCAAATGGTTGGTCGAGATGATGGCTCCAATTGTGTTGAGAGTCGGTCTTCCTAAGATCGCGTTATAAGTCACCAGGCAGTTGACCACCAAAAACCGTACTTTAGTGATTTTGGTTAAAGGAGTTTCACCAAATGTCACGAGGAGTTCTACATATCCGGCAGGCTGGATTTTATCTCCTGTGAACCCAATCAAATCGCCCCCTTTATACGGAATCATATCTATTTTAGGAATGTTGAGGAGGTGGAAAGTCTTCATAAACAAAACGTCTGCCGAGCTTCCTTGATCGATGAAGACTCTCCTGACTTCATGATTTGCCATCATGACCTTTATGAGCATCGGATCATCGTGTCCTGGGATGACTGGGCCATAGTCATCTTCTGAAAAAGTTAATGGGGGAAGTTTTCGTCGCGTGCCACCTCGCGGATGGGAGGAAGATGATGCTGACATAACTTCTTTCAAATGCCTTTTCCTTGCATTGCTTGATTCTCCTCCTCCTGCGAATCCCCCTGCTATCACATAGATCACTGGATGTTTTGAAGAGGAAGGCTCTTCTCGAGATGGAGTGTGATGTCGAGAGACGCTTCTACGTTCTCGATGAGAATCGTGAGGTGGGGATTTTTCAGATGGCCTCTTAGATGTCGACCTTTCTGGACGAGGGGACCTCGTTCGGGATCTGCTTCTGTCATGTCGGCTAGATTCATGTCGTCTTTCCTCTTTTCGTTCGTTATGTCCCCGACCCTGGGTGTTATCCCTTCTTGACTGATAATCAGCCTCCTTCTTGAATCTTCGAAGTTTCCCCCGCTGGATGAGTTCCTCGATGGAATCTTTCAAATTGAGGCATTGGTCTGTATCATGGCCATGAGATTTATGGAATCTGCAATATTTGGTCTTGTCGGTATTTGGCCTCGTCCTCTGAGGTCTTGGTCTTCTCATGCCAACTTCGTACATCTCGACATGGAGAATCTCGTTCATAATCTTCTCGCGAGATTGATTTAAGGGGGTGTAGGATGTATATCGTCCGAAAGGCTCTCTGTTGCCCTTATTTTCTTTATTTTTACTCTTTTGCCCTTGCTCCTTCTGTGGTTGGTCTGTCGATACCGTATCTTTCAATTTCAAAGCCATTTCTTCATCTTCTAGGCTGATGTAACTCTCCGCACGATTCAAAAATTCCTCCATGTTATTTGGTTTTCTTTTGGATAAGTCTATCCAAAGAGGAGAATGTGGTATGAGCCCATCTTTTGCCAGCATAAGTTGGACTCCGGGTTGAAGACCTTGGACTAGCAACGCTTCTCTTGTGAACTTACTGATATAATCTCGCAGAGACTCTGAGGGTCCTTGGCGGATTTGTTTTAAAGATGCCTCCGTCTTTGGTTGAACCTTACTTGTGGTAAAGCTTGTAATGAATTTACTGCGTAACTCGGCCTAGGTGTTGATAGACCTCGCAGGTAGGGTCTGGAACCATCTCAGCGCGGTCTTCTTCAACGACAGAGGGAAAACTCTACACATGATCGGACCTGATGCACTTCTTACCGACATAGCAGATTCGTAAACATCCAAATGTTCCAGCGGATCACCTGTTCCGTCATACAACTCTGGAACCGGAACCTTCTCAAATCTCTTGTCGATAGGGAAAAGCATGATCCGTTCAGAGAAGGGAAGGACGACTTGGATCACCTCTTCGTCTTGTATATGTCTGGACTCGTCGTTTATCGGAATGATTTTCCGTGGTGGTGGCGAGTTTGAATGCACTGATTGGACTGAGATTCTAGGAGACCGCTGAGTTGGCATAGGAGTCAGAATTTTCTCTTATTTGGAAAGGTGTTCCACTCTCTGCGAGGCTTGATGCTGAGTGGTTTTTTGTCTTCCAGTGGCAAGATCCGCAATAGTACGTCGGTTGAGGAGCTCAATTTCATGCTCGTGTTCCAATCGATCGAGGCGTCGAGCATACTCGCCTAACATCTCTTCCTGGCGTCTAATGAAGTCGATCAGTTCTCCTCTGGAAGGTTGGTTTGGAGGTGGTGATGATGCTCTGAGGTTTTCCGGAATGAGTAATGGAACATTTCTTGCTCGCGATGGTCCTGCGCGAGTGGTTGGAATCGGGATTCTGGCAAGTGTCGAGACAATTCCGGCCACGGAGGAAGTCATGGCTGGAATGGTGGTTGAAGTCACGTGAGGGATGGTTCCTTCTCCGGTTTGAGACTGTCCGCTTCTGGTAGTCACCATTGTGCAAGGAGGACGATCAAGGTTTAGAGATCGAAGGATTATCAAACTTGAGAACTAAGTTCCCCCAGACGGCGCCAATGAACTTCTGGAAAGTCCGAGAGTGAATCTTCTTCACTGCTAGCTTCGATCTCTGGAAGGCTGAAGCTGGAGACGATGGTGCAGGGGTACCTGCAAGGGACTCCAATGCTTAACGTAAGAGTGTGTATCAGAGAGGTAAGAAACAGTAGTGATTGCAATAGAAAATGCGTACCTTTTCTCTCTGAATCACCTGTATTTATAGTGTGATTTGGGCGGGAAAGTTGGTTACGCGCGTGTAACCGTCCCCGTGATTTACGGGTTCACGCGCCATTTCTTTCGTTCGAACACGCGCTAGTAGAATCTTTATTGTCAGTAGATCTTCGGATATAGACGTCGACATGGTATGTCGGCGCTATATGCACCATCTCGTCAATACTTCTGAGTATAAATGGGGTATCTGAGCTCATATCTCGACTGGTCTGGTCGATTGCCGTATTTGACATTCCTCGTCAGAATGTCATCGTATTAGGACGACGGCGTGGCTCGTAAATGCCACCATGTCATGTCGATTTGGACTATAGTTTTACTCCAGAACACTATTATCACCCCTGTGTTATATGCTTCTCTAAGTTGCGATCAACTATTTTTTCTCAAGCTCATATCTGTGATTTTCTGATTTTTTTTGTCATTTTACTGATTTTTTTTTTCATTTTTAGTTATTAAGTTGTATTTTTTTCTATTAATCTGACTGGGAAATTTTGTGATTTCATCGATCCTAACCGAGATCACCTACTTAAATCTGTTAAGTTTTTTCCAATTTTTCAATTTTTTATTCATAAGAACCAGATGCTCGCAAATACTTGTACAAGCAAGCATTTGAGCTCTTAAAAGTAAGCATTTTGCCTACACGTCATTTTCCTCCATCATTGCCTGAGTTGTTTCCTGAGTTTCTTCATTTTAATTAAGAACGGCTTAAGAAACCTACGCTGGAAATGGTCTAAGTGGAAAAATCATAAAACATTCATATAGATGATGTTTTTCTTTTATATTTATGTTAAAAAAACTTACATCATCATAAACTAGTTTTCTCCACAATAAACACGTACGTAAATATGAATAATTGTATTTATATAACAATTTTTACTATATAAGAAGAGAATAAAGTGTATGTAAAAGGTGATAAGTGATATGACAAATAAAATAAAAAATATATATTATATGAATTTCATGCATTAATAATAGAACTCAACGAATATATTAGGGGAATACGAGATGCCTAGGTCTTACAATATATACATTGTTATAGTAGAAAAATGGGTCGCAATTTGGTACCCTCCAGCCAGAGAGGGTTTTGACACCTTCTTATTATTTTTTTTATCGAATGGAGATATAAATGTCAAAATTACAAGAAAACAAGTCTTGTACTTTATTCTAAATTATTTTGAAGACATAAAGTAGATTTTAAATGAGACACATGTGGAGAATATGAAAAAATGGGGGAATACACTAAAAAATACAGGATAATGGTTATAGGGGGTCAAAAAGTCTTTTCAAAAATTAAAAATATAAATTCTAATAGTTAAATATTATCCCATAACTGTAAAAATACTAAGACCATTTAAGAAAATTGAAAAAAATTGATTAAATGATCACAGAAGTACCAAAATTCTCTCTCACTCGAGGGTACCATGGAATTTCCTTAGATAAATAGTAGAAAAGCCTCCTGGGTCCTAGTTTAGTAGTTCGTGGCAATATCTTCAGTTGAATAAGAGCCCCTTTCGCTTCAAAACCATAAATGGTGAAAATATTTTATATTGTTAATATTAATTATAAAATATTAACAAATATGTTAGGTGAGTATATTTTTTTGTTACATGTGAAACTAAGACAAAAGCAAAAGAAAAAATTAAAATAAGTCCTCTGCTAGGAGAGGAAGAAGCTCAGTAGGGGGGCCTCCCAAAGCACGAGTTTCTAGTTATTTATTCTATAGGTTATTATATAGGTTAAAATGAGTTGAGATTTCCTTATATTTTGGACAATGTGAATTTTTTGTTGCTTATATTTGAGTTCAGAGGGAGTATATTAAAGAACTTAAACATAGAAAAATACTAAATATTACACAAAATAATTGAGTAAATTTTTTAAAACACTTTTTTATAAACAATATTTTTTTATCACATTTTTTTTAAAACACTTTTTTATAAACAATATTTTTATAAATAATAATTTCTTCACCAGAATTAGGGGGTCTTCGGTCCAAAACCAAAAAATGGTAAAAATATTTTATTTTGTTAATACTAATGATTAAATATAAACGAATATATTAGGTGAATATGAGATGCCTAATTATTCTATAGTTTATTATAGGAGAACAGCCTGCTTCCTGTTTCGTTGAAATTTCTTCATCATAATAAAGGGGAGGGATTCTATATAACCAATTCCAAATCCAAAAATGGTTGCTCTCTCTCTATGTGTGTCTGTGAAAGAATTTCTTTCTCATCTCAGCGAAAACATGGTGCCTATGCTCATCCAAATTCAGAGATGGCTGATGCAGCCTTTCATATGGAGATTTGTGGGCTTTGGTTCAGCTGTTGTTGGACTACTTTGTTACGCTCTGAGCTCTTCCTTCAACCATCTATTTGGAAACTGGAATTTGATTAAAATATTTCTTTACACTGCTTTTAGTTTCATCATCAGTCTCTTGATTTTGTATGCAGAGAAATGGCAGCACTCGAGAAGTCTCCGATTCAAAGCTCATTCAGCATTTTTGGTTTTGACCATCACATCGGTCTTTTCCTTTTTCTCCGATAAAGTGATGAATGGAAAACCAGATGCATATAGCCTCATTTCATGTGCTGCCTTTGCTATCATGTCACTAAGCTTGTCAAGGCAAACACAGTGCGGATTCGAAGTGGATCTTCTCTATTTCTTTCTTGGATGTCTAACAGTGCAACTCATGAAGATTAAATTGGAGTTAGCTATTGTTGGAGCAGGTTTCAGTTATTCCCTTATTATTCTTCGTTCATCCCTTTCTACCTTAGATGCCGCACCAGAAAACGAATATGCTGGAGGTGGACTCCAAGATCAACATTCAGTAGTCATTGAAGTCCATTCACCACATGTGGCCACTAGTAATATTGATATTACCAGTATGATGCAACAACTCAGGACTTGTGTGGAGGCTCTTCATAAGGAAGATTCGAAACTCATCGACATGCTTCTGAACGAGGTGAAGGAATACCTTGAAGGCACTGAATCTGAATTATTGGTGACTGACCATAACTTCGTGATTGATGCGTTGCCATCAGGAAGGATCAACGATCTTCAACAAACGGTGAAGATATTGGTAGGCGCTGGATTTGAGAAGGAGTGTTCTCATATGTTCAGCAATTGGCGGAGGGAATGGTTGGAGGAATGCCTAATTGATAAGTTACTAGCCTCGCAAGAAATCAGCATTCTGAACGAGAAAGAGCAAGAAAGAAAAGCATTTGTAAATAAAATGATAACAAGATGGAATAAAGCTTCAAAAATCGCTCTCAAGATACTATTCCCCAGTGAGCGACGACTCTGTGATCGTGTCTTTTCGGGGTTCTCTTCTGCTGCTGAACGTTGTTTCACAGAGGTTTGCAGGGGATCTGCGTTTCAACTGCTTAATTTTGTCGATGTTATTGCTGATGAGAGTCCCACGGTGTGGCATTTTTTCAACGTCCTCCACGTGTTTGAGGGATTGCGTGATTTAATTACGGAATTCCAATCAATGTTTCCTAATTCGTTGGTAAATGAAGCAATCAAAGTCCAGAACAGGTTAGGAGAAGCAAGCAGAGAACTTTTCTTGGATTTCGATAATCTGATTTTCCGTGTCCCTGAGGAGAAGGAACTTGCTCCGGCAGATGGCTGGCGTCATCCAATGATATCCATTGTCATGAACTCCCTCTTTTCTGCTTGCAGGTCACGACAGACCCTAGAGCAAATTTTACAAGAATACCCCAAGGTGTCTAATGGAGCGGGAACATCTCCTTCATTTATAGGGCAAATGGAGCGGATCATGGAGCTGTTAGAGAGAAAATTGATAGCTAAGTCCAAAATATACAAGGACCCTGCTTTGCGCTATTTTTTCATGATGAATAATCGCAGGTGCATAGAAACTGTGAATGAAAGATGGGCATTGGGAACAATTTTTGGTGATGACTGGTTCCGGAATAACAGAGGAAAAATCCAACAAAACCTTGAGCTCTATCAAAGAAGCTCGTGGGATAAGGTGCTAGACTTTTTGAAAGTGGATAGCGATGAGTCTGTGTCGCCGAATGTTGCAGTAGATTCAATGAAAGACAAGCTCAATTTGTTTAATCTACACTTTGAGCAGATATGCAGCGTTCAATCTACATGGTGTGTCTCTAATAAGAAGCTACGGGGACAAATAATAACATCCTTGGAAAACATCTTGTTGCCAGCGTATGAAAACTTCGTGGGGAGGTTACAAAATGTTCTTGGTAAGCATGCTGATGAATATATTGAGTATGGGATGTTTGACATTCAAGATCGACTCAACCATTTGTTCCAGGGTGAAATCATAATACAAAATTTATTACAAACATTATTCTAAAGAATTTGTAGTCATGTCTTGAATATTATGTTTTCCGTTCAAAACCAAAAAGGTGTATATGTATTTTTATTTTATTATTATTATTATTATTATTATTATTATTATTATTATTATTATTATTATTAGGTTTAATTGCACTTTTGGTCCCCCTACTATTATCAATCTGCGATTTTGGTCCCCTACTTTTTTTTTTCGCGATTTTGGTCCCCTTATTTTCAAATTCACGATTTTGGTCCCTCTAACACATACTTGGGAGTTGGGAGGTATAAAGGGACTAAAATTTTGAACTACATCGCGAATTTAGAATAATAGGGGTACCAAAATCGCGAAAAAGAAAAAGTAAGAGGACCAAAATCGTGAAAAAAAATAGGGGGACCAAAATCGCAGATTGATAATAGTACGGGGACCAAAAGTGCAATTATTCGTTATTATTATTACATGTTTTGGATCGGTTTGCTTTAAGTACACATCTAAGAATAAAATAAATAAATAATTGTTCTCTCTCTTTTTTTTTCTATTAGTGGGAAATCAACCAAATTGTCAACAACTAATTGTGAATGTAGAGTAAATAAAACTCACGCATCACTATCATCATGGGCTTTCCAAGTCTTCCAAGTTCCAACCACTAGACGTGTGGAAATAAATAATTTTCTTGGCAACTAGCCACACACAGTCACACCACATTCTTAGGGGTGGGAATAGGACAACCTGTTGGTCAAAGGCCTACGACCTAACCTGCATGTTTATGGTCGTATCTGATCTGACTCGTTTATTAAAAAGGTCAGATGAAGATTTTTTAAAATGTTTGTTTAGTTAAAGAAGTTAGGCTTCAGAATTATGAAAAAACCTACTAAGCCGACCTGTTTAATATAATAATGCATAATATATTAAATTCATATATAAATAACTATATATATAATTTAAAAACTAGAATATAATAAAAAAATAAAATATATTATATTAATTATATAAAAAAATATGTTTATAGCTATGCTGTCTTGCATAGGCTTATAGACCTGTTGGCTTTGTTGGCCTTGTTATAAAAACAAACTTTTAAACAAGTTTATAGGCCAACAAAACTTTTACACAGTTAGGTTAGACCTTAAAAAAGGGCCTGTAATAGGTAATAGGTTATTGCGGTGGATTCTTTAGACCTTTGAAGGAAATTGGATCAAATATCACATCTACTAATTAGAAGAGAAGTATGCACTTTATGGTTAAGTTTGTATATATTAGAGGTTAATTATTCAACCAAAATGGTTAAATATAAATAGGGAAAAATATGTTTTTCGTCCCTATATATAGTTTCAGTCAACTTTGTCTTCGTCCCTGTACTTTAAATCATGAGTTTTTGTCCCTAAACTTTCTAAACCCCCAAATTGTGGTTCATGCCCGTCAGTGAGATTTGTTAACTTGATGAGGTAGCTAACAAAAGTTACATGTAAGCCTCAATAGTGAGTCCCAAATAATTGACTAATCATCTAATTAACTTTTTTATTAATTTTTAATTATTAAAATAATTCTAATTGCTAAATTAGGGTTTTCACCTGAGCAATTTTACCCGATAAAAAACCTAATTTCATAATTATGGTTATTTTAATAATAAAAAATTATTAATTAGATGAATCAGCTATTTGGGGCCCACTATTGAGGCTAACATGTAACTTTTGTTACCCAGCTCATCCAGTTAACAAATCTCACTAACAGCCAAGGACCATGGTTTGGGGGTTCAGAAAGTTCAGGGACAAAAAACAAAGGATTTAAGGTATAAGGACGAAAACCAAAAGTTAACCGAAACTATAGGGACGAAAAATATTTTTTCCTATATAAATATCATAGAAAGGAAAAGAGACTTTTGATGTTCTTAATTCTTTCTAGCTTTGAGTTCAACTATGGATTGGTGATGAATCTCGCAAGAAAAATGCATAGTTTTGAGTTAGTAGAGGAGGAGGCCTACACATCCATAAGGAGGAAGAAGATGGAGAGAGAATTTCCTTAGCAAATGATAATTCTCTTTTTGCAATTTCCAATATTTATAAACCTAAATTCTAGTATTTATAATTTATTTTAATTGTTAAATTTAGTAAAATATTATTTTAGTTAGCTTAAATATTAAGTCATAATTTTTATAATTTTATTTTATAATTTTATTTAGTTGGTAATTGGCTCTATAAGTGTTTCAGACAATATAAGTTTCATACTGTTTATTTAAGGAGGTTTGGTTCCTAAGTTTAACCGTACTAAGTTTCTACAACTCCAAATCCAATTCTGTCTCAACCAGTAGCATCTATATATCAAATTATCTTAGTGATATTTTTTTCTAATTTTTCCGGACACATGATTTTATAACATCCCAAATCTAACCATTTTCATCGTTTGTGTTTAGATGGTAGAACTTATGAAGCAAATATCTACGGAAAAGCAGAGCGGATACCCATAGAGCACCTATGTGGTTTGTCTAGAATGTGGATGGCGCTAATGATTTCCAACATTCGACCTTCACCTGTCTTTTCTGCTATAGACGTGACTACTGCCCACTTGATGTATTGCATAATTAATCAAGAGCGGGTTGACATTGCGTTGATCATATCTGACTACCTGCACTGTCTGATTCAAGTTTCTCGTGAGGAAAGGGGACCACACTCTAGAGTGAAGTTAGGATACCCTGCCCTAATCACAACACTTTGTCACTTTAGAGGGATTGGGGTTATTCCAAGCATCCCGGCAGAGGAAGTCAGGGCAACACCTGACATTCATGAGGTCCTTCCACATCCACTTCCACCACCACCAGCAGACAGACCAGGCCAGTACTTCATGGAGCACATGTCCCGCCAGCTCAGTGCAGTACACTCTAGCATGATGCACTTGCAAGAGTTTTTGTATCACAATGTTCAAGGACCACATCCAGGCATGACTCCTGAGCGCTTTCGGGAAGCTGTAGAATGGCCTGGGGACAGGCCCAATTTTCATGGGGGAGGAGGAGACTCAGAGAATGAAGACTAAATGGTGGTTTCTTTTTTCTGTTCTTTTCACTAATTTCTGTTCTTTCTATTGATTTTTAGGAATTACTCTGTACAGAGCATACATTCATACTTTATAATACTTTTTATGTGCAAAATATAGAGTTTTGTTTTTCATATTAAGATTTTTAAAATTTTTAGGATTTTAGGAATTAGGATTTAAAGGAATTTTTTTCAAAAATCTCTGAAATTAGGCAATTTAAATAACCAGATTAGGAAAGAAGAAAGAGTTTTGTAATTAATTTCATAATTAGTTAGGATTAGGATATTTCTCAGGAGAACCTATCAGGATAGTTAATTAAAACCAGTAAGTGCTTTATCAAGGAATTTAGCCAAAAAGCCGGTGAGTTGAGTCCAAACACTTAAATTGAGAGTTTTCACCGCCGCTTGTCAATTGTTATTGATTGAGTTTTTGGATTTTACTCTGTTCATGGAAAATGTGGAAGTGACAAAGGCAATTTTTTGTTTTTACATTATTTGCTCAGTGCCAAAAAGCCAACCCTTGATTGAATTTTTCCAATTTTTTTGGTAACCCATTTGAGCTTGAATGTTTCTTCTTATGCACCCCAGCTATAATTGAGATCTATATCATGTCCCTTACACACTTGGGATAGAGAGCAAGGTGCAACTTGAAATAATGGGAAGAAAAGGTTGGTAAGTTGAAAGTCAAGAATTACAAAGAGCAGGCACAAGAAAGCAAAAGAGGATCACCCCCCTCAAAAATCAAAAAGGAAAAGTGCATAAATTGAATAAGTTGGGGGGGAATGCATCCTCAAATAAAGAAAGAGGTCAGCTGAATGAGACAAATCAAGAATGAGATGGAGAATGGAGAGAAGTTCCAAGTTCAAGAAAAATCAAAAGATGCTCTCTATTCTAAGTGTTCTTTGCTTATCCAGAAAAACCATGATTTCTTGATAACCCAGCCTCATTACAACCAAGAAAAAACCTTTTGATCCATATTGACCATGTGCATGTTTATAAGCTAGAAACGACTATCAATTCTAGTTGTTCAACTGTGGTGGAAAAATTGAGGAAAACACTTACCCGTGAGCATGAGAGAATTCCTTGATTTATCATTTATTGCTTTAATTGCTATTTCTAAGAAAGTTTGACTGAATTGTTGTATCTTATTCTGATTGAGCATGGGTAACATCTCTTAATTGTGATTTTTTCTGATATTTTGAAAGTGACTTCTGCCTAACAAAGAGATGATGAAAAATTTTGTCCTTATTTTTTAGAATTGTATAGGGGAGTGAAATAATTTTTGATTGCAAAAAGGTCTCTTGCTTGAGGACAAGCAAGAAGTTAAGTTGCGGGGTATTTGATAAGTGCAAATTATATGATATATTCTTGTATTTTTACTGCACTTATCAAGGTTCAAAATAGTAATTTATGCCCCAAAATAATTCCTTTTTAGTAATAATTGTAATAATTGTGTTTATTTGATTTGAATTTGAATTTGATGCTATTTTAATAGAAAATCTGTTAATTTGCAGATTTATGAGAAGATTTGAATGAGAAGAGAAGATAACATTATTTGAGGATAGGATTTGCAGATTTGAAGTTTAAATGAGAACAAATAAAGATAAGATCAGCTGCCATTTAGACAAGGATTCTGCGGATAACTTCCCAATTTAAATTCAAAGGCAAGATAAATACAGAATGAGATCAAAAAGAGGGAAACAAGGGAAGCCAAGCATATAAGGATAAGATCAAGAAGAAATCAAGTTGTTAAAAGAGGAAACAGAAGAAGCAGTTACGCGCTCCACGCTCCACCTGCGCTGAGCGCAGGGTGGAGCGCAACATTCTGTAATCTACCCTTCACTTGCGCTGTGCGCAAGTGAAGCGCAGCTGCTCGGATTTGTTTTTAGATCTGTTTTCAAAATAGATTCCTTACAGATTTAAGATAGCTTTCCTTGGTCTATAAATAGGACCTTTTGTAAAGATCACAGGAGGTTAGCAAATGAGCGTTTAGCAAGGAGATTAGAGAGACGACAAAGGCAAAGCTAGGATTGAAGAAAGTGACAATATCTTCATTGGTTTGTATGGCTACCATGCGTAGCTAAACTCTCCAATAGGGTTGAATGTAGTTGATTCAATCCCTAAGTGTATGTGAATTCTCTTTATTATTTATGAATCCCTATTCTATAATATTGGTGCTTTTATACTTTGCTTAATGCGAAGCTTCCGCACTTGTGCCGGAGTTATAGGTTGTTCTTATAAAATACAATGGTAAATGGTTTTATTAATTCAACAACGAGTTTGGGGGAGCCGATACTTAGGAAACTCAAATTCTGATTGGTAAAAGTACTCATAGATCGCTATAGGAATATAGGGGGAATCAATGATCGAAGAATTGGAATGTGACAGCCTCTTCATAGTAGTCCCTATAGGAATAAACGGTGAATTGATAGTGTTAACGAACGGAAAAGTAGAGCAATCAAACCGGGGTAATTTGTCGCCTGGGAGAACCCGCATGGATTATCTTCGAGTGGTTTACTGCTGGTAACTCGGGGTAAAGCAATATAGTTTGGCTAGGATATTATAGAAATATATTCATAAATAATATTGGGGTTCACATGCATAAGGGGTGCGATGATACGAAGTTCAATCCTGATCCAAGTAACGTTATCTTACCTTATCTCGATTATCTCTTTACTTTATGCAAATTTACTTTCTTCACAACAAATCATCAAAATACTGTTTATCACTTGATAGTCTGATCACTAGTAAATACGAAGCGAACCGTTCCCTGTGGATACGATAAACTCATACTTACTATTATACTGCAGAAATTTTGGTACGCTTTCCAGAATCTCATCAAATATATAAATAGCCTCAAGAAAGACTATGAAGGTTGGCGGCCATGCATTCCAAGATATGAAATATCAATGATGATCCCATGGCATTAATCAAGCCCACAGAAAAGATTGGCCATACTCAATACAGACTATATCAAGCCAACTTTCTGAACCTATAGATAGAAGATAAAGAGAAGAACCCAATTCAAAACTATATACTTGTATCTCTGTCATTAACTTGTACTTAGATTTATTCTGTGTATCCTGAGTTATACTCAATAACCCCCTTGTACAAGAGAACATGTGTTTAAGTTTCGTGGAAACTTAAACCAATTTTTTGAAGGGAATCAAGCATGTGGTCAGGGTGCAGCGGAAATAAATGGATTCCCTCCCTTGTTATAATCGTTTTGCGAAAACACGAATCAAGGCATAAAAGGTATTGAAACGAAAGGTCGTACCTTATTAGGATTATAAACGAGGCAAGTGTAGCCACGTCTCTATCGATATCCACGCCAACAGCCGAACTAGGAAACCCTCCTCAGCTCTGATAGTAGCCTTAGAAAGTAAGAAGCGATTGCTCATGTGTCTCAGGGGTAGTGCATCTTATGCTCTATTTATAGAGTGGTGGCTAGGGTTTTACCCCCTCACTCACTTAACCCTCACACTTGTGGGCCTGGCCCATTATGTTATAATTCTAATTAAATTAAATTAGAATTATTATCCTTTTCTAGTGGCATGTTGTATGTGTGTGACCCAATAGACTTTTAATATTTGGTTATGATATTAAAATAAAACTCTTGAATATTTAATATTATAAATAGTGAGCGACATCTAGCAATACATCACTATCCAAATATTGGGAATATCAACAACTTTGACGAATCCTATTTTATGATAATTTATATGATATGTCCCTTTGTCCAAATATCTAATTGAACACAAGGGCATGGATTGTGTCAACCTTGTATAGTTCAATTTATATATTTTCTTGATCCCCAAGTAGACTGTGCAGAAAATAAACATCTCATGTTTATCCTCCTGAGCATGGCCATGCATTTTGCAGTCTCACTTTATCAAGAGGCCTACATATATAACTCCTGTTACATAGGAGGGACAAATCCCATCTAGGGCACTCACATTCCTCCACATAATTTATTATATGTCCAAATACCAACTTTATGATCACCCTGTTACAGGCAACGTTTGATGATATTCAAAACACATATCTCCTTATGTAGGAATCATAGTGATTTCAGGTCAAAGGACTTTATATAACATTTATCAATTTAAGAAACGTTCATGACACTTATGTAACAATCCATGCAACGTTCTTAAAGTGGGTCTGTCCAGTACACCATTACTCTTAATGTGTACCTATGTAAGCACGTGATATCTCATATCCATGATCTGTGAGATGTGATCATCAATGATTTCACATACTAGTCTAAATGCATCTTTGTCCTAAGATGATACTTGACTAGGGACTATTTAAGAATAGTTCTTCATAAGATCTCACGATCAAGTCATCTACTTGATTTCTTATGAAGTTTAAGCTTACTATTCTAAGGACAATAATTATATTCTAAAAGAATTAATAAAATGAAATGCCTTTATAAAATAATAATATGATACAAGTGATGGATGTTCAAAAACATATAGGTCTCTAGTGCATATACTAACATTTTTGTTGTAAACACTATTAAGTGTCGGAGATCCTGGAGAGGCTTGGAAGAACAAAGAATACTTGTTGAGCCTGGAGAGGCTTGTCTGTAAAAGAATACTACATGAGTTTCCTGAAGAGGCAGTTGAAAAACAAAGAATACTTGTTGAGCCTGGAGAGGCTTGTCTGTAAAAGAATACTGCATGAGTTGCCTGGAGAGGCAGTTGAAAACAAAGAATACTTGTTGGGCCTGGAGAGGCCAGGTGTGCAAATAATACTCGATTGTAATCTTGCGGGATTAGTGAAAATCCAGTGATGGTTTGCCCTGGGACTGGATGTAGCTCACTAGGTTAGTGGGTGAACCAGTATAAATCTCTATGTTAAGTTCTCTCTACCCTCAACTCTTTACTTTCCGCTAATAACTGTGTTAAACTAACCAAGGAGGGTTAAATAAAAGTTGTTTTATTAATCTAAGTAGAAAACAATATTTTCTTTAAATAGAAAATAATTTCAAAAAGAGTTTCACTCAACCTTCCGAGTTGCATCAGCAAGTTTCTGGACTTCCCAGTTTTCGAAGGGTTGATCAAATATTCTCAAACTGTGTTTTGCTTGTTCAAAAGGTTCTCACAAAAAATCTGTAAAGATTATAAAACACTATTCAACCCCCCTTCTAGTGTTTCTTGTGGCCCTAACAGTTGGTATCAGAGCTCACCTTCGGGTTGAGCATCTAACAGTGCTGAAGGAGTAGATCCAGATGGAAACCTCAACAAGCTGTGGAGAGAACTTACGAACACACTTAACAGAAGCAACAAAATGTCTTTGGAGACAATGTTGAGTCTCAGCAGATAGACATCGTCCTAGTAACATTATTTAATATTTCAGAAATTAATTCATGCTTTCATGAAAATGTTTAATCTTGTGTGATATATGCATGCATCTCTTAGCATCGAAAAAGTTATCATTATTTTTTTTATAATTAGTTTTGCCAAAAAAAAAATTAACCGGAAAACTGAAAAGTCATATTTTCAAAAAGTTTTTGAAAATTGTAAGCATTGATGACATGGATGTTTAAAAGAGATGGCTTTTCACCTGTCTGCTACACGTTGCACGTTCTCCTAAGTCGGCGCTGCAAGTGCCATCATTTAAGGCTATCTGAGTCCATCTGAGCCTATATAAACAAGACGTGAGAAGCAGTTCAAACCTCACCACTCCTCTGAATTCCACTGCAACTTCTCATCTGTCACTCTCAAGCCCTTAACTCCTCTTATACTCTCCAAAAGACTCATTTCTCCTTCCTCCTTAATGGCGTCCTCCATTGCCATCTTTCAAACACAAAATGTGAATTTTAAAAACCTAGCTGAGGAAGGCTACGACATTGCTGACCTTTTTGAGGGTGCCGGATGGCTACCATTCTTCGAGGCCATTGATTGCAAGTGGCATGAGGCCAGTGTTCGGGAATTCTGGAACACTGTGAAGGTGGTTGAAGAAAATTATAAAACTTTTCTGAGGGCCAAGGTGCAGGATCAAGAAATCACTGTAAACACTGCCATTCTGGAGGAGGTGCTGGGAGTCAAGGCTCAAGGCTACTTATTCTCTAATATCTGGGAATATCATCATGGTCGTGCTGGAAGATTCAACAAGCTGATCTACTGTGAGAATGGGATGAAGGATATTCCAAAGGTTCTCTTTGAAATCTTGAAGTGCTGTGTGATCCCTAGTATGAGAGATAACCACATCTCCAAGATGGAGAGATTCCGTGTCGTCAATCTTCTGATGAAAAAGAAGATTAATCTTTCTTGGGTCATCCTGTACGACATGATTGAAAGGAAAAGGGACTTTGCTAAAATCCTCCCCCACAAACACCATAACCATGAAGCTTCTCCAGTATCACAGGGTTCATATTGAACACCTCTATGACCACAAGAGTCCTAGCCTCTTCAAGGTTAATGGTCAAAATACAGTGTTGAATGAGGCACTTGAAGGAAGGCCAACCTTAGAAGATTCTGAGGTCAAGAGGATGAAAATGAAGAACACCTTGCTCCGGAAAGAGTTAGAAAGGACAAAGACGACCTTACTGAAGTTGCGATAGGATGCAGGAATTGAAGAAGAAGAAGTAGAGCCCAGTGAAAGCCAGTCTTTTAATTAATTTGTGTCAACAATTTCTTTTCTTTTTATATTAATGATGTTTAAAAAATTCTCAATATAATATAAGATTTTCTCTAAAGGAATCACTACTCTGTGCATTATTTATCTGCCTTGATATATCCTATGAAACTAATTCCCACTCTCTAATATTCATTTCTCCAAAAACAACTTACCTAAAAATCCTTCCATATTTCTGAAAGCATCTATGGTTGCATGACATATTGTATGCTATGTATGCTTACTCTTCTGAAAACCTTCCTTATAAAATCTTTAAAAGAGTAATAATCATCTTAATCTAAATCATTTTACTTTACATGATTATCTATCTATTAATCAGTGCTCTTGTTTAACTTTGTTAATTGAAGAAATGTCATTTTTAATCTGAATCATTTTTGCCTTGTCCACTTTTTTTAATAATGACAAAGGGGGAGAAATATAACTAACAAATAGCCAAAGCAAAAATGTTTTTTTTTTAAATATAACCAAAAGTAACAAAGAAACTTTCAGAAGAAAGTTCTCCTGTTCATGGGGAGTTAACAAAGTTGGTTTCAAAAACTAAAAATCTCTCAAAGAAAAATGTTTTATTCAGGGGGAGTTTTCACTATTAAAACTGTTTAATTTGAAAACAAATGAAAACTGTCTTACCAAACTCTAGTTTAATTCTTGTTGATATTTGTTAGTATCTAATTTGTCATCATTAAAAATGGGGAGAATGTTGAGTCTCAGAATTAATTTAAGTAATTAAAATTAGATTCAAGACTCATTATTCCTGGTTTTAATGATTAAAAAATTAGGTTGTATAGAAACAGGTTCTACTGAGAAAGGTATTTTTCTTTATATTTCAAGAATCCTGCAGAAGCAACTCGCTGAAGAAAGAAATCTGGTTTATGAGAAGCAACCTACCGAAGAAAGAAGAACGACGCCAAACTAAAGGAAGAAACCTGCTGAAGAAAGTAATCAGCTAAAGTGGAACAACATGAAGAACAAAGCAACAACCATCCTAAGAAGAAGCTGAAGGGAATCAAGCATGTGGTCAGGGTGCAGCAGAAATAAATGGATTCCCTCCCTTGTTATAATCGTTTTGCGAAAACACGAATCAAGGCAAAAAGGTATTGAAATGAAAGGTCGTACCTTATTAGGATTATAAACGAGGCAAGTGTAGCCACGTCTCTATTGGTATCCACGCCAACAACCGGACTAAGAAACCTTCCTCAGCTCTGCTAGTAGCCTTAGAAAGTAAGAAGCGATTGCTCATGTATATGGGGTAGTGCATCTCATGCTCTATTTATAGAGTGGTGGCTAGGGTTTTATCCCCTCACTCACTTAACCCTCATACTTATGGGCCTGGCCCATTATGTTATAATAATTCTAATTAAATTAAATTAGAATTATTATCCTTTTCCTAGTGGCTTGTTGTATGCGTGTGACCCGATAGGATTTTAATATTTGGTTATGATAATAAAATAAAACCCTTTTATATTTAATATCATAAATAGTGAGCGATATCTAGCAACACATCACTATCCAAATATTGAGATTATCAATAACTTTGATAAATCCTATTTTATGATAATAATTTATATGATATGTCCCTTTGTCCAAATATCTAATTGAACACAAGGGCATGGATTGTGTCAACCTTGTATAGTTCAATTTATATTTTCTTGATCCCCAAGTAGACTGTACAGAAAATAAATATCTCATATTTATCCTCCTGAGCATGGCCATGCATTTTGCAGTCTCACTTTATCAAGAGTCTACAGATATAACTCCTGTTACATAGGAGGGACAAATCCCATCTAGGGCACTCATATTCCACCATATAATTTATTATATGTCCAAAAACCAACTTTATGATTACCCTGTTACATGTAACGTTTGATGATAATTAAAACATATAATTCCTTATGTAGGAATCGTAGTGATTTCAGGTCGAAGGACTTCATATAACATTTATCAATTTAAGAAACGTTCATGACACATATGTAACAATCCATGCAACGTTCTTAAAGTGGGTCTGTCCAGTACACCATTACTCTTAATGTGTACTTATGTGAGCACATGATATCTCATATCCATGATCCGTGAGATGTGATCATCAATGAACTCACATACTAGTCTAAATGCTTCTTTGTCCTAAGATGATACTTGACTAGGGATTATTTAAGAATAGTTCTTCATAAGATCTCACGATCAAGTCATCTACTTGATTTCTTATGAAATTAGAGCTTACTATTCTAAGGACATTAATTATATATTCTAAAATAATAAGTTGCCTTTATAAAATAACATGATACAAGTGATGGATGTTCATAAACATATAAGTCTCTAGTGCATATTCCTAACAATCTCCCACTTGCACTAGAGACATTCAGACATAACTATTATGCCTAATGATCTAGTGTGCCCTTCGTGCTTCTGCTGCACAACGGGTTTAATGGGTTTGTAACAGCGACTGTTTCTTGCTGCGAACTTTTCTAGCTCACAGCGCCACCAAAACACATAATCTGATTGCGATCTTCAATCATCTTTGTCGGTTTGGAATCTAGCATCAATGTAACCTTTTACAAGTAGCTCCTCCTCACCTCCATATATCAAGAATGAATCCTTAGTTCTTCTTAAGTACTTAACAATGTTCTTGACTGTTGTCTATTGACCTTCACCAAGATCAGACTGGTATCTGCTAGTCATTCTTAAAGCATATGATATTTCTGGTCAAATACATAACATGGAAAACATGATAGACCCTATAGCGGATGTATAAGGAATCTTACTCATGCGACCTCTCTCTTCTTTACTGGAAGGAGAATGAGCCTTAGATAGGCTTATACCATGTGACATAGGAAAGGATCCCTTCTTAGAATCTTGCATGTTAAACCGTTTTAATACTTTGTCTATGTATGTACTTTGACTTAGGCCAAGTAATCTTTGAGATCTATCTCTATAGATCCTGATACCTAACACATCGGTCGCTTTGCCCAAATCTTTCATAGAAAACAATCTCCTAACCAAGTCTTTACAGACTAAAGGGTAGGAATGTCATTTCCTATGAGGAGTATGTCATCTATATACAAAACTAGAAAAACAATTATATTGTAACTAACCATTTTGTAGACACAAGGTTCATCCTCATTTTTAATGAAACCAAACTGCTTTACAGCTTCATCAAAATGAAGATTCCTGTTTCTAGAGGCTTGCTTTAATCCATAAATGGATCGTTGCAACTTGCATACCTTTCCAGTATTTCAGGTATAACAAAAACTTCAGGTTGTGTCATATACACATCTTCAAGAAGGCTTCCATTTAGGAAAGCTGTCTTGATACCCATTTGCCAGATTTCATAATTATGGTAAACTGCAATAGCAAGCAAGATCCGAACAGATTTAAGCATGGCAACTGGGGAAAAAGGTTTCATCATAGTCTATACTATGAATTTGCATAAAACCCTTTAGCCACCAACCGTGCTTCAAAGGTACTTTACCATCCATGTCAGTTTTCCTTTTGAAAACCCACTTGCACCCTATGGATTTTATCCCTTCGGGTGGCTCAATCAAGGTCCATACCTTGTTGGTGTACATGGAATCCATTTCAGATCTCATGGCATCAAGCCATTTGCGACACCCCTAGTTTTACTACTAAGAATATCACATATGTTACACGTGACCAACGGAATTACTGTTTTTAGAAATGTTAAAAATGCGGAATTATTTTTTTTTTGAAAAGGATATAGTCGTTATCAACCTACTACATCTCAAATTTTATTTTAAGTATTTGTGAAATATCCTTTCCTTAATTTTGAAACTTGTTTTCCAAAAACGTCTAGACGGTCATCACATCGCGCGCATACACAACATACACACATTTATAAAATCAGCATAAGGAAATAGAAACATCATGAAATATATACATACATGCATAAAAGTAGTGCACCTCTCGAGTCACCAGAATATCTACATCAAAATATGAGTTCTAGTAGTAAGCTAAAATAAACAAGACCTCAAATAAATACAAAAGAAGAGGTCGCCAAATCAGAGCTGCTACTACTTAGACTCAAACCATACTAATCCTACTCGTCGCTGGAAGAATCCTCCTCCAGCTCCTCCTCCGGGTCCTCCTCTGGCTCCTCCTCCGGATCCTCCTCCTCCTCCGATGTATCTTCAATAACAATCAGCTCTAACTCACTTGAGAGAGAGCGGCCTTGCGCGTCAGGACACATAGGCTGAGAATCCGATGCCTCGGAAGAGGGTGAGTATCTGGGGGATTTTGGCCCAACCATATCTGCCATCCGCGATGACCACGATGACGACAAAGAAGCAGGACGATGACGTGAAGGACGGTAAGTGGTATAGCGCACCAAGTTAGGTGGCGTTGGAAACTCGAGGGTCACTTGTGCAATAAAATCTATCTCTGGTACGAGCGGGAGGCCGGGATGAGTGATGATGACGCGAACCTCCCCAGTAAACTCACATCTACGAGGAATGTCCGTCACCCTCCAAGTTCATCTGGGTATCCACCGCAGCTGCACTCTCATCGATGGCATAGTGAAAGTCTCTGATGCCGGCTATCGACGTAACGAGAAGAACACAGCAACCAAAGACAGAAAGGAAGGGTGAGAACATATCGCATGAACTCACAACATGTAGGCTATAGTGAACTAGAGCACACACAAAAAATTTCCACACAATTCAATCAACAAATGAATACAATTTATATCATCATGGTGCATACAGACTAATGCATGAGGGCCCGGGGAAATTCACCATCCACAGTGCACACAGCAACTGCCCGACCGTATATGTAAAACGTATCAGGAGTTAGAGTCTGTACTAGCGCTGGTACAAAGAGCATTGCTCAATTTTGGCCAAATCATTTATCCGACTTCCAGACAATCTCAACTGACCCCGAAAATCATGAGAGCGACAGGAATAGCTAAGCTGGGTTCCACGATCTCGACAGTAGGGAGCTAACCTACGTCACCTGAGATCTTCTAGGAGCTAGGCTATCCTCAGGGCTGGCGTCCCTTTTGAGGACCCACTGGCGTTCTTTGCAAAACCCAGTTGCACCCTTCCCAGCCGATTTTACACTGTACCAAGTGGCACTGCCATATAAGTCGTAAGGTTTTCAACCTCGAATATTATCAATGTTTTATGATGCATGTCACTCAATAATGCTTGGCAGCATACACATCCTTACAAGCAAAGCCCATTGAATCATTCTACGTCACCACTTACCCGTGGTACGACCTGATTCAATGTCTTCCCTTCAAGGAAAAAGAAACCCCATCTCGGGTTGGAACCTCACTCTCTCACTAAGCTTCTCAAATTCTTATGCAAGAAGAGTGTGTTGGTTATAATCTTTTAAGGTAGTTTGTACTAATGTTCGTCTTGAATCAATAATCATTCCCACTTAAGTCCTATAATTTACTAAGACTTATGATTGTGTCTTATGGATAGTGTTGTAGAAACACAGGGAAACACTAGAAGGGGGATTGAATAGTGTTTCTTAATATTTTTGAAAGCTTTTTCAAAACAACAAGTATAAAACTATTTCAGACAGGTTTTTGAGGACTGTCTGAAGTTTTTAAGACAGCTTCTGGAAATATATTTTAAAAGGTTTCTTAACTTTTAAAATATTTAGAATTGCTTTTCAACTCCCTTAAATTAGTATAAACGAATTGACAAGAGTTAAGGGATAGAAAACTTAGCCAAGGAATTTATCCTGGTTCACTCACTACCACTGTGAGCTACGTCCAGTCCCAATGCCAACTAGCACTTGGATTTTCTCTTAATCTTTCACAAAGATTACAAGTATTCTTTTACAGTCAAGCCTCTTCAGGCTCTACAACCAAGTATTCTTTACAGCCAAGCCTCTCCAGGCTCTTCAAACAAGTATTCTTTAGACAACAAGCCTCTCCAGGCTCAAGAACAGTTTTACAAAGAAAGATAAGTTTATGCTTTTAAACTAAACCAGTTTTTTTAAGCTCAAACAAATACAATTGTACAAAGATAACTGAGGTATACTCAGGATATACAGAAGTGTGTACAAAGAATATTATCAGAGAGTTTTTACAGAGTAAAAACTAGCAGCGACTTGTTTCTCTTTGATTTTCTTGAATATGAAATCCTTCTCTGTATATTGATGATCTTCATGAGGGGTATTTATACCCAGACTTTAGTTCGTTGAAAAACCACCGTTTAAAGATAGCATTAAATGCTATTTAATCCGTTGTGAGACATGCTTCTGAGTGTCCTGACCTTTCTGACACAGAACAAGGTTGCATCTGCCAAAAAGCTGCTTCAAATGCTGTTGCAGAGGCTGCGTTGCAGGAATTTCCTCAGTGGTGTATGAATTTCAAAAACACCAGGAAAGACCTCTGTGTTCCTTGCCATAAATATGCTTGAAAAGGTACGTGCAGCAGAGACTCAGAAAACGTCTTCACAAAGCTTCAGCAAAGGTGCCACATCATTATTGAGACTTCAGACAGCTTCAACACTTCAGATGGGTTGGGCACTTCAGACGGCTTCAACACTTCAGACGGGTTGAACCTTCAGAAGGCTTTGATCCCTCAGATAGGTTGAAATACTTCAAAGTCTTTTTTTTTGTAGGATCATGGTGGCTTGCTGAAATCATAGATAAATCATTAAAAACATATGTGTATCTATGATAAATTATTTTAACCCAAATTTGTTAGTCATTAAAACCTGGGAATTATATTGTCTTGAAACATCATAATTTACTTATGATATTTTTGAGACTCAACATTCTCCCCCTTTTTAATGATGACAAATTTGCTTAAAAATATACAAATCTGAAAGGCGTTTTTAATATAAAAAAGATGATAACTCCCTCTCAGATGATGAACACTTAAACTGATTTACTCTTTTCAGTTTTATCAGTTTCTTATATGCTCCCCCTGAGTCTTGTAATCACTTCAGATTCAGATTTTGTTAGTTTTTATACTCCCCCTTTTGTCATCAATCAAAAGGGTTTCCAAAGCACAACAACAACAGTATTGAAAAGTTGAAGCATAAACTTAAACAACATTCAAGGAAATTCTAATATATATATAAAAAAATGTTCAGACACACATGAAATTAAAGCACATATAAGAAATAGAACTTTCAGAACATGGCTACATCATTGACTACCCATCCTTCTTCAACAAAGCATCCTTCACGAAGGAGATGAGCTCATCCTTTGCTTTGTCAATCTGAGAGAGAAGAGCAGTCTTCAGATCTTCTTGGCCATTTCTTATCAGCTGTTGCTCATGCAGAATCTGGTCTTGCTTGGCAATGAGATCTGCATTGTGCTTTTCCAGTCTCTGTATCTTTTTCTTCAACCTTCTATTCTCTTATTCAGGATCAGGGTCTGTTTCATAGAAGATGATTTGAATGTATCTACATACAAATCTCAGCATTTCAAAACCTGGAAACAACCCATACTCACGAGGATGATAGACAGGATGAAAGAAGTTGCCAATGGGGTTTAACAACTCCCATTCTTCATGAAATGGTGCAGTCAGAGGGGGAAAGGGTTGTCTGATAAACATATACTGCACATTCAGGTACTTCCCATGACCAACTAGTGAATCCACATCAGGTCCAGATGACCCAGAAGAGGATCCAGCATCCTCTCTTATCTTCCAATACGAAGCCCAAACTCTGTCTCTAAGACTGTGATCCATGCCTCCTCCTTACTTCTTTATATTGGCAGGTAGCTCTCTCCACTCCCTTGGAGTCAAAGGCTTGAAGGGGGCTGAGTAAACTTTAGGTTCTTTAAACTTATCTTCAGAACCCTCCTTCAAAGGATACCTAGGCACAATCCTATCAGGTTGCACCAGAATTTTGGTGGTTGGCCTGATTGAGAAAGTCCTAGGAGGCTTGCAGCCTCTCATACCTATGCCCTTGAGACAGTCTCTTTCAAGCAACTCTCCCTCTGTGTAAAGCTGCCTTGCAAAACTCCATTCATCATTGGATAGCTTCATGCAGTCTTCATCTGAGAAGAGATCTAGTGGTGCCCACCTATGAGCAGGGGATACCACTCCCTTTCTGAGCTTTTCCAGCCGCCCAGAGTATGGTTGATCTAGACTTCCCTTGAACTTCTCCCTTTCAGCTTCAACAGTGTGCTTGATCAAACCTTGATTCAAAGAGATGGGAGGTGCATCTCTGAAGTACAACAACTCTTCATAGAGGTTTGGGAACTTAGGAACCCTTTCTCTTTCAAAGAAAGGTCCCTCATACCTCTTACGGGGCACTTCAGCTTCTTCCTCATACTGATGAACAGTGGAGGGGAATGCATAAGGATCAAAAGTGGGTTCTGTGAAGAAATCCCTACTTTTGGGTCCAAGCCTAATGTGTTCAGGTAGCATACTCTCTTTCCATACCTTGGAACTTGATCCTTGCTGAATCTCCACAACAGGTTCTTCAGATTGAGTTGACTCTGAAGATGATGAAGATGATGGTGAGGATGGGGGTGATGGAGGAGATGATGGTGATGGTGGTGCAGGTTCTTCTTCTTCAGTAACCATAGGTTGATCATCAACCTCTATTTCTTTTTCTTGTTCTTCAGCAGGCCTCTTTTCAGGTGAAGAGGGTGGTGAAGGGGTCACATTGTCAAACCTGACTCTAAGCCTCTTTACAGGAGTCTTAGCTTTTTCAGGTTCAGACACCTGCTGGTTTTCTCTTTCAGCTTGCTTGGCTTCTCTAAGCTTTTTGAAATAGAGATTGGCTATGACAAACTTCTGGTACTTGTCAGCCATCTCCACAGCCTCTTGTTGACTAGCCACACTCCTTGTAACCCTAGTAGTAGGTTCAGGAGCCAACTCAAGAAGTCTACTTATATTCTTCTTCCTCTGAACAACACTGGATCTTCTTCTTTTCTTAGAACCTTGAGCCAAGGTTTCTTGCCTTTTATCATCAGCTAAGGCAAGCTGTGCAGCCACAACAAGTGCATGATCAGACTTCTCTTGTTCTTCTTTTTGTTCCAGCTTCTCTTGCTCCAAAGCAGTAGCTATGGTAGCCACTTGGATTAGTCCTGGATCAGAGGGGCAAGTAGCCAAAGGTGATGCTGCTACAACATCAGCAACAACAATCCTATCCTCATGAGCCTTTCTTTCTTTGTCTGAAGTAGGCTTAAGAGGCCTTGCAATTTCAGACCCTTGACCCACAATTTCAGATGACTTTGGCAAAGCCTTCTGAACAGGTTCAGTTGTCTTAGAGTGCAAATTAGGGTTTGTTGCAGACACTTTTGCTGCACTTCTTACTGGTAACTTCCACAGCTTTGGTTGAGGGGAGGGCTTAGAGCCTTTGAACTCCTCCTTTCTGATGTCTCCCTGCAGCTCTCTTTCCAGTAACTCAATTGTGCTTTTCCTCCTTGATGCCTTCTCCAGTAACATACTCTCCTTCAGAGTAGGAGATGGAGGTCTTGGTACTAGAGCATTCTTTAGATTCATGCTCTTAAGATTTGCTTCACCAAAGAAATTAGGGCCTTTGTGATCATACATCCTCACAATAGGTACTTTGAAGTGTAAGAGTACCTTGGTTATGAGCAGATTGTGGGGAAGATTTGCACCTGAATCTCTGATCTTCTTCTGCATGTGAAACATATGGATGTTTGGAAGATTCATCTTCTCCTTCTGCAGCAGATGGATCAAGCAGAATCTTTCCAATTCAGACACATGATTTCTACTCCCACTCTTAGGGATTATGGAGCACCCTAAGATGGAGTGGAATACTCTCACCTTATCTAACATGAATTTGGAATCAGGACTTTCAGGCACTTCAGTCCCATACAGCATCTTGGTAAATTTCTTCTGACCACCATTCCTCTGCTCCCATCCAGGAGAGAAGGATGCTCCTTCTGCCTTTACACCAGTGACAGTAGACAAAATACCTTCATCCACGAACACAGGAACACCCAGAACATCAGCCCTGATGCTTTCATATATCCCTTTGGGGTTAGGGATTCCTCTTGCTGATGCCTAGAAGTCAATCACACTCTGCTCATGCCACGAACAGTAAACCTTGTCAAAGAATGGCGTCCAGCCCACAGCATCAAACTCCTCAAACAAGTCCATCACAAGGTTACGAAGATCCTCAAGGTCCACACCTTTGGATCTAACCACATTTCCACCTGAACTTGAAGACTTCTTTGGTGCCATTGAAGTTGCAGAGAAAGCTTGAGATGAAAACGGTTGCGAGAGAGATGAAGAAGTTTAAACAATATCTGAGAGAAAGTGTGAGGCTTCTCCAACACACTAACTCCTGCATTTATAGACCCATGAAGCAATGATAGCATGTACTGGCTGCGCAGACGTTAGGTAACGTGCGAAGTTGAAGAGACAAAATAAATGTAATTTAACCGTCTCAGATAGCCACGTCATCAAGTTATTTCAGACAAGTGAGAAATTTCAGATACACATATAAAATTTAAGACATGTCACAATTTCAGACACCCTGAGATTTCAGATGCTCTTTTTCATACATAATCAATTAGAAAATGCGTAAATGTTCAAGTTATTGCATATGAACTTATATCTATCTTCAGCCAGGGGTTTTGTGAATATATCTGCCCATTGATGCTCTGTTTCAATGAACTTCATATCAAAAACACCTTTCTGAACATAGTCTCTAATGAAATGATGCTTGATTTCTATATGTTTAGCCCTAGAATGTTGAATAGGATTCTTAGACAAATTAATGGCACTTGTATTATCACACAACACAGGTATAACAGATATAGGAATGTTAAAATCCTCAAGCTGATACTTCACCCATAGCAGTTGTGAACAACAACTGGCTGCTGAGATGTATTCTGCTTTTGTTGTTGATAATGCAATGGTGCTTTGCCTTTTGCTTGACCAGCTGATCATGTTGCTTCCAAAGAAGTGACATCCTCCACCGGTACTCTTTCTTTCTATTTTATCTCCAGCAAAGTCAGCATCACAGTATACTATTAACCTGCAATCCGTGTCTTTCTTATAGCATAGACCAAGATTAGTAGTACCATTAAGATATCTAAAAATTCTCCTAACAACTTTGTAAAGAGTAGTTCTTGGATTTGATTGAAATCTAGCAAAAAGACATACACTGAACATAATGTCAGGTTTGCTTGCTGTTAGATACAATAAAGAGCCAATCATTCCTCTATACAAAGTTTGATTAACTGGTTCTTCATTTTCATCCTTACTTAAAGATGAAGAGGGATGCATAGGAGTTGACATGGGTTTGCAATCACTTAAATTGAACTTCTTAAGCATTTATTTTGTATATTTCTCTTGATGGATCCATATACAATCAGAATCTTGCTTAATCTGAAGTCCTAAGAAAAATTTTAGTTCACCCATTAAACTCATTTCAAACTCTGATTGCATTAACTCAGAAAACTCTTTGCATAGTGAAGAATCAGTTGAACCAAATATAATGTCATCAACATATATCTGGACAAGCATAAGATTTTTGTTAGTCTGTTTTCTAAAAAGGGTTGTGTCTACTTTTCCTCTTTCAAAACCATTTTTGATAAGAAAACTGCTCAACCTGTCATACCAAGCTCTTGGGGCTTGTTTCAGACCATAAAGAGCCTTTTTCAGTTTGAAAACATGATCAGGAAGAGCAACATCCTCAAAACCAGGGGGTTGTCTAACAAAAACTTCTTCTTCAATAAATCCATTGAGAAAAGCACTTTTGACATCCATTTGATATAGTTTGATGTCATTATTTATGGCATAAGAAAGAAGAATTCTAATTGCTTCTAACCTGGCAACAGGGGCAAAGGTTTCAGTAAAGTCAATGCCTTCTTGTTGATTGTACCCTTGAGCAACCAATCTTGCCTTGTTTCTGACCACTTTTCCTTCTTCAGACAACTTGTTTCTGAACACCCATTTGGTTCCAATAATTGTTTTCCCATGTGGTTTAGGAACAAGGGTCCAGACATCACTCCTAGCAAATTGATTCAGCTCCTCTTGCATGGCTAGGATCCACCCTTCATCATGCAGAGCTTCATCAATGTTCTTTGGCTCGATTTCAGACAAGAGAGCAAGAGAATTCAGATTCTTGAATTTTGATCTTGTCTTAACTCCTTCTGAAGTACTGCCAATGATTTCCTCTTTAGGATGATGTGACTTGTATCTCCAGTCAGGTTTGAGAGGTGATACTAAGTCAGTCTGAGACTCAACATTTGTCTGAAGAGGTTCTGATAGATCTTCAGACACCTGTTCATCCTTGGTGCTGTTGTGTGTGTTTAGCTCCATTCCTGCAAAATCATCTTCTAGATCTGATAGTTCCCTATCAGTCTTTTTCATGTCATTGAACTTAACATGGATTGATTCTTCTACATTTAAAGTTCTAGAGTTATAAACTCTATAGGCTTTTGATGTTTCAGAATAACCTATGAAAAATCCTTTATCAGACTTTCCATCAATTTTTCCAAGATCATCCTTTGTGTTAAGTATAAAACACTCACAGCCAAAGGGATGGAAATATGATATGTTGGGTTTTTCCTTTCCACAACTCATAAGGAGTCCTTTTCAGAATTGGTCTTACCAATATTCTGTTTTGAAGGTAGCAGGCTGTGTTAATAGCCTCTGCCCAGAAGTTCCTTGGTAGACTGCATGAGTTGAGCATGGTTCTTCCCATCTCTTGCAAACTTCTGTTCTTTCTCTCAACAACCCCATTTTGTTGAGGTGTTCTAGCCACAGAGAAATTGTGTGAGATTCCATTCTCATCACAGAACAGCTGAAAGTTTGCATTCTCAAACTCTCCACCATGATCACTTCTAATGACAGATATACATAATCCTTTTTTATTCTGTACCTTCTTGCAGAATATTGTGAAATTCTTAAAGGTCACATCCTTGCTTATAAGGAATATTACCCATGTATATCTAGAATAGTCATCAACAATGACCAAACCATATTTCTTACCACTGATGCTTTTTGTTCTAATAGGACCAAACAAGTCAATATGTAAAAGTTCTAATGGTCTGCTAGTAGAAACAACATCCTTACTCTTGAATGAGTGTCTTGTTTGTTTCCCTTTCAGACAGCTTTCACATAAAATATCAGATTTGTAAGAAAGCTTGGGCAAACCTTTAAAAGGTTGTGTTTTGCTAACCTTGAGATTAATCTCAAGCTGGCATGCCCTAGTCTTTGATGCCAAATCTGTTTTTCATCTTCAACAGAGATAAAACATTTTACATTTTGACTTGCTAACTCCTCTAGATCAATTTTGTACACATTACTGTGCCTCTTAGCAGTAAAAAGGATTTGATCATGAGAGTCTTGACTATACATCCTTCCTTAGTGAAGGAAACCACATATCCACTGTCACACAATTGACTTATGCTCAATAGATTGTGTTGAAGTCCTTCTACTAGAAGAACATTCTTAATGAGGGATAGAGGAGTCATACCTACAGTCCCTATACCAGTGATCTTCCCATGCTGATTTCCACCAAAGGTGACCACTCCTCCTGCTCTGGGTCTAAGGTTTTGGAACAAAGACCTTTCTCCTGTCATGTGTCGCGAGCAACCACTGTCCAGGTACCATTTGTGGGGTTTCCTTTGTCCTGTTAAACACATCTGCAACAGGAATAATCAAGTTCTTAGGTACCCATATTCTTTTGGGTCCTTTCTTGTTAGACTTGGGTTTAGGTCTCCCTTTGTGTTTGCACTGAGCCACATTGTGTCCAGCTTTGCCACAGTGAGAACACCCAATAACTTTCTTTTTGCCTTTAGCAACATTGAAAATATGAGGTTCAGAGACATCATGATCACAAAAGCCTAAACCACTTTTTTCAAGGGAATGCCTTTGATTGCCAAGTAATCCGTTAAGATTATCAGTTCCTTTGACAAATTTAGCCAAGTCTTTTGTCAGTTCCTCAACTTGTTTCTAAAGTTTTTTATTTTCTTCAGACACAGATTGTGAACTGCTGACTTCAGACACAAGAATCTTTTCCTTGAGCATAATATTTTCTATCTCAATAGCTTCATATTTACTACACATTTCTGTGTGAGCTTTGGATAGATTCTTATACTCTTGGAAGAGCTCCTTGGAACTTTCCATCAGGTCATCATACATCTCTTGAAGAGTTAAGGAAAATACCTCTTCTTCAGAGTTGTCTGATGAGGGCAGGCTGGCCATGAGACAGAGGTTGGCCTCTTCTGAAGTGTCATCCTCTTCTTCTGAAGTGGACTCATCAAGATCCTCCCATGTAGCCATCATACCTTTCTTTTTCTTGAAGAACTTCTTCTTTATGAAGGTATTCTTCTTCAGCTTTGGGCATTCTGCCTTCATGTGACCTGGTTGTTTATACTCAAAACAAAATAACCTTGTCATTTTGAGAGTCTTTACCTGACTTACCTCCTTTAGAGGTTGAAGGTTGGTTCCTTCTGAACTTCCCTCTATTTTGCAGCATTCTTTTGATCTGTCTACTTAACAGAGCAAGATCATAATCTTCTGAGCTATCTCCAGAATCTTCATCTGCTTCTGAAGTTTCTTCAGCCTGCATAGCCTTCATCTTGCCATGCCTAGGCTGACTGGCCTTGGAGTTTAGTGTTAGCGCAAAAACCCTCTGAGATTTGGTTTTAATGACAACAAACCTATTGATCAAAATTAATGTTTTCTGTTCTTGAAGTTACTGATGTTTTGTTATGTGAGATCTTAGAAAGACAGGATTCTCATGAAGAATGTAGAAAGATCAGAATCCAAATGATAAGAAACATCCGACTTCAGAATTGTCTTTGAAGAATAGGCAGAGCTTAGAAGTTCTATATGCTGAAGGTCATTTCAGAAGAAAGCCTCAAGACATATCCTTTATCAGAAAGTCTTCAGAAGCTTTAAATGGAAGATAGCCTAAGTTGAGAGAGGTGCACATCAGAGTGAAGTCTCAGCTACAATCAGAAAAGACTCTACTAGAAATTCCAATCATCAAGTCAAGTCAAGATGAGACGCAGACTCAAGCATAAGATGCTATCTCATGTTTAGATGCAAGCTTAGTCTAAAAATCATCTTAAGACCAATGCTCAAAGAAGAGACTCATCTACAAACTTAAAAGGAAGGATCAACAGTCAGATGCAAGATCTGCCAAGAGATAAGACTCTAACTTAGCTTCAGAATCAAGAGATAAGATCAGAATAGAAGATGCCAAACCAAGAAAAGATTCAAAGTCAGCTTGAGACAAGCTCAAACTGTAAAGTCAGATTGAGACAAGCCCAAATTCATTATAAGATCATATTTAGTCCAAGCATGACAAAAAAGAACTTTGAAATATGAAGCTGAGCAAAAATGAGATTCAAAGTCAGACTTGAGATGCAGACTCAACAGAGATGCAGAATCAGACTTGAGATGCAGACTCAACTTGAGATGCAGAATCAGACATGAGACAGTCTCAGATCAGATGCAGTCTCAAGTTCAGACACCGAGATCAGATACAGACATGAGACGATCTCAAGATCAGATGCAGTCTCAAGATCGGACGCAGTCTTAAGTTTAGACGTAGAGGTCAGATGCAGACATGAGACTCAGACTTGAGATGCAGAGATCAGATGCAGACATGAGACTCAGAGATCAGATGCAGTCATGAGATTCAGTCTCATCAGAGACTCAGCAGCAAAAGCTAGTCAACGCAAGTACACTGTCACAGCAGAGACTGCACCAGAAAAGTATTGAGCTCATGTCAGAAAAGTGAAAAAACAACTTCTCTCTCTCTTCTAACGGCTAGTTTAACAGCTAGTTTTTCTGAAGACTATAAAAGGAAGTCTCATTATGATGAGACGTGTGAGAGACTACATTGATTAATTTAATATCTACTGCAGCTCATCACATCTCAAGTGAGATCTCAAGTGCACGTCTCAAGTAGTTCATATTCAGACCTGATCTCAACTTGAGAACTCATCAGTCTCTATCCCCTTCTCTTCTCTGATTGTAATATTCTTATATCATTTAGAATAGAGAATCACTAGCTGAGAACTTACTGTCTATCCATATACTTGTATTGACGGGTTGTCAATAGTGAAAATCTCACAGGTGGTGAGTACTGGACGTAGCCCAAGGCTGTGGGTGAACCAGTATAAATCTTTGCGTGCATCTCTTCTCCCTTATCTCTTTATTTACACTGCACATCTTATTTATCAAATCTGCTGGTTAAAATAAACTAAGTACTTATAAAGAAAATCTATTTGTAATAACACAAAGTCTGTCTCATCTTAAGTCTCATCTTACATCTTAAATCTGTTTGCTAAAATTGAACTCTTCTAGATAAAGCCAAGTTTTAATAACTTAACAATCATCTCTACTTGGTTACAAAATTATTGTTGAGACAACATCTCATCTAACCTATTTGAGACTCCAAGTGACAAACTTGAGATCACGTCTCAGCTTGGATTTAAGTGTGTATTTTCAGGAACAAATATTTTCAAGTCTCTATTCAACCCCCCCTCTAGAGACCTCCAGCCAACTTCAGTTGGTATCAGAGCTCGGCCTCTCAAGGGGTTGAGCACACCTACGTGTGAAGAGGAAAAGATCCATGGCTGGACCTAGTGCAAGTTTGTTCATACCTGAAGGAGCTTCCACCAACAGGCCACCTGCCTTTGATGGAACTGACTACTACTACTGGAAGGATAGGATGAGATTGTTCATTGAATCTCAACATGTTGATCTATGGGAAATCATAGAAAATGGACCCTACATACCTTTCACCACTGATGAGCTTGATCAGAGAATAGCTAAGCCCAGAGATAGATGGACTGATGCTGAAAAAGCAAGGTATGTTCTAAACTCAAGAGCTAAGTATCTGCTAACCTGTGCTCTTAGTCGCAGTGAATATGATAAGGTAGCAGGATGTACAACAGCCAAAGAAATTTGGGATGCTCTTGAAATTGAACATGAAGGGACAAATCAAGTGAAAGAAGCCAAAATCAACATACTGGTCAGACAATATGAGCTCTTCAAGATGAATGAAGATGAAGGCATTGGGGACATGGTGAGACGATTCACTATCATTACAAATGACCTCAAGTCTTTAGGAAGGACCTACTCAAATCAAGACATGGTAAGGAAAATCCTAAGGAGCCTGCCCAAACCTTGGAGACCTAATGTTACAGCTATCCAAGAAGCCAAGGATCTGAGCACTCTCAGATTGGATGAACTCCTTGGATCTTTGAAGGTTAATGAGCAGGAGCTGATGGAAGAAGACCTCATCAGACATCCCAAGACAATAGCCTTGAAGGCATCATCCAGTAGCTCCAAAGGTAAAAAGGTAAGCTCATCTCAACAGACTTCACTAGACTCATCTCATGACACAGAAACTGAAGAAGATGAAGGAGATGATGAAAGTGAGATGGATGATGAGCTATCCTACATCTCAAGAAAGATCAGACGCATGTGGAGAGCTAGAGGAAATGGAAGAAGAAGCTTTCCCTCAAGAAGAGGAGAAATAAAGTCTGACAGAAAGGGACAATTCATCTGTTTTGAATGCATAAAACCTGGACATATCAAGTCTGAATGTCCATTACTCAAAAAGGAGATGAAAAAGAGTGCAAAAAGGAAGGTAATGATTGCAACTTGGGATGACACTGAAGGAGATGAAAGCCAAAATGAAGAATCTGCCAATATATGCCTCATGGCCAATGGTGACTCATTTGATGATGAGGTATGTGATTCAGATTCAGAAATCTCTTTCAATGAACTCAAATGTGCCTTTGAAAATCTCCTTTATGATTCAAACCTTCTTGTCTCAAAAAGCTCTCTTTTAAAATCTGAATTAGACACAGCTCTTGAAAAGGTGAAGGTTTTGGAAAAAGAAAATGAAAGCTTGAATCATAAAAACAGCAGTCTCTTGCTGTCTCACATGAGACTGTCTGAACTTGTTAAAGCAAAGAATCAATCTCATGATGAGCAAGAACTGAAAAATATTTCTGAAGAAAACCAGAAGCTCAAAAAACAAAATAGAACTCTCATAGATGATCTAGCAAAGTTTGTAAAAGGAACAAAAAATCTTGAGAGACTCATTGGGTCTCAAAAGGGAATTTTTGACAAAGCTGGATTAGTCTATGAGAAGTCTTCCAGTGAGATCTGGTATAAGGACTTCTTTATTCCTGCAAGAAAAAGAAAGAAGGAAAGATGTTCTTGCTGTAGCAAGTTTAGCCATAAGGCCACTGAATGCTACCTGAGACATGTAGCATCCAAGAGAAGGGTAACTAACCATGAAGGACCCAAATATAAGTGGGTACCAAAATCCAAATCTTGTGTTGTAACAGATGTGCCTAGCAGCAGCAAATTCAAGGAAAATGTGGGTGCTGGACAGTGGATGTTCAAGGCACATGACAGGGGACAAAAGCAAGTTCCTGTCACTTGAAGAAAAAGCAACAGGGGTTGTCTCCTTTGGAGACAACAGCAAGGCCCAAATCAAGGGCATAGGTAAAATTGTGAAACTTCTCAAAGAGAAGCAATGGGTGAAGAAAATTGATTACCAAAGCTAAGCAAAAGCATTAAAGGACCTTTTCAAAGATAAGAAAGGGAAATAGATGCTGTCCAAAAATGCTTAAAGCTTGAAGGTTGAAATTGCTCATACCAAGAAGACCCATTGGTGATATCAATCTCTTATCCCTCTCTATACTTGGAATAAAAGATGCTTGATCAGATCATTAATAATTTCTCTTATATGTCTTTACTAGTTTTAATGGCATCATGGTTGTAAGTGTTTTAATATACAAGCATGCTAGACTTGTAGAGACCTTGCTTGCAGAAGGCATTAAAATCCATTTGATCATTATTTGTTACCTCTGCTGTTCTTCTTTGAAACTCTGAACAACAAATTAAACATCATATTTTTACTCCCATTTGAATACCTAAATATTTCATATGCTTACTTAGAGTTTTGGAGTATCAAATGATAGATTTCCTCTTGTTTAAAAAATGCTTAATATATTCATATCCTTGAAACAAGTTTACAAATTGAAATATGAGTATTTTCTGAACATTCTATAACATTCAAGTAACAATAAAGTTTATATTCTCATTGCTCAATATGTGAAAGAAAGTATGCATGATAGTTTTGAAAAGACTAATCCTACACTTGAGATGAGAAAGATTGTAGATTTGAAGATAAAGTGGAATGCTTGGATCTCAACAAAAATACATGAGAAAATCTTCAAAGGATGTTCAGAAATGATAAAGATTAAAAGAAGAAGTCAGAAGGAGTAGCTGCACTTGAGAAAGTCATATCTGTCTCAGGTTGAGACTGAGACTTGAATGGAAAGAACGACCAAGAGAGACTCCTGTTGCAGCTCTGATTATGACAGCACAAAAAGAAAATTCATGAATCTTATAAAATAACTATTGCACAAAAGAGGAAATGACTTCCCACAAGATGAGGAAGAGAAAGAAGCTTCTAAAAGAAGAAAGCATAAGGAAATGACTAAGCCTGAAAAATGCAGAAGCTGAGCCTGTTTCTACATTTATCAAGCTGCAAATTCTTAAATCATGAGGTTCAAATGCTAACTTGAAGATTACTCCATGAGGTACTCTGAAACTCTAATCATGATGCATATGTGATATTGACACTTTGCAGAATTCAGGATTCATGTTACAATAACAAACACATGCTAATTTGAATGATTCTGTGGTGTTTGGAATTCTGAATGATTTTCTGTCATGGCCATAAATACAGTTTTGAATCTCAACTATTGTGAGCATTCTGTAATGTAACATATGCTTATGTTATGATCTTGCATCATGTGATAATTTGAGTGTGAGATCTATCTGTGATAGAACATGTGCTGATCATATATATCTTTGAGTCAATTTCATGATTGTTGAGAAAAGAAAACTTGGAAAGGTTAAATTGTTTTAGTTAGGAGAAACATTTCTACAAGCCAAGCCTATATGCTCTTCTTTTCCTTAATCAACTAAATCATCTAAATAAATGATATGAATGAAAAATACTAAGATTGATGATTCAAGAGTAGATTATGGGACAGGAGAAACCATGAAATTTGGAGGCAAAGAAGTTACTGTACTGTATGCAGAAATGTTTCTGATATAGCCTGACTAAAATGATCATAACCTGAGCTACAAAATTGATTTTCGAGTAAAACCAATTTTGTTGTAAAGCTAATTCATAAGAGTGCATAACTAGAAAATTTGAAGCTGTTACACTAAGCACAGAAGTGCCAGAAAATTTGTTAACACAGCTGCAGTTTTACAGATGCTCACAGAAACCTGTTTACTTAAAATCATCATAACTGGAGTTGTAGATATTATTTTTCTGTGAGACCAATTTAATTGGAAAGACAACATAAAATTGAATCAAACTGGAAATTTTGAAAATTTTATACCAACCACAAAAGTTCCAGTAAATCCGTGAACATAGCCTCACTGTTACAAAGTCTGATATGAACAGGTTCACTTAAACAGATCATAACTGGAGCTACATAAATGATTTTTGAGTGAAACTAGATTTGTATGAAAGCTAGATCATATAAGTATTTGACTGGAAAGTTTCAGAATTTTTCATCATCTGCATAATTCCCAGAAAATACTTCAAGTTGACTGATCTCTCATCTGATCAAATTTGAACACATCTGTTTTGAATGCTTATATCTGGAGTTAGGAAAATCCTTTTCAAATGAAACCAGTTGGATTTGAAAGATGTTGTTCAATGGTTTAATAGTATTAATTTTAACTATTTTTGGATTCATAGATTGATTACAGTGAATGAGAAACCAGACTTGTCACAGTAAGCACTCTATTATAGAACTGCCAACTTTAGTCACTCATATCTTATGATAGAAAACTCCAAATGAAATGACTTTTATACCATTAGAAAGCTAGTGATGTCTGGTTTATTGTGTTGAAATCTCATATCTTTATGAACTGGAAATAACTCACAAGTTCAGATTAAAGTAGCTAAAGTCAATGGATATTTTTTGTTTTGGTGCTGAACTTCAAGTTAAAATATCTTTTGTTGTACCAATCCAAATGAGTTGATTTTTGTGGCATTGGAAAGCTGTCATGATATGGTTTATTGTGATAGAATATAAATTTATAGATCAATCTATGATGGGAGCAGCACTTGTTCAAAGATTAAGGATACATGATAGAAAAGTAGTGAAACTTGATCTCTTGAAAGTGACACCTTTGACAATGTCCCCTTGATTCCCAAATCTATGATAAACTTTGGCATATCAAAAGTGAATTGTTGTATCAAATTGATGTGAATATCATGATTTGGAATATTGGGTGAATCAATGAGTATGAAAGGAACTTAACATGGAATATCTCAATCTTTGAAATGTTATCAGAACAGATTTTGTTTGCTGAAAAATATGCAATGATTATGATCTTATCCGCAAATCATATTGATAAATTTATGTTCTGTGTTCCCCTGCTGTCTAAAATCTGTAATCTTGACCTTTTATGCCTTTATCCATGTTCTACAAAGTTAACTCACTATGGGCATAAAAATCAAGGTGAGCAACATACTTAGGGGGAGTAACTGAACCAATCTTTGTGCTGAATGTATTCCTTCTACTTGATTATGCATCAAATGAAATTCCTGTCATTTAAATCAAGTATGCAAACAGAATAAATCATTGTTCTGGTTTAAAGATTGAGTTCTGTATTCTATCCTAATTGCATCCCCTATTCAAATGATCTTTCTGAAAGATAAAAATTTCTGCATAAGCCATTAAAAAGTTGCTAAACCAGCAACATTGAAAATATCAGCAGAACCATCTCATTTTGAGGGGGAGTCAGCCAAATTATTTACAATTAAAGTTCTAGAGTTATAAACTCTATAGGCTTTTGATGTTTCAGAATAACCTATGAAAAATCCTTTATCAGACTTTCCATCAAATTTTGCAAGATCATCCTTTGTGTTAAGTATAAAACACTCACAGCCAAAGGGATGGAAATATGATATGTTGGGTTTTCTTCCTTTCCACAACTCATAAGGAGTCCTTTTCAGAATTGGTTTTACCAATATTCTGTTTTGAAGGTAGCAGGCTGTGTTAATAGCCTCTGCCCAGAAAGGTCCTTGGTAGACTGCATGAGTTGAGCATGGTTCTTCCCATCTCTTGCAAACTTCTGTTCTTTCTCTCAACAACCCCATTTTGTTGAGGTGTTCTAGCCACAGAGAAATTGTGTGAGATCCCATTCTCATCACAGAACAGCTAAAAGTTTGCATTCTCAAACTCTCCACCATGATCACTTCTAATGACAGATATACATAATCCTTTTTCATTCTGTACCTTCTTGCAGAATATTGTGAAATTCTTAAAGGTCTCATCCTTGCTTCTAAGGAATATTACCCATGTATATCTAGAATAGTCATCAACAATGACCAAACCATATTTCTTACCACCGATGCTTTCTGTTCTAATAGGACCAAACAAGTCAATGTGTAAAAGTTCTAATGGTCTGCTAGTAGAAACAACATCCTTACTCTTGAATGAGTGTCTTGTTTGTTTCCCTTTCAGACAACTTTGACATAAAATATCAGATTTGTAAGAAAGCTTGGGCAAACCTTTAACAAGGTTGTGTTTTGCTAACCTTGAGATTAATCTCAAGCTGGCATGCTCTAGTCTTTGATGCCAAATCTGTTTTTCATCTTCAACAGAGATAAAACATTTTACATTTTGACTTGCTAACTCCTCTAGATCAATTTTGTACACATTACTGTGCCTCTTAGCAGTAAAAAGGATTTGATCATGAGAGTCTTGACTATACATCCTTCCTTAGTGAAGGAAACCACATATCCACTGTCACACAATTGACTAATGCTCAATAGATTGTGTTGAAGTCCTTCTACTAGAAGAACATTCTTAATGAGGGATAGAGGAGTCATACCTACAGTCCCTATACCAGTGATCTTCCCTTGCTGATTTCCACCAAAGGTGACCACTCCTCCTGCTCTGGGTCTAAGGTTTTGGAACAAAGACCTTTCTCCTATCATGTGTCGCGAGCAACCACTGTCCAGGTACCATTTGTGGGGTTTCCTTTGTCCTGTTAAACACATCTGCAACAGGAATAATCAAGTTCTTAGGTACCCATATTCTTTTGGGTCCTTTCTTGTTAGACTTGGGTTTAGGTCTCCCTTTGTGTTTGCACTGAGCCACATTGTGTCCAGCTTTGCCACAGTGAGAACACCCAATAACTTTCTTTTTGCCTTTAGCAACATTGAAAATATGAGGTTCAGAGACATCATGATCACAAAAGCCTAAACCACTTTTGTCAAGGGAATGCCTTTGATTGCCAAGTAACCCGTTAAGATTATCAGTTCCTTTGACAAATTTAGCCAAGTCTTTTGTCAGTTCCACAACTTGTTTCTAAAGTTTTTTATTTTCTTCAGACACAGATTGTGAACTGCTGACTTCAGACACAAGAATCTTTTCCTTGAGCATAATATTTTCTATCTCAATAGCTTCATATTTACTACACATTTCTGTGTGAGCTTTGGATAGATTCTTATACTCTTGGAAGAGCTCCTTGGAACTTTCCATCAGGTCATCATACATCTCTTGAAGAGTTAAGGAAAATACCTCTTCTTCAGAGTTGTCTGATGAGGGCAGGCTGGCCATGAGACATAGGTTGGCCTCTTCTGAAGTGTCCTCCTCTTCTTCTGAAGTGGACTCATCAAGATCCTTCCATGTAGCCATCAGACCTTTCTTTTTCTTGAAGAACTTCTTCTTTTTGAAGGTATTCTTCTTCAGCTTTGGGCATTCTGCCTTCATGTGACCTGGTTGTTTACACTCAAAACAAATAACCTTGTCATTTTGAGAGTCTTTACCTGACTTACCTCCTTTAGAGGTTGAAGGTTGGTTCCTTCTGAACTTCCCTCTATTTTGCAGCATTCTTTTGATCTTTCTACTTAACAGAGCAAGATCATAATCTTCTGAGCTATCTCCAGAATCTTCATCTGCTTCTGAAGTTTCTTCAGCCTGCATAGCCTTCATCTTGCCATGCCTAGGCTGACTGGCCTTGGAGTTTAGTGTTAGCGCAAAAACCCTCTGAGATTTGGTTTTAATGACAACAAACCTATTGATCAAAATTAATGTTTTCTGTTCTTGAAGTTACTGATGTTTTGTTATGTGAGATCTTAGAAATACAGGATTCTCATGAAGAATGCAGAAAGATCAGAATCCAAATGATAAGAAACATCAGACTTCAGAATTGTCTTTGAAGAATAGGCAGAGCTTAGAAGTTCTATATGCTGAAGGTCATTTCAGAAGAAAGCCTCAAGACATATCCTTTATCAGAAAGTCTTCAGAAGCTTTAAATGGAAGATAGCCTAAGTTGAGAGAGGTGCACATCAGAGTGAAGTCTCAGCTACAATCAGAAAAGTCTCTACTAGAAATTCCAATCATCAAGTCAAGTCAAGATGAGACGCAGACTCAAGCATAAGATGCTATCTCATGTTTAGATGCAAGCTCAGTCTAAAAATCAGCTTAAGACCAATGCTCAAAGAAGAGACTCATCTACAAACTTAAAAGGAAGGATCAACAGTCAGATGCAAGATCTGCCAAGAGATGAGACTCTAACTTAGCTTCAGAATCAAGAGATAAGATCAGAATAGAAGATGCCAAACCAAGAAGAGATTCAAAGTCAGCTTGAGACAAGCTCAAACTGTAAAGTCAGATTGAGACAAGCCCAAATTCATTATAAGATCATATTCAGTCCAAGCATGACAAAGAAGAACTTTGAAATATGAAGCTGAGCAAAAATGAGATTCAAAGTCAGACTTGAGATGCAGACTCAACAGAGATGCAGAATCAGACTTGAGATGCAGACTCAACAGAGATGCAGAATCAGACTTGAGATGTAGACTCAACTTGAGATGCAGAATCAGACATGAGACAGTCTCAGATCAGATGCAGTCTCAAGTTCAGACACAGAGATCAGATACAGACATGAGACAATCTCAAGATCAGATGCAGTCTCAAGATCGGACGCAGTCTCAAGTTTAGACGTAGAGGTCAGATGCAGACATGAGACTCAGACTTGAGATGCAGAGATCAGATGCAGACATGAGACTCAGACTTGAGACACAGAGATCAGATGCAGTCATGAGATTCAGTCTCATCAGAGACTCAGCAGCAAAAGCTAGTCAACGCAAGTACACTGTCACAGCAGAGACTGCACCAGAAAAGTATTGAGCTCATGTCAGAAAAGTGAAAAAACAACTTCTCTCTCTCTTCTAACGGCTAGTTTAACAGCTAGTTTTTCTGAAGACTATAAAAGGAAGTCTCATTATGATGAGACGTGTGAGAGACTACATTGATTAATTAAATATCTACTGCAGCTCATCACATCTCAAGTGAGATCTCAAGTGCACGTCTCAAGTAGTTCATATTCAGACCTGATCTCAACTTGAGAACTCATCAGTCTCTATCCTCTTCTCTTCTCTGATTGTAATATTCTTATATCATTTAGAATAGAGAATCACTAGCTGAGAACTTACTGTCTATCCATACACTGTATGTAAGCTAGAATCCATCTCAAAACATCATTCTCCTGTAACCTGTCTCATCTAAGATAGGAAGCGTGCCTAGTCTTAGATTGAGAGTGTGTGTTCTGAAGAGGCAGTAAGAATACTTGTAACTCAGCAAAGATAGGTGGTGCCTAGGCTTGGTGTGAGGGGCGTCCTGAAGAGGCTGTAAGAATACTTGTATTGACGGGTTGTCAATAGTGAAAATCTCACAGGTGGTGAGGACTGTACGTAGCCCAAGGTTGTGGGTGAACCAGTATAAATCTTTGCGTGCATCTCTTCTCCCTTATCTCTTTATTTACACTGCACATCTTATTTATCAAATCTTCTGGTTAAAATAAACTAAGTACTTATAAATAAAATCTATTTGTAATAACACAAAATCTGTCTCATCTTAAGTCTCATCTTACATCTTAAATCTGTTTGCTAAAATTGAACTCTTCTAGAGAAAGCCAACTTTTAATAACTTAAGAATCATCTCTACTTGGTTACAAAATTATTGTTGAGACAACATCTCATCTAACCTATTTGAGACTCCAAGTGACAAACTTGAGATCACGTCTCAGCTTGGATTTAAGTGTGTATTTTCAGGAACAAATATTTTCAAGTCTCTATTCAACCCCCCTTCTAGAGACGTCCAGCCAACTTTATTTAGTGCTAGAGACTTCTTCTTGTTGTCATCTTCACCAAGCTCAAGCTCATGAACCTTAAGAGATCCCAACAGTTCTTCCATTCTAAGAGAGTTCAAATCTCTTGCCTCTTGAATGGCAGTAACTTTGGGTCTCCAGGACTTAGGCAAACTTCTTAGAATCTTTATGTTATTATCTCCAGATTCATAAGTTCTACCCAAAGACCTGAGTCCATTGGTTATGGTCTGAAACCTTCCAAACATTTGATCAATGGTTTCAGTTTCTTCCATCTTAAACATCTCATATTGATGTATAAGCATACTGATCTTGGATTGCTTGACAGTCTCAGTCCCTTCATGGGCTGCTGCAAGTGTATCCCAGATTTCCTTGGCAGATGTACAACCATGAACCTTCTCATATTCTGATTTATTCAAAGAACATATGAGGTAGAGCTTGGCTTTGGCATTCATCTGGACTCTAGCCTTCTGCTCCAGGGTCTATTCATCCTTAGGTATAGGCAAGCCATTGTGCATAGGCACATAGTCTCCATCAGTGACTACATCCCAAACATTAATGTTGTTGCTCTCAATGAACAACTTCATACGATCCCTCCCCAGTAAACTCACATCTACGAGGAATGTCCGTCACCCTCCAAGTTCCTCTGGGCATCCACCACAGCTGCACTCTCATCGATGGCATAGTGAAAGTCTCTGATGCCGGCTATCGACGTAACGAGAAGAACACAGCAACCAAAGACAGAAAGGAAAGGTGAGAACATATCGCATGAACTCACAACATATAGGCTATAGTGAACTAGAGCACACACAAAATATTTCCACACAATTCAATCAACAAATGAATACAATTTATATCATCATGGTGCATACAGACTAATGCATGAGGGCCCGGGGAAATTCACCATCCACAGTGCACACAGCAACTACCCGACCGTATATGTACAACGTATCAGGAGTTAGAGTCTGTACTAGCGCTGGTACAAAGAGCATTGCTCAATTTTGGCTAAATCATTTATCCGACTTCCAGACAATCTCAACTGACCCCGAAAATCATGAGAGCGACAGGAATAGCTAAGCTGGGTTCCACGATCTCGACATTAGGGAGCTAACCTACGTCACCTGAGATCTTCTAGGAGCTAGGCTATCCTCAGGGTTGGCGTCCCTTTTGAGGACCCACTGGCGTTCTTTGCAAAACCCAGTTGCACCTTTCCCAGCCGATTTTACACTGTACCAAGTGGCACTGCCATATAAGTCGTAAGGTTTTCAACCTTGAATATTATCAATGCTTTATGATGCATGTCACTCAATAATGCTTGGCAGCATACACATCCTTACAGGCAAAGCCCATTGAATCATTCTATGTCACCACTTACCCGTGGTACGACCCGATTCAATGTCTTCCCTTCAAGGAAAAACAAACCCCATCTCGGGTTGGAACCGCACTCTCTCACTAAGCTTCTCAAATTCTTATGCAAAAAGAGTGTGTTGGTTATAATCTTTTAAGGTGGTTTGTACTAATGTTCTTCTTGAATCAATAATCATTCCCACCTAAGTCCTATAATTTACTAAGACTTATGATTGTGTCTTATGGATAGTGTTGTAGAAACACAGGGAAACACTAGAAGGGGGGTTGAATAGTGTTTCTTAATATTTTTGAAAGCTTTTTCAAAACAACAAGTATAAAACTGTTTCAGACAGGTTTTTGAGGACTGTCTGAAGTTTTTAAGACAGCTTCTGGAAATATATTTTAAAAGGTTTCTTAACTTTTAAAATATTTAGAATTGCTTTTCAACTCCCTTAAATTAGTATAAACGAATTGACAAGAGTTAAGGGATAGAAAACTTAGCCAAGGAATTTATCCTGGTTCACTCACTACCATTGTGAGCTACGTCCAGTCCCAATGCCAACTAGCACTTGGATTTTCTCTTAATTTTTCACAATGATTACAAGTATTCTTTTACATTCAAGCCTCTTCAGGCTCTACAACCAAGTATTCTTTACAGCCAAGCCTCTCCAGGCTCTTCAAACAAGTATTCTTTAGACAACAAGCCTCTCCAGGCTCTTCAAACAAGTATTCTTCAGACAACAAGCCTCTCCAGGCTCAAGAACAGTTTTACAAAGAAACATAAGTTTAAGCTTTTAAACTAAACCAGTTTTTTTAAGCTCAAACAAATACAATTGTACAAAGATAACTGAGGTATACTCAGGATATACAGAAGTGTGTACAAAGAATATTATCAGAGAGTTTTTACAGAGTGAAAACTAGCAGCGATTTGTTTCTCTTTGATTTTCTTGAATATGAAATCCTTCTCTGTATATTGATGGTCTTCATGAGGGGTATTTATACCCAGACTTCAGTTCGTTGAAAAACCATCGTTTAGAGATAGCATTAAATGCTATTTAATCCGTTGTGAGACATGCTTCTGAGTGTCCTGACCTTTCTGACACAGAACAAGGTTGCATCTGCCAAAAAGCTGCTTCAAATGCTGTTGCAGAGGCTGCGTTGCAGGAATTTTCTTAGTGGTGTATGAATTTCAAAAACACCAGGAAAGACCTCTGTGTTCCTTGCCATAAATATGCTTGAAAAGGTACGTGCAGCAGAGACTTAGAAAACGTCTTCACAAAGCTTCAGCAAAGGTGCCACGTCATTATTGAGACTTCAGACAGCTTCAACACTTCAGATGGGTTGGGCACTTCAGACGGCTTCAACACTTCAGACGGGTTGAACCTTCAGAAGGCTTTGATCCCTCAGATAGGTTGAAATACTTCAAAATCTTTTTTTTTTTGTAGGATCATGGTGGCTTGCTGAAATCATAGATAAATCATTAAAAACGTATGTGTATCTATGATAAATTATTTTATCCCAAATTTGTTAGTCATTAAAACTTGGGAATTATATTGTCTTGAAACATCATAATTTACTTATGATATTTTTGAGACTCAACAAGTGTTACCTACCCTAATTCGTCTTGTATGTCTAATTAAGATTGGGTTTAGCTTTCGTTAACTAAATTATAATTAATCTTAATTCTTACTTAAGATCCTAATTAATTCCTAATTATCTCTTAATCTCTTCCTTAATCTTGGATTAAGCTTTTAATTACATTTGATTAAGGTTAATCATAATTAATTAGTTCTTAATTGTCATTAAGGCTTAATTACCTAATTAATACCTCATTAGTGATTAGTGATTAAGATTAAGATTAATCTTCATTAAGGTTATTTAACTTTAGCCTTAATTAATTATTCTTCACTTAATTAACTTAAGTGGATTAGATTAATTAACTTAGACAATTTGGATTAGTTAGGTCTATTTATTAATTCCTAAGTTTTGATCTTGATTAATTGGATTAGAGTTGAAGCCCAACTCTAATCTAAACCCAAGTTTATGAATTATCTTTGATTGACTTTTAGGATGAGTTTCTTTGACCTTTTTGAAGGCTTTGGGCCTAAACCAAAGGCCCAAAGGTTAGACAACTATTAGGAGTCCATTTTTACACATGACTACTCAAAATTTTGACTTTTATGGTGACTTTTATTTGGGTTAATTTTGGAATCCGAATTTAGTCCTTTTGGTATTTTTAAAGATTTATTCCTATTTGAATTTAAACCTTTTTAGTAAATTAAGTTTCTTGGCCTATTGGACCACTAAGGCCCAAAAACACCTTTTTCCAACTTCTCTTGATCATTTCAAGATCAAAACAAATTCTTGATGAGTTTTCTAATGAACATCTCAAGAACAAAGATGAACACTTTGAATGTTCATCAAAACACCAAAATTCCAACAACTTCCAAACTTCACCAAAATTTAACACAATCATCAACAAGCATTCTAACCAACCAATATCGTACTAATTCACCCAAATTCATTCATAAACATTTTCAAGTCCACACCTTTATTCATAAACTCATAAACACCATTTTTTTCAAGAATCAAGCACCCAATCAATTCTATAATTACAAACAACCACATGCATGTTCTTAGATCAATCATCCAAGATCATTATAACCATCAAATAAAATTTTTGAGAGATGCAGCCCCATTAAAGAAAAACAGCCGAACCATTGTGAGGAAAAAGGGAAATTTTTTTCAATCAAAATCATGGTTTGCATGTATTCCAAAACATCATCCAAGCACATTTTAATCAATAAACAACATTTTAAATCAACCATACAAGACCAACACCAAACAACTGAACCAAATCTCTCAAGAGATAGGTTCCAACAACTCATTTTTTTGAGAGAAAAGAGGATCAAAGACAAGGATCAAGGGTAATCCTTGACTCTAGTCACCAATCCTACTAGAGTTCAAGTTCTCCCCCCCTTTACTTAAAGAAATTCCTCAAGATTAGGTGCAGTAACAGCTCCCAAAACAGCGCCAAAAATCCTTCCTTTGATCACTAAGCAAGAGTCTTCAAGGCTTGGAGGCTTGGTGTTTAAGCTTTGATTAAAAAATGGAACCTTGGCTTGAAAGTGTTTGATGGAAATTGAAAGATTTTGGGAGAAAAGAGAGAGAGGCTCACAGCTTGCTCTTGGAGAGAAGGGAAGAAATGAGAGAAAAACCTCAAGGCTTGCATGTGTGGAAGAAAAGGAAGAATAAGTGGTTTTGGTGTTTTAATGCCATAAATGCCTAAACTTAACATTTGTCTTGGAGGAAAAGAAAGGAAGAGACAAGTGTCTCCCATGCACCACTCTCACACATGCACGGCTTGCATGAGAAGGAAAGGAAGGGTTGTGCAATTTTTCTGGCCCGAATCAAGAGTATTCGGGCCCAGTTCAAGAGACAGTAGGGGCAAAAAGGTCATTTTTCACAGAAAAATTCCCAAAAATTCTAGAAAAATAGGAAATTCATTCCTAAACTTATAAAAATTAATTTTGATGATTAAAATAATTTTAATCACTCAAAATTCAATAAGTCACACAATACGGCAAAACGGTAAAAAGGCGGGTGTTACACCATTTCTCAGATTCTGGACTCAAAAGAGCTTCTTGGTAAATCACTGGTTCACCTTGATCCATTAGCAATACATGCCCTTCTAAGACATAAGGAAACCATATCTCTCAGGTTGGTGTCGTACTCTATCTGATTTACGCAAGTCTTGCGCTACATGAGCAGGTGGCTCCACAACACTTTGTGGTATCTGCTCTTGTTCCATTACAGGCTCATTGCTACTCTGTGTCACTTGAATTTCTTCAAGTTCTACTTTTATCCCACTTATTTTCTTAGAGACAGATTCCTTCTCTAAGAATACAACAGTCCTAGTGTTGGGATTTGATTTTTAGTTGTTTTGAATTCCACAAATGGTAAAGGTTTGGTATTGTTTCGAATCTACAGAAGAGGTCAAAATACCTTATTTCGAATTTTAATAATGAGTCTGCTAACTTAAAGAATTCTTGATTGGAGTTGATACAAAAGAGACTTTAGAAATTTGAAAAGAAGATAAATATAGATTCGAGAAATAACAAACAACAGTATTCAGAAAAGTAAAGAGTTAGTTCTTTTATTCATGAGTCCAATTCGAATTACATAAGTTCGAATACATTGGAAATACAAATTAGAAAAGAAACTATCCTAAGTGCTCAATACATTAGAAAGGAAACTATCCTAAATTAGAATGAGTACTTGACTCATGCCTAACATGCCTCTTTATCCTCATCCTCCCCCACAAGCTTTAATAGAGCCAACACAAAGAAGAATTCTTTCTCCAATTTGTTGTACCACCTTCTTCTTGGGGAAGAAATCAAGGTCAGCATGGGAAAACAATAATAGATTCAGTTATTATATAAATGAACCTATATTTGGCTATTACGTACAATCCAAAAGAAAGCCTTCAAAGAGGAAGGTTGGAAAAGCCAATAGCTTTGGCTATTTCGTCAATCCCATAAAAAAGGAAATCATTCCAGATCGGATTGCACGCAATAGCCAAAGAGATTAACTTCTTCACATTCTTTGAAGAGTTTCTTTAGAGAATCTAGAAAAGAGAAGAAGAGAGAATGAAGAGTTATGAAAAGAACGTATAAAAGTACTCCTATTTATAGGAGTAAAAAGAGTTAAGGTTCATTAATAAGCCTATTTTAACGTCCAATGAGGAGAACTCTCATAAAGAAGTTAAATGGACGGTGGCCGGTAGTATTCATGACTTTTGGTTTGGCCAAATGAAGTTTGACATATGGCAAAGGGAAGAGTGAAGTCAAATCTCGAAATGAGAAAAGATTTATCAAGTTCAGGTATCAAGAAAAGACTAAGTGTCAAAGTTAAAGATGTTCTCGAATCCATGAAGTCAATTCCAGAAAGAAGATTTCGAGAAATCAGAAAGCAAGAATTCGGGAAGCAGGAACAAAGAATTCGAAAACAAGATATCTGAAGACTTAGAAGATTTCTGAAGAAAGAAATGAAAGTTCGAAAAGACAGAACACAAAAGAAGACAGTTATTGAAGATCAGAAGCAGTTTTCTGGTTAACAGAAGACGTGGCAAGCATGCACGCTGCCAGCACATAGGGCTAGATGATGTGTCAAATGTACATTAGTTAGCCGTTAGAATTAGGAATCTATAAATAGGGAAACTCTTAATGTAAAAAGGGTTGGCAAATCACTCATACTCAAATTCTATGAAACACCTTATACGTCCGAACTCACTGCGACAAACAGGTTACAAGGAGAAGAAAGCATGTGATGAACCCATCCATTTCTTTTAATGCAATTGTTCTTACAATTCAATTTCTTTCTCTTTGTTTTCATTCTGCAATTTACATTCTGCAGTTTACTTTTCGCATGTTTGTCTTTTGAAATTCTATTCTTACTTTCTTTGAAAGTTTAATTCTTCTTTGATTTCTGAAAATTCAATTTAGACTTTTTTGATGAAATTCTGTATCAAATAGTTCTAAACTTTGGAGAAGTTTGATAGATTTCTGAATTAAATACCTTGAAACTTATCATTTCTGGATTTCTGTAAATTCAAGATTGAATTGGTGATATTCTGTACCAATTAGTATAATTTTCTCCAAAAAATTGAAACTTTTGAAAGTCTTTTTATAAATCAGAAACACCATAAATCTACTTTTTTAAAACGAGTCCCGTAAGAGGATCTGATTCTAATCGCCAGATTGTTCTTAGAATCAAAGTGATAAAGTTAATTTTCGAATTTGCATTTTATCACCACAAACAAATTGGCACGCCCGGTGGGACCAATTGCCAAAAAGTAGTGTGTGTTAGAACAATATCTATTCAAATGGCTAATAATGCAAGGCAAACAGGAAGTGGAAACAATAATAGGGAAACAACGACCAATACTACAAATTCTGGTAGTCCACCACCCCAAGGAAGTGAATCTATGAATAATAATGGGAATATTGGGGGAAATGGAAATAGTAGTGTTAATAGAGATCAGACAACAACTACTACCTTGCCAGAAAACCCTGTAATAAGTCAAATAGGTCCTACTATCCCTATACCTAATTTTGTTTCTATGTCTCAAAATGGACAACCAATGTATGGGTTGCCATATGGGTTCGTCCCAAATTCTGGGACGGCTCCACCAACAATGTCAACAGTAGGTCCTACAATAAATCGTGGACCCATTTTTAATCCCTTCGTGGGAAGTTCTTCTTCATCCATTACAAATTCTACTTTGCAATCTTTGAGACAACAAATGGACGAAAGTAATCATGAGATGGTAAATATGTTGACACAACAAATGGCCACAGTATTTGATCCATTGGTACAAACAACAAATACTAATTATAATTTGTTGGCTAGGCAAATGGAGAGGATTTCAGATGTGTTTGGAGCACCCGTAGATCCTATAGTAAGACAAGTGGCTAATATGAATCCTCCTGTAAATCAAGGGGATCAAAATAATCAAATACCAATTCCTATTAATCAAGTCGAAAATAGGGAAGAGAATGCTCCCAGAGTTATCTTGAATAGAAATCAGAATGCTGATAAAATTCTCAAAAGGATAAGAGCAAATAACTTAGGGGGCAACAAAATGTTGTTGGAATTGTTGAACAAGTCCTGAACAGACATGGATTTAATATAGGATTTGCGAATCATCCTTATGTAGTATCTCCTTTTACCCAGATGGTTTTACAAATTGAATTACCATGGGGATGGAAAGTTCCCAAATTTACCAAGTTTTCTGGAGAAGTAGGAGAATCTACTGTCGAACACATTGCTCGATATCAAATCGAAGCAGGTGATTTGGCAAATAATGAAGAATTGAAAATGAAATATTTTCCTAGTTCTTTAACCAAAAATGCTTTCACGTGGTTTACAACTCTTCCCCCGAATTCAATTCACTCATGGAATCAATTAGAAAGAAGTTTTCTTGAACGATTCTTTAGAGGGGAAACGAAGGTTACTCTTATGGATTTAGTTAACATTAAGAGATCTTCAAATGAGTCAATAGATGACTATTTGAATAGATTTAGACAAATGAAAGCAAGATGTTTTACTCAGATTCCTGAATATGAGTTAGTCCAAATGGATGCAGGAGGATTGGATTATTCAATTCGAAAGAAATTGATTAATCAACAACTTAGAGATATGGCCCAATTGGTTGATAAAGTTAGGAAAATTGAACATCTGAAGAAAGAAAAAGAAAGGTTCAAGAAACCTGAAAAAATCTTTCGAAAAGATAAGATAGCATATTTAGAAGTTTCCGATGATAGTGATTTCGAATATGATTTAGAAGATAATGATGTTCATGTGGCAGAACTTAAGCCAGGACCTCTTTATGTTTTTCAATCTTTGAAACCTAATGGAAATACTATTAATTATATAAAAGATAGATTTCTTAAGAAAATTTATGGTTTTGATATTTCGAAAGCAGATCAAATTTTCGATATATTGGTAAAAGACAAACAAATAACTCTAAGTGATGATCATAAAATTCCTTCTCAAGAACAGAGAAGAGGTCAAAAGTATTGTAAGTATCATCATACTTATGGACACTGGACTAATAGTTGTGTTCGTTTCAGGGATATTATCCAAGAAGCCATTAAACAAGGGAGGTTGAAATTTGAAGAAAAAACTCCAATGGCAATGAAGATCGATTCTGATCCACTTCAAGTGAATGCAAACTATGCAAAGCCTGTGAGCATCAACATGGTAGAGGTGGAAGATTCGAACTCTATTCAACAAGCCACTGAGATGGCTATTGATGATGATCAGGAATTTCAGGACATTTTTCCCAAAGGGGGAGAGTCTTTGCTTGAGTTCCTGAATAGGAAGAAAGCAGAGGATGCTTCAATAGATTTATGTCCAAGGTGTCATGCAGTATTTGATAAATCTGCTGCAAAGGCATTTCTTGATTCTGGAATGAAGAAGCACAGTATCAGGAAGTGGCTGTAAAAAGCCAAAAGAATGATAATAAGCAGAAAAAAGTGAAACCTGCTTATGGAGGTTGGATTTCGAATACGAGTTCAGTTTTAGGAGAAAGAATGCCTCCAAAAGAGAAGGTTATGAATAAAGGTAAGCAACCTATGCACCCAAACTTCCAAGTTTCTGGAAAACCCCGAACTTTTGTGCCACCTTCAACTGTTCCTCCAAACAAGTGGATTCGTCCTGGATATCCTAAACCTCAATATAATTATCAAGGATTCCAGCAAAGGCCTTATTATGGAAATAAGCCACCAATGACGAAGACTCAATGGAGAAGGGTAACTGCAAGAGAAAATACTCAGCCTAAGCCAGTTCAAGCAAATAACGCACAAGTGATTCAAGTTCAGGCAAACTCGAATCATCCTTCATACGCACAAGTAGTGAAGAAGAAACCTTCTTTCCAAGTTACTGGAGGTTTCGAGGAGAATGAAGATGATTTATTGACTGAGAATTTCGAAACAGGCTTTGCAGATGGTCTTGACGACATTTGCGCAGTAGTTTCTATTTTACCGGCTGAATATGCTGAAGAACTTGAGAAAGGCTTGGAAGAGGAAGATTATGAAGAAGATGATATAGGTGAAGATCCCATTTGTTATACTTACATTGGCAAACAGATTTGCCAAAATACTTCTGCAGTATTCGAGAAGCCTACTGAGGATATGCGACTTCACATGAAACCTTTGTTTATCAGGGCTTTAGTTGGAGATGTAAGTATTAGAAAGGTACTTGTGGATTCTGGAGCGGCAGTGAATTTGATGCCGAAATTCATGATGAAGAAGTTGATGAAAACCAAGTTTGATTTGATGCCTCATCAAATGATTATCACAGACTTTAGTGGGAAAACTTCAAAATCAGAGGGAGTATTATGTTTGGAGTTAACAGTGGGAACTATCATGAGACCCACTATGTTTGTGGTAGTTGATTCGAAAGCAAACTATAACTTGTTACTTGGAAGGGAATGGATCCATGGTGTAGGTGTTGTTCCATCTTCAATGCATCAGAGACTTTGCATGTGGACTAAAGAGGGTGTACCCATTTATGTTGATGGGGACAAGAATTATTTTAAAGTCGAAGAAGATGTTGTGGATGTGAGGAGTACAGAAAAGAAGGTCATGAAGATTAGACCTTATGAGGTAAATGATAAGTATATGTTGACCCCTACCAAAGTTCCATATTCTTTGAGGATAAATCCAAATTTTGGGTTTATGTTACAGTGTGATGTCGGCCCTTTCGAGGCCGTAGAAATCTCTGAATGGTCAGATCCAGAATAAATTCGAGCTTTTGGGCTCGAATCTCGGCCTATGTGGCCGAAAAGTGGGTAGAAGCAATTCCTTTAAGAGAAGTTTCTCAAGAAGATATCATTCGTTTTATTGAAGAAAATATTATATTTCGATTTGGCTTACCAAAAACCATTACTACAGATCAAGGAACAATGTTTACTGGAAGAAAAATGGTTAGGTTTGCTGAATCAAAAGGGATAAAATTACTTTCGTCTACACCTTATTATGCACAAGCCAATGGTCAAGTTGAAGCAGTTAATAAAACTATTATTGATTTAATTAAAAAACATATTGGGTAACGTCCCAGAAATTGGCATGAAACTTTGAATCAAATTCTTTGGGCTTAAAGAAATTCACCAAGAGAAGCTACTCGAACTACCCCTTATAAGTTGGTATATGGTCATGATGCTATATTGCCAGTTGAAGTGAACTTGCAATCAATAAGAGTTCAAAGGCAGTTTGAGTTACCTTCTCAAGATTATTGGAATTTGATGTTTGATGAATTAAATCAACTTGATGAAGAAAGATTGGTTGCTCTTGAAAATATAATTAGACAACAAGAGCAAATTACTCGTTGTTACAATAGAAGGGTTAAGAAAAAAGAATTTCAAGTTGGTGATTATATTTGGAAGTTAATTTTACCAATTGATAAAAAGTCTAAGAGGTTTGGTAAATGGTCACCTAATTGGGAGGGACCCTTCGGAATTGAGAAAATATTTTCCAATAATGCATATTCAATTCGAGAATTAGTTGGTGATTTGCGCATAATGTCAATGAATGGAAAATATTTAAAGGAGTATAAACCAAACTTGCAGGAAATCAAGATTGTGCATAAAGGAAAATAAATTGTTCAGGGGACAATGAAAATTCGAGCCCATGCTCGAAATAACAAAAGTTATAGAAGAAACGTGAAAGAACAAAGAAATAAGCTAAAAAGGAGCTTCGCTCTTTAACTTGGCAAAATTGTGCATAAGGTCTTCATAGTAGATCTTTAGGCTTTTGTTATTTCTTTCCAGATTATCAATGTCTTTGGAAACCCTAACAGCATCCCTAGAAATACCTCCAACAGAGTTTAGAATGTCCATACGAGTAGACTTCTGCTTTGAAAATGTGGTTTCGAGCTCACTTTTTGCCAACTTAGTTCTTTCTGATTCTTCTTGATACTTTTTGATAAGGCCTTCAAGCCTTAAGTTTTCTCTTTGCAGCTCTTCAATCTTCAAAGTATTTTGATTGATGAATTGTTCATATTTGGTCACCTTGATCTTACTGTCTTGCATTTTATCCACCAATTCAGCCTTCTCATTTTTCTGCATGACCAATTTCGAAGTGGTCTGTTCGATTTGGTCAACAGTCCCAACAGTATTATGATATAGCTCTGAAAAGCTTCTGATCCACTGCTGTTGAGACTAAAAAAAAATCAGCATGTTTCTTTTCAAATAAAGTTAAATAACTTTCAATTTCTTCTCTGTAGAGAGGATCCTTCGGAATTTCTTTCATCATAGATTTCTCGAAGACTAATTTCTTGAAATTCTGAAGAGCTTTATCAATGGAATCCTCTTCACTTAGTTTATTCTGAACTGTTGCTTCAGAGTGGGCTGATGACAATGAGACTTATCCTGAAAGCACTTCCAAAATCAAGAAAGGATTTTCATCCAAACTTTTGAGGCAATCATCTAAGTCCATGGCACTATATACAGGGGTAGATCTAGATGAATCCCTCCAAAAGCCTGGAGCCTTTTCGGGAGTGCCTGACTCAGTTTGAGTAGTTTGAATCTCTTTTGAAGGAGATTCCTTGGTTCTTTCGGAATCAGGTTTAGGAGAAGCTGTTGGATAATCTTTCTCTTCTTCCATCTGAGAATCTTCATTGGTTGGATCAGAAGGGGATTGAACTTCTTCTTCTTCTCCTTTTTCTTCTTGTTCCTCATTACTCTCTTCGATATTGTCTAAAGATTTACCCTTTGGCAAAGACTTTTTCGAAGAGGTAGCTTGAAGTGGGCTTTCTATTGTTTTTTCTTCATTGGCACCACTTTCAGCTTGAGAACTTGAAGCGCAGAAAACAAAACTGAATGTAATTTTGCAATTTTCAGTCACGTTTTCTGCTACTTCCTATTTTTTTAAAAAATTTTATTTTTCACAAACTTATTCCAATCAATTTTGAAAATTTTCTAAATCCTAAAAAAATTGAAAAATCCTAATTAACAAACAAGAAAATAAAACAAAACTGAAAATAATTGAAAACTTAAATATCTCTGGGTTGCCTCCCAGGAAGCGCTTGTTTAACGTCTGATAGCTCAACGCCTGTTCTCTTAAGGTGGCTAAAACTGAAATATTTTGGTGAGCTTGTGTGCTGCACCCTTCCTTTCTTTGGCCCATAAACCTCCCCATAATTTTGCCTTGGAGCAATCTGTTCTTTTCATTATTTTCTTGCTTTGATGTGCATGAGTCTTCTTCTCCTGAAGCTTGAATGATTCACAAATGATTTCTCTCAATTTCTTTGCTTCGAGAGGGTCTTTGATATGAAACACACCTGACCACTTGATCTTCAATCTGGCTCTAGGCTCTGAATTTAATTCTAGCTTGACTTTTCTTCTCTTTGCCCTGTCCTGGTCAGTGTGATCGCAGGCCTTTCTTTTGTGAGGTCTGGAAGGTTTATCACTTGTACCATGCCTTTCTTGATCTTCCTTTGGAGGACTGGTTGGATAAGACAAGGTATATGGTCTTGGAACCACTTCCCTTCCTTCCTCGGGATTTGATTCTCCATCTCCCTGTTCACTCTTTTTCTCATTTTCTTGATCTTTTTCATCAGGTACACCCTCAGATGTATTATTCTCTTTCTCCTTTTCACAGTCAGTCTCTTCTTCAAGTACCATCTTTTCTGTTTCATCCTCTCCATCTTCTTCTTCTACTTTTGCTGCACCTTCCTCTTCTTTTTCTTCATCAGCTTCTTCTGATTCCCTTTCTTCAACTTTTCCTTCTGGAATTCCTTCAGTTTCCTCTTTTTCTTTTTCTTTTTCTTCTTCATCAGCCAGATTGTCATTGATTTCCTCCCCTATCAGCTGAACAATGTCATCGCACTGCTCTTCGGGGTTGGGTAATGCATTTGCTGAAGATTGCTTGTTCCAACAGATGATCATATTGTCTATCTCCTCTAGTACGAGGCCAACGGTTACTCCTTCTCTTTCACAATACTGCTGAAATTGTATATATTCGTCCCACTTGTCTTCAATATCATCGTCACTATCTGAATGCCTTGCTGAGATTTGTTCTGATTGTTGGTTGGCTCTTGTTTCTGTTAATTGCTCCAACAAGATGTCAGTGTTTCTTCTTGCTTCCTCTTTATTTTCTTCAACAGCTTCTTCTGATTTCCTTTCTTCAATCTCTCTTTCTTGTATTTCTTCAGTCTCCTCTTCTTGAATCTCTGGATAAGAGTAGCAATCATTGAAATGGTTACCTCCGCAAAAATCACAAATTAATTGTGGTGACTGGCCAGGATAAGAGTGAACTGGTTGCGGTGGCTGAGAAATTCTGTTTATCTGCTTTTGGAGTGCTTCTAATGACTGCTTCAAAGTCTTATTTTCTGCCCTGAATTCATCTTCAAAAGTTTGCTTATGGGATGAAATAGCATCTTGTTGCCACCCAAAATTTTGATTCTGGTAAACTCCCCAATCCTGTGAAAGATTGTTAGAATAATTATTGTAATTAGATAAGTTACCTTGAATCGGTGCATGGAAGAAATATTTTGGTTCTTGCTTGAACGAAGAAATGTCTGCCTTGGCTTGAATGTAACATGGCCTGCGAAAGAATCTCCTTAAAAAATTTTCTTCTACCATGTTCCAATTGGTCAGACTTTGGCTGTGATGTAACCTTAACCAATCCTTTGCTTTTCCTGTAAGAGAAAAAGGAAATAAACATAAATATGCAGTCTCTTTGTCTTTTTCTTCAAAACCCATAGTTTCAATCTGTTTAAGGAATGTAGAAAGATGATCATTTGGATTTTCATGTTCTAAGCCTGAGAACTGGTGATCTTCCACAAGTTGAAGGTGTGATGTTGTGAATTCCAAAGCTTTTGTGGTACTTGGGAGAGCAGTACTTGAACGATAACGTATCCCATGAGGCATAATATAGTCTCCCAAAAGTCTTTTTGGTCGATTTTGCCATTTAGAAGCCATGTGACATTCACTTCACTTGAGGTTGTTGAACAGAGAGTGTTGAGATTGTCTCCTTGAGCTCTGCCCCTTTTTCTCTCTCTCTATTTGGTCCCTTCTCTATTTTGATTTTGAGACACCTGTCTCTCATAAGAGCATTATTCAAGAAGCTCAAACAAATGTTAGCTCAGGAAAGAGGAACAAAATAATTTTTTTTCTTTTAAAAAAATAATTAATATAATTTTTTTTAAATAATAAATTTTTTTTAATTAATAATAATAATAATTTTTTATAAAAAAATAATTAAAATAAAATAATTAAAAATAAAATATTTTTGTTTTCTTCTCGACTTTTCCCTTGTCTTCTTCTCTTGTTTCTACTTCTGTTCTTCCCTCATGTCCTTTCTATTTCTGGATCAAGTTGTAATTGATTGGGGGACACCTGGCCTCTCAAAAACAAAAACAAGAAAACTTGAAAAAGGTAAGTGTGGAAGAAAAATTAATAAAAACAGAAAAACTATAAATTTCCTAAATAATAATAAGAAGAATAAATAAAGAGATCCTAAGATAGATAAGAAAAATAAACAAAATCCTAAGATAGATATGACTTGATAACTAGACCGCCAAGGTATACACGAATTGGAATCCGTTCCCCGGCAACGGCGCCAAAAATACTTGATGGGTTTCTGGCAAGCGAACCAAAAATCCAGTATTATAATAGTAAGAAGAGTATCGTATCCACAGGGAACGGTCAATTCACGTATAGTTGTGATCTATTTATCAAGGGAGAACAATGAATTTATGAAAGTATTTTATGCGAAAATTGTAAATTAATAATTAATTGAAATAGAAAGGAAGAGTTAGAGACGCTTTACTTGGATTAGGATTGAACTTTATCTCATCACACCCCTCGTGTATGTCGAGACTACCTACTATTTATAGGCTTTGAACTATAATACTGTAGACAAACTATATTGCTAAGACCCCGAGTTACCAGGCGCCACTCACACTCAAAGGTAATCCATGCGGGTTCTCCCAAGCGACAGACTTACCCTCGGCTTATTTTGCTTTCTTTATTCCGTTTGTAAAAGAACTAATTGATAAACGAGGCCTACTCCTCTCGACGCACCTTCGCTAGAGTACTGTCACTACCCATCACTCATTAGAATACATCCACGTTTCGCTTCCTGGATTGACAATCAACTAATCCTTTGCTATCGGTTTATTAATACCAAACCTATTGTTTAGATACCCTTCATTATGATACTCACACTATCCATCAATCATTAGTAACACCCATGGTTCACTCAGTGGTTAACCGAGTATTCTCATTCACTCAGAGGTTGAGTTTCCTATGTCTAGGCTCCCCCAAACTCAATTCTAGTTGTAACCTTAATTACAAACTAGCCTATAACTCCGGCGCAAGCACGGAAGTTAGGAATTAAGCCCAGAACAAGATTACCAATAATATAGCTAGGGAACTGCATAAATATATAGATAGAGTTCAACATACACTTAGGAATGGAATCGATTACATTCAATCATAATGGAGAGTTAACTACACAAGGTAGCCATACAAACCACCGAAGATGTTGTCACCATCTTCAATCCTTGTGAAGCGCTCCTCCCCTCCTACTCTAAAATTAGCTCTGGTTCATTATCACTGAAATATTACTGAATTACAATAATCGTGCACACCTGATCTGGTGCAAGAGGTTCCTATTTATAGGCTAAGGAAAGATAAAGGAAATTGGGGAGAAATCTATCTAAAAACGGCAACAGGGAACAAATCTGCATGATCTGTGCTTCAAGCTGCGCTACAGCACACGTTGCAGCGCAGGTTCCAGAGAGCTGCGCTTCACCCTGCGCTGTAGCGCAGGTTGAAGCGCAGGATGTGTCCTGCAGCTCCAAACTTTCTCTTTTAAATTTGATTTCTCCCCGAGACTGGTTTTGGCTAATTTGTCTTTCCTTCTTTCCCTTTTCTTGATGAAATCTTTGCATTTATTGAGCATCTTTGATTTATTTGGGAATGTTGTCTGCAGAATCCTTGTTTGATTGGCAGTGATATCTTCATTATTTGCTTCAAATATTCTTCAAATCTTTGTTAAATGTCTTCAATCAAACTTCAAATCTTGCAGATATCTCCCTCATTTAATGCTATCTTTGTAGAAACACAGGGAAACACTAGAAAGGGGGTTGAATAGTGTTTCTTAATATTTTTGAAAGCTTTTTCAAAACAACAAGTATAAAACTGTTTCAGACAGGTTTTTGAGGGCTGTCTGAAGTTTTAAGACAGCTTCTGAAAATATATTTTAAAAGGTTTCTTAGCTTTTAAAATATTTAGAATTGCTTTTCAACTCGCTTAAATTAGTATAAACGAATTGACAAGAGTTAAAGGATAGAAAACTTAGCCAAGGAATTTATCCTGGTTCACTCACTACCACTGTGAGCTACGTCCAGTCCCAATGCCAACTAGCACTTGGATTTTCTCTTAATCTTTCACAAAGATTACAAGTATTCTTTTACAGTCAAGCCTCTTCAGGCTCTACAACCAAGTATTCTTTACATCCAAGCCTCTTCAGGCTCTACAAACAAGTATTCTTTAGACAACAAGCCTCTCCAGGCTCAAGAACAGTTTTACAAAGAAAGATAAGTTTAAGCTTTTAAACTAAACCAGTTTTTAAGCTCAAACAAATACAATGTACAAAAATAATTGAGGTATACTCAGGATATACAAATGTGTGTACAAAGAATATTATCAGAGAGTTTTTACAGAGTAAACACTAGCAGCGATTTGTTTCTCTTTGAATATGAAAATCTTCTCACTAATGATGGTCTTCATGAGGGGTATTTATACCCAGACTTCAGTCCGTTAAAAAACCACCGTTTAGAGATAGCATTAAATGCTATTTAATCCGTTGTGAGACATGCTTCTGAGAGTCCTGACCTTTCTGACACAGAACAAGGTTGCATCTGCCAAAAAGCTGCTTCAAATGCTGTTGCAGAGGCTGCGTTGCAGGAATTTCCTCAGTGGTGTATGAATTTCAAAAACACCAGGAAAGACCTCTGTGTTCCTTGCCATAAATATGCTTGAAAGGGTACGTGCAGCAGAGACTCAGAAAAGGTCTTCACAAAGCTTCAACAAAGGTGCCACATCATTATTGAGACTTCAGACAGCTTCAACACTTCAGATGGGTTGGACACTTCAGACGGGTTGAACCTTCAGAAGGCTTTGATCCCTCAGATAGGTTGAAATACTTCAAAGTCTTTTTGTAGGATCATGGTGGCTTGCTGAAATCATAGATAAATCATTAAAAACATATGTGTATCTATGATAAATTATTTTAACCCAAATTTGTTAGTCATTAAAACTTGGGAATTATATTGTCTTAAAACATCATAATTTACTTATGATATTTTTTAGACTCAACAATCTTTCCTTCAAATCAAATCCTTGCAATATCCTGTAAAAATCAGCAATATTTCTATCAAAATAGCATCAAATTCAAATCTAAGATTAATAAATACAATTTATCTAATATTTAATAAAAAGGGATTAAACTGGGGCAAAAATACCATTTTATCCTTGATAAGTGAACTAAAAATTTCTCTAATTTATCATATAATTTTCACTTATCACCCAGACATTCAAGTATTAAAACTAGACTTCGGTCCAGAATAATGACTTTGGTCCAGAATAATTGGCGGTAATAGTACCCAAGGAAGAAGTTCCTTGTAATCTGAGCTCAGGTCTAGTTTTAGAATTGGTGAAAAGACCTCGTCTGTGAGCATGGAGCTTGGGATCTATGTTGTTTATATTTTGATTCTTGGGCCATGATGTTATGTATTTAGTTGTTAGGCCGTCTTATGTTAGGAACTTGATACGTTGTATAATATTTTTTTGTGGGATATGACTGTACATGTGCAGCCTTCGGGCCCTCTGTATTTTGTTTAGGGAACATGTATGGTGGTGTCCCAAGTGATGATTATGTACTATACTACATGTTAAACTTGATGGAATTTTTATGTATTCAGATTATGTGTCCATATACTGTTTAAGTAATCGTTGGAAACTTAAGTGCTATATGATGATTGTATGTGCGATATCTAAATGGCGTGAAATAATTTAAAAAATTAGGGACGTTACAATTGTTGACTTCTCTAAGTCTTGATCTTGTTCTCACTCCTTATGAAGTATCACCTATAATTTGCTCCTTAGGATGATAAGGCCTATATATCCAATTATTTATAAAAGGCAACCTGCCTTCAGTCTGAGACACAACTTTGATTGTTTGAAGTGGTTCAGCTTCAGATGGTCCTTCAAATGGAGGTTTAGATAGGTCTTCAGTCTTTGTCTGGATCAGTTCAGATGACTGGTTGAGATCCATAATTGCAAAATCATCTTCAAGATTTGATAGGTCATTGTAAGTATTTTTCTTATCATTGAACCTCACATGGATTGGTTCCTCTACAGCTAAGATTCTAGAGTTGTAAACTCTATAAGCCTTTGAAGTTTAAGAATATCCAATGAAGAACCCTTTGTCAGACTTAGCATCAAATTTTCCAATATCCTCTTTTGTACTGAGTATAAAACACTCACATCCAAAGATATGGAAATAAGAAATGTTGGGCTTCCTTATTTTCCACAATTAATAAGGAGTCTTTTTGTGAATTGGTCTTACCAATATTCTGTTCTAAAGGAAACAGGTTTTGTGAACAACTTCTGCCCAGAAAGACCTAGGAAAAGTACTCGAAATGAGCATGGTTCTTTCTATCTCTTGCAAACTTGTGTTCTTTCTCTCAACAACCGCATTTTGTTGAGGTGCTCTAGCCACATAGAAATTGTGAGAGATTTCATTCTCTTTACAGAATAGTCTGAAGTTTGTTTTTTCAAACTCTCCACCATCGTAACTTCTAACGGCAGAAATGCAAAATCCTTTTTCATTTTGTACCTTCTTGCAGAATATTTTGAAATTCTCAAAAGTATCATCCTTGCTTCTGAGGAATATCACCCATGTATATGTAGAGTAGTCATCAACTATGACCAGTCCATATAGCTTACCACTAAGACTTTCTATTCTAGTAGGACCAAACAAATCAAAGTGACGAGGTTCCAGAGGTCTGTTAGTGTAGACAACACTCTTGCTCTGAAATGAGCTTCTTGTTTGCTTCCCTTTCAGACATCTCTCACATAAATTATCAAATTTGTATGAAAGCTTGGGAAATCCTTTAACAAGATTGTATTTTGTAAGCTTTGAGATTAATTTCAAGATGACATGCCTAAGTTTTTTATGCCAATCTATTTTTCATCCTCAACTGAGAGAAAACATTTCATATTTTGGCTTGCAAGTTCCTCTTGATCAATTTTATACACATTGTTGTGTCCCTTAGCAGTGAAGAGAACTTGATCATATGAGTTTTCGACTATGCAACCATCCTTTGTGAAAGATACCACATAACCATTGTCACATAATTGACTTATCCTCAAAAGGTTGTACTTAAGTCCTTCAACAAGGAATTTTTTTTATACCAGACAGAGGTTCCATACCTACTATTTCTACACCAGTAATTCACCCTTGTTGGTTTCCTCCAAAGGTGACCACTCCACCATCTCTGGGTCTAAGGTTTTGGATCAAATACCATTCGCTCGTCATGTGTTGTGAGGACCCACTGTCCAGGTACCATTTGAGGTGTCTCCTTTGTCCCGTTAAACACATCTGCAATAGAAAAAAATTAAAGTTTGAGGTACCCATAGCTTCTTGGGTTCTTTCTTGTTAGCTTTGGGTTTCCCTTTCTTCTTATGGTTACACCATGACACATGATGTTCAGGTTTTGCACAATAAGAAGACTCATTACCTTTCTCGTCAAACTTTTTAGACTTCTTAACTTTAGGATCATGAGGGTGTGATGATCAATCTGAAGAAAACCATAACCCACACTTGTTCTTGGAACCTTTCTAAATTCCCAAAAGTTTCTTCAGATTCTCAGTTCTTTTCAAAAAGTTGTCCAAATCAAGGGTTAGCTCATCAACCTTCCTCCGAAGCTAACTCATTTCTTCACATTGGTTTTCAGAATTGTTCTTCTTATAATTCTCAAGTTCTTCCTTGAGTATAAGGCTCTCTTTCTCTAGAGCTTCACTCTTATTACACATTTCTATGTATGTTCTACTGATATTCGTATATTCTTGGAAAAGGTCTTTTGAAATCTCAACAAGATCATCATACCTTTCTTGAAGGTCATGTTCAGAACTTACCTCGGATTTAGAATTGTCTAAAGAAGGTAGACTTGCCAACAGGCACAGGTTGGCTTCTTCAGCTGACTCTTCTTCCTCTTCTGAAGTTGAGTCATCAAGGTCTTCCTAGGTAGCTATCAATCTCTTCTTCTTCTTGAAGGATGGTTTTAACCTGGAGCAATCTACTTTAATATGACTTGGATATTTGCATTCATAACAAACAATTTGACCTTTGACAGAAGATGAAGCTTCCCTACCTGGATTCTCCTTTTTACTTCTGAATTGTTGGTCTCTTATGAACCTTCCCTTCTTCTGAAGCATTCTCTTGATCTTTCTGCTAAACAAAGCAAGATCATCACCTTCAAAACTATCTTCATATGCTTCTGAGCCATCTGAAGTCTCCTCGGCTTGCATGGCTTTCATGGCTCCATGCCTAAGCTACTCGGCCTTAGTGCTCAGTTCCAATGACTTTTTATTGGTTACATCCTCTCCAAGTTCTAACTCATGAACTTTTAACGAACCTAAGAGTTCCTCTATTCTCAAGGAGTCAAGATCTTTAGCTTCCTGAATAGCAGTAACTTTGGGTCTCCATGCTTTGGGTAAACTCGTTAGAATCTTTTGGTTGTGGTATCCAGAATCATATAGGTTTTTCCCAAAGACTTGAGTTCATTTGTTATTGTTTGAAACCTATCAAACACTTGGTCAATGGTTTCTGACTCTTACAAGTATTGTTTGCTCACCTAGCCTCTTCAGGCTCTACCCTAAGTGTTTACTAAGAATAAAAGAACCTAGATCTTTATATAAGTTCTTCTTTACACAGGATATGAAGGTTTGTACAACAAATAATCATAGTATAAATACAAGGTTGCAGCACTGGTTTGACTTCTACAAGTCATGTTGCACAACATTTTCTTTTTAGTGCTTGTTTCTCAAACCTTAGCCAAAAGAGATCTATTGTCTTTCCAGATTAATGTTGTGAGGTTGCGTGAAGAAATGGGTCAAACTTTGACTTACCACGTCAGAAAGGCTTTTGGCTTCAGACAACTTGGCTTCATATATCTCTTCAGACTTCAGATCACAATTCAAACTTCAGATGAATCTGTAGAACCTTGTTGCTTTAGAACGCCTTTAACTCTTCGGAATATACTTCCTTCAGAACTATGACTTGCTTCAGAACCATATGGTTTACCTTATCTGAAATATTAGAACCTTATTAGAATTTGGTGAAGCCTTATAAAGTGTTTTCTTAAGTTTATTATCATCAAAATCTTAGATGTGGGGTGTCTTAGACATTTAAAGTCTTGAGGCTCAACAAGGGTGGATGGAGGGTTGGAGGAGCTAGGTCAGAAGGAGAATGTGTGTGGTGATTGATACTAGGGTTAATTTGAAACATATGGGCTTGCTTTGGTTAAGGGTGGAAACTATACAATAATAGGGAATTGGGCCCATCAAGTCATGTACTATATCTATTATAACTTAGTCGGTCAGGTTCGGTTAGCTACAATATTTTTCTGCCCCACCTGAGCCCGATCGCTTAAAATCGTATTAACCCTATGTGTATGATAAGTGCAAATTATATGATAAATTCTTGTATTTTTACTGCACTTATCAAGGTTAAAATAGTAATTTATGCCCCAAAAATAATCCCTTTTTAGTATAAATTGTAATAATTGTGATTATTTGATTTGAATTTGAATTTGATGCTATTTAAATAGAAAATATGTTAAATTTGCAGTTTTATGAGAAGATTTGAATGAGGAAAGAAGATAGCATTATTTGAGGAGAGGATCTGCGAATTTGATGTTTAAATCAGAGCAAATAAAGATAAGATCAGCTGTCATTTAAACAAGGATTCTGCGGATAAATTTTTAGTTTAAATTCAAAATCAAAATAAACACAAAATCAAATAAAAAAGAGGGAAACAAGGAAAGCAAGCAAACAAGGATAAGATCAGGAAGAGATAAAGTGGTTAAAAGAAGAAACAAAGCAATCAGTTACGCGTTTTGCGCTTCACCCGCACTTAGCGCAAGTGAAGCGCAACTTCCAGAATTGCTTATTGTTTCCTGCGCTGCAGATGCGCTGAGCGCAGATGAAGCGCATATGCGCGGATTAGTTTTAGATCTATTTTCAGATCTATTTTCAAATCAGATTTCTTCCAGATTTAAAATAGCTTTCCTTAGTCTATAAATAGGACCCTTTGTAAAGAAGTCAAGGAGGTTAGAAAATGAGCATCTAGGAAGGAGATTAGAGAGACGACAAAGGCAGAGCTAGGATTGGAGCAAGGTGACAGCTTCTCCATTGGGTTGTAATGGCTACCATGCGTAGCTAAGCGTCTCGATAGGATTGAATGTAGTTGATTCAATCCCCAAGGTGTATGTGAATTCTCGTATTTATTTATGAATCTCTGTTTTATAATATCGGTATTTTTATCTTTACTTAATGCATAGCTTCCGCCTGTGTGCCGGAGTTATAGGTTAATTTTAGGATTCAGGTGACAGATGTTTTTCTAAAATTAATAGCTGAGTTTGGGGGAGCCTAGACATAGGAAACTTAAATTCTGATTGGTAAAAGTACTCATAGTAGTTACTATAGGGTTGTAGGAGAAAGTGACCATTGAAGAAGAAGTAGGCAATTTCTTCATAGCTGACACTATGGTTCTATAGGGCGAATTGATAGTATTAAAAAATCGGAAAGGTAGAGCAATCAACCCGGGGTAATTTGTCTCCTGGGAGAACCCACATGAATTATCTTTGAGTGGTTTTACTGCTGGTAACTCGAGGTAAAAGCAATATAGTTTGGCTAGGATATTATAAAAATATATTCATAAATAATATTGGGATTCACATGCATTAAGGGGTGCAATGATACGAAGTTCAATCCTAATCCAAGAAAAGTATTTTATCCTCTCTCAATTGTCTCTTTCTTTTATGCAAATTTACTTTCCTCACAACAATCTCTCAAATACCGTTTTCTACTTGATAATCTGATCACGAGTAAATACGAAGTGAATTGTTCCCTGTGGATACGATAACTCATACTTACTATTATACTGCTGAAATTTTGGTACGCTTGCCAGAACTTCATCAAGTATTTTTGCCGCCGTTGTCGGGGACCGTGTTTCAATTCGTATAGACTTGGGAGGTCTAATTATCAAGTTGTTTATCTTAAGAATTTAAATTTTTAATTAATTTTCGTTTTTAAAAAAAAAATTTAATTTTAAAAAAAATTGAATTTTTAAATTTGAAATTCAAATTTGTTTTATCTTATCTACAACACTTATCCTTTTCGAGTTCCTTTAGGATTTTAGGATAAGTGTATATTAATTCAAATTCAAACTTGGTTTTATCAACTTCTATCTTAGAATTTTAGGATTTAAAAAAAAATTAGGAATTCTAATTATTTTATTATTTTCGTTTTATTAATAAAAAAAAATTTAAAAAAAATTAATTATTTTCTTTTTGTTATTTTGTTCCTCTCTCCTGAGCTAACATTTGTTTGAGTTTCTTGAATAGTGCTCTTGTGAAGACAGGTGTCTCAAAATCAATTGATATTTGATCCTGAGTAGGGATGTCAACGGGGCGGGTAGTGCCTACCCATATACATACCCGCTAAAATTAACGGGTACCCATGCGGGTAACGGGTATCCACGGGTATTCACGGGTATCCATTAATGTTTAAAAATTTAAATTTTATAAAAAGAAAGAGAGGAGATGTTATATAATATATTATAATATCATACTATATATTTATAAAGAGTCATTATATAATACCATTACATGTTAATATATTAAGAATATCATAAAAAAATAATATAAAATAAATTATATCTCATCATAAAATAATAAAAAATCCTAATATTCAAATATATTTAATAGAAAAATATGTTTTAATGAGTATGCGGGTACCCGCGGGGCGGGTAGTATAATATCCGTCCCCACCCATTTAATAAATATTCGGGTACCCATTGCGGGGGTATATCCACGGGTATCCGCGGGTATCCGCGGGTGCGGATTTTTTTGACATCCCTAATCCTGAGATAGAAGGGACATCTAGAAAGAACAAAAGGAGAGATAGAAAAAGGGCAAGGAGAGAATTTCAACACTCTCTGTTCAACCACCCCAAGTGAAGTAAAAGTTGAATGGCTTCTGGATGGCAAAATCCACCAAGAAGAACCCTTGGAGATTATGTTAGACAGCAAGAACCAGAGTATTTCTCCCATACATCGATTCAAGGTAACTTCTCTAATTACAACAATTATTCTAACCATTTTTCATAGGATTGGGGAAGTTACCAGAATCAGAATTTTGGGTGGCACCAAGATGATGTTTCACTCCACATGTAACCTTCTTTTCAATAGCAGCAAAGTTACTCTTCAGATCAACAAAGAGACTCAAAATATTATGAGTATATGGAAGAACTGAATCGAAGCAATATACAATTTCAGAAGGAGAGTGAAGAAAGAAGAAGAAATACTGACGCTTTGTTAGAGCAGATAGCAGAACAATGGGAGTTAAGATTTTATGAGGGTCTAGAAGAATTCAATAAAAGCAATATACAATTTCAGAAGGAGAGAGAAGAAGCAAGAAGAAATATTGATGCCTTGTTGAAGCAGTTAGCAGAAACAAGATCCAACCAACAGTCAAAACAGATATCAACAAATGCACTACCCAACCCCGAAGAGCAGTGTGACAACATTATTCAACAGATAGGGGAAGGAACTGATGACAATCCGGCTGATGAAAAAGAGGAAGCTGCAGAAGAGAAATCGGAAGAAGGTGAAGCAGAAGAAGAAAAAAAGGAAGAAGGAGAAGGTGAAGCTGAAGTAGAAGATGAAAGGGGAGAGGATGAAACAGAGAAAGATGTGCTTAAAGAAGAGAATGACTGTGAAGGGGAGGAAGAGAACATAACATATGAGAGTGTACATGATGAAAAAGATCTAGAAAATGATAAAAAGAGTGAATAGGGAGATAGTGAGTCAAAGCCCGAGGAAGGGGGGAAGTGGTACCAAGACCAAAGTCATTGCCATATCCGAAAGTCCTCCAAAGGAAGATCAAGAAATGAATGGTGCAAGTGTTCAACCTTCCAAACCCCATAAAAGAAAGTGTTTGGGCTCTCAACTCATCGACTTCTTGGCTAAATTCCTTGATAAAGCACTTACTGGTTTTAATTAACAACCCTGATAGGTTCTCCTGTGAAGCATCCTAATCCTAATTGATTATGGAATTAATCACAAAACCCTTTCTTCTTTCCTAGTTTGGTTAGTTAAACTGCCTAATTTCAGAAATTTTGAAAAATTTTCCTTTATTTTCCTAATTATCCTAAATCCTAAAAATTTTGAAAAAAATCTAAAAATCCTAAAAATTTTAAAAAGCCTAAAAATCCTAAAAAGAATTGCAAAACAAAAATCCTAATCAACTAAAAAAATCTATAAAATAAAAGAAAATAAAAGAAAAAAAAACACCAGTATCAATCTTCATCCTCTGTATCTTGTAAATCCTTGTCCTGCTCTCCAGCTACTGCTGCTTCACCTTCCCCCTGGAAGAATAGGCCTGTCCCCAGGCCACTGCTAGAATATCTGAAGGTTTCTATCCTAAAGTGTAAATCATAAAAATAGAAAAAATGAAGATTTCAATTGGTAAAAATTAAAGAAAATATGCATGAAATTTGAAAATTTCAAAATTGATGGAGGTTTGTGAGTGGAAAAAGTGAAAAGAAAAGCTTAGGAAGTAGAGAAACAGTATATGAGAAAACAAAAGATTTTTAAAATTTCGTATTGTTGCGCTTCACCTGCGCTCAGCGCAAGTGAAGTGCAGAAAACAGTGACTAAAATTAAAAATTTTCGCTTCTCTTGCGCTCAGCGTAGGTGAAACGCAGAAAATAGAATGAGAAATTGCAATTTTTAGTCACGTTTTCTGCTACTTCCTAAAAATTTTATTTTCCACAAACTTATTCCAATCAATTTTGAAAATTTCCTAAATCCTAAAAAAATGAAAAATCCTTATTAAAAACAAGAAAATAAAACAAAACTAAAATTAATTAAAAACTTTAAAAATCTCTGGGTTGCCTCCCAGAAAGCACTTGTTTAACATCTGATAGCTCGACGCCTGTTCCCTCAAGGTGGTTGAAACTGGAATCCTTTAGCAAGCCTTTTGTTTCACCTTTGACTCCCTTGGGTAGTGACCCTACCCATAATCTTGCCTCGGACCAATTGTGAAAGTGACTTGAATCTACCCATTTGGTTTTGTGTCTAGAGTTAGACCATGTTGCTGTCTCCTTTGGCCTAACTTTTCTTTTCGTTGGAGTCTTTTGCTGAGTTGAATAGGTCTTCTCCTCCTGAAGTCTGGAAGGATTAACACTTGCACCTTCTTCTTCTTCCCTTTCCTTATCAGCTTCTTCTTCATCAGCCAGATTGTCATCAGTTCCTTCCCCTTTCAGTTGCCCACTCATGGTGAGAATAACTTCACAAATTTCCTCAGGGTTGGATTGTGCATTTGTTGAGATTGGTTCTGACTGTTGGTTGACTCTTATTTCTGCTATCTGTTTAACTGATGCATCAGGAAACTTTGTCTTCTTGTTGAGCAGTTCCAACATGAATTTGGTATATGTAGGCATTTGCTCCATGGCCTCCAATATTGGGATGTTGATTTGCAACCTTTTCATATTATCCATGAACCTAACAAATTGCCTTTCTATGCATTTCTTAGATGGATTCTTTGGATATGGCAATTCCCTAACTTGAAGTATCTGTAATTCTCCCCTTTCCTTATTTTTGATCTCAATTCCCTTCTCTTTCTCTTTTCTTCCATGCTCTTTTTATTTTTCCTTTCCACTTCTGGTGAATATTGACTCGCAATACTCCTTTTGTGCAGTAAATTGCTCCCTTAAGTGCTCCACTTGAGTTGCCAAATTTTTTAATGATGTCTCTATGATTCTTTGACTGGCATTCATATCTTGCATCACTTGATCAAGCTTCTCCTCAATTCTTGAACTTATGTTGTGCATTGCAGCTTCTCTATCTCCGCTTATCCCAGAGTTGTTGGAGAAGTTATCTTGCCTTCCATGGTCTCCCACATAGTTGACCTGTTCTACTTGAATATCCTCATAGGAGCAGTGACCATTGTGGTGGTCGCCTCCACAAAAGTCACAGATCAACTGTTGGGCTTGACAATGTTGAGATTGCACTACTTGCGGTTGTTGAGGAAGTGCTTTTAATTGCTCGGTGAGTGCCTCTAGTTGTTGCTCGATAAGCTTCTTTTCTGTTAATAGTGCACCATTGCTATTTAGCTCTAACAACTCCTTCTTCTGAACTGGCTCCCCCCAATATTGAGCTTGTTGGTTATTCATTGCAAAGTTATCAATTATTGTGAGAGCACGCTCTTCATCCACCGCCAGAATTGTCCCTCCTGCTGCAGCATCTATGTATGACTTTGAATCGGGTTTGAGTCCATTGCAAAAGATGTTTAGTTGGTCAATGTTGTCAAAACCATGATTTGGGCACTTTCGCAGCAAGGACTTGTATCTCTCCCAGGCTTCACATAGTGGTTCATCTATTCCTTGCCTAAATGTGGAGATGCCTGTCTTGGCTTGAATGTAGCGTGATATTGGAAAGAATCTTTTCAGAAATTTATCTTCTACCACACTCTAATTGTTCAGACTTTGACTGGGATGCAATTTCAGCCACTCCTTTGCCCTACCTATTAAAGAAAAAGAAAACAATCGTAAGTAGACTGATTCTAAATCTCCTTCCTCAAATCCCATAGTACCAATCAATTCATATAAAGTAGACAGATGTGTATGTGGATCTTCATGATCCAATCTTGTGAATTGGTGGGCACTGATGAGATTTAAATGTGCAGGCTTTATCTTCAAGGACTTCGCTGTAGCTAATATAGCTATGCTTGAGTAGTGTCAAGGTCCTTGGTGCATGACATGATCTCCTAAGACTCTTTTTTGAGGGATAGGGTGTTGATCTTCAGCCATATTTTTGTTTTTTAATTGATTTCACCCTTGTCTCTTTCTTCTATTTATGCTCTTAGTTTTTCTAGATGTGTTCTCTATTCCTCAGTCAAATGGTAATTGATTTTTGAGACACATGTCCTTGCAAGAGCAAAAATCAAGAACTTGTACAAGGGTGAGAAAAATAAAATAATAAGAATTAAAATAAAATAAAATTTTCCTAAAAATCCTAAAAATAAATATAAAAATAAAAAAAATAAAATATATATACAACTTGATGGATTTTGCCATTCAGTAGCCATTATTCAACATCTGCTTCTCTTGGGGTGGTTGGACAGAGAGTGTTGAGATTGTCTACTTGAGCTTATCCTTGCCCCTTTTCTGTTCCTTCTAGATGGCCCTTCTATCTCAGGATCAATTATTAATTGATTTTGAGACACCTGTCTTTCACAAGAACTGTAACATCCCACAAATTAGAGTTTTTAATAATTAATTAGGTGAAAAACAAGGGTTTAAGTATTAGTAATTAAGAGAAGAAAGTTTCAGAAATTTGGAAATAAAACTAAGTTTGAAAACCAAAATTCAGGGTTTTCGCTCAAGCCAATTGGATTCGCTTTAGCGCATTATGCAGAAAAGAAGTTAAGGTTCAGTTACTGTAAAATTCGCTTAAGCGAGCCAGTATTCGCTTGAGCGAAAATCAGGGGTCTGGAAGAGGCTCTCTGGACGATTTTCGCTCAAGCAAATAAAAATTCGCTCAAGCGAAAAACGTCCAGAGAGGGTGTTTTTCTTATGTCATTTTCGCTCAAGCGAATTGAATTCGCTTGAGCGAATATTCATGATTTCTTCATGCAAAGTACCATTTGCTCAAGCGAAAATCCACTTAAGTCACCTGAATTCCCTTCCAGTTTCAGAATTTCACTTTCCTTTCTTCTTCTTTTCTAAGTATAGAGAGAGAGTCTGAGTCCTAGAGAGAGAGCTTAAATTGAGGCTTGAGAAGGAAGATTAGAGCACGGAATCGTGAAGTAATCCATCTTATTCCTACTCTTGTTCCTTGAAATTCCAAGAATAGGTGAGTATAACTCACACACCTTCACATTTCGAATTCTTTGATTTTATGCATGAACCCTACTCTTGAATTCCCCTTTCTTATGCCCATTGATGTTAAATTAGTAATAATGGTATGATGATTTAAGTGATTAAGCTTGAAAGCATGTTGTTTGATGTTAGGAACCTTAGGTTACGAAATTACGAGACGTACGAGATTTCGATATATTTGTTTATCAGTTTCAGTTCATTGAATTATAAGTCGATTTCGACCGTGAGTTAAATAAGCCGACCTTCGTGCTGTGAGTTAAGAAAATTGAATAATTATGTGAAATTCACTTCGTATTTACTCATAATCCATTTAGCATTTACTTCACTTGGGGTGGTAGAACAGAGAGTGTTGAGATTGTCTCATTGGGCTTGTCCTTTTTTTTTGTTACCTGTCTTCTCAAGAGAAATAATCAAGGAGCTCAAACATAGAGATAAAAAAAAAATAATAATTTTATATTTATTTATTATTTTTTAATTGATAATAATAAATATATTTTTAAATAATATTTTTTTTCAAAATAATAATAATATTTTTTTATCTAATTTTTTTTAAATAAAATATTTTTGTTTTGTTCTCAACTTCTCCCTTGTCTCCTTCTCTTGTTTCTACCTCTGTTCTTTCTTGATGTCCTTTCTATTTCTGGCACAAATTGTAATTGATTTGGGGACACCTGACTTCTCAAAAGCAAAAAACAAGAAACTTGAAAAAGGTAAGTGTGGAAGAAAAATTAATAGAAAAATTATAAATTTCCTAAATAATAATAAGTCCTAAAATAATAAGAAGAATAAATAAAGAGATCCTAAGATAGATAAAAAATAAACAAAATCCTAAGATAAATATCCTTGATAATTAGACCGCCAAGGTCTACACAAATTGGAAACCGTTCCCCGGCAACGACGCCAAAAATACTTGATGGGTTCCTGGCAAGCAAACCACAAATCCAGCAGTATAATAGTAAGAGAGTATCGTATCCACAGGGAACGGTCAATTTACGTAGACTGCGAACTATTTATCAAGGGGAAAACAACAGTTTGGAGATTATTGTTGCGGAAATTGTAAAGAGAAAGTAAATATTAATTGGAATTAGAAAGGAAGAGTTAGAGACACTTTACTTGGATTAGGATTGGACTTCATATCATTACACCCTTTGTACATTTAAAAACTATCTATTATTTTAGGTTTACTCTATAATATCCTAGACAAACTTTATTGCTAAGACCCCGAGTTACCAGCGGCCTCACACACTCAAAGATAATCCATGCGGGCTCTCCCAGGCGACAGACTTACCCTCCGCTTATTTTGCTCTTTTTTAGTCAGTTTGTAAAGGAACTTAGTTGATAAACGAGGCCTAAATCTGTAGACGCACCTTCGCTCAAGTACTGTCACTACCCTCACTCATCAGGATACGCCTATGTTCGAATCCTGGATTAACAATCAACTAACTCCTTGCTATCGGTTTATCAATACCAAGCCTAATGGTCGGATGCCCTTCATTATGGTACTCACACTACCCATCAATCATTAGTAAACACCCATTTTCGGTCAGTGGTTAACCGAGTCTTCTTATTCAATCCGAGAGTGAGTTCGTAAAGGATCCGCTACCCCACTCTCAGTCCTAATCAAAACTAACCTAGTTAGTTGAGACTAGCCTATAACTCCAGGCGCAAGCGCGAGAATTAGAAATTAAGTACAGAATAAAATTACCAATATTATAGACAGAGAGCACAGAATTAATAATATAGAGTTTACATGCACTTGGGGATAGAATCAATTACATCCAATCCTAATGGAGAGTTAACTACACGAGGTAGCCATACAAACCACCGAAGATGCTGTCACCATCCTCAATCCTTGTGAAGCGCTCCTCCTCTCCTACTCTAAACTTAGCTTTGGTACATTATCACTGAAATATAGACTGGATTACAATGATCGTGCACACCCGAATTGCTACAAGAGGTTCCTATTTATAGACTAAGGAAAGACACAACAATTTGGGGAGAAATCTATATAAAAACGACAACAGGGACCAAATCAGCGTAACCTGCGCTCCAGGCTGCGCTACAGCTCAGGATGAGGCGCAACTTCCAGAAAGTCTGCGCTTCACCTGCGCTATAGCGCAGGGTGAAGCGCAGGTAGCGTCCTGCAGCTCCAACTTTCTCTTTCTAATTTTGATCTCTCCCCGAGACTGGTTTTAGCAGATTTGTCTTTCCTTGTTTCTCTTTTCTTGATGATATCTTTGTATTTATTGATCAATCTTTGATTTATTTGGGAAGCTTGTCTGCAGAATCCTTGATTGATTGGCAATGATCTCCTAATTAATCTTCTTTAAATCTTCATTAAATGTCTTCAATCAATCTCAAATCTTGCACATATCCCCCTCATTTAATTCTATTTATCCTTCAAATCAAATCTTTGCAATATCCTGCAAAAAATCAGCAATATTTCCATCAAAATAGCATCAAATTCAAATCTTAGATTAATAAATACAATTTATCTAATATTAAATAAAAAAGGGATTAAATTGGGGCAAAATTATCATTTTATCCTTGATAAGTGAAATAAAAAGTGCTCTAATTTATCAACTAATTTTCACTTATCATGTACCCAGTTTGAAGGAGGCCTCCGACCTGAGTTGCTTGATCGGGTCGGGACACTTGAGATCAAGGATTTCCCCACCTTAATCAACAAATGTTACATTGCGGAGAAAAATATTAAAGGAACTACAACATCAGCAACACCTGTAGATAACAAGGGAAAAAGGAAGATAGATGTGACAAATCAGTCTAAGGGCCCGAGGCCTAAGTGGCAAGGCACCTCAGCCTTGACTACTAGACCGGTCCAACGCCAAGGGGTACCTACTTGCCCCAAGTGCGAAAAGGAACACTCTGGAGAATGCTTGACGGGGAAGAATGTATGCTACTTTTGCAAGCAGCCTGGTCACATGAGGAACGAATGTCCAAAGAGAAAGGATCTACCTAAACCTCAAACCACTGGAAGGGTCTTCACTCTTAGCGGGGAAGTGGCAGCTTCTGCTGATAATCTGATGCGAGGTATGTGCACCCTAGGAGATCGAACCTTAATTGTATTATTTGATTCAGGAGCTTCTCATTCTTTCATTTCTCATGATTGTGTTAAACAGTTAAACTTGTTTGTTATCTCTTTGCCTTATATTCTCAGTGTTACCATTCCCGCCAAGGAGACCATTTCTACTTCCCATGTATGTATTCAGTGCCCCATTGTGATACAAGGGAAGGCCTTCGAGGTTGACCTAGTTTGTTTGCCATTAAGGGGTATAGATATCATTCTTGGTATGAATTGGTTATCTTCAAATTGAGTTATGCTTGATTGTTTTAATAAGAAGGTTGTTTTCCCACTTCTTCCTCCTCCTTCGAGGGAGAAACCATCAATACTTTTGTCCAGCGTCGCCCAAGTGTCTGAATTCCTTAGTGATGGGAGTGAAGGTTTTGTTCTATTACTTTCCTCAACTTTAGAGTCTAAGGTAGACATAAGCAGCATAGTTACGGTTAGGGAGTTTCAAGATGTTTTCCCTAGTGACGTAACTACCTTACCTCCGGACCGAGAGATAGAGTTTACCATAGACTTAGTACCGAGTACGGGACCCATTTCCAAAGCACCTTATAGAATGTCCCCACTAGAACTTAGTGAACTTAAGACTCAGTTAGAAGACCTTATGGCTAAAGGGTTCATTAGGCCTAGTGTGTCACCCTGGGGGGCTCCGGTACTCTTAGTGAAAAAGAAGAATGGAAGTAATAGACTGTGTGTAGATTATAGGCAGTTGAACAAGGTTACCATTAAGAATAAGCATCCATTACCCAGGATAGATGATCTCTTAAATCAGCTTAGGGGAGCTTCAGTATTCTCTAAGATAGAATTGAGGTTTGGTTACCACCAGATCAAGATTAAAGGTGAGGATATACCTAAGACAACCTTCAGGACTAGATATGGGCACTACGAGTATTTGGTGATGCCATTTGGAGTAACCAATCCTCCTGCTGTATTCATGGACTACATGAATCGAATTTTCCGGCCTTACCTGGATCAGTTTGTTGTTGTATTCATCGATGATATTCTGATCTATTCCCATAGCTTAGAAGAGCATGAGCGTCATCTTAGGGTTGTGTTGGGGATTTTGAGAGATGAGAAGTTGTTTGCTAACCCCGAGAAATGTGAGTTTTGGAGTGACAAGGTTCAATTTCTAGGACATGTCATTACTAGTGAGGGTGTGTCTGTTGATCCTAGCAAGGTAGAAGCTGTCCTTGAATGGGAAAGGCCTAATACCATTACAGAGATTAGGAGTTTCCTAGGATTGGCTGGCTACTACTGGAGATTCATTAAAGGATTCTCCCAGCTAGCCTTGCCTCTCACAAGGTTGACTCGAAAGAGTCAAGCCTTTGTAGGGGACGAGATTTGTGAGCGGAGCTTTTTGGAGCTCAAAGTTAGGTTAACCACCGCCCCGGTATTGGCGTTACCGGATTTGTCTAAGACCTTTGAGGTATACAGTGATGCCTTGGGAAAAGGTTTAGGATGTGTTTTGATGCAGGATAGGAGAGTGGTGGCTTATGCATCTAGACAGTTGAAGCCTCATGAGGAAAATTATACTACTCACGACCTGGAGTTAGCAGCAGTGGTTTTTGCCCTCAAGATTTTGAGGCATTACCTGTTTGGAGTGATATTTGAGGTCTTTAGTGATCACAAGAGTTTGAAATACCTCTTTGATCAGAAAGAAGTCAATATGAGGCAGAGAAGGTGGATGGAATTTCTCAAAGATTATGATTTTGAATTGAAATACCATCCTGGCAAGGCCAACGTGGTGGTCGATGCCCTCAGTAGGAAGTACCTTCATGTGTCTTCTATGATGGTACATGAAATGAGTTTGTTAGAGGAGTTTAGGAACCTAAGTTTAGGTGTTACAGTTAGAGAGCATAGTTTTGGACTTTATAGGATTGAAATCACCAGTGAGCTGAGATCCTTAATCAGGGAGGCCCAGAGTTTGGACTCAAGCCTCCAAGATAGAAAACAACAATTAGGGTTTTCTGAATTAGAAGATAGGATGATTCTCTTCCAAGGAAGAGTCTGTGTCCCTAAGGGGGGTAGCCTTAGGCAACAGGTCTTAGAGGAAGCTCATAGGGGTAAGTTTTCTGTACATCCTGACACTACCAAGATGTATCAGGATTTGAAGCGGATGTTTTGGTGGGATAGTATGAAGAGGGATATAGCAGAATATGTTTCTAAGTGCTTAGTGTGTCAGCAAGTCAAGATAGAACATCAGAAACCATCAGGAACCCTTTTACCATTAGAAATCCCTGAGTGGAAGTGGGAGAGTATAACTATGGACTTTGTGGTAGGATTGCCTCGAGTCCAAGCTGGTTTTCATGCCATATGGGTGATTGTGGATCGGCTGACTAAGTCAGCCCACTTTCTGCCAATTAGGAGTACCTATTCCCTTAGCAAATTAGCAAATTTGTATGTTAGGGAGATTGTCAGAATCCATGGCATTCCCTCTAGCGTCATATCAAATAGGGACCCTAGGTTCACCTCTAGGTTCTGGAATGCACTTCACCAGTCTTTCGGAACCAAACTCAGGTTTAGTACTGCTTACCACCCTCAGACTGACAGTCAGTCTGAAAGAACCATCCAAACCTTAGAAGATATGCTTAGAGTCTGTGTGTTAAAAGAGTCAGGGAATTGTGATAGGTATCTACCTCTCCTTGAGTTTGCCTACAACAATAGTTTTCATAGCAGCTTAGGCATGGCTCCATATGAAGCCTTGTATGGTAGAAAGTGTAGATCCCCTTTGTGTTGGTATGAGGTGGGTGAGAGAGCCCCGTTAGGTCCAGAGTTGGTTCAGGAAACCACAGAAAAGATCAAAGTCATTAGGGAAAAACTTGCAGCTGCCCAGAGCCGGCAGAAGAGTTATGTTGATAAGAGAAGAAAGGATTTAGAGTTTTAGGAAAGGGACCATGTTTTTATGAAAATAACTCCTGTCGCAGGCATAGAACGATCCATCAAGACCAAAAAGCTCAACCCTAGATTCATTGGTCCATTTCAGATCCTGCAGAGGGTTGGCCCACTGGCTTACAGGATAGCATTACCACCTCAGTTGTCCAGGATACATGACGTTTTCCATGTATCTCAGTTAATAAAATATGTCCATGATTCTTCACATGTCATTAGCCCCGAAACAATACAATTGAGGGAAGATCTCACCATTCCTGCTAGACCTGCACAAATTATCGACAGAAGTGTCAAAACCTTAAGAAACAAGACAATTCCTTTGGTGAAGGTGTTTTGGGAAGATCAAACTCCAGAAGAGGCAACTTGGGAGAAAGAAGATGACATTCGTGAGCAATTTCCAGAACTAGTTAGTTGAGGTAGTCTCTAAATTCCTACTTCCTTAATCAATTTTGAGGTCAAAATTGCTTGAAGGGGGTAGAATGTAACATCCCACAAATTAGAGTTTTTAATAATTCATTAGGTGAAAAACAAGGGTTTAAGTATTAGTAATTAAGAGAAGAAAGTTTCAGAAATTTGGAAATAAAACTAAGTTTGAAAACCAAAATTCAGGGTTTTCGCTCAAGCCAATTGGATTCGCTTGAGCACATTATGCAGAAAAGAAGTTTAGGTTCAGTTACTGTAAAATTCGCTTAAGCGAGCCAGTATTCGCTTGAGCAAAAATCAAGGGTCTGGAAGAGGCTCTCTGGACGATTTTCGCTCAAGCAAATAAAAATTCGCTCAAGCGAAAAACGTCCAGACAGGGTGTTTTTCTTATGTCATTTTCGCTCAAGCGAATTGAATTCGCTTGAGCGAATATTCGTGATTTCTTCATGCAAAGTACCATTCGCTCAAGCGAAAATCCACTTAAGTCACCTGAATTCCCTTCCAATTTCAGAATTTCACTTTCCTTTCTTCTTCTTTTCTAAGTATAGAGAGAGAAAGTTTGAGTCCTAGAGAGAGCTTAAATTGAGGCTTGAGAAGGAAGATTGGATCACAGAATCGTGAAGCAATCCACCTTATTCCTACTCTTCTTCCTTGAAATTCCAAGAATAGGTGAGTATAACTCACACACCTTCACATTTCGAATTCTTTGATTCTATGCATGAACCCTACTCTTGAATTCCCCTTTCTTATGCCCATTGATTCTAAATTAGTAATAATGGTATGATGATTTAAGTGATTAAGCTTGAAAGCATGTTGTTTGATGTTAGGAACCTTAGGTTACGAAATTACGAGACTTACGAGATTTCGATATATTTGTTTATCAGTTTCAGTCCATTGAATTATAAGCCGATTTCGACCGTGAGTTAAATAAGTGATGGATTCCTGGAAAGTGTACCAAAAGTCCAGCAGTTATAGAGTAAGTAAGATATCGTATCCACAGGGAGCGGTTTTAATTTGTAAAGTGATAGTGATTGTATTTCCAATGAAAACAGTTTATAAAATGGTTTGGTTGTATTCAGAATAATAAATAATAAAAATAATAAAAGCAGAAAAACACGAGGAGAGAATAATATTTTGGATTAGGATTTGACTTCGCTTCATCTTCCCCCTTGTGTACGCGAATCCCTTCCTTTAATCATGATCATACTCGTAATCACCTTAGTATTGTCTAACTACAATAATTATAAGGCATGCCTGGTAATTATCGTACCCACAAATTCCCCTATAACACCATAATTAAACGTCAGAAACTATTCTCTACAGGCATTCAAAGTGGCTTGGCGACCCTGAACATTCCCCGTATTTTTTAACTGACATTATCATCTTAATCATACTTTCACATAAAGCAGCTATGAAGGGGTGTGTCACTCACTGAACCTTTAATCGTTAGAATACAATCTTTATACTACGATACAATTAAAACGAATACCTTTAGCAATCGGAGATTAAGCTTCATAGACATCCCTATGCTCACATAACTCTAATACTAGCCGGAGTTCCACTTTTTGTATCCAAAGCACTAGCCTACCACCCTGGCGCACGCGCGGAGGTGATGCATTACAAATAGCATAAAGATACCGATAAATTACAAATAGAGAATCATAATTAAGAAGAAGAGAATTCTATATACACAAGGGGATTGAATCCACTACATCAAATCCTACTGGAGAGCTTAGCTACTCATGGTAGTCATTACAAACCACTGAGAAATCTGTCACCTTTCTCAATCCTATAACTACTCTCTCTCTCTGTATCTGTGTTGGGTCCCAAGGACCTGCCTTTTGATCTGTGCAAAGGGCTCTATTTATAGAGTGGGAAAACCCTAATTCTGTTCCAAGAAGTCAATCTGGATCTAGGTTAAGAGGCTGATGCGCAACATGCGCTTTATGTGCGCTTAGCGCATATGAAGCCTATTCAATCTGCTACTTCGCTCCACTTGCGCTTAGCGCAGGTGGAGCCTGATCAATCTGGATCTGCGCTCCACATGCGCTTAGCGCAGGTGGAGCGTGTTACGCGCTGCAGCTTTCCTTCATATCTTGATCTAACTTCTGGATCTCTTTCTGATCTTATCTGGTTTTCCTTTATCCCTTTATCTGAGTTGTTTTTGTATTTATTTGATATTTGAATTGAATAGGTTATCCATAAGATTCTCTGATTATCTCCTCTTTATTTGAATTCTAAATCTGCAACAACCTCCTTTCTGATGCTATTTTCTCTCTTATTCCAAATCTCATGTAAATCTGCATAAAATAACAGATTTCTATTCAAAATAGCATCATATTCAAATTTGAACCAAATAATTACAAATATTATAAATATTAATAAAAAGGGATATTTTGGGGCATAAATTACTATTTTAACCTTGATAAGTGTAATAAAAACTATATGAAAATAACGCTAATTTTACACTTATCAAATACCCCCCAACTTAATTTCTTGCTTGTCCTCAAGCAAGACACCTTTTGCAATCAAATTTCAAATCACCCTTGAATACAATTCTCAAAATAACTACAAGGAAAAGTTTTCACTATCTCTTTATTAGGCAGAAGTCACCTTCCAAGTTCAGAAAGAATTAAAATCAAGAGATATTTCCATTGCTCAATCAGAACTAGAATATAATCAACAAATTGAATTTTCTCAGAGTAGCAATTAAAGCAATAAACGAAATACCAAGGAATTTCACTCATGCTCACGGGTACTGTTTCCCTCAATATTTTCACCACAGCTGAACAACTAAGATTGATAGTCGTTTCTAGTTCCTAAGCATGTTCATGGTTAATATGGATCAAAAGGTCTTTTCCAGGTTGTAATGAGGCTGAGCTATCAAGAATTTATGGTTTTTCTGGATAAACAATGAACATTTAGAATAGAGAGCATCTTTGGATGTTGCTTTTGATTTTCTCTCCTTCCACCATTTCTTTCTTGATTTATTTCACTTCTTTGCAGGCCTCTTTCCTTGTTTGAAGATGCACTCCCCCCAACTTATTCAATTTATTCACTCTTTCTTTTTGATTTTAGGGGGAGTGATCTTCTTTTTCTTTTTGTTTCTCTGTATCTGCTCCTTGGAGTTTCAACCTATTCTTCCCATTATTTTTTGCTTGCCACCTTGCTCTCTATCCCAAATGTGTGAGGGACAGGATATATATATTTATTTTGGCTTGGGTGAACAAGAATAATTAATTAAGGCTCAAAATGGGTTATCAAAAATTGGAAAAATTGTACCAAGGTTGGCTTTTTGGCTCTGAGCAAATATATTGAAAAACAAAATTTTGCCTTTGTCATTTCCATATTTTCCATAAACAACAAAAGATCCAAAAACTCAATCAATAAAAGTTGACAGACAGCGGTGAAAAACTCTCAATTCAGTGTTTGGGCTCTCAACTCACCGATTACTTGGCTAAATTCCTTGATAAAACATTTACTGATTTTAATTACCTACCCTGATAGATTCTCATGTGAAGTATCCTAATCTTAATTGATTATGGAATTAATCACAAGACCCTTTCTTCTTTCCTAGTCTGGTTAATTAAACTGCCCAATTTCAGAAATTTTGAAAAAAATTTCCTTTATTTTCCTAATTTCTAATTCCTAAAAATTTTAAAAATCCTAAATATCCTAAAAAGCCAACCTTGTGGGTTCTTGTCATATTCTCCAGCTGCTGCTTCACCTCCCCCTGGAAGAATAGGCTTGTCTCCAGGCCACTGCTAGAATATCCGGAACTCTTCAAACAACAAGCCTGGTTATGGGTCTTGCAGCAGCCTGCGCACTCTTGAATCTCATGGGATCATATTCTCTGATCCTTCTCCTCGTGAGCTAAAGCCACGGGAAAGACTGACACTTTATTCCTAGGCATCTAAAAAGCCAAATAACAACAATTAGTTGCTAAAACACATTTATTTTAATGATGCCTTATTGCAAATACCAATTCATGAAGAACATGGAAGCCCATCATTAACCAATTGCATGCATAAAGAATTACTCTCAATAAAAATTTCACAGCACTTGGTAATGCCTTCCTAAAAACAGAATATACTGATTTGTTTTGCTCCAACATGAACTCGGCAGGCCTTTGCTCCATAGCCTCCAACATTGGGCTGGTAATTTGCACACAATTGATACTATTCATGAAGCTTCCAAATAGCATGTGTAGATCTTTCATGGAGGGATTCTTTGGATATGGAAAATCTCTAACTTGCAGTGCATGTGTGAACTCTTCCTTTTTTTTCTTCTTCCTCTTCTTCATCTACTTCTTCTGATTCTCTTTCTTCAGCTTCTCTTTCTCGTGCTTCTTCAATTTCCTTTTGAAGTCTTAACTCTCTTTGCTCTGCTAGTTGCGCTATTGATAAGTGAAAATTAGTTGATAAACTAGAGCACTTTTTATTTCACTTATCAAGGATAAAATGATAATTTTGCCCCAATTTAATCCTTTTATTTAATAATAGATAAATTGTATTTATTAATCTAAGATTTGAATTTGATGCTATTTTGATGGAAATATTGCTGATTTTTTGCAGGATATTGCAAAGATTTGATTTGAAGGATAGATAGCATTAAATGAGGGAGATATCTGCAAGATTTGAGATTGATTGAAGATATTTAACGAAGATTTAAAGAAGATTAATTAGGATATCATTGCCAATCAATCAAGGATTCTGCAGACAAGCTTCCCAAATAAATCAAAGATTGCTCAATAAATACAAAGATATCATCAAGAAAGGGAAACAAGGAAAGACAAATATGCTAAAACCAGTCTCGGGGAGGGATCAAGATTAAAAAGAGAAAGTTGATGCTGCAGGATGCTACCTGCGCTTCACCCTGCGCTATAGCGCAGGTGAAGCGCAGACTCTTTGGAAGTTGCGCCTCATCCTGTGCTGTAGAGCAGCCTGGAGCGCATGTTACGCTGATTTGGTCCCTGTTTCCGTTTTTATGTAGATTTCTCCCCAAATTGTTGTGTCTTTCCTTAGTCTATAAATAGAAACCTCTTGTACCAATTCGAGTGTGCACGATCATTGTAATCCAGTCTATATTTCAGTGATAATGTACCAAAGCTAAGTTTAGAGTAGGAGAGGAGGAGCGCTTCACAAGGATTGAAGATGGTGACAGCATCTTCGGTGGTTTGTATGGCTACCTCGTGTAGTTAACACTCCATTAGGATTGGATGTAATTGATTCTATCCCCAAGTGTATGTAAACTCTATATTATTATTTCTGTGCTCTCTGTCTATAATATTGGTAATCTTATTCTGTACTTAATTCCTAATTCCCGCGCTTGCGCCTGGAGTTATAGGCTAGTCTCAATTAACTAGGTTAGTTTTGATTAGGACTGAGAGTGGGGGAGCGGATCCTTTACGAACTCACTCTCTGATTGAATAAGAATACTCGGTTAACCACTGACCAAAAAGGGGTGTTTACTAATGATTGATGGGTAGTGTGAGTACCATAATGAAGGGCATCCGACCATTAGGCTTGGTATTCATAAACCGATAGCAAGGAGTTAGTTGATTGTTAATCCAGGATTCGAATATAGGCGTATCCTGATGAGTGAGGGTAGTGGCAGTACTTGAGCGAAGGTGCGTCTACAGCTTTAGGCCTCGTTTATCAACTAAGTTCCTTTACAAACTAACTAAAAAAGAGCAAAATAAGCCGAGGGTAAGTCTGTTGCCTGGGAGATCCCGCATGGATTATCTTTGAGTGTGTGAGGCCGCTGGTAACTCGAGGTCTTAGCAATAAAGTTTGTCTAGGATATTATAGAGTAAACCTAAAATGGTAGATAGGTTTTACATGCACAAAGGGTGTGATGATATGAAGTCCAATCCTAATCCAAGTAAAGTGTCTCTAACTCTTCCTTTCTAATTCCAATTGATATTTACTTTCTCTTTACAATTTCTGCAACAATAATCTGCAAACTGTTGTTTTCTCCTTGATAAATAGATCACAGTCTACGTAAATTGACCGTTCCCTATGGATACGATACTCTCTTACTATTATACTGCTGGATTTGTGGTTCGCTTGCCAGAAACCCATCAAGTATTTTTGACGCTGTTGCCGGGGAACGGTTTCCAATTCGTGTAAACCTTAGAGGTCTATTTATCAAGAATATCTATCTTAGGATTTTGTTTATTTATTTTTCTTATCTATCTTAGGATTTCTTTTATTTATTATTCTTATTATTTTAGGAAATTTTTATTATTTATAATCTTTCATCCACACTTACCTTTTTCAAAGTTTCTTGTTTATACTTTTGAGAAGCCAGGTGTCTCACATCAATTACAACTTGAAGTAGAAATAGGAAGGACATCAGGGAAGAACAAAAGTAGAAACTAGGAAAGGAGAAAAGGAAGAAGTCGAGAAGAAAATAAAAATATTTTATTTTTAATTATTTTAATTATTTTTTCTTAAAAAAATATTATTATTTGTTATTATTATTATTTTGAAAAAAAATATTTATTATAAAAAAATAATTTTTGTTATTTTGTTTTTCTCTTTGTTTGAGTATCTTAATTATTTCTCTTGAGAAAACAGGTAACAGAAAAAGGGGCAGAGCTCAAGGAGACGATTTCAACACTCTCTGATCACCCAAGAAGAAGAAAGGACAAGCTCAAGGAGACAATCTCAACACTCTCTGTTCTACCACCCCAAGTGAAGTAAATGTTAAATGGCTTATGAATGGCAAAATCAACCAAGAAGGACCCTTGGAGATTATGTTAGGTGGCAAGAACCAAGTTACTCCTCTCATGCACCGATTCAAGGTAACTTCTCTAATTACAACAATTATTCTAATAATTATTCACAGGATTGGGGAAGTTATCAGAATCGGAATTTTGGGAGGCACCAAGATGATGTTTCACTCCGTATGCAACCTTCTTTTCAACAGCAGCAAAGTCACTCTACCTATCAACAAAGAGACTCACAATTTTATGAGTTTTTGGAAGAATTCAATCAAAGCAATATACAATTTCAGAAAGAGATCGAAGAGCAAAGACGAAACACTGACGCTTTGTTGAAGTAGATGGCAGAACAAAGGGAGTTAAGACTTTGTAAGAGTATCAAAGATATTCATCAAGGCAATATACAATTTCAAAAGGAGAGAGAAGAAGCAAGAAGAAAAAATGACGCTTTGATAGCACAACTAGTAGAACAAAGGGAGTCAAGACTTCAGAAGGAAAGAGAAGAAGCAAGAAGAAACACTACACCATGTTGGAACTGCTCAACAAGAAGAGAGAGTCTCCTGATGCAACAATTGAAGAGATAGCAGAAGCAATAGCCAACCAACAGTTAGAACAGAGCTCAGCAAACGCTCAACCCAACCCCGTAGAATTTTGTCCCACCATAATTGTTAAATTAACAGGGGAGGAAATCAATGATGATCTGGCTGATAAAGAAGATGAATTTGAAGAAACACAAGAAAGAGAAGTTGAAGAAGAAGAAGGTGCAGCAGAAGAAGAAGAAGAAGAAGAAGAAGAAGAAGAAGAAGAAAATGGAGAGGATGAAACAGAAAAGATGGTGCTTGAAGAAGAGGCTGACTGTGAAAGGGAGAAAGAGAACAACACATATGAGGGTGTACATGATCAAGAAAAAAGAGAAAAAGATTGAACATGGAGATGGTGAATCAAAGCCCGAGGAAGGAAGGGAAGTGATTTCAAGAACAGAGACCTTGCCTTATCCAACCAGTCCTCCAAAGGAAGATCAAGAAAGGCATGGTGCAAGTGATAAACCTTCCAGATCAAACAAAAGAAAGGCCTGCAATCACACTGACCAGGACAAAGCAAGGAAAAGAAAAATCAAGCTAGAATTAAATTCAGAGCCTAGAGCCAGATTGAAGATCAAGTGGTCAGGTGTGTTTCATATCAAAGAACCCCCCGAAGCAAAGAAAATGAGAGAAATCATTTGTGAATCATTCAAGCTTTAGGGGAAGAAGACTCATGCACATCAAAGCAAGAAAATAAAGAAAAAGACAGATTGCTCCAAGGCAAGATTATGAGGAGGTTTATGGGCCAGAAAAAGGAAGGGTGCAGCTCACAAGCTCATCAAAAAAATTCAGTTTCAGCCACCTTGAGAGAACAGGCGTCGAGCTATCAGACGTTAAACAAGCGCTTTCTGGGAGGCAACCCAGAGATTTTTAAAGTTTTTAGTTTTGTTTTATTTTCTTACTTAGGATTTTTCATTTTTTTTAGGATTTAGGAATTTTTCAAAATTGATTGGAATAAGTTTGTGGAAAATAATTTTTTTAAAAAAAATAGGAAGTAGCTGAAAACGTGACTGAAAATTGCAAAATTGCATTTTGTTTTATGCGCTTCAACCTACGCTGTAGCGCAGGTAAAGCGCAGATATGCAATTTTAGTCACTGTATTTTGCGCTTCACTTGCGCTGTAGCGCAGGGTGAAGCGCATGATACGAAATTTTAAAAAAATCTTCTATTTCTCATGTGTTGTTTCTCTGCTTCCTAAGCTCTTCCTTTCAATCTTTCCACTCACAAACCTCCATCAATTTTGAAACTTTCAGTTATGTTTTCTTTAGTTGTTACCAATTGAAATCTTCATTTACTCTATTTAGGGTATCAACCTTAGGATTATGAATATTGTTAATTATTGTTATCTTGAATGTGATTTTGGCTGTGTTAAACATGAAGAACAATTTGCTGAATTGAAATTCTCTTTGTTTTGTGAGTTAGTAAATTTGAAAGTGTTATGCTCTGTTTCTGTCAAAAATCTTGAACTTTCACTTTCCATGAATTGATTGAATGCTTGCAAAACAAATGAGTATGATTTGTTTTTAGGAAGTCATTACCAAGTGCACTGAACTTTTGTTGAGAAAATATTAATTCTTTGAATTATGCATGTAAATTGGTTAATGATAGGCTTCCATGTTCTTTATGAATTGCACAGACTGCTGCAAAGTATAAAGACCAGTTGACCTCAAACAAATCAGGAGTACTAGACCCATACCCAAGCATGTTGCTTGAAGAGTTCCGGATATTCTTGCAGTGGCCTGAGGACAGGCCTATTTTCCCAGGGGGGATGCAGTAGTAGGACAAGAACTCGCAGGATATAGAGGATGAATATTGATACTAGTGTTTTCTTTCTTTTAGTTTTTCTTTTATTTTTTATTATTTTATAGATTTTTTTTAGTTAATTAAGATTTTTGTTTTTCATTTTTTTTAAATTTTCAGAATTTTTAAAATTTTTAGGACCTTAGGAAAATAGGAATCAAGGTAACTTTTTCAAATTCTTTGTAAATAAGTAGTTTAACTAACCATTCTAGGAAAGATGATAGGGTCTTGTGATTAATTCCATAATCAGTTAGGATTAAGATACTTCTCAAGAGAACCTATCAAGATAGTTAATTAAAATCATTAAGTGCTTTATGAAGGAAATTTTAGCCAATAACCGGTGAGATGAGAGCCCAAACACTTAAATTGAGAGCTTTTCACCGCTGCTTGTCAACTGTTATTGCTTGAGTTTCTGAATTTTTGCTTGCTTGAAGAAGATATGGAAGTGACAAAGGCATATTATGTGATTCTAATATTGTGCTCAGTGCCAAATAGCCAACCCTGATTTAATATTTCCATTTATTAATTGCTCATTTGAGCTTGAATGTTTTCTTTGATGCACCCTAACCATATTCATTGAATATCACTTGTCCCTTAACACTTGGGATAGAGAGCAAGGTACACCACAACAAAATGAGGCAAGAGGTTGGTCACAAGAAACTCAAGAGATAGCACAACAAAGCACAAAAGAAGGATCCTCCCCCACAAATTTTCTATGTTATTCTTTCTGTCAAAAAAAAATCTACACAAAAGTGTGGAATTGAATAAGTTGGGGGGAGAATTTCTTTAAAACAATGAGGCCAAGCTGAAAATTGGTGACATTCAAGAATGACCAGGTGAATTGAGAGAAGTCCCAAGCACAATCACAAGATGCTCTCTATTCAAAGTGTTCCTTGAATATCCAGAAAAACAATAATTTCTTGATAGCCCTGCCTCATTACAACCTAATAAAGACCTTTTGATCCATATTAACTGCTTTCAGGTTCAGATCTTGGAAACGACTATCAATTCTAGTTGTTCAACAGTGGTGACAAAGATTGAGGGAAACACTTACCCGTGAGAATGGGAGATTTCCTTGATTTATCACTTACTGTTTTAATTGTTATTGTTGAGAAAGTTTAATCGATGTTTGTGTTTCTATTCTGATTGATGATTAGTAACATCTCTTGATCTTGAGTTTTTCTTATGTTTGGAAAGTGACTTCTACTTAGGAAAGAGTCGAGGAATAGTTCCTTAAATTTGTTTTTAATTATTAGGAATACACTAGGAATAGAATTGATTTTTGATTGCAAAGAGGTCTCTTGCTTGAGGACAAGCAAGAAGTTAAGTTGGGGGGATTTTGATAAGTGAAAATTAGTTGATAAATTAGAGCACTTTTTATTTCACTTATCAAGAATAAAATGATAATTTTGCCCCAATTTAATCCCTTTTTATTTAATATTAGATAAATTGTATTTATTAATCTAAGATTTGAATTTGATGCTATTTTGATGGAAATATTGCTGATTTTTTGCAGGATATTACAAAGATTTGATTTGAAGGATAGATAGCATTAAATGAGGGAGATATCTGCAAGATTTTAGATTGATTGAAGACATTTAATGAAGATTTAAAGAAGATTAATAAGGAGATCACTGCCAATCAATCAAGGATTCTGCAGACAAGCTTCCCAAATAAATCAAAGATTGTTCAATAAATACAAAGATATCATCAAGAAAAGGGAAACAAGGAAAGACAAATCTGCTAAAACCAGTCTCGGGGAGAGATCAAGTCTAAGAAGAAAAAGTTGGAGCTGCAGGACGCTACCTGCAGCCTGGAGCGCAGGTTACGCTGATTTGGTCCCTGTAGCCGTTTTTATATAGATTTCTCCCCAAATTGTTGTGTCTTTTCTTAGTCTATAAATAGGAACCTCCTGTACCAATTCGAGTGTGCACGATCATTGTAATCCAGTCTACATTTCAGTGATAATGTACCAAAGCTAAGTTTAGAGTAGGAGAGGAGGAGCGCTTCACAAGGATTGAAGATGGTGACAACATCTTCAGTGGTTTGTGTGGCTACCTCATGTAGTTAACTCTCCATTAGGATTGGATGTAATTGATTCTATCCCCAAGTGTATGTAAACTCTATATTATTATTTCTGTGCTCTCTGTCTATAATATTGGAAATCTTTTTCTATACTTAATTCCTAATTCTCGCGCTTGCGCCTGGAGTTATAGGCTAGTCTTAACTAACTAGGTTAGTTTTGATTAGGACTGAGAGTGGGGGAGCGGATCCTTTATGAACTCACTCTCTGATTGAATAAGAATACTCGGTTAACCACTGACCGAAAAGGGGTGTTTACTAATGATTGATGGGTAGTGTGAATACCATAATGAAGGGCATCCGACCATTAGGCTTGGTATTGATAAACCGATAACAAGGAGTTAGTTGATTGTTAATTCAGGATTCGAACATAGGGGTATCTTGATGAGTGGGGGGTAGTGACAGTACTTGAGCGAAGGTGCGTCTACAGCTTTAGGCCTCATTTATCAACTAAGTTCCTTTACAAACTAACTAAAAAAGAGCAAAATAAGTCGAGGGTAAATCTGTCGCCTGGGAGATCCCGCATAGATTATCTTTGAGTGTGTGAGGCCGCTGGTAACTCGAGGTCTTAGCAATGAAGTTTGTCTAGGATATTATAGAGTAAACCTAAAATAATAGATAGTTTTTACATGCACAAATGGTGTGATGATATGAATTTCAATCCTGATCCAAGTAAAGTGTCTCTAACTCTTCCTTTCTAATTCCAATTGATATTTACTTTCTCTTTACAATTTCCGCAACAATAATCTCCAAACTTTTGTTTTCCCCTTGACAAATAGATCACAGTCTACGTAAATTGACTGTTCCCTGTGGATACGATACTCTCTTACTATTATACTGCTGGATTTGTGGTTCGCTTGCCAGAAACCCATCAGCTATCAAAGCATCATTTTTTCTTCTTGCTTCTTCTCTTTCCTTCTGACTGTCATTCATATCTTGTATGAGTCTATCGAGCTTCTCCTCAATTCTTGAACATGTGTTATGTATTGCAGTATTTTCCCTGAGTTCAGCTTCAACAGTTTGCTTATAGCATGAATCAGCATCTTGTTTCCACCCAAAATTTTGATTCTGGTAACTTCTCCAATCCTGTGAAAAATTGTTAGAATAATTATTATAATTGGAAAAGTTACCTTGATTTGATGGGTGGGAGAAATATTTTGACTCTTGCTGTCTAACATAATCTCCAAGGGTTCTTCTTGGTGGATTTTGATATCCAGAAGCCATTCAACTTTTACTTCACTTGGGGATGGTTGAACAGAGAGTGTTGAGATTGTCTTTTTGCCCTTTTTCTCTCTCCTTTTGTTCCTTCTAGTTGTCCCTTCTCTCAATTGATTTTGAGACACCTGTCTTCACAAAAGCACTTTTCAAGAGTCTCAAACAATTGTTAGCTCAGGAATGTGGAACAAAATAAATTTTTTGTTTTAAACGAAAATAAAAAAAATGAAAATAAAAAAAATCCTAAATTCTAAGATAGATCAAGTTTGAATTTGAAATACGATATTTACTTATCCTAAATTCCTAAAGAACTCAAAGAGGATAGGCATTGAAGATAAGATAAGATAAATTTCAAATTTCAAATCTATATTTTTTTAAAAAAAATATTATTTAATTTTATTTTTCGAAAATAAAAAAAAATACGAAAATTAAAATTTAAAATAAAATTTTGAAAATTCAACCACCTAAAACTATACAAATTGAGACACCGCTCCCCGGCAACGGCGCCAAAAACTTGATGGATTCCTGGCAAGTGTACCAAAAGTCCAGCAGTTATAGAGTAAGTAAGATATCGTATCCACAGGGAGCGGTTTTAATTTGTAAAGTGATAGTGATTGTATTTCCAATGAAAACAGTTTATAAAATGGTTTGGTTGTATTCAAAATAATAAATAATAAAAATAATAAAAGCAGATAAACACGAGGAGATAATAATATTTTGGATTAGGATTTGACTTCGCTTCATCTCCCCCCCTTGTGTATGCGAATCCCTTCCTTTAATCATGATCACACACGTAATCACCTTAGTATTGTCTAACTACAATAATTATAAGGCATGCCTGGTAATTATCGTACCTGCAAATTCCCCTATAACACCATAATTAAACGTCAGAAACTATTCTCTACAAGCATTCAAAGTGGCTTGGCGACCCCGAACATTCCTCGTATTTTGTACCTGACACTATCATCTTAATCATACTTTCACATAAAGCACCTATGAAGGAGTGTGTCACTCACTGAACCTTCAATCGTTAGAATACAATCTTTATACTACAATACGATTAAAACGAATACCTTTAGCAATCGGAGATTAAGCTTCATAGACATCTCTATGCTCACCTAACTCTAATACTAGCCGTAGTTCCACTTTTTGTATCCAGAGCACTAGCCTACCACCCTGGCGCACGCGCGGAGGTGATGCATTACAAATAGCATAAAGATACCGATAAATTACAAATAGAGAATCATAATTAAGAAGAAGAGAATTCTATATACACAAGGGGATTGAATCCACTACATCAAATCCTACTGGAGAGCTTAGCTACTCATGGTAGCCATTACAAACTACTGAGAAATCTGTCACCTTTCTCAATCCTAGAACTACTCTCTCTCTCTGTATCTGTGTTGGGTCCCAAGGACCTACCTTTTGATCTGTGCAAAGGGCTCTATTTATAGAGTGGGAAAACCCTAATTCTGCTCCAAGAAGTCAATCTGGATCTAGGTTAAGAGGCTGCTGCACAACATGCGCTTTATGTGTGCTTAGCGCGTATGAAGCCTATTCAATCTGCTACTGCGCTCCACTTGCGCTTAGCGCAGGTGGAGCGTGTTACGCGTTGCAGCTTTCCTTCAGATCTTGATCTAACTTCTGGATCTCTTTCTGATCTTATCTGGTTTTCCTTTATCCCTTTATCTGAGTTGTTTTTGTATTTTTTTTTATTTGGATTTGAATTGAAAAGGTTATCCACAAGATTCTCTTATTATCTCCTCTTTATTTGAATTCTGAATCTGCAACAACCTCCTTTCTGATGCTATTTTTTCTCTTATTCCAAATCTCCTGTAAATCTGCATAAAACAACATATTTCTATTCAAAATAGCATCATATTCAAATTTGAACCAAATAATTACAAATATTGTAATTATTAATAAAAAGGGATATTTTGGGGCATAAATTACTATTTTAACCTTGATAAGTGTAATAAAAACTATATGAAAATAACGCTAATTTTACACTTATCAATAAGCCGGCCTTCGTGCTGTGAGTTAAGAAAATTGAATAATTATGTGAAAACTTGACTTCGGTCCAGTAATGGGTGGAATTCGTCCCCGGGAAAGACGTTTCCCGTAGTCTGAGCTCAGTTCTAACTCCAGTTTAAGTGAAAACAACATGCCTGCTGGGCACAGCAGTGAGTTGCATCATTAGTGCATTTATTTGATTTAGTTATGATTATGTTTATGGTTGCATATTAGTTAGTAATTGATTTCTCCTACACTGCATATGCATAGTTATACTTCACTGAGACATTAGTCTCACCACACGTTTCGTGGACACAATCTAGGTGTGCAGGTACCTCCTGGCAGGGATCAGTGAGATTAGAGCAGAAGTCTTCCACATTTTGATGTTGTTGTCTTTTGGATTGTACATAATGCTTATGTATATATGTGTCTTACAGTTGAGATGTTGAGTTTGTAGCCTTCGGGCCAGATGTGTATATATATAATTAGATTGTGTATATGTATATAAAGTTTGAGTTCTTCACAAATTGTATAAGTTATCGTTGGTTTCTTATCGAATTGTGATGTATGATATTCGAAATGGCGCGATTTGATTTCGAAAATTTAGGATTTAGTTTCCAACGGACTAAGTCTTGAATTTAGAAATTAGGGCGTTACAAGAACACTATTCAAGAAGCTCAAACAAATGTTAGCTCAGGAAAGAGGAACAAAATAACAAAAAATAATAGTTTTTTAAAAAAACGAAAATATTTTTTCTTTTTTTTTTAATTAAAATTTTTTATAATAAAACGAAAATAAAAAAAATCCTAAAATTCTAAGATAGAAATTGATAAAATCAAGTTTGAATTTGAAATATGATATTCACTTATCCTAAAATCCTAAAAGAACTCGAAGAGGATAAGTGTTGAAGATAAGATAAAACCAATTTGAATTTCAATTTTCAATTTTCAATTTTTTTTAAAATAATTTTTAATTTTTTTTTTTGAAAAACAAAAATAAACTTAAAATAAAAGGAAAATTAAAGATAAACTTGATAATTCGACCTCCCAAGGTTATACGAATTGAAACACCGCTCCCCGGCAACGGCGCTAAAAATACTTGATGACGTTCTGGCAAGCGTACCAAAATATCAGCAGTATAATAGTAAGTATAAGATATCGTATGCACAAGGAGCGGTTCACGTCGTAGGATTTTAGTGATCGAATTAGCAAGTGAGCAACTGTTTAAGAGAGTAATTGTAGTGCAGAGTAACAAAAAGGAAACAGTGAGCAATAAAATTGAGAAGAGATAGAATTACTTGGATTAGGATTGGATTTCGCTTCTTCGCACCCCTAATGTATGTGAATCCCTCTTTTTAATTATAAATTCGTTAATAGTTATACCTTAGCAATTACCAATTATATTATCTATAGGCCCCTATGGTGTGGATATACCCCCAATCGTCAGGAAAAATCCCTATATTACTACAACTGAGCTATCAATTTAATCATATTTTCCTATAGAACACCTATGAAGGGGTTGTCACTCACCTAAACACTTCAATCTTCGGAAAGAACTATATTCCCATATGACTAAACGAGTACTTTTAGCAATCGGAGGTTAGGTTTCCTATGTCTAGGCTCCCCTAAACTCTAATACTAGCTGGAAATTCCACTTTTTGTATCCAGAGCACTAGCCTACGGCGCACGCGCGGAAGTAATGCATTAAGAACAACATAAAAGTACCGATATAATTAAAAACAAGAATTTATAATTAAAACACAAGAGAATTCACATACACTTGGGGATTGAATCCACTACATCCAATCCTACTTCAGAGTTTAGCTACTCATGGTAGCCATTACAACCCACTGAAGAATCTGTCACCTTCTTCAATCCTTGTGCTTCTATCTTTAATTCTACGCTCCTCCTCCTTGTTGCCATCTAAAAACCTCCTATGATCTGTGCAAAAGGTACTATTTATAGATTAAGGAAAACCCTATCTAAATCTGGAAGAGATCAATCTGTAATTGTATTTTAAAAAAGCTGGTTCGCGTGCTGAGATTCACCTGCGCTAAGCACAAATGAAGCTTGTCATGGAGTAAGTTGCGCTCCACCTGCGCTAAGCGCAGGTGAAGCGTCAAACACGCTGTAGACTTTCTTCAATTCCTCATTTATCCATTTGATATCTTTCTGATCTTGCCTTTGCTTGATTGGTTTCCCTTGTTTCCCTTTTCTGACTTGATTTTGTATTTATTTGAGCTTTAATTCCAATTGGGGAAAGTCATCCACAGGATCCTTTGTTTAAATGGCTGTTGATCTTATCTTTATTTTACCCTCATTTAAACTTCAAATCTGCAAACAATCTCCCCATTTAATGCTATTTTCTCTTCTATTTCAAATCTTCCATAAATCCGCATAAATTAACAGAGTTCTAATCAAAATAGCATCAAATTCAAATTCAAACCAAATAATTACAATTATCACAATTATTCACAAAAGGGGATTATTTTGGGCATAAATTAATATTTTAGCCTTGATAAGTGTAATAAAAACATAGGAAAATATCACATAACTTACACTTATCAGTTTCCAGGAGGGTTGAAATATTTTGCCTACCCCTAACAAACATAATTATTTTTGCATCTTTCACGTGATTATACTTTCTCTTATTTAAGATTCAAATCTTCATACGGTTTTATAGCATTTAATAGTTTTTATAAAGTTATAAAAGTGAATATTAATTAAACATAATAAATGCTTTTAGAATTTTAATATATTACTTTTATTTAGGGTTATTATATATTTATTATTAAAAAACGCTCTTAGAAATAATAAATATTCATTGAATTCTATTAACAATTATTTAATGAATACATTTTTAATCATTTTAAAAATAAATTAAAATATATTTCACAATAAATATTTTTCAATGTAATTTGGTACGGAAATAAAATAAATATATATTTTGAACATATCTTTATTTATTTAATGAGAAGTCAACAAAATATTTTAAAAAAGTTTTACTCATTAAATATTTAATTAAATTTTAAAACATGCTAATAATAAATAATACATTAAAGAGGTTGTTTAAAGAAATACATTAGTAACATTCCTTTGTAATTTCTTACAAAAAGAAAATAGTAAAGAAGAATCAGAAGAAAAAAGAGGATGGAGAGGAGTGAAAAAAAAATTTCGATGAGGACAAAAAAAATTGATTTGTATGCCTGTCTTTAAAGTTCGAATCTTGCTTCTATCATCTTTGTGCTCTCTCACCGAGATCCCTTATTTCTCTTGCTCTCTATTTCTTCGTATTCAAAGGTACAATTTTTACTTATTTTTAATCTCTCGCCTTGTTTTCTATTAGTTCAGGAGTGGGTTGATTTGTAATGGATAACAACAAACCCCCTTATGTAACTTCAACACCAAACTTGAACGTGAAATCAAAACGATCACCATCGTCATCATCATTGTGTCCTAAACCACAAGTTTCAACCACCACCTCAAACTTTGGTTGCTTTAACCATGACATTCGTGAGTTGCCTAATAATTATCTAAGAAATATAGGCCACAAGCACAACCAGTCCGATATTCTCACCCTCCTTGATGATTTTAGAATCGACGATTATCTTGGCACCATGGATGGTCACTCCTTCTCAAGTGGCACCATTGAGAAAGACTCGCTCTCCACCTATCTGGATGTGGATAAACTAAACCCATCCCCTGGTGCCCTTGCAACTGATGTAGACAACTTTTCTATTGCTATTGGTAGTACCAATATCAATGAAAGAATTGACGTTGGGTCCCAACATAGCCTATTTATGAATGGTTCAACATCCATAATCAAACCTGATGTGTTGGTCTCTGCTTCTGAAAATGGACCTACTATTAACTCGAAAGAAGCAGTGTCTCCTTTTTCAATTGGTACTTGCGTCGAGGATGATCTTGGTACCATGAGTGGTCACTCACTTTATGATGATACCATTGGGAATGACTTGCTCTCCACCTTCTTCAATATGGATAAACCAAACCCATCCTCCGGTGCTCCTGCATCTACTGCAGATAACGTTGTTGTTGCTAGTGGTACTACCAATATCAATGAAAGGCTTAACGTTGGGTCCCAACATAGCCAATCTATGAATGGTTCAACATCCATCATCAACCCTGACATATTGGTATCTGCTTATGAAATTGGCTCTACTATGAACACAAGAAAAGCAATGTCTGCTTTTTCTATTGGTACTTGCATCAACGATGATCTTGGCATCATGGATAGTCACTCACTCTCCAATGGCACCATTGATGAACACTTGCGCTCCACCTACCTCAATATGGATAAAATAAACCCATCCTCTGGTGCCCTTGCATCTGCTACATATAACTTTTCTATTTCTATTGGTACTACCAATATGAATGAAAGGCTTGATGTTGGGTCCCAAGATAGCCAGTTTATGAATGGTTCAACATCCATAATCAAATCGGACATGCTGGTCTCTGCTTTTGATAATGGCTCTACCATTAACTCAAAACAAACAGCGTCTGCTTTTTCTATTGGTACTTGGGTCGATGATGATCTTGGGACCATGGATGGTCACTCACTCTATGATGATACCACTAACAAGGACATGCTCTCCACTTACCTCAATATAGATAAACTAAACCCATCCTCTTGTGATCCTGCATCTACTGCAAACAACTTTGCTATTGCTAGTGGTACTACCAATATCAATGAAAGGCCTGGCGTTGGGTCCCATCATAGCCAATTTATGAATGGTTCAACATCCATCATCAAACCTAACATGTTGGTCTCTGCTTCTGAAAATGGATCTACTATTAACTCAAGAAAATCAAAGTCTGCTACTGAGCTTGCGGAGCTTGCCTTGGTTGACCCCAAGCGTGCTAAAAGGTATACTATTCATTATTTGGGTTACATTAACATCATATATCTCATTAAAAAGATACTTAACAAATTGATTCCATTTGTCTTTGTGCATAATTTATCATTGGAGAGTGTACTTCCTTCCTATATGTCATATATACCTTATTGTCTTCCACCATGAATGATATTGCCTAGTTGTGTATAATAGGATTTTGGCAAATAGACAGTCTGCTATAAGATCAAAGGAAAAGCAGGCGCATTACATTTTGGAGCTTGAAAAGAAGGTGCAAACATTGGAAACTGAAAAGGCATCCCTATCTACACAGTTAACAATCTCGCAAGTATGTCTTAACTCATCATTTGCATCTTATGTGTCTGTTAACTTGGGACTGTTGTTTACATGTGTTTGACCTCTTATCTTATGAATGGACTACTATTGTTGTATTATGTCACCTTTTGATTGAAAATATTAGGGATTATGATCAATCCATTTTGGTCTCTTATGAGCAGAGGGATACTCAAAGAAAGTATGATGAGAATAATGAGTTAGGGTTGGGGTTGCAAACACTGATACAACAACTTCAGTTGGATGACGGTGAGTTCATGCTGCTATAAATGTTTAAGGCTAATGGTCTAACATTCTATTCTATATTATTTCCAATGTCAACATAAAAAAATTATTACCAAACCATTATATGCGATTTAAGTTTTTGCTTTACCATTGTTGATGTATAATTTTACCTTGGTTTTTGCTAAGACCAAAAAATTTTATTAATTCTATTTTTGGGAGGAGAGAATGATTCATAGCATAGATAACAATTTGCAAGTAATTTATAGTGTGAAAAAGGTTGTTAAAGTAAATAAAATTTCAATTGATTTCAAAACAAGCAAAGGAAATTTTAACTGATTATGGTATATGTTTGTATATTGCTACTCGAAAATTGGAACTTATTTAAGATGATGAATTAATATGTATGGTTTTGCCTTCACTTTACATTTAAGGTTTGTGATTTTATTTTATGAATTAGTAAGTGTTGCCCTATGAATTAATACATTTGTCTTATATAAAGGCACATGTAAAATCTAAAGTCTGTTAAAAGTTTTATTGGTTGATTGGTTAGTTTCATAGATGTAGTTAAAACACTCTCTTCTACTTAGGAAATGAGATTTCATAATTTTGTTTTTAATTTGTACGTCTTAGTATTGAATCCACGAAACTTAATTTTCATGTGCATGAAGAGTTATTCATGATCTTAGCAACCCCTTCATAAGAATTAATTCATTTATTTTTTACTTCTACCATTTGAACAATGCGAAAATAGAGGAAATTCAACATCTTGAAGTACAAGCTATGCAAGCTATGCTAAATGAAGAACATATGAACTCTGCTGCATGTGGAAGAGGGCAACAATACTATCTCAATGAACAGGCCATGCATCCTCTTTTAGCTACACAACAGTTACAACAACTTCAAAGTCATTCCCAGAACCAACAAGACCAACTTCAAGAACATCAATTACATCAGCAACACCAACAGCAACCACAACCACAACCGCACCAATGCCAAAACCCACAACAAGAGGAGAGGGAGAAAACAACATCAATATGAGAAATAGTATAAAAAATGGAAGATTGAAAATGAAAGTGGACCTAAACATAATGCTTCATATCAAATGTAGATTCGTCAACATTTGAGGTTCTTAGAAACTGCACATTGTCTCTTATTTTCTCCCATCAACTTTACATTTTGTCTTGGGTTCATAGTTTGTTTAGGTCAATCATGTTATGTTTCTTTCTTATGAACAAGACAAATGGTCCTAGTTAAGGATTGAGATTTATGCATTTATCTTTGCAATGTAGAATGTTTTGGTCCCTTTGGACTTTGTTTATGAATCTTTTAAACGAATTTATGTTCATTAAGTTTTTCCTTCGATTGCTTTTTCCTACAACTATGCTTTCAAGTGAAATAAAAAGTGCTCTAATTTATCAACTAATTTTCACTTATCAGAAATCCATGCTAGGATGGTAAGTGACGGGGTGTTGACGAAAGGAAGAATGAGAGAATTAACTGGTTTAGGCATAAGTTAGGTATAAAATCGTTTAAGGAATAGTGACATATAAGAAGTAGCCTATGAAGATAGGACAAAGAAGACGAGTTTAGGAGTGCAATCAACCTTTAGTTCCCCTTAGTCGCCTTGAGGAATAGAAGTATTAGTTGTTGAGCAACAAGTTAGGAGATGTCGAAAGTACCGAGCCTAGTTAAGAATAGGAGTGTGATATGGCATTGGGCAATCGAAGCAAATTTTGAAGACAAAATTTATTTAAGGGGGGGTAGGATTGTAACATCCCAAAATTAAGGCCTAGAAACTATAGTGAGAGCGTTAAGCTGTGGTATAGAGAAACTATAGTGAATTTAGATAGGAATTTGGTAAATGATCTAAGAGGAGTTCAACAATTTAAGAATGAGTAAAGGGTATTAGAGGAAGAAAAACTAAGTTGGGAAGGTATGATATTAGACAAGAAATTAGGGAATTGATTTATCAAGAATTAAAGTGAGGAAGGGTTTGGATGAGAAGAACTAAGTTAGAAGAAGGTTTTCATGGAGAGGAATTAGGTTTAAGAAGGAGAAATATGAATTGGAACCAAGAGGGGCACAAACCGAGGTTATTGCTTAATTTTGGGTTTTAGGCCTAATGACCTTGTTGCACTAATTCGCAAATATCTAGAGACTTGGGTGTTCAATTAAGGTGATTACACTTTCACTAGAAAGATAATTTTCAGGGCTTCAGTTTGATATATTATATGATAGTAATCCGAGCTCATTTGGACCTCCAAACAGCGGGTTTACGTGCTCAAACGCCCAGACGCGTTCTGTTTCATAAAAACGCGCTGCAGCCTCATTTTTCTTCATTCTTCCTCCATTTTTGAGGGTTTTAGAGAGAGAGGAAGAGACTTCTAGAGGGAGGAACTCCAAGGGAGCTTGAAGGAAGGAGATCAAGGCCAAGGGATCTTCAACCCTAACCCTCCCTAACCTTCTTCCCTTCTCTTTGAGTTCCATTAGAGGTGAGTAAAGCCACACACCTCACCTTCATTCTTGGGTGATTTTCCTACATGCTCCCACCTCTTCCTCTCCTCTTTCTTGCTATTGCTTGTGATTGTTGATGATTTATACCGATTGAGTTTTGTATTAGAAATCGATTAGAGCTAATGGTTAGGGATTTCTAGATTAGGGTTTGAGATTTGCTATAAATTGGGAACTTTGTGATTTCTTATGAATGGTTGCTGAGGCATGTTTCTCTTGATGATTTATTGTATTCCTTAATAATTTGGTGGATGTATATGTGATTTTGACATGGTTATGCATAGGAACATGAAACTAGGGTCTACATGGAGAAATTGATTTAGGGCTTTTAATTAGGGAACTTGTATAATGTTATGCTTTGAGGATTATATTATTATGTGTTGTTAGAAATATTTTTCCATGCATTTGCATTATCTAAAAGACATGCTTAATTCCACATGGGTCCAGGGCCAAGTCCCAGTAGGTCCTGGATTCGGTTAAGGGAGGTTCTCCTTAGAGAATAATCCACCTTAGGGGGGTGGAGAAGTTCAGGTCGCTGATACTCCTATCCGGACAAGGGCCAAGAGGTAGTGGTCGTAGTTAGGATTTGAGTATCGACCTCACTGACGCCTCTCAAGACCCACAGATTATCAGAGGACCCACGGGACGAGTCCCTAGGATTTTGGGTCCGGCATGGAAGGTTCTCTTCGGAGAATGATTCACCTTAGGAGGGTGGACAAGTCAAGTTGTTAATACTCTAATCCAGGCATAGCCCAAAAGGGGGTTGTAGTCGGGATGTGAGTATTAGCCACATTGACGCCTTCTAGAGCCCCAGAGTAATTGGACTTTGGTCCCCAGAGTAAAACTTGGACTTCGGTCCCAAAATAATGGTGGGATACGTACCCAAGGAAGACGTTCTTTATAGTCTGAGCTCAGGTCTAGCCCCAGAATTAGTGAAAAGAACCCGTACTGCCGGGAAAGCAGTTCACGCATCATATATATATATAGAGATTCTCAGATTATTATGTATTTCAGAAATTTAGGTATTTAGAATTATTATGTATTTTAGTATTATGATGCACGACAGAATTAGCGAGTATGTTAGGATGTTTAATTATACCTACTTCAGAATTATCATGTATTCAGACTACTAGATTTATGAGTATTTTTGTGTGTTGCATTGCATTTGAGTGAGACTCCCCACACTGCCTGTTGCATTCTTTGCTCACTGAGACCGTAGTCTCACCCCAAGTTTCGGGATATATTTTAGTCTGTACAGGGAACTTCCAGCTAAAGTTTAGGGACGGATGGAGCTCTTGGAGTGGACTCACCCACTCCTAGTGGTTAAGAGGAGTTTTAGTTTTCACTAGATGTATTGATAGTTCAGTGATGTAATTACATAGAGATTTCATCATATGGTTAAGTGTAGTCTCTAATTAATTAGTAATTGATGTAGAAACCTTTATATTGGCCACAGAGGCCTATTTCTTCTCTGGACTAAATTAGTTCTCTTGTTATTATGATTTGTACTGGGATTTTGCTGGTTTTCAGGTGATTCTAGAAATTTGGAAATGTCCAGTTTTCAGGGGAAACTCTGCCGGATTTCCGGTAGCAGTTTATTAACTCTCACACTTGTGATTGTTGGTCACCCCACGTTCCAGTTTAGAATTTTATGTTTAAAATGTGATGTATGAATTATGTGGTAGTCTAAGCAAACGTTGGATTGCTTAGGCATCTTGTTATTATGTGTGTGCCGATATCGAAAATGGCGCGAAAGTATTTCAGAAATTCGGGAATAGTGTTTCCAACGGACATTATTCTTGGATTTCGAAATGAGGACGTTACAATATGCAACAGTTTATTTTCACACAAATATAAACACGCATGCAGTTACAATTTCAATAACATAATGTAAATCATACAGCATTTAAATAACTATATTTAAAAAACTAGACAAAGATAGGAAAGATGTTACCCATATGTGATTTTGAGATAGATGTACTTTCCTTTTTCCATCACGGCCTTCTGAATGATGTCTTAATGCATGAATAATGAATTTTAAGAAAATATTTTCTTTTCTCATTATTAATCATCAGAGTTGCTTTAGCTTGGTGAGATTTCCATCTTCTGAGGATCTACTCCTTCTGCATTTGTTAGATGCTCTACTCGAAGATGAGCTTTGAAATTGTAACTGCATGCGTGTTTATATTTGTGTGAAAATAAATTGTTGCATATTGTAACGTCCTCATTTCGAAATCCAAGAATAATGTCCGTTGGAAACACTATTCCCGAATTTCTGAAATAATTTCGCGCCATTTTCGATATTGGCACACCTAGCTATTTCCCTTTGTCCCTACTATGGTTCATTCTAAGCTAGTTTTGTGTAAATTTATTGATTCACTACAATCTAAAATAACTTGTTTCAAATATCCAAGAGATAAGTTTTTCATTTCCAAAGCAATATAAATTATCATGTATAAATTTAATAAGTAAATCAGAAATGAAATTAATTGAGTAAAACACAAATCATATGAAATGTAAATATAGCAAGGATCACTCATGATAGAACCGAGAGGCGGCTCCATCTCGTTGATAGCCCTCTCCTCCAAAGGGTGGCCTTTCCCATGGGGCGGCTCCATCTAGCAGATAGCCCTCTCCTCTCCACAACCATGTCTGTATCTCAATATCATCGGGGGAAGCTACATCTCGTTGATAGCCCTCTCCTCCAAGAGTGGCCTCTCTCTTGGGGAGGCTCCATCTAACGGATAGCCCTCTCCTCCCGGAATCATATCATGTCATCAAGGGCAGCTCCATCTCATTGATAGCCCTCTCCATAGAGTGGCTGCTTCATCTAACAGATAGCCCTCTCCTCCCGGAATCATACAACTAGGTGCACCTAGGTCGTTATCATCTGCTAACGACATACGGGGTTCTAACATGGATCCCAATAATATAAATATCAAAATTATTCTATTTTCTCAAGTCCTTTCCAAAATTAAATCTCCAATTTCATCAAACATAATCAATTTAAATTTATAAGGCTCTCAACCTTCGAAATAAATTTCATAGAGAATAAAATCATTAAAAGAGTATGTTTCCCAAATTTATTAAGTAAACAACCTTAAAATAGAACAAGATGAATTAAAATAATAATTATAAAAATATTAAAATAGGTCACGATGACCGTTAAACCACTAACAACTACGGAGAGTCAACCAAACTGCCTCCCAACAACTTCAAGAGTAATGTGCGAGGTAGAAATCAACATATCTGAGCACCATAAAACAGTTCCAATATTTAGAAATTTATTTGAAGCTCTACCTATTTATGGGTAACCATAAAATCCCTCAAATCAGTGCCCAAAGCTCTAAAAATAATTCTACCTCAAGTTAACACATACCAATAGCCTATTTACGAGTTGTGGGTTTACCTTAAGGAGACGAAACGAACAACCTTTACAGTGTGGGTACTCTCCTTCTTCCTCAGAGCACGCCAAAAAATTACCAAACTGAGTTTCAGAAAGAAAAGGGGAGTGAGTAGAAATTATGGGTTTCATTACCTTTCAATTGGTGTAAGGGAATAAGAGGAAAATGAAGCACCATGTGAAGAAGAAGAAGATAAAGAGGACGAGGAACGGAGGGGCTCGCACGAAGGAGAAGAGGAAAATGGATTTGGGGGTAGGGCTTCTCGTATTTGAGAAGCTTTTTTTTTGTTTCCATAAGTGAAACGGTGCGTTTAATATCAACCCAGAAGGAAGAATCACCCGAGCCAATTTTAAAGTAGAGGCCATGACGGAGAGGCTGTAAAACTTTGACAATCCCTTTCGAGATGAAAGAGGCATCAAGACCAGAAGATGCTGTAAAAATAGTTTTACCTTGAAGGTATTTGTGATAGAGAATCTGGACCAAAAAGCAATTAGAGTCATTGATCATTTTCCACACTACAGAGCCTTATTAACTCTCTCTACAATCCGTAACCCAAGGCCACCTGCTTGTTTGGAGCAAGTCACGGTTGCCCAGTTGACTAGATGTCAAGCACGAGACTAGTCCCTTTTATTGGACCAAAGGAAATGTCTAGTCATTTTATCTATCTCAGCACAGATAGATGCTGGAAATCTAAAGACTTGCATAGAATAAACTTGAATAGAGGCTAGAACAGATTTAGGTAGACAAAGTCTCCCAGCCTTATTCAACAAAGAAGATTTCCAGGAGGCTAGTCTCCTCCCTACTTTGTCCAGAACTGCACTAAAGTGATGTTTAGTGACACGCCCGTTAATGAGAGGAATACCCAAATAAGTACCAAGATCATGAACAATACGGATAGAGGATTGTCTTGCAATACATTGTTTAAAGATGGAAGGAACCCCAACTGAGCACATGGTTTTCAACTTATCAACATTAATTCGAAGACCTGAAGCCTCACAGAAACTATGCAAAGTAGCAGTTATGGTGTCAACTTGCTGGTGGTTAGCTTTGCTGAAAAGAAGGATGTCATCAGCAAAGAGAAGGTGAGAGATGTAGGGTCCACCAGGAGATACTTGGATCGGTTACCAAACACCACCATTAACCTTATGTTGGATAAGAAGAGATAGTTTTTCCATGCAGAGAACAAAGAGGTAGGGGGATTTGTGGGATTTGGCTCAGCTGTTGTTGGGCTGCTTTGTTACGCTTTAAGTTCTTCCTTCAACCATCTATTTGGACAGTGGAATTTGTTTAAGATATTTCTTTACTGCGTTTTCAGTGTCATCATCTCCCTCATGATTTTGTATGCAGAGAAATGGCAACACTCGAGAAGCCTCCGATTTAAAGCTCATTCAGCATTTTTGGTTTTGACCATCACCTCGGTCTTTTCCTTTTTCTCCGATAAAGTGATGAATGGAAAACGCCTCATTTCATGTGCTGCCTTTGCTATCATGTCACTCAGCTTGTCAAGGCAAACACAGTGCGGATTCAAAGTGGATCTTCTCTATCTTGTCAAGGCAAACTCATGAAGATTAAATTGGAGCTAGTTATTGTTGGAGCAGGTTTCAGCTATTCCCTTATTATTCTTCGTTCTTCCTTCTCTTCCATAAATTCAACCGTAGAAAACGAACAACTTGGACTCCAAGATCAACGCATAGTCATGAATTGCGTGGAGGAGCTTCGGAAGAACAATTCGAATCTCACCAACATGCTTTTGCAGCGGGTGAAGAAATACCTTAACGGTAACTCTGAATTGGTAGTGACCGATCACAATTTCATGATCGATGTGCTGCCGCGGGAAACGATGAACAACCTTCATGAAACTGCGAAGTTGATGCTGAACGCTGGGCTTCAGAAAGAGTGCTCCGACGTGTACAGTACTTGGCAGAAGGAATGGTTGGAAGAGTGTCTCATAAATAAATTATTACGGTTGAAAAAGGTGGGATTTCAAGATTACATGATTGGAAGATTGATTAAAACATTCAAAGTCGCTCTCAGGATACTGTTTCCCAGTGAGCGAAGACTCTGCAATCATGTCTTCATGGGATTCTCCTCCACTGCTGATCTCTGTTTCTTAGAGGTTTGTCATGGAGCAGCGATTCAATTGTTGAATTTTGCTGATGAGTTTTTCAGTCTGAGTCCTTCAGCTTGGCATTTGTTTAAAACCCTTGACATGTTTGACACATTGCGTGAAATGATTCCCGAATTCGAATCATTGTTTCCTGATTCGTTGGTCAACGAAGCAAAAAAAGTGGAGAATAGATTGGGAGAAGCAAGTAGGGACATTTTCATGGACTTTGGGTATCTGATTTTTCATACGCCGGATGCGGAGTTTGATGCTTGGGACGATGGCAGGGTTCATCTAATGACCTGCGGTGTCTTGGGCTACCTCGTCAACGCTTTCTGGTCAAGGGAGATGCTGGAGCAGGGACGACATCTTCATTCTCTTTGCAAATGGAGCGAATAATGGAGCATTTTGAGAAAAAATTGGAAGCTAAGTCCAAATTTACGAACACCCTGCTTTACGCTGTTTTTTCATGATGAATAATTTGAGGCTCATTGAATACAAATTGGGAACCTTGTTCGGGGATGAAAGGTTCAAAGAAAACACAGGGCGATACCTTGAACTCTATCATAGAAGCTCATGGAATAAGGTGCTAGACACTTTACATCTGGACAGCAATGAGACAGTGGCGTCCAATGTTGCAGCAGAGTCAATGAAAGAAAAACTCAATTTGTTCAATCTGCACTTTAGGGAGATGTGCAGTGTTCAATCTACATGGCTTGTGTTTGATAAGGAGCTAAGGAATCAAATAATAGTATTTGTGGAAAACTTGTTGTTGCCAGCATATGCAAACTTCATTGGGAGGTTTCATGATGTTCTTGGTAAGCATCCTGATGAGTATATTGAGTATGGAATGTCTGACATTCAAGATCGACTCAACCATTTGTTTCTTAGAAACGAGATGATGAATCAACATTCAATAGTAGCTGAGAGAGAAGGAATAGATTTATGGTAATATCCTATGTGCCACTGTATGTTTTGTGCTCAAGAATCATGAAGGTATGTTTCCTTTTTTGTGCTGTTATGAATATGATACCCAAATTTGTAGCTTTATTTTACTCTCTCACTTTGTAACAGCCAAATTCTTATCCTGTATATATGTTTTCTACTTAGTATCATTATACATTTCCTTTTTCTTTTGCATTGGTTACTTGATTTTTAACAGACTACCACTTTACCGCTTTTCTAAATACCACTTTATTGCTAACAATATACCACAGTAATGGAGCAAATTATAGGTTGTTCTAAACTGAATGAAACTGGTGCCTAACTTGATTGCTGTTGTATTGAACATCATAGACACCGGTCCTCCTTTCCTGGATCAAAACTTACATAAACGAGCTCAGGATAATGAATACTTATTTCATGTAAAGATTGATGAAAACTTACATAAGGTGAACAAGCCTGTGTCAACCGGTAGCAGTCAAAAATTAGTGAATACACTGATAATTTGATATCATACCTAGATCTAGTTAATCTAAAACATTGTTTTAATTTTTAATTTAGGAAGAAACAAAATTTCCGAAAGTGTTTGAAAGAAAGATCAACAAGCCAATTATTTGTCATAAATCAAATAAGTCATGTTTCCTTTTTCATTTTGTTTCTATGTAGAATCACTTGGTTCAAGTCCATTCTTTGTCGTGGAAAGTCAATAAACAGCTGGTCAGCATCCCAGACTCAATGGCCGTGTCTTGCAATTTACGGAGTTCCTTTCCAATTCATTCTCCTCTCTACCTCCTTAAAATATGAGAGTCTTATAAGCCCATTCAAAGACGCCACCTTTCAGAATTCAGATAGTTAGTACTATGCCCGTCCGAATTCCCAATCGACTAGTACAGATAAAGCTATGGAAAGTTATGGGATTTATATCAAGTGTCATTGGACTGATCTGTTATGCGTTAAGTTCCTCTTTCAGTCATCTATTTGGAGAATGGAACTTCTTCAAGATCATCTTTTACACCGTGGTGAGTTTAAGCATCAGTAGCGTCATGTTATTTTTGGAGAAATGGAAACTTTCGAGGCGTTTCATGCTGAAAGCTCATTCGGGTGTTCTAGTTTTGTTGCTCACCTCTTTCTACTCCTTTGTATCAGACAAAGCTGTGAATGGAAAACCAGACCTATTGACTCTGATTTCTTTTGCAGCGTTTGCTTTAATGTCTTTGTGTTTGTCAAAGCAGATTGAACTTGGGTTTGGAGTGGATCTCCTCAATTTCTTCCTTGGATGCTTAACTGTTCAACTGATGAAAATCAACTTGGTGCTCTCTATAGTTGCAGCCATCCTTTGCCATTCTCTCATGGTTGTTCGTTCCAAATTGGATTCTCAACCAAAAATTGGAACTCGAAGAATGGAAGACCATGTAGCCGTAGAAATTGATGCTGCAGATGGAGGAGAAAGAGGAGCTGATCACAACAGGAATCACTTCCAATCTGATTATAACATTGGTCCCCAACAAATTGAATCAGTTAGAAGAGGAACGGTGGAGAAAGATGACAACAGTAGTGACTTCCAATCTGATTATACCAATGACCGCAGACAAATTCAGTCCTTAAAAAATAGAATGGTGGAAGATGGTTACAATTGGAAAAAATATGAAGAGAAACAAGTGAACAAAAATGTAAATCTGAGAAGCTACTATAAATGCACGAGCCTCAAGTGCCCTGTGAAGAAAAAGTTGAGAAAACTATAGATGGGCAAATTATTGAGACACTCTACAAAGGCAACCATAACCATTGAAAGCCTAAGTTTACAATAAAGAGGAACTCTTCATCTGAATATCTTTGTTCCTGTTTACCTTCAGAGCCTGTCTCCAATGACATGCCAGATCAATCATTTGCCTCCCACGGCGGTGAGCAATTGGATGGTGATGCAACAACATAAACTCCTAAGTATCAGTATGAAATTTATGCTGAATTTGAGCAGGTTCCATGGAGAATATGCTTTTATTGAAGCTGAGAACAAAGGAGTTGTTTCAAGGAAGAAGCTGGTCGGCTAATTGCTAGAAGGGAAGCTAATGCCACTTTTTTGTTACTTTTTACACTTGCTAGTTTGTAGTACCTTTTTTTCTTTGGTAAAGATTTGAATTACCTTTTTGAATCTACAGTTTGGGGTATAGTGAATTATAAATCCAACTAATCATTTTTTTTTTTCAACAGCTTCTTTGTAACAATATAGTTTTTTTAAATATAATTAGTGTTTTGAAAAATTTGTTCGAATTTTAAATTAAAACAAAAACATGAAATATATAATATATATAATTGCAGCCCCCATTCTATTGAAAGTAGGGATACGTGTCTTTACCAGATTAAATCATTCTTGAACAAACTTGGAGAAAAGTTACCATAAATAAAAATAAAAAAAATAAAAAAATAAAAAAAGGGTCAGTCAACAAAGAAAAAAAAGAAAGAAAAATTGATAGTTGTGTCTAGAGGTGTGTAAAGTGGGTGGTTAGTTAGTCGACTTATTTATTATCACCGTGCAATGTGAGTGTGTTTTCAACGTTAATTACTCTGGAAAACATAACCAAGAACCACCTAATAATGACTGGTTCAAAATTCAAATGGACAAATCTCTCCAAACTACATTAAATTGATTACATAAAAGTTACTACATTAGGTAAACATTTTAAAAACTTGCTCTTAGTCCTTATTATAAGAACATTTTGAGATTGTCCCTTGCATTAATTATTTTTTAACAAAAATACCACATTAGTGGAGATATGTGAGTAATTAATGAATAGAGAAAATGACATAATGAAGTAATTAAATGAAAAAAGAAAAAAAATGAGTCTCAATAAATTCAAGGGTAATTATGTAAAGATGATATATATTCATGACAAATTTATTGTGATCAACTAAATTAACCAACTTCCTTAATCCTTATAAAGTGGTTTAAATGTTCTTATAATTAGGACAGATGTAATATATGGCAAATCAACACCAAATGAACTGTATTTGTTAAAGAAAATAACGAATATTAATAATAATAAAATTAAATACGTCCATTATATACGAATACGGTTTTTGTATTAATCATGTTCATATCTAACTTATAGATGTAAATATATATATATGGAAAATAATAAACGAAAATTTATTATTATAATTATAAAGTAAGAATTTATTAAGCGAAAAAAAAAATTACTTAAAAATATATTAAAATTTAAATTTAAACTATAGGAAAAAAACACTTACATCATATATGAATAAAATTTTAAACGGAAGAATACCTAAATAATAAAAGTAAATATATTAAAATATATAACAACCTAAATAAAATTATATCACACAAAGATCAATATTTCTATGTAAGAAAACATTAATGTCTATTTAAAAAAATATTAATATTTAAATTATAGGAAAACATATGAATATTCAAATCACAAAATATATATACTTTTTAAATACGATAAAAATCATATGCTTTTGCAGATTTACTGAAAACCTTTTAACAAGCAAACTGATTTCTGAAAACCTTTTGACAAGCAAACTGATTTTTCAATTATAAAGGCAACTTTCCGAAAGTGGAGTTTTCAGCAACTTGCTGAAGTATATCAGCAAGTATAATAAAATAGTTTCTAAAGCGTGATAAATCAAGTTTGTTTTGCTGCGCAAATTATAATTTCACTCTTCAGAACCCTCCTTGGTTAGTTTAAAACAGAATATAAAGAGATAAGGGTAGAGAGAACTTAGCCACAAAAATTTATCATGGTTCACTCACAAACTCAGTGAGCTACGTCCAGTCCCAGGGCAAAAACTCCACTGGATTTTCCACTATCTGATCATATACAAGTATTATTTGAACCCGACCTCTTCAGGTTAAAACCAAGTATTCTTTGAACACAGCCTCTTCAGGCTAAAAACCCAAGTATTCTTTGATTTTAGCTTATGACGTATTTTTACAGAAATTAATTTTAAAATTTAAATTATAAGGGTAAATATAAAATATTGCAATTAATTTTCTATTTAGCTTATGACGTATTTTTACAGAAATTGAAATTTTAAATAATTTATTCTTTTAACTCATTTTAATTCAATTTCTCAATAATACCGTGTGCGGTACATAACTAAACACACTAGTATATATATGGGGTTACTAATGTACTCCTACCTTATTTTTAAATGGAGTACATTAGCACTTTACACTTTTTATTTAGATTCTAAAATGCACATGAAATTTATTATGAATTTTTCTATAACAAAACAAATAAATTTCACAAAAATTTATTATAAAAAATTGTTGGCATTTTTAAAATTTACTACTGGTGATTTATTTAGAGAAAAAATCAAAAGAAATTTATTTTGAATTTTTACCTCATAAAAGCGTAGTGACTAGTGAGTATGTGAATGTGATTTAATGAAGTATAGTTAATGAGCAGGACTAAAAACATGTGATTTTAAAAAATGGAAGACTAAATCTAAAGGAAAAATAAATAAGAGACTAAAACTAAATTTTATTATATGTTTTTATTAAAAATATATTTAACCATTTTTTTAATTTGTCTATATCACAACGCTCATGACCTTTTCACAATCAAATTTTATAGAATTTACCAACGGGGGTTGATTCAAGTGGTACATTCAAGTTTTGTGGATGGAAAAAATCTCCGCTGGGAGAGCTAGCCCCATCATGATTTGGATGTTTCCGGCTTGAACAGGATTGCCTCCCGTGGAGGATACATGTGGTTAAACAAAAAAAAATTATATACTTTCATTTACATTTACTTTTTCTTTCTATATTTTTCTTTATTTCTCTTCAAATCAATTATTATATTTTTTGTTCTTTTCTCTTCAATTTCTCTTTTTTTATCTATCTTTCTTGATCCGGAACCTCTCTTATCTCTATAATCTCTTAGTAAACTTTAGCTACGGCTATTTCACAACTAAACTTGACTTGAGAGACCATGGAGAGTAGCACTCTTACATTGAAAAATTTGAGTGTAGAAGAATTGTTTTCTTATTTCTTGGTATTCATACAATAATCTCTTCTTATTTCTTAATTGCAACTTAGACTTTTTCCTTCCCTCGAAATTCAACTTCATCTGTAAAAATTCAGGATCGTCTGTGAGACTGTGATTATATAGTCTTAGAGACAACATGTCACCTATGCCCATTCAAATTCTGAGATGGCTGATGCAGCCTTTAGTGTGGAGATTTGTGGGCTTTGGTTCAGCTGTTGTTGGGCTGCTTTGTTACGCTCTCAGCTCTTCCTTCAACCATCTATTTGGAAACTGGAATTTGATCAAAATATTTCTTTACACCGCTTTCAGTTTCATCATCAGTCTCTTGATTTTCTATGCAAAGAAATGGCAGCACTCCACAAGTCTCCGGTTCAAAGCTCATTCAGCATTTTTGGTTTTGACTATCACCTCAGTCTATTCCTTTTTCTACGATAAAGTAGTTAACGGAAAACCAGATGCATATAGTCTCATTTCCTGTTCTGCGTTTTCTATCATGACACTCAGCTTGTCAAGGCAAACACGGTGTGGATTCGAAGTGGATCTTCTCTATTTCTTTCTTGGATGTCTAAACGTACAACTCATGAAGATAAAATTGCCGTTAGCTATTCTTGGAGCAGGTTTCAGCTACTCCCTCATTATTCTCCGTTCTTACTTTTCTTCCCTAAATTCCACCGTAGAAATCGAGCATCTTGGACTCCAAGATCAACGCCTGGTCATTCAGGTCGATTCATCACAACAACTCGCCAACACTGATACTGGTAAACTCAAGCAACAGTTCATGAATTGCGTGGAGGAGCTTCGGAAGAACAATTCGAATCTCACCAACATGCTTTTGCAGCGGGTGAAGAAGTACCTTAACGGTAACACTGAATTGGTAGTGACCGACCACAATTTCATGATTGATGTGCTGCCGCGGGAAACGATGAACAACCTTCATGAAACTGCGAAGTTGATGCTGAACGCTGGGCTTCAGAAAGAGTGCTCCGAAGTGTACAGTACTTGGCGAAAGGAATGGTTGGAAGAGTGTCTAATAAATAAATTATTTAGGATGCGAAAGATTGGATTTCAAGATTACATGATTGGAAGATGGATTAAAACATTCAAAGTCTCTCTCAGGATACTGTTTCCCAGTGAGCGAAGACTCTGCAATCATGTCTTCATGGGATTCTCCTCCACCGCTGATCTCTGTTTCTTAGAGGTTTGCCATGGAGCAGCGATTCAGTTATTGAATTATGCTGATGCGTTTGTGACTCGGAGTCCTTCAGCTTGGCTTTTGTTTCAAACCCTTGACATGTTTGACACATTGCGTGAAATGATTCCCGACTTTGAATCGTTGTTTCCTGATTCGTTGGTGAACGAAGCAATTAGAATCCAGAATAGATTGGGAGAAGCAAGTAGGGACATTTTCATGGAATTTGGGAATCTGATTTTTCATACGCCGGATGCGGAGTTTGATGCTTGGGACGATGGCAGGGTTCATCCAATGACCTGCGTTGGCTCGGGCTATCTCGTCAATGCTTTCTGGTCAAGGCTTATGCTGGAGAAAATTTTAAGAGAATACCCCAAGGTTGGTGATGGAGGAGCGACATCTTCATTCTCTGTGCTGATGGAGAGAATAATGGAGCAGATTGAGAGAAAATTGGAAGCTAAGTCCAAAATTTACAAAGACCCTGCTTTACGCTGTTTTTTCATGATGAATAATTTGAGGCACATTGAGTACCAATTGGGAACCTTGTGGAGGGATGAAAGGTTCCAAGCAAACACAGGGCGATACCTTGAACTTTATCATAGAAGCTCATGGAATAAGGTGCTAGATATTTTAAATCTGGACAGCAACAACAATGAATCAGTGGCGTCCAATGTTGCAGTAGAGTCAATGAAAGACAAGCTCAATTTGTTCAACCTGCGCTTTAGGGAGGTGTACAGTGTTCAATCAACATGGCTTGTCTTTGATAAGGTGCTAAGGAAACAAATAATAGTATATGTGGAAAACATGTTGTTGCCAGCATATGCAAACTTCATTGGGAGGTTCCATCATGTTCTCGGTGAGCATGCTGATGAGTATATTGAGTATGGAATGTCTGACATTCAAGATCGACTCAACCATTTGTTTATTGGAAACGAGATGATGAATCAACATTCAATAGTAGCTGACAGAGAAGGAAAGGATTTGTGGCAATATCCTATGTGCACCTGTATGTTTTGTGGTCAAGAATCATGAAGGTATGCTTCCCTTGTGTGCCTTTATGATACCCAAATTTGTGGATTTACTGTATAAAGTGACACCGTTGTATGTTTTCTACTTAGTATCATTACACATTTCCTTTTTTTAAAAGGTTACTTGATTTTTAACTGACTACCACATGTGGTTACCGAGATTTTCTGCAGAGCTAGCACAAAACTAGATTGAGATAAATATTATTTCATTTCTTAATTAGTTTCAATATTATTATCCCTTGTGTTTACTTGCAACTAAACTACACAAGTGACGCCCGCACATTGCAATGCATAGAATATTGTACTTGATCTTCCTCTAATAGGTCATTTACTCCTACTAATGACATTAAAATTTGAAAATTCAAAGCACTGGCAGTGTGTAGAGAATCACCACTCAGACGCCCAATTATACAAGCAAACAATTTGCAAAGCTGTTGCATTCAGTACAAGACGTGCTTGCTGGAAGCAGGGAAGTTTAGGTAGACATCTACAACCCATTAATTCACATGATGAAGTCCAGGTTGAAGTTGCATCTGAAAAACAGATGCTTTGGTTTTTTTTTTTTTTGTGGAAAGTCAAGAACTTTGTGTCAAGTCAATAGCTGGTTGTGACCGCAAAGTAAATAGAACACCCAGACTTATTGACTATTTGACTGTCTTTCAATTGGTGGAGCTCCTTTCCCATTCAAACTCCTCTCTGTTTTAGACGGGGAAATTTAACAACTTTGTAAACAGCTGGTTATGAACTTGTGACCACAAAGTAAACAGAACATCACAGACTCAATGATCGTGTCTCTTTCAATTACGGAGTTCCTTTCCAATATTCACACTCGTCTCTGCCTCTTACAACATCAGAGTCTTATAAGCCAATTCAAAGACGCTACCTTTCAGAATTCAGATAGTTAGACTTAGTACTATGCCCATCCGAATTCCCAATCGACTAAGACAGAAAAAGCTATGGAGAGTTGTGGGATTTATATCAAGTGTATTTGGACTGATCTGTTATGCGTTAAGTTCCTCTTTCAAACATCTATTTGGAGAATGGAACATCTTCAAGATCATCGTTTACACTGTGGTGAGTTTCATTATCAGTAGCACGATGTTATTTTTGAAAAAATGGAAACTTTCGAGGAGTTTCATGCTGAAAGCTCATTCGGGTGTTCTGGTTTTGTTGCTCACCTCTTTCTACTCGTTTGTATCAGATAAAGAAGTGAATGGAAAACCAGACCTACTGAGTCTGATTTCTTGTGCAGCGTTTGCTTTAATGTCTGTGTGCTTGTCAAGGCAGATTGACCTTGGATTTGGAGCAGATCTCCTCAATTTCTTCCTTGGATATTTCACTGTTCAACTGATGAAGATTAACTTGATGCTCTCTATAGTTGCAGCCATCCTCTGCTATTCTCTCATGGTGCTACGTTCAAAAATGGATTCTCAATCAGAGATTGGGACTCAAGGATTGGAACACCGTGTAGACATAAAAATTGATGCTGCAGACGAAGGAGATAGAGGAGCTGATCACAACAGAAGTCACTTCCAAGGCCAACAAATTGAGTCACTAAGAAGAAGAATGGTGGTGAAAGATGAGTATGACACTGATTATAACAATGGCCGCAGACAAATTCATCATTCCTTAAGAAGCAGAATGGTGGATGACGGGTACAATTTGAAAAAATATGAAGAGAAACAAGTGAAAAAGAATGAAAATCTGAGAAGCTACTTCAAATGCGCGAGTCCCAGGTGCCCTGTAAGGAAAAAAATTGAGACAAGTATAGATGGGGAAATTATTGAGACACAATACAAGGGTAACCATAACCATTGCAAGCCTAAGTTTACACTAAAAAGTAACTCATCATCTGAATATCTTTATTCACTTTTACCTTCAGAGCCTGTCGTCCCCACTGACATGCCGGATCAATCATTTGCTTCCCACGGCGGTGAACAATTGGATGGTGATGCAACACCAGAAAACTCCACGGTATCAATATGACATTTATGCTGAATTTGAGCAGGTTCGTGGAGAATGCTTAATAGGCTAGTCGTTGAAAGTGAAACCAATGCCACTTATTGATTGCTTTTTACACTTGGTGGTTTGTAGCATACCTTTTTTAATCTAAAGTTTGGGGTACAGTGAATTATAACTCCATTGAATCATTTTTTTTTTCCTAATAAACCCTTTTTTCTCAATTTTTTATACTATTATATAAAAGGATACGGTACTCCTCAGATATTGGGCCGAGTATTGAGTTAAGTTATTGACTCATGCCTATCCCCCGCCCCCATGAATATCACTTCGGAAAATAAGGAATAGTTGGGAAATGGGGGGTAAGGAGGACTTAGGTAGTGGGACGTCGGTAGTTACAAAAAGAGCCTATAAAGGGTAAAAAATGTTGAAAAAATAGACAAGCTCACAATTTTGGTAGGAAAAACCTTAACTACCTAAAAGATTAGCCCGGAATTTCTTGCTGAGAACAGATACTTTTTTTTATTTCCACATTTCACCCGATGATTTTATCCTTATGTTAAATTTTAAATTTTTAATAACTAGTTTTATATACAAAAATAACTACCCACGGATTCTTTTCTTTTCTTTTTATTTTGTTTTTATTTAAAATATATAGAGGCACCGAGTGCCTTTCACTAGGGGTGGAAAGAAATAGGTCAGGCTGCTCGTCGCGGGCCTACGACCCACCTTATTTACGGCCTAGTTTGGTTTGACTTGTTTAATAAAAAGGTCAGGCCTAGGATTCTGAAAAAACCTTTTTAATTAAATAGGCTAGACTTAAGCTTTTTAAAAAGCCTATTAAACTTAACGGGCTAGCCTATTTATAAATAATATTATTTTTAATAAAAATATAAAAATATTATACATAATAAATAGTATACTAATATATATAACCTTTTAATTTCTCCAATTGACCTATTTAGAAATAGGCTTGTTGGCCTATTTGAAGGCCAATGTCATTAACATATTTACATTTTAAAAAAGTAAGACTATTAGGCCGTAAACATACTAACCTATTTAGAGAAAACCTATTGTCGGAACCGAGGTCACAACGGGTCGACAAACCAATTAGGGAAAATTGGATTTTCAATGGAGTCGCCACCAAAGTTTATGTTAAGGGAAAACATTTGGAAAAACCCTTTAACAAAAATGGTCTTCGAAACCAGATTTGGGTTCGAGAGATTTCCAGAATATGCTTGAAATCACACTTACTCATTCTCTCTCTCTATTCCCCTATTCACGCGTCCCTCTCACTTCCTCTCTTTCTCGCGCTAGGATCTTCCCCCGTAAAACTGGAGGTCCAGTTGTTATCCCACGGCTCCCATGCATTAACTTTTTTTTCTTTTAATATAAATAATTTTGTTTACGGTTGAGATTTTGTCCAGTTAACTTTTGAACTAGAGAGAATCGCAATCCCTCTTTCTCACTTTCTCAAACTCTCTGATTCTCTCAAACACCTACTCCTCTGTCTCAGACTTTTCATTCTCTCTTCCTCTTCCCCTCTCGCTCTCTTCCTCTCATTCACTCATTCAATCTTTCTCAAAATCTCACCCACTCACTCCTTTCTCTCAATCTCACATACATACTCAAACCAAGAGGTAGCTGCAGGAGGAGAGGGAAGAAGGGGGGCGGCCGCCCCGTTGCATGGCCGCGGAGGGCGCGGGTACAACCGCTGATGGGCGCGGCTACGACCGCTGGAGGGCGGCGGCGCGGAGTCGGAGCGGTGGAGAGGGGCGGCAGGGACGAGGCCGCGCACAACGGCTGTTGCAGCGGCGGAGGAACGGCCGCGCCGGAACGGGAGGCTGTCGCGGCCTCCCTTCCTCCTCCCTCTCTCTGTTTTTCCTTTTTGTTGCTCCTTTCCACTCCTTCTCTGATCTGGGTTCTCTCTCTTTACAGGTTGTGGCGGTGAGGGAAGGTAGAGGTTCATGGTTGGTGAGGCTGCGGTGGTAGTCCGGTCAAGGAGGGGGAGTGTTAGCTTTTTCTTGCATTTTATTTCTATTTCTGTGTGTTTGCTGGCTGGATGATTCTTTAACTGTGAGGGGATTTTGGAGATTTTTGTTTAAGCTGTATTTGTATTTTACAAACTAATGTATGATAAAATGGGACATTCACAAGACATTTAACACTCCTTATATCAATCTACAATCTCTGTTTGCTCTATTTTTTATATCCAACAATATGGTATTTACACAAGCATGGGCATGTAAAATGAGTTTTGTTTAAAGAGATGTACCGGGGATTGAACTTATGCGTGAGACTTTTACTGTGTGACTCTCCTTTGCTTCCTTTTTCTTTTCTCTGTTTTGAACCTTTTGTATTCTTTACTGCCTGTATGCCTCCCTTCTCTTGGACTCTTTCCCTCTTTTGTTTTTTACTCTCTGCTTGAATTGGAATTCTAATGTTGAATACCAATTCTTGGTCTTAATGTTTGAAAGCCATTTCTTCTCTCATCCTAATACAACTTCTATATATATAGCACAAGGGGACAAGCCAACTCTGTAACCACTCCCCCTTTTACGCAGTGAAAGTCTCCATGAATTTAAAGAGAGGGTTTTACAAAGGTCTGTATTTTTGTCCATAGGTAACTGTTCATGCGGCCAAATCCCGAATTCGGATTCCGTGCTGCCCGAATTTGGTGTTGTTGGCTCTGTTTGAAAATTTGGGCAGTCCAATCTTAATGGGACGGCTCAGATACCGAGATGGTAAATCAGAATTAAAAAATATCTCGGCATCTGAGCCGTTCAATTAAGATCGGACGGCCCAGATTTTCGTACAGCACCAACAGCACCATATTCGGACAGCATAGAATCCAAATCCCCAAATCCCATTCACACTCCACCGCCATTTTTCTTTTTTTTTATATATTTTTTGTTGTTTTTATAACAATGAATAAATTGGACTTCATGGCCAACCCACTTCAAAAAATAGAAAAAAGATAACAGCCCAACCCAAAAAAGGAAGAGAAAGAAAAAATGAAAAATAAAGAAAGAAAAAAAAAATAGATGAAAAAATAAAAACGAGAGGGATTCATTCAAGTAAGTTTTTACTTTAATTTTCAAGATAAAGAAAATGGGTGAAGGGAAAGGAAATATTGTTATCAATGGTTTTAGTAAAAATGCATAAAAAAGAATTTAGCTTTGGGATGTATTCATTTGAAAATATGGATGTTAAGAGTGGATTGATGAAGGAAAATAAAATATTTAAAGTACTCTAGACAAAATTGGGTGCTCATACTAATAGGCCCTTTCAAACAGGCTATGCCAGTAGGCATTGAAAATTGTCTGTGACAGGTAACAGGCCATGTTTGGGCCACGAAAATATAATGCAACTCAGGTTTGGCCAACTTAGATTTGGTCTTGCAAAGCCTAGCTTTCCTCGACCCACTCCACCCCTACCTCTCACCCCTGGTTATCATAAACATAAATTTAATTTTATAATATATATTATTAATTTTTTTAATATTAAATTTTGGTAATTGGTAAAGGCTTACCATAATTTTTTTTTTTTGTGGTTGATCACTTATAACACTCTAGTGCTATCCTAGATACATTTGACCCTCTAAGTGTCTTGTTAGGAAATCCGATATATGAGCAAAACTCACAAAAATTAAGAAATTAAACACTTCAATTTATATTTACTAAACCACCAATTTCATCCCCAACGTATTCCATCTACTTGAAAATCATCCCCAACATTATAATAATTCATTAATAGTCCCTAAACTATGTAAAAAAATTCAATTTAGTCCTTGTATATGGACTAAATTGTTTGATTAATTAATGTAAAGTATAGGGATTAAATTGATTTTTTTTTACATAATTTAGGGACTATTAATGAATTACTGTAATGTTAGGGACAAATTTAAAGTCGGTGAAATACGTTGGGACAAAATTGGTAGTTTACTAAAAAAGAACCTTTGGTACGTAATGAGGGAAAAACCACAAGTTCACTTAAATTTTTTTAAGCTGTAAATTGATACATTGCCAGATTGCCTAACCTTCTGAGAGTCTGGGTATAATGCTGCCCAAATCTCCCATTCTTTATAAATCATGAGTGATGATTGTTTTCATTGCAGTTTCAAACTGAGAACTGCAGATTGTGCACCTAGAGGTAACAACCTCAGGAGAATTCATCAATTTCTATGACAATCATAAGCATATATTATTTTTTAAGTGAAGAAAATTAATTAGCAGGAGTATAAAGAAGGATACTTCAGCCCATTACACCTAAGTATATCATTTAAATCAATGTAATGACTAACTTTTGTTGTATTTTTTCTTTATTTTTGTCTATTCAAATCAACATATAAATAAATGTCACATATTTTATATATGTAAATAATGTGACCCTATATGAATGAGGTATGAAGCACAGTACTTAGAAATATATATAATCCGCATGAAATTGGAACTTGGGCAGGACTTCCATTTCTATGTACTTAGCAACATATTGGTAAACTGCTTCAGTTGGATGGACGCTGTCCCAAAATACATATTTTGAAGCGTCAACACATACTGGTGTGATTTCATTACACAATGGAGTTACTTCAAATAAGCCAGTTCCACAGCACCCTTTATTTGTTTCCTTGAAACCTGCATCATAAAATGTCAAAAAGAGGACAAAATAAATATTATAAACAAACAATTTCTCGTTTTTAAAATTTATTATAAATTTCTTTTATGTTTAAAATGTACATGAACTGTTTTTGTTGGAAATTAAGAATTTTTTAAAAGCTAAAACTAATCTAAAGAACTATTTTTAACTTTTGACATCATAGTTTGAAATTAAGAAAAAAGTGTTTATGTATTTTAAAACAATCAATACAATATATGTAAAATATGTATTACTCAGAAGTCTTAAATTTAAGACTCAATTCCATTTTCATCCCTCTATCGATCACTATACTTTAACGGCTCTTTTGGTACACAGGATAAGAGACTGGATATGATAATTTTATCCTATCCTATTACTTATTATGCGTTGTTGCACCAATATGATATGATAACTTTATCCGGTTGCTTATCCTATCGTTTCTTTTTAGTGTAATTCTTATACTGAGGGGGGACTGGGTTAGGGAGTGATAGGATAGGATAAGATAAAAAAATTTTCTTCCTCTTCTCTCCTCTCTTTCTCTTCCTCTCCTTCTTTCTTCTCTCTTCTTTCTCCTTCTCTCCTATCTCTTTCTCTCTCCTCCCTCTCTCTCCTATCTTTTTCCTCTCCCCTCTCTCTTTCTTTCTCTCCTCTCTCTCTCTCCCCCCCTCTCTTCTCTCCAATCTCTCCCCTCCCTCTCCTCTCTCTCCCTCTTTCTCTCTCCTCCCTCTCCTATCTCTTTCCTCTCTCCTTTCTCTCTCCTCTCTCTTTCCTCTCTCCTTCCTCTCTCCTCCTCTCTCCTTCCTCTCTCCTCCTCTCTCTCCCCTCTTTCTCTCCTATCTCTTTCCTCTTTCTTCCTCTTCTTCTCTCTCTCTCCTCTCTTCTCTCTCCCCCTCTTCTCTCTCCTCCTCCCCCTCTTTCCTCTCCTCCTCCCCTCTTCCTCTCCTCTCTCCCCCCTCTCTCCTCCTCCCCCTCTTCTCTCTCTCTCCCTCTCTCTTCCTCCCTCTCTCTTCCCCCTTTCTCTCTCCTCCTATCTCTCTATAATAATGATTTTTTGTGGTAATTTTGATATTAATTTTAATATTTTTAACAATTTTATTTTTTGTAAAATAAATTAAAATATTTTTAATAAAAATAAATTTTTATTTATGTGTGCTTGCTGAAAAGTAAAAAAATAATTTAAATTTGTAATAAGCGTAATTTTGTCATTTTAATATTCTTTATATCCTATCCTACCATAATTTGTCCATCTCAAACGTAGAATAGGATAAAATAATCATATTTGTCTTCTTATCGGTGTACATCAAACATAGGATATGATAAGAGCTTATCCTGCTCTTATCCTATCATGTCACTATCTAACTCTCCTATCCTATCCTATCATGTGCATCAAACGGGCCCTAAGTCTCCCAACAATGTGTTTCTTGAATTTAATCCCTTAAAATTTCAGTTATTATATATAAATCAAGACCTTTTATGAATTTCTTTATATTAAAACTCTCAAAATTTTATTTTCTAGTAAAAATCTATGCAAAAAAAATCGATTACATTGTTTTAAATACTCTTCAATTAAATTGAATAATGAAAATATCATGTTTTATTTAAAATCATAAAATCTCAATTTTTCATCTTCAAAACTCTAATATCACTTTTTAAAAAATCTTTTAAATTTCATTGAATCTTCACCAAAATTTTGACTTTTAATCCTTTTAAATCATTTCATGTATGTTCTAAATTCATCATAATCTTTAAATATTTAATTAAATAGAAAATAAAAAAATTAGATAAAAAAATTAACGGAATATATTAACTATATATAGAGCAATTAAAAAAATTAAGGGATTAAATTTAAGAAAAAAATCTTAAAAACTAAAATTAGATGCTAGCCATATTAATTAATAGACGGACAAATAAAATGTGATTAAACCTTAATCAATTCAATGACTTTAGCCACACAATTGGGCCAATGAATATAATCCAAAAATGTAGCTCACCATATTTTTCAGGTTGATTGACAAGGCTGATCAAGGGGTCATATATGTCTGTATAAACAACTCTGCTTCGTGGAAGCACTACTTGTATCTGAAGTAAACGCCTTGCCAATTTTTGGTTGTAGATCTTGGCATCTGAATTCTCGTCCTCCACACATTTCCTATCCTTTACAAACTTGGCTGTTATTTGAAGAGGTATACAACCAATGGAAGGAAGCCCAGTGACAGCAAATTTTCTGCATCCAAGGTCGTATAGTTCCTACAATTTTGTACACAAACAAATGTACTGATTATTATATTTATTTATTACTTATTAAAGCTGTTTGTTTGTGATTTATTAAGAAAAAAATAATTAAAATATACGTTTAAAAAATTATGATGATGACATATATAACTTTTTTTTTTCATAATTAAATACATGTTTCAAAAAAACATTTTAACACTTTTTTGAGAAATAATGACTTTATAAAATATAAAAGAAATTGAATCATAAAATCACTTTTATTTTAAATAATCGAGCCCTGAGCATTATTGGTTTTTTTTTATTATTTATCTTTATAAAATAAGTGGGTTTTGATTTAAATTCTTATAAAAAAAATTCTTTCCATCTCTTGTAAAAAGCTTTACATTGTGTAAATTGACAAGCTAAACAAAACAAATTAAATGTCATGTAATTCACTATGATCGGCCTAGTGGTGGGGTTTAAATAGTTTAACATGAGGTATTGGATTTAAATCTCATTGCATTCCATGTAAAAAAACAAATGTTATTAGGTCGTAATTTATTTTGGTTTATCACATCACAAATGAGGACATTTTCAAAAATTTTATTTTGAAGATGCAAATGAAAAATAATTATCACTATCAAAATCAAAACTCACTAATTTAATTTAGGGGGACTAAAAATATATATTTAATAAATATACATATAGATACAATAAGTTAGACATATTGCCTATTCTCTTATAATCTGCATTGTTTTATTGTTTTTTATACGTTTACCAATTCCTATTTGATAATTACTTAAAAATTCATGTTAAAATTAAATAATTATAATGATTGATAAATGAGTTTTGTGTTTACCTTAATAAAAATTTGAAGCCTATTCTGCAGATAATCTTGGTATCCACTTATGTTGAACTCCAACGTTCTAGTGGGAATATCATAAAAATTGAAAATGAAATCATTAGTTCCGGCACAAATAATAACCAAAGCATCTTCAAGTATTTGTTTAGCTTTATTTTCCCCTGCTATGCGCTTGAGCTTTGCAACATAAACTTTAAAGTATTCAATTTGCTTGGACACTGATATGGCACCGGATACAACTGTGGTCAAATCATCAAAACCTGATCCTCCAGATGCGAAGCTAACACCTGTTAAAAGCTCTTCATCTGGTAGGTTCGGATCTAGGAAAGGAGGGACAGTGTCTTTGAGGTTCAATGCAGAGGCAAGGAAATCAATAACCAATTTTCCATTAGAGAATCTACCAGTAGCTACATGACCAGGGAAATCCCTCCCATAAGGTAAATGATTTCCCTTACCCAAAGTATTGATGTAGTTGTTATTGCCCGTGTCTACTGTAGAATCCCCAAAGACTAGAATGGATGAGAATTTGGGTCTCCATGTTATGTCATTGCTAGTAGCAACAACAATGGTGCAAATGTGCATCAAAATGATGGTAAAGTGGATTGTATGAGCCATTGCTATTACAATTTTTATTTTCAGATGTTAAGCTAAGGTTTTATTAGCTACTATATATATAGTGACATATAGGATGCCACGTGTCAATTTCTCTTGAGTTTTAATTTGTAAATTGTAAGAGAACTGCATTTAAGGAATCAAAACGTGAGACAGATGGCAAGACAGCCATTTTAGGTAAGTGAAAACAACATGAAAGGAAATTTTCCGGAAGGGGGAATTGAAGAAAGGAAACATATATGGACTTCAAAAGTTCGATTTACAACATGTTTGGTAGAATTCTTTGTAACTTTTTTTTTGGACGAAAATTATTTTTAACTTAATAGTGGGAATTGCGCTTCCTCATGGGCTCATCTAATAAAAAAAAATTGTCATTCTTTCCCACAAATGTTCATTTGTGGTGAGAAGTAACCGAAAGAAACATACCATTATATGTTATGATCAAGCCCACTTTGACACCAAGTGTAAGGAAATTTCTAGCTTGGCCTTTTCATAATTACTCCAAACCCAACCAGTCAGAATAATTCTTTATTTAATAAACAAAGACCGACCACATTATTTTTTAGCACATTCAATCATAAAATACCACACATCAAATAAAAGAGAAAAAATTATAGAATGTAAATATACATAGGGGTGTCCAAAAATCCATTTCCGACCGTGGTCCGATTTACTGAACAAAAAAAAATGTTTATCTGGTGGATTAAATCGGTTATCGAATAACAAAAATCATATTTGAATGGTTATTATCGATCAGGCTCGGGTGAGAAAAAAAATTTGTCGGTAACTGACCCGACTGACATATACAAAGTTATAAAAAAATGTTGGGCTAGGCCAAAATACTATCAGCAAGTGGTGCCCTTTCTAACCCTAGCTATAAATACTCTTTTTCTCCCACCTTCTTGTTTCACATTCACGCACAGCCGCAGCTCACTACTCACTTCACTTTTCTCTCAACACTAAAGCCTCCCAAAAATCCTCCATCACCTTACTTTGGTTGAATTCACTGGGCGGCAGAGGTGCTAACTTGATCTTCACTCCATCTTTCACAAAGGAGTAAGTATTTGCATGACCATCATACAAGGCACGATGATCATACTCACTTCCCTTGTTGAGCCATTGTGACTTATAGGGGTGTGGATGACTTTGTGTTGGTAGCTTCAACTTTTCCATCATGAAGTTTGATAATACATTCTCACAACTTCTACTATCTATAATAGCATCACATACTTTTCCTTGAGTAGTGCAACGGGTTGGAAGATATTGTGCCTTATCCAAGGTTCTTCTTTTGCTGGTGCAGTGTGTAGGCTTCGCCTTATCACCAATGATTCACCATGATCAGCAATGGTGAATTCTTCATCATATATTAGCTCTTCTTCAGCAAAGACTAATTTTTCATCTTCTTCAAATGCCTCATGGACTACTCCTTCAATAATAGTAAAAAATTTCGATTTGGACAATTAGAAGCTATATGGTCAAATCCTTGACATTTGAAACACTTGGTTGCTTTTTGGTCGGTCTCTTTGGTGGGCTTAGGAGGGTTTTGTTGGATGGGATAGGTTGTTGGGTTCCAGGAGGAGGAAGGTTGGTACGAGGATTTCTTGGTTAATTGTTTTTCAATTCGGATGGCCAAATGAATAACATCATCTAAAGTCCAATATCGCTGAAGTTGGATTTGGTGGGAAATGTCTGTGTTCAATCATCCAAGGTAACGACTATTGTTTGCTCTTCCTTTTCTTGGATGTCGTACTTCATCATGAGCTTTTCAAATTCTCTGGTATACTCTTCTACGGACTGGGTCTTTTTCCGCAAGTTCTGTAATTGAATAAAAGTATCTTGATAATAATGCTCAGGTAAGAACTTATGTGTAAGCTCGCGACGCATTTTCTTCCATGACTCGATTTTACTCTTCCCTTCACGCTTACGCTTCTTAAAGTTCTCCCACCTTATGGAAGCATGCTTCTTCAGCTTGACTGCAACAATCTTGACTTTTTGGATACTCACGGACTTCTTTAAACTCAAACACTCGTTCAACAGTTTGAAACCAATCAACAAACTCATCGGGCTAGAGCTTGCCTTCCAAATCTGGAATCTCTACCTTAATATCACTACTCCGAAATTGTTGTTTCCGAGAGTGATGGTTTCCAGTATATGGGGAATCACTTTCATCTTATTCTCCTTCTAAACGTCTTCTTTGTTCTTCAATTTGGGCTTGTTGAATTTCAACAGTGGCTTGAAGTTGTTGAAGTTGATGCCTTAATTCTTCCATCTCAAATTCATGGTAAGGTCTTTGTCTTGGTGGCATTTTGTAGGTTAAAAGTAGGTTGGGTATGTATCTGAGGTTTAAAGGACAAAATAAAAATTTGGAAAACTTTGGGGTAAAATGGAAATTTTTTATGGGGTAAAATTGAAATTACAGAAAGTGTAGGGGGCAAACTGAAATTTGAGAGAAGTTATAGGCTAAAACTGAAGTTATTGAAAATAGGGATAGAATTGAAGTTACCAAGAGTTTGGATAACGTGGCAAGTAGGACAAATGGCAAGATGTGATAGGGCTGACGTGTCAAAATTGACACCTTAGTGCTGACGTGGTCGTCTTCAACCTCTGAATTTCTGGCAATCGGAAAGTGGTTTTTCGGTGATGATATAGTGGTTTTTGACGAATGTGAAACTCCCCAATCCAAGGTTTTCAACCTTCTGAACGCGATGGCGGTGTCGATTTTTCCAGAAAAGACCAAAAACTGGATTTTTAAGGGTGGTAATCGTGAATACCTCTTAAAAACTTCAAACTCACACTAATTCCGGACACCCTTTCTCACTTAAATTCGACACCAAAATTTGAAAACTTGCTTTGATTACCAAAATGGATCAAAAGCCTAAGGAAAAGAGAGAAAGCGCACTTTGTTTAAGAAAAAGTCAATTGTATTTGATGGTTAAAACACACTACATGAATTCAATTTATAGGAGAAGCATATTTAATGGTTTGCACAATAGTCATACTGTGTGGAAGTGCTATGTAAGACTAATCTACTTGCACCGAAAGGCAATGGCTCATCATTTTTAACTTTGCAAAGCCATGCTCTGTTTTTAGGGTCCATCTAGTGTGTTTCACCTCATGGGTAAGACAAATGAATACATCACCTCTTTTTCCTTGAAATAGCCGGTCACATTACCTGTGAGGATAAAAAAAATTATTTAAAATAATTTGCAGATAAAGGTCTTTCACGTTTTTTTTAGTTTATTTGATTAGGCAGTGTGAGGCTAAACTTCCATAGTTGCAATGCACAAATTTAGAGAGACAACGATGACTTTGAACTTCGTTTGTTGTCCTTTGCGATGCATTCCATGGAGGCTTAGGAAGGAGTTGATTTTTGAGTTCGAGTCGTGCATGAGCATTCTGGTATTTGGAGCATTTAGACACCTCGTTCCCTATTGAAAGTGATTAGTTTTGTCCTGTTTCTTTATTATTATTGAGCAGAGAAGCCTGTGATTGAGGTATCAAAATAATGACCCAACTTATTGAGGATCTTACCAGAATCACCCAATTGTTTTTAATCTCCTGTTCTTTTAACTTTTCTCTCTACCATTCACAAAACGTGAGCAACATGATCATGAAGAAGCCTTTGCCAAATACATTGCATTCTGCAATTCAGAAGTGAACTCAATCTCTAAGCCATAGAACCCTCGAGGGGCCTCCCTGTCGTTCAAGCACACATCAATTCCTGGTCCTTTAATTCCTTCTTTCCTCTCATTTAATTTTTCTTTTTATAAAAAAATAATAGAAAGTGAAGATAGTGCAAGACAATTTTATTGAGCCATTGACAATGGCATTTGGTGTTAGCATTCCTTAGATTATCTCTTCAAAAAGGTACAATAACAAAACCAAATAGTTTACAATTATATATATCAGGTATCAAAAACCATGTTTCATTTACCATTATCATTCCTATAATTTTTCATCTCGTTCTCTTAATTTTTTAGTTATATATAAACACACATATGCAAAACACTTAACATTTGGTGTTTGCATTTGATTATTTGAATCAATCTTATGAGATTCCAAGCAACACCACACGTAAATGATATAGCTTTCAACGTGGAGATATGAAAACGCTTTGCACCATCATAATTTTATCATCTCGGAAGACTCATATGAATTATTTTTTTGGTAAACGAAGACTCATGAATGGAGAAGACAATCTGCAAATGGGACCCGTACCAAATAACAAATTCAACTCAAAACAAATGTCACACTAGCAATTTTAAAGACACAGGCTATTCCAGTTACGTGTAAGCAATCTCCACCGTTCATTATATAATAAAAGAATTTAACGGTAGATAAGAGGTGACACACCGGTGTTTCACCCGTGAAGTGAAACACCCTAGATAGACCCATGTTTTTATTAGGCGTGTTAGGCATGCTCTTTTTCAAAAAGAGTTGGGCAAAATAAGCTAAGGTAGTGATACCTATGGAATGAGTGGTGAAAAGAAGTGAGAAAGCGACTTGTGTCCTGGGAGAATACTTTTACTGTGGAGTAAAGTAAATAGAATAGCAGATCTAAAAAGCAAATATTAATCAACTACTGTTAAACTTAAAATTGATAACAAAAGATAGTAACAAAAAATAAGAAGTATAACTGCAAAGGGACGGGTGGATCCAGCAATTAAAAATCTAAATTCAGTAACAGTCTGTGTAAAGTTTGTGTATTAGAAATCCAAAAAAGAATCTAACTGACGTATCCCCTAAGCCTCCCTACGCACAAAATACAACTTGCCCATCACATGAAGGACGGCAACAAATGCTATAAAGCCAATGCTCATCACAAGAACCACATTTGGGGAGATCTTTAGTCCAGGGGAATCATCCGTGTAAAACTGAAGCATAGTCCCAGCAGCTCCTCCAGAGGCCCCACCACTGGTTGTTCTCCTTCTCCTCATGCTTGCAGCTGCTGCTACACTTCCTCTTGGGGGAGTTGTTCCACCTAAAGCCATTTCCTGAAACATATTCGTACACTTGGAATGTCAAACTAATACCTACATGCAAAACCTTAACAAAATTCAATATATGCAATTTCAGCTTCTCATAACTCACACCACCATCCCTAGAGAACAATTTGAAAACAATAGTCATGTCATTGTGAGGAAGATATTAAGTACTCTCAAATGAATAAAAAAGTAATGTGTAACATACATATAAGCAACAGAAATCATCATTTAGCATATAAATATTGATTTTAATTTCTTATCCTTCTCTTCTTCAAGTTTATAAATTGCAAAAACTTTGATCTAGTCCTGCAGACCTTCAACTTAATAGCATCATTGTAAAATTCAAACTATCAAAGCCTTGTCCTCTGTATAGCACAAGAACCCTACCCGGATCTCAAAATATTCAAACAATCAAATTTGATTGCCTAATTGGTGCACCACTCTATTTTCCTCCTACACAATTTAACATTTACAAACTGAGACAATCTTTCAACTAGAGATATTTAGAAAACCTCATACGATGAAAAATAAAATAAAGCTCAGATTCACAAATATCATATTCGAAGAAACCACAATCTTTCAACTAGAGATATTTAGAAAACCTCATACGATGAAAAATAAAATAAAGCTCAGATTCACAAAATAAAGCTGCAGGGGCATTCAGGAATGAAATTAAGAAACCACAATTCAAACTTAACCAATACAAATAAATAGAAGAAACCATTCAAATCGGAAAAAACATCAAGCCTCAAATTTCAGAAATAAATAAAAAAAAGCAAGAACAAAGAAATCACTAAAGTAGAACGGATCATAAATAACCTTTCAGTTCAGAAGCCTAATAATTACAGGGAAAAGCCCATATCTGTTATTAGTGCTGGGAGACTAAGTGCCCGTTTGGTTTAAATTTTGTAGAATCCAGAATCAATTCTGCAGAATTGATTTTAAATCACTTCCGTCCAACGTACTTCGTAAAGTGTGCATCATCCATCTCAACCATTCATTTCTAGAATCAATTCTACTCAACTGTAAACTGATAGAACTGGTTCAGAATAAATAGGAAAAACTGGAAAGGTTATTGAAAATAGACTTGTGACTCTAGCTCAATATCAGATTGATATATGAACTGAGATAGAAATGCTAAATACAGAAAACAGAAAATATCCATCCAGGTATTCGAGAGACCTGGACTCTCCCACCACAATATTTTCCAAATACAAATCTGAAGTACCTCTCTAAATATCCCTCCTTCCTATTTATACCAACCACCCCTTTATTGCAATTTACTATCCACTGGACAGTTACAATCTCCCTCTCTTCCCTAATGATTCCTGCCCCCCACTATCACAATTAATTGTCCACTAGACAATTACTATTATTAATAACTCCATGTGACTAATATTCTATTACCACTCTTCCTCTCCCTACTGTAAAACTTCTTTGTGAGTGGTTTCTAACAATACTCCCCCCCCTGAAATATCACCTTGTCCTCAAGGTGATAGTTTGGAACTATCTGGGAAAAACTTCCCCCCTGGATCCCACTGTTTGTGGTCTGAAACTACTGTAACTATTAAATAGGTCAGAGCACATATCCGCGGAACCACAAACCCCTTTCCCAGCTTTGCACTCCCATTTGTGATTGGTGTGCAAACACTTGACTTCAAGCTTTTGTTCAGAGTTTTAGTATGGACTTGGTCAGCAACATTTGCGATCTTGTAAGTTCCATCAGAGTCAAATACGAACCCTTTGAGAGCCTCTTGTTGCCAAACCCTAACAAAAGCCTCACCCACTTTGTCAAGAGGACCAGCCTGGGGTTTTGGTAGTGTTAAACTCAGTCCAAAAATCCCAGTTCGCAACCCCTTTTCATTTTGTCTCTCCCATTCCAAGATTTTCATCTTTTGTTCTGCTGCATTAACATTCTTTTCAGACTCACATTCTAATTCATTGAGGTCAACTTCTTCTCCACTATAAGGGTTCTTGTTTTCCATATTTGCAACTTCATTTTTTCTTTGTTCTTGATCCAAAATGTTGGTCGGTTTATGTTGATGGAAATGGGTTGCCCCCTCCTGGTTGTTTCTGGTTCCCTCAATTCTTGTTCATTTTCTTTATCAGTGCCTGTCCTCCAAGCCACTGATTCTTGGCTCTCTTCTAGAGGCATCAATGTTTCAAATTCCAAATCACTTTCTTGTTTCTCATTCCCGCTGCTAGCTGTTAGAAGGTCTGGGTCATACGCAGGCTGATATTGCTTAAGAACTGCTTTCACAAAAGCCCACCATGTTGCATTTTGGTTGCTCCATCTCAACCAAAACCACCAATCGAGTGCCCGACCTCTCATAGTCTCCACAGCCCTTGATATCTTCATCTCATCTGATATTCCCATGGTGTCACAATATTGTTCCACGTTAATCAGCCACCAATAGGCCTCCTTTCCATCAAAGGTTGGAATCATCTTGAAGAATACTTCCCACAGCACCAAGATCAGAGCTCTGATACCAGTTGATAGAACTGGTTCAGAATAAATAGGAAAAACTGGAAAGGTTATTGAAAATAGACTTGTGACTCTAGCTCAATATCAGATTGATATATGAACTGAGATAGAAATGCTAAATACAAAAAATAGAAAATATCCATCCAGGTATTCGAGAGACCTGGACTCTCCCACCACAATATTTTCCAAATACAAATATGAAGTACCTCTCTAAATATCCCTCCTTCCTATTTATATCAACCACCCCTTTATTGCAATTTACTGTCCACTGGACAGTTACAATCTCCCTCTCTTCCCTAATGATTCCTGCCCCCCACTATCACAATTAATTGTCCACTAGACAATTACTATTATTAATAACTCCATGTGACTAATATTCTATTACCACTCTTCCTCTCCCTACTGTAAAACTTCTTTGTGAGTGGTTTCTAACATAAACCAAACGGACCCTAAGCAAATTAGAAAAAGGAAGCCGAAACAGAGAATCAAAAAGAACCTGAATGAGGAATTTTGGCTGGTCAGATTCATCAGTGATAGAGATATGGACAAATAGGTAAACCAAGTTAATGGGCCTAGAATTTCACAGATACACAGATGTGGAGAAGAGGGTAGTTAGTTAGAAAAAATGTGAAAGAAGTCAGTTATAGAGGGGGAAAGGGAGAGGGAGGAAAACAGGGATGGTTAGGCAGGGCAACAGGACCAGTCAGGATGGGCTTTGCATTCCCCATCCCTGTCGGGGTTGCTAAATGGGTACCCACCGCTGCCCCATCAGGGGTCAGGGAAATCCACCCCTACTCCCTGCTTCTTTTTTTATTAATTATTCTACTAAGCCTGCTTGAATAAAAAATCATATGCCAAATATATAAATCTAACTCAACCAATACATTAAACATTAAGAAACAACCACAAGAAATTGAAAAACTAAAATTCAAGTTTGACGTGTATAGAGTATGTCTATTAAGTTTCTAGTTTGACAGCACAGGAAGCTCTGAGAGGAAACATAACAATGGCAAATCAAAACACCAATGGGCTATTTCAGCCTCATTAAGTCACTATATACTAGAAAGACATAATGAAGTTACACTTTCCACATCCAACAAACAAAGTTAACTGATACAATGAGTGGACTTTCCTTGCTCTAATCACAATGTGCTTTAAGAGATATCCTCAAGCATCCTAATTAACACAGTTTTTCAGTTTTAAGCTTAAAGCATTCATCCTGATCACCAATATATTATTATCATCTGGGTTCTGGAATTCATGCACAGAGGTTTAAAAGGAAAATTCTAATTCATTAATGCACGGTTTAGTAGGTTGCACCAAATCAGAAAATGATAATAAAATTGTCATTTGTATGTAGACTTGCATTATCAGTTCCCTTAAACCGAGTTTTCTTCTCTGATTTCTTTTAGTGTGTGTTTGGATAGAGAATTTTAGAATTATCCGCCTAACTATAATTCCTGTATATTCCATCAACTAAGCACGGGTAACGAATACCAAACCCCCTTCCCCCCAACACATGATAGATCTGAACTACAATAAAAAACCGTAGGATAACTACAGGGACAAAAATCTAATCTAATAAAAAATAAAAAAGAACAGAAAATAGAGATTCATCATAGTTTTTCGTCCTAACATTCAATTGTTCCACAATCCGATTCAGATCTAAAACCAAACACTATAAAACTGCAAATAACAACAGCCAAATTCAAATAGCGAGTTATCAACCATGCAAGTATCAAAATTCATATTAAAAAAACCTAACAAAAAGAAAAAAAGTCAATTATCTAAACCGTATCAAATACTTTTCGATCGCCGAATTAGAAGTCAATCAAACCGAAGCAAATCACCAATTATTAGACTAATTCATAAAAGGCACCGAAAACAAAGAAAACAAAACTAAAATCCACAATTCCAGTTAATTTCCTGAAACAGAAAGCGAGAGACAATTTTTTTACTTCACAGAAAATAAATAGGCGAAGAGTGAAGGATTACCTGCAAGATGAACCAAAGAGAGGGAAAAATAGGTTTCAGAGGTCTCGAATAGGCGACAGCGCTTTGTCTCTTTGGATCCCGATTCAAATTTCTTTTTCCCTATATCTTATACGACGAAGTTGGTAAAAAAAAGATATTTCTCCTTCCAAAAAAAATTAATTGATCACATCATCCCATTTTTTTTACTATTCACAATTTTAAATCAGTCCCACTAATACACATCAGCAAGTTTTTATTAAGCACTTCTCTTTTCTAACCCAACATTTTGCTTTTTTTACTATTCACAAATCTTGAATGAGTCTCACTAATACACATCATTAATTTTTTTATTTACAAATATTTAATTAATAAACAATAAAATAATATTAATAAATAATAAAATAAAAATTTAATTTTTTTAAAAGAAAGTTGTTTTTTACGGTTTTAAATTGTCGGTATGTTCACTTTAAAAATAAGGATTACTCGGGTTCGAACCCCCGAAAAGCTAAATAAAAAATAATAAAAATTATCGTGAGTTTAAACCCTCGGAAATGTCAAAAACAAAAAAAAAATAAAGCACCGGTGTTCAGTGCTTGGAAAGCACTCGCGGCCACTTTTACTCTAGTGGTAATTTCTGAATAAGAATTGGTGCTTACTAAGCATTATTCTTAATAAGCACCTTGATAAAGATGCTCTTATTCATCTCTTTGAATCCTCCCCCGCGGGCTTAAACAAGAGAGTGCGTGCAGTTAATTTTATTTCAATCGTTGATTAAAAAGATATCTTTATCAATGACTCACATTGTATTTATAAAACACAACGTTTTGCTAAACCATCAAAGTCAAACTTCATCCCTTTCATGTTATTGTTCTCTTTTCTGTCGTCCCAGTTTAGATACAGAAACCGTGTGGGCATGCCTATGGCCACCTCCATCCGGACAGATGCTGCCACCACATCGGAATGTCGCCTCCTCGCAAGGACCATTGGCTTGCATTTCTGTCAAGTTAAAGGGTGATCATTTCCTATGTTCGATGTTTTCTTTCCGTGTCAGGAAGTAAATAAAATTCATAAGCAGTGAGTGAATATTTTAGATTAAGAATTGCAGAAAAACATACCCAATTTCATCAATAAAGAAGGCATGAATATAAAGACTAAATTAAAAGCTTGTTTTATACTGATACTTGACTAAAAGTTAACCAAAATAAAAATTAATATCAACACCTGCAAAAAGTTGAAAGTGAGAGCGTTCAAACTAAACAATTTGTTTATGATCTGACCCCCTCAGAGGTGACTTTTAGATGGTTTCCATATAATGAAATAAAAAATAAATAAATAGAGTAAACCATATGCCTAATCATCCCTTTCTATACATAGATAAAACATATGAAGAATGTCTATGTTCGAAGAAGGTTGAAAAACTAGTTATATAAAGCATACCTCTAAGAATATCATAATGTGCATGCATATTGTCGCAAGGAAAACTTTTTCTCGTACTAATATATGGACCAAAAGGCTGAAACTCATCACCAAGTGTATTAACAGTGACCACAAGTGGGTCCTTGATTTTCTAACTGGAAGAACTAAATGTGTGTTTGGATAGAGAATTTTAGAATTCTCAAAATTGTGATTGAGATTGTTGAGTGAATTGTAAGTCTGAGATAAATTATAAATGATAATCTAAAATGTTAAACATAATAGAGAAATGTTGAAATTCTCTCTTAACATGTGTCATTTGAAATTCCTCCTTTATGTCATAAAATCCCTCCAATTTGTCATTTGAAATTATTTCTTTTACTATTCTAAAATATTAAATATGGTAATTTTAAATTACTCTGTTCAAACACAAGGTTAAAGAATCATTTTCCTCATCTTTCTGAAGCTGCAACTTGGTTTTGAGGACCATTTGATCGTTGTTATGATTTATCATCCTTTTAGTGTCAGGAAGAGGAATTGTACTGACTAGAGAGTTTATGCACTGTTTACATTCCTCAATTCCAAAGTTTAACATTTGAGATGGACTTTTGTTATCTTCATCATGTATGATCAATTTATTTTGCTCAAAAGGGCTTACTGAAGTATTATGGCCCAGTTTGGATACTTATGCGGAAAAACTTCTAGAAGAAAAAATAAAATGAATCAAAGAGGTCAAAGTGACCCAAATACTCTTAAATGGCTCATACTTAGCCTTTTCCCTGACCACACTTCGTCCGGAGTTACTACATCCAGCTTCTTTGTTGGACTTCTATTATGCACATAAATAGATGTATTTACAACTTCTCCCAAAAAATGATTAGGCAATGACTTTCTTTTCAAAATAATTCTCACCATGTTCATCACCATTTTATTCCTCCTTTCCACCACACCATTATGTTGTGGGGTATAAGGGGTTGTCACCTCATGAAAAATTCCCTCTTGATCACAAATTTTTTGAAATGCTAATTATACTTTCCACCACCATTTGTCCTTAGCAACTTTATTTTCTTTCCACATTGCTTCTCTTTCATCACCTTAGATTTTCTGAACACATTCATCATCCCATCCTTCCTGTTAATCAAGTAAAACTATATTTCATGTTGTAGTCATCCACAAATAAACCAAAATAATTGTTTCCTCCAAGTGTTACGGTGTTCACAAGCCCACACGTGTTTGAATATACCATCTCCAGCAAATCAGGAGGTATTGGCTGGACTTCTGACTTAAAAGCCTTCCTTGACTATTTTGCATGAACACGTCCCTCATAGATGTCATTTGGTTGTTGAATTTGAGGTAAACCATACATCATCTTCCTTCTACTCAACTCTTAAAGGCTTCTCCATTTACGTGCCCATATCTCAAGGGCCACAACCAACTCTGCTCTTCTACAACAACTGCAAACACTTGTATTGGCTAGTTTGAATATTAATCATGAAGGTCCTATTCTTGGACAAAGGTACCTTTAAGATCAACCTATTCTTATTATCAAACAAGATCAAATACCCATTTTCTAACTTCACTAAATATCCATTTTAGCAATTGTTCAAGGCTTAAAAGATTATTCTTCATATTAGGAACAAAATTAATATTTCAAATAAAAGCTTGTTTGCCATTTTTCTGCTAAATTAGAATTCTGCCAACTCTTTCTGCTATAACGATGCTATTATCATCAAACCTCACCTTGATTTTGACATCCTCATCTAAATCAACAAACCAATCTTTCCTCCCGATCATGCGATTAGAACACCGTATCAAGATATCAAAAACTTTTATTCCTCCATCGGTGTTGTAACCATTAACAAAACATGATCTGAAATTTCTTCTTGTAAAAAACTAACCTTTACATCACCTTTATTACTCCAACATTTATTTGCAAAGTGCCCATAATGCTGACATGTGTAGCATTGATTTTTACTCTTGTCAGACCCTTCACAACCTCTTCCACCATGTAACCCTCCTCTCAGATGATTACCTTTATGAGTATAATCAGAATTAGGAGTTTCTAGATCATAATCTTGACCACTTCTATTACCCATTCCTCCTTTATTTCTAACCATACATCTGCCTATATTGTTTTTGTCACCACCTCTATCAACATTCTTCACTTCTTGGGCCTAAAGGCTTGTTCAAGTGGTTTATCACCACTTCTTAAAATTAAACGTTGCTTGTTGGATTCCAAATTAAGAACTCAATAGGTTTTCAATATTGAATTTATTCAAATCCTTTGATTTCTCAATTGCTACCACAATATTTTGAAAGTTTTTTGGCAAGGAACGAAGAATCTTCTCCACAATCGTGACTTCTAACATTTCTTCTCCATTAGAATTCAATTGGATGGTGAGTGACTGAATCTTAGTGATAAATTCGGCCACTGTTTCTTTATTCTCCATTTGAAGCAATTCAAATTTCCTCAAGAGGAGTGGTAACCTCACTTTCTTGCCCTTCTCAATCCACCATAGCATTTCTCCAGGATTCCCCAAGTTTCATGTGCTGAATTTGCAGCAGAAATCTTCTCAAAAAGTGCGGCGGCAACCCTCTTGTGAATGAAAAATACAGCCTTGCAATTTGTCTTATTGGATTCCTTGTGTGCAGCCCTCTATGCATCAGTTAGGTTCTCTCCCAGTTTTGTAACCCCATTCTTGACTATCTCACGTATTTCCTGATAGCCAAACACTACATTCATTTGAGTGCACAACTTGTCATAATTCTTTCCATCAAAGAATGGAAGAGTTACTGGAATATTCTCACTTGAATTGGCCATGGATCTTTTACAACTCTTGATACCAATTTGTTAAAAATTTCACTCACTCAAAATTACAAACACACGCACACCAGAAAAAAAAAAAGAAGAAAATGAACAAAATGATAAATAAGAATCTAAAAAATATTTTTCACTGCACTTTTTTGACACTTAGATCACACACACATTTATTTTACTCTGTAACTACCTAACTATCATGTTAACTAACTAACTAATTGACAATTATTATAGGTACAACTAACTCTGATTTAAATATGAATTATACTCAACATCTTTATCTAGCATGGTTTCTCTAGCCAAGTCTACTGGGTTGTTGTAAAGTTTCTTTGTCTGTTGGATTGAATACGAAGATAGAGAGCTTTTGTTTATTATGAAGAACAAAGGTAGGGTGGTATTGATGAAGAGACTAAGATCTCAAAATTGTGTATTATGAGGAAGAAGAAAGGCGAGGAGATTATAATGATGGGACGTCGAACAAAGAAGGATGTGCAGCGATTTCAGGTAAGGTTGTGATTTTGGTGTTTGTTAAAACAGAAGAAGGTGGTGCAATATACATGGTTAAAATTAGAAATGTGAGGAGGAACTTCATTTCTACTTCGTGTTTGTTTGGTTTACCCGAAAATCATGTTTTAAACATGGATCCGGGCTAACGCTACCCGAAAATCATGTTTGTTTGGTTTACAGAAAGTAGCGTTAGCCCGAATCCATGTTTGAAACGTGATTTTCGAGTAATTCAAACACGCTTCAAAGTTCCCTAAAAGTTCTAACAATCGTTAGAGAAGAATTCTATGTTTAAATGTTTTTGTTATTATAGATTTGGACATTTATAATGTTGAGACTTAAGTGTAGGTTGAATATGTATATGACAAAGGTGACAAGAAGTTTGCACCACTAGTACTTCGTGTCAATTTCTAAATCATTAACAAGTGTTAAATTTGCGGTTACTGTTCGAGTAGGGTGAATTGTTGTTGTAGTCGTGATATCTGGAGCATTTTTTAATGATTTTTCTGCAATTGATTATGTGAATGAAATTACCATAAATGATGGAATGAGGAAGACGATGGTGATGATGAAGAAAGCGACGAAGAATAAGTTAGAGAAGTGGGCTTTTTTGTGAAAGACATGTGGGCTTGCTAAGGCACGAAAATGCTCATTATTAGGCTAGTCGAAGTTTAATATGCATCAATGTTCATGTTTCCTATTGAAAAGATAGATTACTGGCCCAAAAACGGATATAAAGAAGAGTAAGTATCATGGTTGACATTGACAAGGATTCTGCGAATAACTTCCCAATTTAAATTCAAAGGCAAGATAAATACAGAATCAGATCAAAAAGAGGGAAACAAGGAAAGCCAAGCAAACAAGGATAAGATCAGGAAGCGATCAAGTTAAAAAGAGAGAGAATCAAGGGAAGCTGGAACGAGAAATACGCTCCACCTGCGCTGCGCTGAGCGCAGGTGAAGCGTAACTATCAGGATTTCTCTCTGGATCCTGCACTTCAAACGCGCTGAGCGCAGGTGAAGCGCAGGAACGCGAATTTGTTTTTAGATTTGTTTTCAAAATAGATTCCTTCCAGATTTAAGATAGCTTTCCTTGGTCTATAAATAGGACCTTTTGTAAAGATCACAAGGGCGTTTAGGAGGGAGTTTTAGAGAGACGGCAAGAGCAGAGCTAGGATTGAAGAAAAGCGTGGCATTTTCTTATTCATTGGTCTGTATGGCTACCATGCGTAGCTAAACTCTCCAATAGGGTTGAATGTAGTTGATTCAATCCCCACATGTATGTTAATGCGTAGCTGCCACCTTTGTGCCAGAGTTATTGGTTGTTTTTGTAAAATACATTGATAAATGGTTTTGTAAAATCAACAGCGAGTTTGGGGGAGCCTAGACATAGGAAACTTAAATTCTGATTGGTAAAAGTACTCATAGTAATCGTTATAGGAATATAGGGGGAATCGATGATTGAAGAATTGGAATGTGACAGCCTCTTCATAGTAGTCTCTATAGGAATATGCGGTGAATTGATAGTGTTAACGAACGGAAAAGCAGAGCAAGCAAGCCGGGGTAATTTGTCGCCTGGGAGAACCCGCATGGATTATCTTCGAGTGGTTTACTGCTGGTAACTCGGGGTAAAACAATATAGTTTGTCTAGGATATCATAGAAATATATTCATAATTAATATTGAGGTTCATATATGTAAGGGGTGCGATGATACGAAGTTCAATCCTGATCCAAGTAACGCTATCTTACTCTATCTCTACTATCTTCTCTACTTTACGCAATTTACTTTCTGCACAACAATTACCAAATACCGTATCTTACTTGATAGTCTGATCACTAGTAAATACGAAGTGAATCGTTCCCTATGGATACGTTAACTCATACTTACTATTATACTGCTGAAATTTTGGTACTTATACTACTGAAATTTTGGTACTTATACTGCTGAAATTTTGTTACGCTTGCCAGAATCTCATCAAGTATTTTTGGCGTCGTTGCCGGGGAACGGTGTATCAATTCGTATAGACTTGGGAGGTCTAACTATCAAGTTATATATACTCTATCTTAGGATTTTTAGATTTTTGTTATAGGATTTTTATTACTTTTATTCTTTTTATTATAAAAACTCTCTTCCACACTTACCCTTTTCAAGTTTTCTTGTTTATGCTTTTGAGAGGCCAGGTGTCCCCAAATCAATTACAATTTGATCCAGAAATAGAAAGGACATCAAGGAAGAACAGAAGAAGAAACAAGAGAAGGAGACGAGGGAGAAGTCGAGAAGAAAACAAAAATATTTTATTATTTTATTTTAATTCTTTTCTTTTTATTTAGGATAAAAAAATTATTATTATTATTATTTTAAAAAATTTATTATTATTTTTTTTAATAAAAATTAATAAAAAAATTAAATTATTTTTTTTTTATATTTTGTTCTTCTCATCTGAGCTAAGATTTGTTTGAGCTTCTTGATTATTTCTCCTGTGAGGACAGGTGTAGAAGGAACAAAAATAAAAACAAAAAAGGGCCAAGGATAAGCTTAAGGAGACAATCTCAACACTCTCTGTTCAACCACCCCAAGTGAAGTAAATGTTGAATGGCTTCTGAATGGCAAAATCCACCAAGAAGAACGCTTAGAGATTATCAAAATCCACCAAGAAGAACCCTTGGAGATTATGTTAGGCAGCAAGAACCAAAATATTTCTCCCGTGCACCGATTCAAGGTAACTTCTCTAATTACAATAATTATTCTAACTGCTTTTCACAGGATTGGAGAAGTTACCAGAATCAAAATTTTGGGTGGCAACAAGATGTTGTTTCGTCCCATAAGCAAACTCTTGCAGATGAACTCAGGGCAGATCGTAAGATTATAATGCAGCAAGTAGAAGCACTCAAAAAGGAGATAGCTAAACTTTCTCAGCCACCGCAGCCAGTTCACTCTTATCCTGGCCAGTCACCACAATTAATTTGTGATTTTTGCGGAGGTAACCATCTCAATGGTTACTGCTCTTACCCATGCACTCAAGAAGAGCAAGTTACTTACATGGGCAACCAAGAAAGACCAGACAACTTCTCCAACAGCAACAATTTTGTAAACAATTCACAAGGATGGAGAAATAGCCAGAATCAAGATTGTAGGTGGCACCAAGATAATGTTTCATTCCATGTGCAACCTTCTTCCCAACAGCAGCAAAGCTACTCTTCAGTTCAACCAAGGCATTCAAATGGGGACAATCTTATTGAAAAAAAGTTGCAAGAATTGGTACGATTTCAGAAGGCTTGTGAAGAAGCAGGACTACCTGTTGACCCCATACTAGCTGAGATAGTAGAAAATATGACCAAATGTCTGTCAAAACAAACTTCAGCAAATGCACTGCCTGTAAAGCTCTAATTTCTAATTCAAAGGTTTAGTCCGTTGGAAACCAAATCTTGAATTTCTGAAATTTTTTTGTGCCATAAGAATATCGATAATTTAACATACATTATTTAAGATGCCAACGATCACTTAAATAACATATGCCAATGTCTAAACCATTCAAAACAAGCCTGGGCATAGGGGCTGAATATAAAAATCTGATACAATACATAAAAGCTGAAAATATAAGTAAAATATAGTACTCATAGGAGGATAACCTCATACATGCATCCGGAACCCACCAGAACACATGTACAATTGTATCCCCTACACAAAGATATATACATATACATATACAATCTCCAAACAGCCAAAAACATCAAAATACAATATATGAAGTTCCTAACTCAAAAGGTGCCTCAAAAAGCTAGTCTCCAATCACTATCCCGAACGAGGAGGTACCTGTGCAGCTAAAATGATAGTCCACAAAACGTGTGGTGAGACAAGGTCTCAGTGAATATAACTATGCAGCATGAAGTGTGGGAAATGACAGGTAAATGATGCACAAGCACAATTAAACATTTAAGCCACTACGAACTCAAAACAACCATAGTCATAGCTAGAAATACACATGAAACGGAGTGACCCGGCCGACGGGGTCTTATTACTTAAATTATTGAAAACTGTGTGGCTAGACCTGAGCTCAGACTACAAGGAACATCTCCCTTGGGCACTAATCACCACCATTGGGCACCAATCACCCCGGGTACTAATCACCCCTTATTAGCAGGGCACTAATCACCCAAGTCTTAAGACAATAATAGGATACCATACTTTTCATTCTAACAAATTAATTTAACCAGAGTAAAATCTTAGAATATGAGAATGTGGAATAACAAGCCAAGATTATTATTTTCTTCACCTTTCCAATCAACAATAATTCAAACATTCTCAATAATATTCAATTCATTATAGAACCTCCAAAATAAGCCACAAAATTCTACTAATTAACCATTCCCATAAAATCCCCCAAATCCCCAAAATCCACTACCCTAGGGCTTCTCATGCAAGTTCTTAATCCACTAACATCAAACACAATCATCAATTCAACAAATAATCAATAATTACAAGTAAAAAGAAGAGGATTTAAGGATGAGGGGTCATGGGAATAGAGGTACAAGAATGGAGGTGGAGTGTGTGAGTTATACTCACCCAAAAGGAAGAACCAAGAAGAAGATGGTGGAAGAAAATGGTAAAGCACAAGCCCTAGAATCGGTGGTACACCTTCAATCGTGCCCTTCTCCTTCCTCAAGCCTTTCTCTCTCTAACTCTCTCTTAATCTCTCTCTAAGAAGCCATTGAAATTGGTGGAGAATGGCTACTGAGCGCCCCCCCCTCCCCGTTTTTAATTAAAACTTAGACAGCTCATGTTTGAGCGTGGTCTAACAAGTTTTAATGTTCAATTAGACCCCCCTTTTTTTGCACACTCACGCACTCTTTTTTTGTTGGATCTTTATTCCCCACATGCTTGGGCTACCTAAAAATTACTATTTTAACTTCAAAAAATTCCTGCCGAAAATCCGGCAGAGTCTCCCCTAAAAACCAGATACTTTCCCAATTTTTAAATCATCCTGAAACTCAACAAAAAAAAAACAATCCAATATAACAATTCAAATCATAATATCAATACAAGATCAAAGAGCCTTCGTGGCTAACATATAACTCAAAAAGAGGGATGTTACACTACCCAACTCCGAAGAGCAGTGTGACGACATTGTTCAGCTGATGGGGGGAGGAAACCAATGACAATCTGGCTGATGAAGAAGAGAAAGTTGAAGAAGAGGAACCAGGAGAAGCAAAAGAAAAGGAAGAAAAAAAAGAAGAAGGTGATGAAGCAGAAGAAGAAGAAGAAAAAGAAGAGGAAACTGAAGAAACACAAGAAAGAGAAGCTGAGGAAAGGGAATCAGAAGAAGCTGATAAAGAAAAGGAAGAAGAAGAAGGTGAAGCAGAAGTAGAAGAAGAAAAAGGAGAGGATGAAACAGAAAAGACTGTGCTTAAAGAAGAAATAGAATCTGAAACGGAGGAAGAGAACAAAACATATGAGAGTGTACATGATGAAAAAGATCAAGAAAATGAGAAAAAGAGTGAACAGGGAGATAGTGAATCAAAGCCCGGGAAAGGAGGGGGAAGTGGTACCAAGACCAAAGAACTTGCCTTATCCAACCAGTCCTCCCAAGGAAGATCAAGAAAGGCATGGTGCAAGTGTTAAACCTTCTAGACCCCACAAAAGAAAGGCCTGCGAATACACTGACCTGACCAGAGTGAAGAGAAGAAAAATCAGGCCAGGAAATTCAAATTCAAGGCCTAGAGTCAGATTGAGGACAAAGTGGTCAGGCATATTCCATATCAAGCACCCTTGTGAAGCAAAGAAATTGAAAACAATCAACTGTGAATCATCTAAGCTTCAGGAAAAGTAGACTCATGCACATGAAAGCAAGTTAATAAAGAAAAGAAAAGTCAAGCCAAGGAAGTCAGAAGCATGGTCTAATTCCAGAAAGAAGCCCAAATGGTTATAGTCACTTCACATTACAGATTGTTCCAAGGCAAGAATATAGGGAGATCTATTGGCCAAAGAAAGGAAAGGTGCAACACACAAGCTCACCAAAAGATTCCAGTTTCAACCACCTTGACAAAACAGGCGTCGAGCTAGAAGACGTTAAACAAGCGCTTCCTGGGTAGCAACCCAGAGATTTTTTAGTTTTTAATTGTTTTAAGTTTTATTTTGTTTTTGTTTGTTAGTTAGGATTTTTCATTTTTTGGGATTTTGGAAATTTTCAAAATTGATTGGAATAAGTTTGTGGAAAATTAAATTTTTAAACAGTTGGAAGTAGCAGAAAACTTGACTTAAAATTGCAAAATTTCATTCTGTTTTCTGTGCTGAGCGCAGGCGAAGCGCTGCGGTATGGATTTTCAAAAATCCCCTATTTTCTCTTGTACCGTCTCTCTACTTCCTAAGTTCTTCCACTCACAAACCTCTATCAATTTTGAATCTTTCAATTTATGTTTTAGTTTTAAACATTTGATGTAACATCCCAACTTTTGTTTAAGTTAATTGTGAGATTTATAAGTTAAAATATGTGGTATGTTCTTTGAGGTATAAGAAAAATAGGTGGAAAGGGGTAAGTTATAGTTTGGTAACTTAATAGAACAAAATTTAGGAGTATTTGGTCATTGGTAATCGATTACCAAGAGCTAGTAATCGATTACCAGAGAGTCTGGCCCTTGGTAATCGATTACTTAACCCTGTAATCGATTACCAGCAACCTGGGTTCTTAGTAATCGATTACCAAAGGTGGTAATCGATTACCAGGTTCCCAGAATGGGTTTTTAGGCGTATTTTGCTCTCAGTAATTGATTACCAGGGTTTGGTAATCGATTACTGAGCGAAAATATATATACCCAACACGTTTTAAAATCAGAATTTTTGGGAGAAAACCTATTCTAGAGAGAGAAGGAGCGGGTTCTAGAGAGAGGAAGTGTCGAAACGAAGTAAGAACAACGGATCGAAGCTAGGAATCATCTCCATTTCATCTAATTGCTTAGATTTCTTCTCTTGGTGAGTAAATTCTCACTTGATTGTTAGATTTAGGAATTGGTCTCCAAAACCCTTGAACCCACTTCTCCCTCTCCCTTTCTCTGATTATACTTGATTGTTGATATTGATTGTGGTCGTGCTTGTTATTTGATTAATGGGTAATGATTTTAATCGGTTAGAACAGATCGATTCTTGATATTCCTTAGTTTCGAAACTTTCGAAACTCTCGAAAGTTTCGAAACTACCGAAACGTCGAAACGCTTCGTTTTCTCCGATTAAACTTGTTCTGAGATTTAAAACTAAGGATTGTTAATTGATTTCGATATAAGGATTGATGAATACGGGGTTCGAGTGTTGATCGATTGGCGAATCTCATTAGTTTCGAAAGGTTCGAACTATCGAAAGTGTCGAAAACAATGGGATTCGCGATATTTATCAATTCCGATTATCGAAGTTAGTTATTCAATCGAGTTATGGAAAGATTATGGACTTCGGTCAAATACTGGACTTCGGTCAAATACTGTAGGGTGGGATTCATCCCCTGGGGAGATATCCCCTGTAGTCTGAGCTCAGGTCTAACTCTAGACTGTGATTGTACATGGCCTTTCGGGCAAGCATCTTAAGCATACTGATATTTATATTGAATTGAGACTGATATGGTTTGATATTGTACCTATGGCCTGAATTGTCATAAACTATATGTACTTGCATCCATGCATAGAGATTTTGCTCACTGAGATTGTATCTCACCACGCGATATGTGGATTTTGTTAGATGTTCAGGTTCCTCCTTCCCGGAGTACTCAGCCTCGGGAGTGATTTTGGGAAGCGGAAGATTTAGTCCTTTTTTGTATATAGTGGACGGCCCTTTGTATATGTCTGTTTATATTATGACTAGAATTTGTATCCATGTTCATGTAGTTAGAGTTGTGTTCTAACACTTGTAGTACTCCTTTGGACTCTATTTGTAATTTGGACTTACATTTATATGACGGGTAGTTAAGCTTTATGTAGTTAAAAGATTTTAATTTTTCTTATGTTTGATGTAAATTATCTTGATATGTTGGAATTGCGATAATTTATAGAACAGGTCGATATTTAGAATGAAAGATTCTAAATTCTAAGTTTAGAATTTGGTTTCCAACAGATCAAATTCTTGCTTATGGAATTTAGGGTGTGACATTTTGGTATCAGAGCCTGGTTCAATCCAATTGGACTGTGAGAATTAGGATTTTCTGTGGTTTGTTGATAATTTCTTATGTATTATATTGTGAATTAAGAGACTGATCACCTCGAGATTTGCTTTATGATATGTAGGAAGTTATGGCAAGCAACAGGAGGGGTAGGTCAAGGGCTAGCCAACCATCTCCTTCACCTTCACCTGAACCAGTACCAGATCCAACGGTAGCAGCTCTCCAGGCACTCACTCAAATGATGGGGAATCAAGCAGCTACCAACACAGCAATCTTGCAAGAGTTAGCTAGACAACGACCGGAGCAACCACCACCAACTGTGGATGTCTTCTCTGTTGGGTTGTCCGAGTTCAGGAAGCATAACCCTCCACAATTCAACGGGGTGTATGATCCTGACGTGGCAGCTAGATGGCTTAAAGACTTGAACAGAATTTTTGAAGCAATGAAGTGCTCTGATGAAGTTAAAGTGGGATTGGCGGTGTACATGATGAGGGGAGAAGCTGAGGATTGGTGGAGGACGGCAAGGATACAAACGGCAGAGGCGGAAGCTCCTTTAACTTGGGAGGCCTTTCAAAGTCTTTTCTTAGAGAAGTATTTCCCGGCGACTATCAAAAGGCAGAAAAAAGCAGAGTTCCTGCAACTTCAGCAAGGAGAGATGACGGTAGGGCAATATGTATCCAAATTTGAAGAATTGTCAAAATTTTCTCGGTACCTTCAGGCAGTGAATGACGAAGAGTGGAGATGCACCCAATTTGAGGGAGGATTAAGACCAGAAATTATTGATCGAGTGGCGGCTATGGAAATCAGGAATTTCTCTACCCTGGTGAGTAAGTGTTACATTATTGAAAAGAATTGCAAGGGAGTGACGTCCTCTTTAGTACCACAAGATAACAAAGGGAAAAGGAAGGTAGAATCTAATAATCAGAACAAGAACTTCAGGCCTAAGTGGCAAGGAAAACAACCTGTAGCTGTCCAACCTCCGCAACGCAAGGATACTCGTGTATGTCCAAAGTGTGGGAAGGAGCATGGGGGAGAATGTCTGGTGGGGAAGAGGGTGTGTTATTTCTGCAAGCAGCCTGGACACTATCAGAGGGATTGCCCCGGAATCAAAGGACCCCAGAAGCCTCAATCAACTGGAAGGGTTTTTACCCTCAGCGGTCAAGTGGCAGCTTCTTCAGATAATTTGTTAAGAGGTATTTGCACCCTAGGAAAGGAAACTTTAATTGTATTGTTTGATTCAGGAGCATCACATTCCTTTATTTCTGTTGATTGTGTGAATAAGTTAAAATTGTCTACCACTTCATTACCCTATACTCTTAATGTTGTAACTCCAGCTAAAGAAACTATATCAACTTCTCTTGTGTGTCTGAATTGTTCCTTGACTATCCAAGAAAGAGTTTTTGTTGTTGATTTGATTTGCTTGCCTTTGACTGGTGTTGATATTATTCTGGGAATGAACTGGTTATCATCCAATCAGGTGTTGATAGATTGTTCTAATAAAAAGGTTGTCTTCCCTAACCTTTCTGTTCCTTCTAAGGAAAAGTTGTCCATTCTATTGTCTAGTATTTCTCAACTTTCCCAAAGTATCAATGACGGGAGTGAATGTTTTCTGTTGTTACTTTCCTCAACTTTAGAAACAAAATTTGATTTGAGTAGTGTAGCTACGGTTCGGGAGTTTCAGGATGTTTTTCCTAATGAAGTTCTAACCTTACCACCTGAGAGAGAGGTAGAGTTCACCATAGATTTATTAACAGGTTCAGGACCCATTTCTAAGGCACCCTATAGGATGTCTCCCTTAGAACTTAGTGAACTTAAGAGACAATTAGAAGAGTTGTTAGAAAAAGGGTTTATTAGGCCTAGTGTCTCTCCGTGGGGGGCTCCAGTGTTGTTAGTGAAAAAGAAGGATGAGAGTATGAGGTTATGTGTAGATTTTAGGCAGTTGAATAAAATTACAATTAAGAATAAGTATCCATTGCCTAGAATAGATGACCTCTTAGATCAACTTAGAGGTGCCTCTGTGTTTTCCAAAATAGATTTGAGGTCAGGATATCATCAGATTAGGATAAGGAAGGAAGATATTCATAAAACCGCTTTTCGAACTAGATATGGACACTACGAGTACTTAGTGATGCCATTTGGTGTCACTAATGCTCCGGCAGTGTTTATGGACTATATGAATCGAATCTTCCGACCTTTCCTAGATAAATTTGTGGTAGTGTTCATTGATGATATTTTGATCTACTCTTCTAGTTTGGAAGATCATGAGAAACACTTAAGGTTGGTGTTAGAAGTCTTGAGAGAAAATAAACTGTTTGCTAACCCGAGCAAGTGTGAGTTTTGGCTGAATAAGGTCCATTTCTTAGGCCATGTAATTTCAGGGGAAGGAGTATCAGTTGATCCTAGCAAGGTAGAGTCTATTCTTGAATGGGAAAGGCCTAGGACTGTTACTGAGATTAGAAGCTTTCTAGGTTAGCTGGCTATTACAGGAGATTCATTAAGGGTTTCTCTCGTTTAGCCTTGCCTCTCACCAAGTTAACTAGAAAGGGCCAAGCCTTTGTGTGGGATAGTGATTGTGAGCATAGTTTCATAGAGTTAAAGCATAGATTGACCAGTGCCCCGGTGTTAGCATTACCTGATGTGTCTAGAACCTTTGAGGTATTTTGTGATGCCTCTGGGAAGGGGTTAGGAGGTGTTCTGATGCAGGATAGGAAGGTTGTAGCTTATGCATCTAGGCAGTTGAGGCTTCATGAGGAAAATTATCCTACCCATGACTTAGAATTAGCTGCTGTGGTTTTTGCCCTGAAAATTTGGAGGCATTACCTGTTTGGTGTAAGGTTTGAGGTCTTTAGTGATCATAAGAGCTTGAAGTATCTTTTTGATCAGAAAGAACTCAACATGAGGCAGAGAAGATGGATGGAGTTTTTGAAAGATTATGACTTTGAGTTGAAGTATCACCCAGGTAAAGCCAATGTAGTGGCTGATGCTCTCAGCAGGAAATTCCTGTATGTGTCATCTTTGATGATGCAGGAGATGAGTCTTCTAGAGAAGTTTAGAGATTTGAACCTGATTGTAGAGTTGGGAGTAGGTAGCATTCAGATGTACCGATTAGAAATTTCTAGTGAGTTTCAGACTCTGATTAAGGAAGCTCAGGATTTGGATCTTGATCTTCAAAGTAAAAAGGGGCAGTTAGGATTTTCTAAGTCAAGTGAGGGATTGATTCTTTTTCAAGGAAGGATCTGTGTCCCTAAAGGGGGGGTAGAGTCAAACAACTGGTGTTGGAGGAAGCTCACAAAGGTAAGATGTCTATACATCCTGGTTCCACCAAGATGTATCAGGATTTGAGGAAGAGGTTTTGGTTGGTAGGTATGAAGAGGGAAATAGCTGAGTTTGTGTCTAAGTGCCTAATTTGTCAACAAGTAAAGATAGAACATCAGAAACCATCTGGAGTCCTGTTACCCTTAGAAATTCCTGAGTGGAAGTGGGAAAGCATAGCTATGGACTTTGTGGTGGGATTACCTCGAGTCCAAGCTGGGTTTGATACCATATGGGTTATAGTGGACCGTTTGACCAAATCAGCCCATTTCCTTCCAGTTAAGAATACCTTTTCCCTGAATAAGTTAGCTGAACTGTATGTTAGAGAGATTGTCAGATTGCATGGTATTCCTTCTAGCATCATTTCTGATAGGGACCCCAGGTTCACTTCAAGGTTCTGGAATGCACTACACCAGTCATTCGGGACTAAACTTAGGTTTAGCACCTCTTACCACCCTCAGACTGATGGTCAGTCTGAAAGAACCATCCAAACCTTAGAAGACATGTTGAGAGCCTGTGAATTAGAGGAGTCAGCCAGTTGGGATAAGTACCTACCACTCGTAGAGTTTGCAGACAATAACAGTTTCCATAGCAGCATAGGCATGACACCTTATGAAGCCTTGTATGGTAGGAAATGTAGGTCTCCTGTGTGTTGGTATGAGGTGGGTGAGAAATCACTGTTGGGTCCGGATTTGGTTCAGGAAACTTCTGATAAGATTAGGATCATTAGGGAAAAGCTTGTAACTGCTCAGAGCCGTCAGAAAAGTTATGCTGATAAAAGAAGAAAAGAACTAGAGTTTGAGGAAGGGGAACATGTGTTTCTTAGAGTAACTCCTTTCATTGGTCTAGGGAAGTCTGTGAAATCTAGAAAACTGAGTCCCAGGTTCATTCGTCCCTTTCAAATCTTGCAGAGAGTTGGTCCTCTTGCATATAAATTGGCTCTTCCACCTTATCTTTCCAAAATCCACAATGTTTTTCATGTGTCTAAGCTGAGAAAATATGTATTTGATCCTTCTCATGTGTTATCTTCTGAACCAATACAATTAAAGGACAACCTCACCCTACCGGCGAAACCTATTCAGATTATTGACAGAAGTGCCAAGACTCTGAGGAATAGAAACATTCCTTTGGTTAAGGTAGTTTGGGAAGGTCTATCTATGAATGAAGCTACTTGGGAAAAAGAAGATGTTATCAAGAATCATTTTCCTAGTCTTTTTGAATATGGTAAGATCTTCTATCTTATATTAGTAAAATTTTGGGGACAAAATTTCTTTAAGGGGGGTAGAATGTAACATCCCAACTTTTGGTTAAGTTAATTGTGAGATTTATAAGTTAAAATATGTGGTATGTTCTTTGAGGTATAAGAAAAATAGGTGGAAAGGGGTAAGTTATAGTTTAGTAACTTGATAGAACAAAATTTAGGAGTATTTGGTCACTGGTAATCGATTACCAAGAGCTAGTAATCGATTACCAGAGAGTCTGACCCTTGGTAATCGATTACTTAACCCTGTAATCGATTACCAGCAACCTGGGTTCTTAGTAATCGATTACCAAAGGTGGTAATCAATTACCAGGTTCCCAGAATGGGTTTTTAGGCGTATTTTGCTCTCAGTAATCGATTACCTGGGTTTGGTAATCGATTACTGAGCGAAAATATATATACCCAACACGTTTTAAAATCAGAATTTTTGTGAGAAAACCTATTCTAGAGAGAGAAGGAGCGGGTTCTAGAGAGAGGAAGTGTCGAAATGAAGTAGGAACAACGGATCGAAGCTAGGAATCATCTCCATTTCATCTAATTGCTTAGATTTCTTCTCTTGGTGAGTAAATTCTCACTTGATTGTTAGATTTAGGAATTGGTCTCCAAAACCCTTGAACCCACTTCTCCCTCTCCCTTTCTCTGATTATACTTGATTGTTGATATTGATTGTGGTTGTGCTTGTTATTTGATTAATGGGTAATGATTTTAATCGGTTAGAACGGATCGATTCTTGATATTCCTTAGTTTCGAAACTTTCGAAACTCTCGAAAGTTTCGAAACTACCGAAACGTCAAAACGCTTCGTTTTCTCCGATTAAACTTGTTCCGAAATGTAAAACTAAGGATTGTTAATTGATTTCGATATAAGGATTGATGAATACGGGGTTCGAGTGTTGATCGATTGGCGAATCTCATTAGTTTCGAAAGGTTTGAACTATCGAAAGTGTCGAAAACAATGGGATTCGCGATATTTATCAATTCCGATTATCGAAGTTAGTTATTCAATCGAGTTATGGAAAGATTATGGACTTCGGTCAAATACTGGACTTCGATCAAATACTGTAGGGTGGGATTCGTCCCCTGGGGAGATATCCCCTGTAGTCTGAGCTCAGGTCTAACTCTAGAGTGTGATTGTACATGGCCTTTCGGGCAAGCATCTTAAGCATACTGATATTTATATTGAATTGAGACTGATATGGTTTGATATTGTACCTATGGCCTGAATTGTCATAAACTATATGTACTTGCATCCATGCATAGAGATTTTGCTCACTGAGATTGTATCTCACCACGCGATATGTGGATTTTGTTAGATGTTCAGGTTCCTCCTTCCCGGAGTAATCAGCCTCGGGAGTGATTTTGGGAAGCGGAAGATTTAGTCCTTTTTTGTATATAGTGGACGGCCCTTTGTATATACCTGTTTATATTATGACTAGAATTTGTATCCATGTTCATGTAGTTAGAGTTGTGTTCTAACACTTGTAGTACTCCTTTGGACTCTATTTGTAATTTGGACTTTACATTTATATGACGGGTAGTTAAGCTTTATGTAGTTAAAAGATTTTAATTTTTCTTATGTTTGATGTAAATTACCTTGATATGTTGGAATTGCGATAATTTATAGAACAGGTCAATATTTAGAATGAAAGATTCTAAATTCTAAGTTTAGAATTTGGTTTCCAACGGATCAAATTCTTGCTTATGGAATTTAGGGTGTGACATTTGAAATCTTCACTCCCTCTGTTTTTATGGTTTGAACTTTAAGATAGCAGCCTTAGGATTGTGAATGAGTATATTGTTGATTATTGCTATCTTGAATGTGATTTTGGCTGTGTGGAACATGAAGAACAATTTGTTTGATTGGAATGCTCTTTGTTTTGTGAGTTATTGAATTTGAAAGTGTTATGCTTTGTTTCTTTCAAAAATTTTGAACTTTCACTTTCCATGGATTGATTGAATGCTTGCAAAACAAATGGGTATGTTTTGTTTTTAGGAAGTCAGTACCAAGTGCAATGAAATCTTGTCTTGAAGAGATTAATTCTTTTGAAAGCATTTGGCTTCCATGTTCTTCATGAATTTGTGTTTGCAATAAGGCATTATTGGAATGAATGTGTTTTTAGCAACTAACTGTTGTTATTTGACTTTTCAGATGCCTAGGATTAATTACATTGCTGGCCTTTTCTCGTGGCTTTAGCTCACGAGGAGAAGGCATGAGGGAGAGGATCAGAGAATATGATCCCATGAGATTCAAGAATACACAGGCTGCTGCAAAGTATAAAGCTCTTAACTCATGCAAATTTGTGTTGAAAAGACTTGTTGACATCAAACCAATCAGGAGTTACCAGACCAATACCCAGGCATGCTGCTTGAAGAGTTCCGGATATTCTTGCAGTGGCCTGGGGACAGGCCTATTCATCCAGGGGGAGGTGAAGCTGCATCAGCTGGAAAGTAGAACAAGTACTTACAGGATACAGAGGATGAAGATTGATACTGGTGTTTTTCTTTCTTTTTGTTCTTTTATTTTCTTTTATCTTATAGGATTTTTTTAAAAATTTTAGGAATTAGGAATTAGGGATTTAAGGAAAATTTTTCAAAATTCTCTGAAATTAGGCAATTTAACTAACCAGATTAGGAAAGAAGAAAGGGTTTTGTGATTAATTCCATGATCAGTTAGGATTAGGATATTTCACAGGAGAACCTATCAGGGTAATTAATTAAAACCAGTAAGTGCTTTATCAAGGAATTTAGCCAAAAAACCGGTGAGTTGTGAGTCCAAACACTTGAATTGAGAGTTTTTCACCGCTGTTTGTCAATTGTTATTGATTGAGTTTTTGGATTTTACTATGTTAATGGAAAATATGAAAGTGACAAAGGCAATTTTGTTTTTACATTATTTGCTCAGTGCCAAAAAACCAACCCTTGATAAAAATTTTCCAATTTTTCGTAACCCATTTGAGCTTGAATGTTTCTTCTTATGCACCCAAGCCATAATTGAGATCTATATCCTGTCCCTTACACACTTGGGATAGAGAGCAAGGTGCAACTTAAAATAATGGGAAGAAAAGGTTGGTAATTTGAAAGTCAAGAATTACAAAGAGCAGGCACAAGAAAGCAAAAGAGGATCACCCCCCTCAAAAATAAAAAAGAAAAAGTGCATAAATTGAATAAGTTGGGGGAGTGCATCCTCAAACAAAGAAAGAGGCCAGCTGAATGAAACAAATCAAGAATGAGATGGAGAATGGAGAGAAGTTCCAAGTTCAAGAAAAATCAAAAGATGCTCTCTATTCTAAGTGTTCTTTGCTTATCCAGAAAAACCATGATTTCTTGATAACCCAACCTCATTACAACCAAGAAAAGACCTTTTGATCCATATTAACCATGTGCATGTTTAGAAGCTAGAAACAACTATCAATTCTAGTTGTTCAACTATGGTGGAAAAATTGAGGGAAACATTTACCCGTAAGCATGAAAGAATTCATTGCTTTAATTGCTATTTATGAGAAAGTTTGACTGAATTGTTGTATCTTATTCTGATTGAGCATGGGTAACATCTCTTAATTCTGATTTTTTTATATTTGGAAACTGACTTCTGCCTAACAAAGAGATGATGAAAAATTTTGTCCTTATTTCTGAGAATGATACAGGGGAGTGAATTGATTTTTGATTGCAAAGAGGTCTCTTGCTTGAGGACAAGCAAGAAGTTAAGTCGGGGGTATTTGATAAGTGCAAATTATATGATATATTCTTGTATTTTTACTGCACTTATCAAGGGTAAAGGAGTAATTTATGCCCCAAAATAATTCCTTTTTATTAATAAATGTAATAATTGTGTTTATTTAATTTGAATTTAAATTTGATGCTATTTTAATAGAAAATCCGTTAATTTTGAAGATTTATGAGAAAGATTTGAATGAGGAAAGAAGATAGCATCATTTGAGGATAGGATCTGCAGATTTGAAGTTTAAATGAGAAAAAAATAAAGATAAGATCAACTGGCATTTAAACAAGGATTCTGCGGATAACTTTCCAATTTAAATTCAAAGGCAAGATAAATACAAAATTAGATCAAAAAGAGGGAAACAGGGAAAGCCAAGCAAACAAGGATAAGATCAGGAAGAGATCAAGTTAAAGAGAGAGAGAATCAAGGGAAGCTAGAACGAGAAATACGCTCCACCTACGCTGAGCGCAGGTGAAGCGTAACTATCAGGATTTCTCTCTAGATCCTGCGCTTCAAACGCGCTGAGCGCAGGAACGTGGATTTGTTTTTAGATCTGTTTTCAAAATAGATTCCTTGAAAATTTAAGATAGCTTTCCATGGTCTATAAATAGGACCTTTTGTAAAGATCACAAGGGCGTTTAGGAGGGAGTTTTAGAGAGACGACAAGAGCAGAGCTAGAATTGAAGAAAAGCGTGACAGTTTCTTCATTGGTCTGTATGGCTACCATGCGTAGCTAAACTCTCCAATAGGGTTGAATGTAGTTGATTCAATCCCCACATGTATGTGAATTCTCTTTATTAATTATGAATCCCTATTCTACGTTATCGGTACTTTTATACTTTACTTAATGCGTAGCTTCCGCCTTTGTGTCGGAGTTATAGGTTGTTTTGTAAAATACATTGGTAAATGGTTTTGTAAAATCAACAGCGAGTTTGGGGGAGCCTAGACATAGGAAACTTAAATTCTGATTGGTAAAATTACTCATAGTAATCGTTATAGGAATATAGGGGGAATCGATGATTGAAGAATTGGAATGTGACAGCCTCTTCATAATAGTCTCTATAGGAATATGCGGTGAATTGATAGTGTTAACGAATGGAAAAGCAGAGCAATCAAGCCGGGGTAATTTGTCGCATGGTCTTGTTGCTCTAATTGCTACATGATGAGATTCTGGCAAGCGTACCAAAATTTTAGCAGTATAATAGTAAGTACGAGTTATCGTATTCACAGGGAACGGTTCACTCCGTAATTACTAGTGATCAGACTATCAAGTAAGATACGGTATTTGGTAATTGCTGTGCAGAAAGTAAATTGCGTAACATATTGGAACGCCCTTCATTAGAGTACTCACACTACCTATCAATCATAAGCAACGCCCCCATAAAGGAACCCTGGCTACCGAGTCCTCTTATCCAATCAGAGAGTGAGTTTCTTCAGAATCCGCTCCCCCACTCTCAATCCTAGTCAAAACTAACTAAGTCAAGACTAGACTATAACTCCAGACGCAAGCGTGGGAATTAGGAATTAAGTACAAAATAAGATTACCAATATTATAGACAGAGAGCACAGAAATAATAATATAGAATTTACATACACTTGGGGATAGAATCAATTACATCCAATCCTAATGGAGAGTTAACTACACAAGGTAGCCATACAAACCACCGAAGATGCTTTCACCATCTTCAATCCTTGTGAAGCGCTCCTCCTCTCCTACTCTAAACTTAGCTCTGGTACATTATCACTGAAATAAGACTGAATTACAATGATCGTCCCCAGGACTTGGTGCAAGAGGTTCCTATTTATAGACTAGGAAAGACAAAGAAAATTTGGGGAGAAATCCATCTAAAAACGGCAACAAGGAATAAATCAGCGTGAGCTGCGCTCCAGGCTGCGCTACAGCGCAGGATGGGGCGCAACTTCCAGAGAGTCTGCGCTTCACCTGCGCTATAGCGCGGGGTGAAGCGCAGGTACCGTCCTGCAGCTCCAACTTTGTCTTTTTAATCTTGATCTCTCCCCGAGACTGGTTTTAGCAGATTTGTCTTTCCTTATTTCCCTTTTCTTGATGATATCTTTGTATTTATTGAGCAATCTTTGATTTAATTGGGAAACTTGTCTGCATAATCCTTGATTGATTGACAGTGATCTCCTCATTAATGGCTTCAAATCTTCTTTAAATCTTCATTAAATATCTTCAATCAATCTCAAATCTTGCAGACATCTTCCTCATTTAATGCTATTTATCCTTCAAATCAAATCTTTGCAATATCCTGCAAAAATCAGCAATATTTCTATCAAAATAGCATCAAATTCAAATCTTAGATTAATAAATAAAATTTATCTAATATTTAATAAAAAGGGATTAAATTGGGGCAAAATTATCATTTTATCCTTGATAAGTGAAATAAAAAGTGCTCTAATTTATCAACTAATTTTCACTTATCAAAATCCCCCCAACTTAACTTCTTGCTTTTCCTCAAGCAAGAGACCTCTTTGCAATCAAAAATCAATTCTATTCCCAGTGTATTCCTAATAATTAAAAACAAATTCAAGGAACTATCCCTCAACTCTTTCCTAAGTAGCAGTCACTTTCCAAACATAAGTAAAACTCAGGATCAAGGGATGTTACCAATCATCAATCAGGATAGAAATACAAACATCAATTAAACTTTCTCAAAAATAGCAATTAAAGCAGTAAGTGATAAACCAAGGAAATCTCTCATTCTCACGGGTAGGTGTTTCCCTCAATCTTTGTCACCACTGTTGAACAACTAGAATTGATAGTCGTTTCCAAAATCTAAACCTGCAAGCAGTTAATATGGATCAAAAGGTCTTTATTAGGTTGTAATGAGGTGGGGCTATCAAGAAATTATGGTTTTTCTGGATATTCAAGGAACACTTTGAATAGAGAGCATCTTGTGATTGTGCTTGGGACTTCTCTCAATTCACCTGGTCATTCTTGAATGGTCACCCTTTTTCAGCTTGGCCTCATTGTTTGAAGAAATTCTCCCCCCAACTTATTCAATTCCACACTTTTGTGCAGATTTTTTTTTCAATAAGAATAACATAGAAACTTTATTTGTGGGGGAGGATCCTTCTTTTGTGATTTCTTGTGCCTTCTCTTGAGTTTCTGTGACCAACCTCTTATCCCATGTTGTTGTGGTGCACCTTGCTCTCTATCCCAAGTGTTAAGGGACAGGTGATGTTCAATGAATATGGTTAGGGTGCATCAAGGAAAATATTCAAGCTCAAATGGGCAATCAATAAATGGAAATATTAAATCAGGGTTGGCTATTTGGCACTGAGCACAATATTAAAATCACAAAATATGCCTTTGTCACTTCCATATCTCATCAAGCAAGCAAAAATTTAAAAACTCAATCAATAACAGTTGACAAGCAGCGGTAAAAAGGTCTCAATATCAGTGTTTGGGCTCTCAGCTCACCGGTTATGGCTAAAATTCCTTGATTATGGAATTAATCACAAGAATCTATTATCTTTCCTAGATTGGTTAGTTAGACTACTTAATTACAGAGAATTTGAAAGAGTTATCTTGATTCCTAATTTCCTAAGGTCCTAAAAATTTTAAAAAAATATGAAATACAAAACAAAAAATCCTAATTAATAGAAAAATAGTAAAAAATAAAAGAAAAACTAAAAGAAAGAAAACACCAGTATCAATCTTCATCCTCTGTATCCTGTAAATCCTTGTCCTGTTGCTGCTCCCATCCCCCCTGGGAAAATAGGCCTGTCCCCAGGCCACTGCAAGAATATCCGGAACTCTTCAAGCAGCATGCTCGGGTATGGGTCTAGTACTCCTGATTGGTTTGAGGGCAACTGGTCTTTATACTTTGCAGCAGTCTGTGCAATTCATGAAGAATATGGAAGCCTATCATTAACCAATTTACACGCATAATTTAAAGAATTAATATTTTCTCAACAAAAGTTCAGTGCACTTGGTAATGACTTTCTAAAAATAAATCATACTCATTTGTTTTGCAAGCATTCAATCAATCCATGGAAAGTGAAAGTTCATGATTTTTTGAAAGAAACAGAGCATAACACTTTCAACTTTAATAACTCACAAAACAAAGAGCATTTCAATTCAAGCAAATTGTTCTTCATGTTCCACACATCCAAAATCACATTCAAGATAGCAATAGTCAATAATATTCACAATCCTAAAGTTGCTACCCTAAAGTGCAAATAGAGTAAATGAAGATTTCAATTGGTAACAATTAAAGAAAACATAACTGAAAGTTTCAAAATTGATGGAGGTTTGTGAGTGGAAAGATTGAAAAGAAGAGCTTAGGAAGTAGAGAAACAGAACATGAGAAATAGAAGATTTTTTTTAAAAAAATTTGTATCCTGCGCTTCACCCTGCGCTACAGCGCAAGTGAAGCGCAGAATACAGTGACTAAAATTGCATATTTGCGCTTTACCTGCGCTATAGAGCAGAAAACAGAATGCAATTTTGCAATTTTCAGTCACGTTTTCTGCTACTTCCTATTTTTTTAAAAAATTTATTTTCCACAAACTTATTCCAATCAATTTTGAAAATTTCCTAAATCCTAAAAAGAATGAAAAATCCTAATTAAGAAAATAAAATAAAACTAAAAACTTTAAAAATCTCTGGGTTGCCTCCCAGGAAGCGCTTGTTTAACGTCTGATAGCTCGACGTCTGTTCTCTCAAGGTGGCTGAAATTGAAATATTTTGATGAGCTTGTGTGCTGCACCCTTCCTTTCTTTGGCCCTTAAACCTCCCAATAATCTTGCCTTGGAGCAACTTGTAGTGTGAAAAGACGTTAACCATTGTAGCTTCTTTCTGGTATTAGACCATGCTTTTGACTCCCTTGGCTGGACTCTTCTTTTCTTTATTATCTTGCTCTCATGTGCATGAGTCTTCTTTTCCTGAAGCTTAGATGATTCACAGTTGATTGCTCTCAATTTCTTTGCTTCGTAGGGGTCTTTGATATGGAACACACCTGACCACTTGATCTTCAATCTGGCTCTAGGCTCTGAACTTGATTCTAGCTTGACTTTTCTTCTTTTTGCCATGTCCTGGTCAGTGTGATTGCAGGCCTTTCTTTTGTGAGGTCTGGAAGGTTTATCACTTGTACCATGCCTTTCTTGATCTTCCTCTAGAGGACTAGTTGGATAAGGCAAGGCCTCTGTTCTTGAAATCACTTCCCTTCCTTCCTCGGGCTTTGATTCACCATCTCCCTGTTCAATCTTTTTCTTATTTTCTTGATCTTTTTCATCATGTACACCTTCATATGTTGTATTCTCTACCTCCCTTTCACAGTCAGGCTCTTCTTCAAGCACAATCTTTTCTGTTTCATCCTCTCCATCCTCTTCTTCTGCTGCACCTTCTTCTTCTTTTTCTTTTTCTTCATCAGCCAGATTGTCATTGATTTCCTCCCCTATCAGCTGAACAATGTCACCGCACTGCTCTTCGGGGTTGGGTAATGCATTTGCTGAAGATTGCTTGTTCCAACAGTTGATCATATTTTCTATCTCCTCTAGTACGAGGCCAACGGTAAGTCCTTCTCTTTCACAATACTGCTGAAATTGTATATATTCATCCCACTTGTCTTCAATATCATCGTCACTATCCGAATGCCTTGCTGAGATTTGTTCTGACTGTTGGTTGGCTCCTTTTTCTGTTAATTGCTCCAACAAGGTGTCAGTGTTTCTTCTTGCTTCCTCTTTATTTTCTTCAGCAGCTTCTTCTGATTTCCTTTCTTCAATCTCTCTTTCTTGTATTTCTTCAGTCTCCTCTTCTTGAATCTCTGGATAAGAGCAGCAACCATATATTGGGATGGTTACCTCCGCAAAAATCACAAATTAATTGTGGTGACTGGCCAGGATAAGAGTGAATTGGTTGCGGTGGCTGAGAAAGTCTGTCTATCTGCTTTTGGAGTGCTTCTAATGACTGCTTCAAACTCTTATTTTCTGCCCTGAGTTCATATTCAAAAGTTTTCTTATGGGATGAAATAGCATCTTGTTGCCACCCAAAATTTTGATTCTGGTAACTTCCCCAATCCTGTGAAAGATTGTTAGAATAATTATTGTAATTAGAGAAATTACCTTGAATCGGTGCATGGGAGAAATATTTTGGTTCTTGCTTGAACGAAGAAATGTCTGCCTTGGCTTGAATGTAACATGGCCTGCGAAAGAATCTCCTTAAAAAATTTTCTTCTACCATGTTCCAATTGGTCAGACTTTGGTTGGGTTGTGACCTTAACCAATCCTTTGCTTTTCCTGTAAGAGAAAAAGGAAATAAACGTAAGTATACAACCTCTTTGTCCTCTTCAGCAAAACCCATAGTTTCAATCTGTTTAAAGAATGTAGAAAGATGATCATTTTGATTTTCATGTTCTAGGCCTGAGAACTGGTGATCTTCAACAAGTTGAAGGTGTGATGTTTGGAACTCCACAGCTTTTGCAGTACTTGGAATGGCAATACTTGAGCGATAACGTAGCCCTTGAGGCATAATATAGTCTCCCAAGAGTCTTTTTGGTCAATTTTGCCATTCAGAAGCCATGTGACATTTACTTCACTTGAGGTGGTTCAATAGAGAGTGTTGAGATTGTCTCCTTGAGCTCTGCCCCTCTTTCTGTTACCTGTCTTCTCAAGAGAAATAATCAAGAAGCTTGAACAAAGAGAAAAACAAAAGAACAAAAATTAAATTAATTTTTTTTAATAAATATTTATTTATTTAATTTTTTTATTTATTAAAAAATAATAAAAAATATTTTTTTCAAAATAATAATAAATAATAATAATTTTTAAAAAAATAATTAAAAAAATAATTAAAAAAAATATTTTTGTTTTCTTCTCGACTTCTCCTTTGTCTCCCTTCCTTGTCTCTACTTTTGTTCTTCCTTGGTGTCCTTCCTATTTCTGCTTCAAGTTGTAATTGATTGGGGGACACCTGGGCTCTCAAAAACTTAAACAAGAAACTTTAAAAAAGGTAAGTGTGGAAGAAAAATTAATAAAAATGGAAAATCTATAAATTTCCTAAAAATAATAAAGTTTCCTAAAATATGGAGAGTCTTGAATTTGTCTCCTTTGCCCTTTTTCTCTTTCTATTTGGTCACTTCTCTCAATTGCTCTTGAGACACCTGTCTTACACAAAAACACTATTCAAGAAGCTCAAACAAATGTTAGCTCAGGAAATAGGAACAAAATTTTAAAAATTATTTTTTATTTTTTATTATTATTATTATTTTTAAATAATTAATTAATTATTTTTTTATAAAAAACGAAAATATTATTTATTATTTATTATTTTTTTATATAAAAAGAAAATAATTAAAATAGTATAATAATTAAAAACAAAAATAAAGTATAAATTTCCTAAATAATAAAATAATAAAAGAAATCCTAAGATAGATATCCTTGATAATTAGACCTCCAGGCTCTACACGAATTGGAAACCGTTCCCCGGCAACGGCGCAAAAAATACTTGATGGGTTTCTGGCAAGCGAACCACAAATCCAGCAGTATAATAGTAAGAAGAGTATCGTATCCACAGGGAACGGTCAATTTACGTAGATTGTGATCTAATTATCAAGGAGAAACAACGGTTTAGAGTATATTGTTGCGGAATTGTAAATAACAGATTAATATCAATAGAATTAGAAAGGAAGAGTTAGAGACACTTTACTTGGATTAGGATTGGACTTCATCTCATCGCACCCTTTGTGCATGTAAAAACTATCTATTATTTTAGGTTTACTCTATAATATTGTAGACAAACTTTATTGCTAAGACTCCGAGTTACCAGCAGCCTCACACACTCAAAGGTAATCCATGCGGGCTCTCCCAAGCGACAGACTTACCCTCGGCTTAATTTGCTCTCTTTTGTTCAGTTTGTAAAGGACTCATTGAAATACGGGGCCTACCAAATAAAGTATACCTTCGCTAGAGTACTGTCACTACCCATCGCTCATTAGATATACCCATCTCTCGCTTCCGGGATTCACAATCAACTAATCCTTTGCTATCGTTAATTCAAAACCATGTCTAACATATTGGAACGCCCTTCATTAGAGTACTCACACTACCCATCAATCATAAGCAACGCCCCCGTAAAGGAATCCTGGCTACCGAGTCCTCTTATCCAATCAAAGTGTGAGTTTCTTCAAAATCCGCTCCCCCACTCTCAATCCTAGTGAAAACTAACTAAGTCAAGACTAGCCTATAACTCCAGACGCAAGCGTGGAAATTAGGAATTAAGTACAAAATAAGATTACCAATATTATAGACAAAGAGCACAAAAATAATAATATAGAATTTACATACACTTGGGGATAGAATCAATTACATCCAATCCTAATGGAGAGTTAACTACACAAGGTAGCCATGCAAACCACCGAAGATGCTATCACCATCTTCAATCCTTGTGAAGCGCTCCTCCTCTCCTACTCTAAACTTAGCTCTGGTACATTATCACTGAAATAAGACTGAATTACAATGATCGTCGCCGGGACTTGGTGCAAGAGGTTCCTATTTATAGACTAGGAAAGACAAAGCAAATTTGGGGAGAAATCCATCTAAAAACGACAACAGGGAATAAATCAACGTGAGCTGCGCTACAGCGCAGGATGGGGCGCAACTTCCAGAGAGTCTGCGCTTCACCTGCGCTATAGCGCGGGGTGAAGTGCAGGTAGCGTCCTGCAGCTCCAACTTTCTCTTTTTAATCTTGATCTCTCCCCGAGACTGGTTTTAGCAGATTTGTCTTTCCTTATTTCCCTTTTCTTGATGATATCTTTGTATTTATTGAGCAACCTTTGATTTAATTGGGAAACTTGTTTGCAGAATCCTTGATTGATTGGCAGTGATCTCCTCATTAATGGCTTCAAATCTTCTTTAAATCTTCATTAAATATCTTTAATCAATCTCAAATCTTGCAGACATCTTCCTCATTTAATGTTATCTATCCTTCAAATCAAATCTTTGCAATATCCTGCAAAAATCAGCAATATTTCTATCAAAATAGCATCAAATTCAAATCTTAGATTAATAAATACAATTTATCTAATATTTAATAAAAAGGGATTAAATTGGGGCAAAATTATCATTTTATCCTTGATAAGTGAAATAAAAAGTGCTCTAATTTATCAACTAATTTTCACTTATCAAATACCCTTTGACTCACAAATTTGATCGAAACCAGTTCACTTTGGGTGCATCACGATTCATACCATTTTGATCAAAACCTTCCATTAACTCACTATTCAGTATTCACAACTCACTACTATCAATTAACACATGAAAATAAACTAGCTCCACTGCTAGGACAACAATTGACTTACAAATTTGCAAACAATTGAAATTGAAATTAGAATAGTAGCTTGTGTACCTGGTGACGACGAACAGAGGCAGAGACGAATGGTTCGATCGCGGGAGCGAAGAAAGGCCTCCGTTCAGAATCAGATCGTGAGTTAAAGCAAAATCATGAACGTTAAATCTGAGAGAGAGAGAGAGAAGTGTAATTGCATAATCAGATCATTTGGAAGAATGAATGAAGGTAATTGGGGATTAGGGTTCATCGGTGAAATCTGAGAGAGAGAAAAGTGAAATCAATCTAAGAGATGAAGAGATGAAGTCACAATAAAACCGGGTCAAAAATCAGGTACCCGAATTTGTTTATTGGGTTAAAATCGAATTGAGTTTTTTAAATTAAAATGGGTCGGTTCAAATATTAGTTTTAATGAAGTGGGCTTTTTTGTAGTGTGGTATTGGTTTAGTAATGGGTTGGTTTATGATATTTGGTTTTTTTGCACAGCCCTAGCTATAATAAACACTTAAAAGTACCCAAATCTAGAGGATTCGTATCTCGTCCTAGATTGATCAAGAGATACATTAATTTGTTTAACCAAAATAAGGAATAAACAGATTGATAAATCAGAGAATAATCGGTCTCAACGGATGAGAACAATATGTTTTGGAGGCTTACAAAGGCTCAAAGTAAAGACAAAGACGGGCTTTTGAAGTCGACGCACCCAAATGAACCTTTGACATGTATAGGCATGATTCACCACCAACACAATCTAACGTTGAAAAATGAAGGAAATTTCTAGAAGGCACACCCTATTAGGTCAAATTTTATTACTTAATTGTTAAGTGTTCCCAAAATATTTTAATTAATACTTCCTACATAATTATTTATCCGTCGATTTGGACAAAAAGCATGTATTAAGAATTGTAATTATTTTTATTGTTTTCATGAAAATAAAATAAACTTCCTATTTTAATATACCATTTATCTATTTTACATTATCTCTCTTCATTTGTTTATTTTATTAAATGGTTGGAGAGTAGTTGAGTGATACCACTACTAGTTATCGATCTCGTTTTAGTTGTTGAAATTTTCAATAGTGGGTTGTTACTACATCAGAATTAGCATAAAAGGTATAATGCAAAAAATGTAATTAATATTTTATTAAATTTGTAAGTAAACAAATAAATAAGAAAGAAGGTAGTAAAAAGTTATATAAAAAAATAATGTTTTAAAAATCAGACCGGTCATTGAACCGGTGAAGGTACCAATTTAAGGTTCATTGGTTGAACTGTGGTCGAACTGTTTATAATTAAATATATATTTAATGTATATATATAAAAAATAAAATATAATAAATATTTATAATTATATAATTATTAGTCAACAAAACATAAATAAAATAATTAAAAAATAATGCAAATAAAATTTTTAATTTTGCATAATTAACCCAATTTAATGTTAAAAATTATTATTAGTTTTTTTGTTGGGAAAAATCATTATTAGTTAAAAACTTAAATTACTATTACTATTTTTTTTTTCGTAAAATACTATTACTATTTCAGCCTCTATTGTTTTCTTCAATTTCTTTCTGTTTTTTTTGTCCAAAAGATTCATGCATTCAAAAAGAAGGTTCAGATTCCAAACAAATGGCAGACAGTTGAATCAGAAAAAATTTGCACCTCTCTTTTTTTTAGAAGGCCATTGTCCTACTAAAAGCCAAGAAGCCCAGGCCCAAATATTAAGCTACTAGTGTTTTATTATTCATTACCTTGAGTTGCCTCATGTTCTAGTCTTCTACGTTCCAAACAGATGCGTCGCCTCCTATTTGTGCAAGGCGCAATGACGACAACTTGCAGGCGACAACAACACAACAAGGATATGGCGGTAAGGAGCAACTGTAGTAAGAGAGAAAGTAACACAACTGTAGGCAAACTGGAATTGGGCAAAGGTGCAAGGCTACAACAATGGCTTCTTCTTTCTGATTCTGGATGAGCAAAATGCATTTCACTCCGTCTTCTTTTTTAAGGCTAGATGATGTTGATTACCAGATTTTTCTTAGAACCAGTCTAAACCGATTAAATGCCTATTTTTACCGGTTTTCTTGGTTTTTGACCGGTTTCAACAGTTGTTGACCGGTTCTTTTAACCTTCGATTTTGTGGATGAATAGAACTGGACACCTAACTAGTTACTGGTCGGTCCGGTCGAACCGGTCGGGCCGGTCCGGTTTTGACAACTTTGAAAAAACCGATGCTATATCCTCCTACTTTATCCTTCTATAAGTTTTTCTATTGCTATATAAATTAAGTATTAAATGAAAAATAAATGCATTTAATATTTTAAAAATAGAGAAAATATTTAATACTTGCTTTATAAGTAGGAAGGTTTGTAGGAGAATGGAGCAGGAGGATTTAGAATTATTCATAAAAAATGAAGTTGCATTATACTACCTTTGTTTCTATTTAATTGTCCATTTACAAACCCAATGCAATAATAATTATGTCTTTCTCCATTTTACCCTTATAATAAATGATCCACTATTAAAAATTAATGAGACTCAATAGTACTAAGAGAGATCATAAAGAGTAAAATAGAAAGTTTAAAATTTATTTTCATCAAAACAAGAGTAATAATTGCATTTCTTTAGAGAAGAGGAACTCATTATTTTAGAGAGGAACCGTACATATATAAGACTTGGAATATCAAACTTACGAGTTTCGATGGATTCTACGGTGTGTCAAGTAATAAGTTAGGCACCGATGGGACAAAGTTTTTTACCTACATAAACCGGTTGTCTGACCTGCTGAATTTTAAAATTTAAATTTCAAAAAAATAGGTTAAGTTATAAAATTGTAAACCAATGACGAGATCGATGCTCTCCGGCGTGGAAGAAAAATTTTAAACACCTTTAAAAGCCATATTTCTCACAAAATTATTAAAATGGTATGTAAAAGATGTTAGACTTAATTATGTATTTACCTTATTATTTATGAATACTTCCCGAATGTCATTAGCATCCCACGACTGACTGTGGCTTCCAAGGTCTTCAATAGATTTTCAGAAATAGTCATAAGAGCTTTGTCTTGTAGCATTTCTAGCACAATAATCACTTAATTATCACTTTTACCATCTTTCAATAGCATTTCAATTTTGCTTTGTTTTGTGGTGAGTGGAATCGAAGGTGATGGTGCCCAGGGGTTGTTCAGTTGGTCTCAACCTCACATACAACCAATAAAAAAGGTCTCTGACGTGTTGGATCCGCCAAAGTTATCGTTGTTCATGCACATTAGCACCACACCATTAAGCACCTTCACCTCTGCACGCTCACTGTCAGTCGTCGCTTCAATCAACATTCATGGCCATCCACCGTCGATCACCTGCCTATAATGAATAACATAAATTTCACAATAATAAATTTATGTTTTTCAACAAGTTACAAGTAAAAGACTTATATTGTTTATTATTTTATCAATCAATCTAACGGTCACAAAAGGAAACTCATCATTGTGACAACTTTGAAGTTGCCTCACGCTAAACAACGCCCGAGTTTCTATATCAGGTTTACTAATAGATCCTGATACATTTCCGTCATTTGTTTATTTTATTGATTCTTTTAGTGATTTGGCATAAAAGTTCACTAATTAATAATGGTTACAATCTTTAACTTCCTCCATTAAGTTTCTAATAAATGTTTCTATATTAAAGGATGATAATATAAAATAAATAAAAGATATATATATAATAGAAGGATTAAAAATATTTTTTATGAAAATAAGAATAAAAATATTAATTTTTGTAATGTGTTTTTATGTAAATTAATAGACGTATAAATAGCAATGGAAATAATGTGTTTTTATTATTAATTATTAATATACAATTGTCTATGCTCTTGTTCGACTTATCTTCGAGTAAGGTACAAGAGAAGGTAGATGACAGTTGGTGTTGGAAGGCTGGGCAGGTGGTAAGTATACATTTCAGTCAGCTTATCATGTTTTAGTTAATTCCAATATTCATGCAGAGATCCCTCTACACAAGTTTATTTGGTGTTCTCTGGTCCCTTCTAAGATCTCTTATTTTGCATGGAGAGTGCTATTGGATAGGATTCCTTCTAAGGCTAATCTTGTAAGAAGGAATATTATCCGACAGTCTAATGCAGATTGTGTCTGGTGTGGTCAAGATTTGGAGATTGTCTCTCATATTTTCTTTGAGTGTAACTATGCTTATGAGTTGTGGATGCTTTGCTTGGACTGGTGTGGCTTTCATTCTGCTCTTCATAATTCATTCATTACCCATTTTGATCATTTTTTGGGATTACCAAAATGTAATTCAAAAATGAGGAATAGATGGTCTGTGATTTGGTTAGTTGTTCTATGGAGTTTATGGCTGACACGAAATAAAGTTGTGTTTACAGATAAAATTTTGTCTACCTCACAAGTATAATAGCTGGTGAAATTAATTACGATCATGGAAGTGGCTAAAAGCAAGGGACCATAGCTTCTCCTATCATTTTTCCTCATGGTTATTGGAACCTTGTGTGTGTCTCAATTCCGGATTGGGTTCTTTTTAGTAGTCTGTAATATGGTTCTCAGCCTGTGTCATTTTTTCTGGGTCTTTTTATGATATTTATTGTTATGGCCCTCTAATATGGCCGAGTCTATTTCCTTGATTTTGTAACTATGTATGGGTTGGAGTACCCCTTATACTCCTTTTTAATGTATTTCTCTTTGGTTAGAAAAAAAATTGTCATCTGTATACGGATGCAAGTATTGTACGATAAACATAAAAATAGAAATGGATCAATTAATTAAGGGGGTTCCACCGTGGTTTTAGTGTAATGACAGGGTAAGCTCACATTGTTCAATAATGGATTAGTACGGCCCTCAGTTTCTGTTAGATTTAACTAATGGTATACCAAGCATCTCATAAATAGCAAGTCTCGTCTCGTGCATATTCCTTAACCACCCCTATTATTTGATTTCTGTTGATTGAGATTTAAGCAGCTGTGGTGAACCTGGGGACTGGGGTCAGTTTTATAGGAAAAGCCTCATTTCCACGAAGCTTCGTGCTCTATCTAACTCTAATCATGACTAATGTGCCTCGCTATATATTCTCTTTAATTCAAGAACGAAGAAAAGAAACAAAATTTTGGTTAGACAAGTACTTGAAGAAAAAGGTCAAATGGATTATTTGAATTAATCAATGTTCATAACTGAGTATTCTATTGCAAGTTTCAGATAGTATGTATGTTTCCCTATTTTTCATTCATTAAATATTTGTTTTAAACTTTTGTTTTTGTTTTAAAATTTTTATTAGGGATTTAAATATGTTTTTAGTCCTAAAATATAATCAAGATTTGGTTTTAGTCCCTTTAATTCAAAACAAGTTTTGATCCTTCAAAAGTTAAAAATACATTAATTTAGTATTTATTGTATATTTTTTTAATTTTACATATTTTGTTATATATTTGCTATAAATTTTTTGAGAGAAGTGGACTGTGATCTCAGACAAACTTTATCTGCAATGTCAACGGTTTGAATCCTGAAGTCGTCATTATTGAGAGAGCTTTACCTAATCACAACCCGGCGTGAGGGTTCAATCAACAGTGTTGCATGGGACTCGATCCCAGTTAAAGACAAAAAAAAAATATATTTTAGAAATTAAATATATATTTAACCCTTTTATTAATTAACACTATAATCCAATAATCCCATATTGTAAAAAATTATTTTATATGAAATCTTTATGATGAATATCATAGTAAAATATATACATATTTTATTCTTTAATGAATTATTATATTAATTTAATTAAGAAATACATCCATTTGGTTTTAATTATAATAACTTTTAATCCTCAAAAATCACATCTTTCTTCCTGATAGAATCACGTGTATGATACATATTATAAGCTTTTATATTACATTAAATTAATATTAATTTTTCCTCTAAATATATAGTTATACAATTAAAATATATTTTTATTTTTCTTAATTTCTCTTCAATCAATAATTAAATTTATTTAATCATATTAGATATAATAAAATGTTTATAAATCATCATTAAAACAATTTTCTATTAAGTAGATCAAATTTAAAAAAAATTAATTAAATTTTTTAAACATTTTTTTATCATTATTAAATTAAATTTTTATCCGTTGAATCAATCTTGCTCAAAATATTTTTTTTATAGTTTTTAAAAAAATACCTTATAACACACGCAACACTTAATTTGTTTAGAATCACATGTATGATACATATTATAAGCTTTTATATTAAATTAAACTAATATTAATTTTTCCTCTATATAAATATATAGTTATACAAATATATTTTTATTTTTCTTAATTTCTTCAATCAATAATTAAATTTATTTAATCATATTAGATATAATAAAATGTTTATAAATCATCATTAAAACAATTTTCTATTAAGTAGATCAAATTTTAAAACTTTAGATTAAAATTTTGAAACATTTTTTTACCATTATTAAATTAAATTTTTATCCGTTGAATCAATCTTGCTCAAAATATTTATTTTTATAGTTTTTTAAAAAAATATCTTATAACACACGCAACACTTAATTTGTTTTTTTATTATGCTTCTTACTTTAAAATATGAATACTTTTCATTTTATGTTTAATATATTTTTTGATAAATTTGGAGGAGTTAAAAAAATAAGAGAGACTGCCAAAATATTGAAAATTAAGCTCTACAAGGACACTTTTGGGATGGAAACATCATCACATATTTCTTTTTAAAAATTAATTGTTCCCATGTGATGGCGTTTTGGGAAGGAAGCACCTTTAGTGACATGAGTAACGACGCTTCCCTTCCTGAAGCGCCCTCATATAAGGATCCAAAGACAATAATGTATCCTCAAAATGCATTTTTATAGAACTTTTTTGGCATGGTGTATGGAGCTGCATGTCATTTTTTGAAAAAGTTTATGTTGCTTTTGTTGGCTCTATTTTTGGATATGTAGTTTGGTGGGGGTGGAAGTAGAGTTGGAAATTCGGGCTATCCGGCCTGTCCTGATGCAGATAGCTGATTTTTGCGGGTCAGGCTAAAAAGTTTAGGAATTATTTGGGCTTCTATATAAAATAAAATCTCAAGCCCTACATTTTTGTGGGTGACCTGATTTTTTTTACGGGTTTTTGCAGCCAAAATGCAGGTTTTCGCAGGTGGTAGACTTCATCGGGTTGAGATAAAAAGCTCGAGAGTTATTCGGTCGTCCAAAATAAAAGTCAAACCCTACATTTTTATGGGTTTTTGTGGACTAGTATGGTCGAACTAACTCATTTGTCGGTTTTAGATGGTAGACCTAGACTGGAATAAAGCTAAATATATTTTATTTAGATACTAAAATCAAATGGAGATACATTTTAAAGGATTAAAAACATTAATTTAAATCTTAACATTATTAATTAACATCTATTATTAAATTATATATTTTGCCTCCCTTAAATCAAGCATGCATCATTCCAAGCATTTTCTTCAACTTGTAAAACAACTCAGCTTTCAGTGGCTTTGTAAAAATATCTACAACTAGTTCTTCAATTGGACAATATTCGATCACCACTTCTTTCTCAGCTACCAACTCTCGAATCTTGTGAAACCGAATATCTATATGCTTGGACCGTCCATGAAAAACTGGGTTTTTGCATAGTGCAATTGCAGACTTGTTATCACAAAATATCCCTGTGGGAGTATCCTGCTTCTGATGCATCACTTCTAGAAGTCTTCTCAACCATACTGTCTGTGTAGCACATTTGGCTGCAACTATATACTCTGCCCAGGCTGTTGAGAGTGCAACAACTGGTTGTTTCTTCGAAGACCATGATACTACGCCTGTGCCCAAATGAAATGCGTGCCCTGACTTGCTTTTTCTTGTTTCTATATCTCCTGCCCAGTCACTATCCGTATATCCAACAAGATTCACACTAGTATTATTGGCATAAAAAATTCCATCGGTCAGAGTACCTTTGATGTATCTTAGAAATCTTTTGGCTCCTTGCAAATGACAAACACGTGGCTCTTCCATAAATCTGCTAAAGCAATCCAACTCCAAAAACAATGTTTGGCCTAGTTGCAGTCAAATATCTCAGACTTCCTATCAACCTCTTGTAATAGGTTGGATCTATCTTCATGCCATCAATTTCTCTTGTTAACTTCAACTTTTCTTCAACAAGAGTGGAAATCGGCTTTGAACTCTCCATCTTGAATTTCTTCAAAATATCACCAACATATTTCTTCTGAGATATGAAGATTCCATCATCTTGTTGATCGACCTCAATGCCGAGAAAATACGACATTTCAAAGCATTTAATCATAGCCTCCCTGATTTCTGCAATCATCTTTGGATTTTTGCCAATAAAGATTAGATCATCAACATAAAGGCACACAATAAGAATATCATTTGGATCAACAACTTGGATATATAAAGTGTGCTCAAATGGGCATCTCTGAAATCCATGTTGCACAAAATAAGAATCAATCTTTTTGTACCACGCTCTAGGTGCCTGCTTCAAGCCATACAATACTTTCTTCAATTTGTAGACCTTATCTTCTTTTCCTTCAATCACATATCCTTCAGGCTGTTCAACATACACCTCTTCTTCCAAAATTCCATTTAGAAAAGAAAATTTAACATCTATTTGATGTATTTTCCAATTATTTTGAGCTAAGATAGATATAATCATACGAATTGTATCTAATCGCTCAACAGGAGCAAATACCTCAAAATAACCAATACCTGGCTTCTGCTTGTATCCTTTTGCCACCAACCTTGCTTTAAAATGATCAATTTCTCCATTGGGTTTGTACTTTATTTTGTACACCCATTTCACTCCAATCGGCTTCTTATCTACTGAAAAATCTGTCAGCTCCCATGTTTCATTCTTCCCGATTGCATGAATCTCAAAATTCATGGCTTTTCTCCAATTCTCATCATTTGCAGCTTCTTCAAAAATCACTGACCCACAATTTGCAAATAAAGCAAAGTTGATAATTTCTTCATCAGATGGGTTATTATCATTACCCACAACATAATCCTCCAATTTGGCTGGTAGTCTTCGTTGCCTTTGTGGTTTGCTTGATGTTTCTGGCTCATAAGGTGCTGGATCTTGATGACCATTTTCTTCTTCACAACCATCTAGAATTACCACCAGCTGCTTTTGGACTTTTGGAGACTAGTCCCACATTCCTTCCTCATCAAATGTCACATCTCGGCTAATATTGACCTTCTTTGTCTCTGGGTTGTAAAGCCTTTATGCCTTTGAATTTGTGCAGTAGCCAATGAACAAACATTTTTCTCCTTTATCATCAAGCTTCTTCCTTAGCTGATCCGGTACATGGGCATATTCTATACACCCAAAAACTCTGAGGTGTCGAATAGAGGGTCTCCTTCCACTCCAGGCTTCTTCTGGTGTTTTGTCACGAACACTCTAGCTTTGTTGGACACCTATTCAAGATATACACAGCAGTAGCAACAGCTTCTGCCTAGAATTCTCTAGGAACTTGTTTTGCTTTCAACATGCACCTCACCATGTCCATGATTGCCTTGTTCTTCCTTTTAGCAACTCCATTTTGTTGGGGAGTGTATTCGGTTGTCAGTTGATGGTGAATTCCATGTTGCTCAAAGAAATATGCACAGACGAGGTATTCTTAACCTCTATCAGTTCTTAATGCTTTAATCTTACAGCCACTTTGCTTCTCCATGAATACCTTAAATGACTTAAAGACATCACAAGCTTCTGATTTTTGCTTCAAAAAATACACCCACGTCTTTCTGCTGAAATCATCAATAAAGGTAATAAAATACTTACTACCACCATGTGTTGGGATTTTAACTGTGCACAAGTATGAGTGAACAATCTCCAATGGCTTCCTTTCTCTCCATGACTTTCCTGTAGGAAATAATTCTCTATGATTCTTTCCTAATGGGCAAGTCTCACATACACTATTGGGGATATTTAAAATAAGCAAACCAGACACATTCTTTCTTTTAAAGAAAGTTTAATCCAAAGAATGAAAATGACCAAAGCGCATATGCCATAACCAATCATCATTTGGTATTATAGAAACCAAACAAGGAAATATTTCATGTTGAAACTTCAAAGGGAATAGGCGGTTAAGAGTCATTTTTACCTTAGCAATAAATCTCCCGTTCTTGTCAATCAACATGCAATACCCATGTTGTATCTGCATGTTGTAGCCTTTCTCTGATAGTTGTCACATACTCAATAGATTATGATGAAGTCCAGGAGCACAGAAAACAACAGAGATGAAGTTTTGGCCTTTACCCAGAATTGGAATATTGGTGTACGTTGTTGCCAAATTTTATAGTTGAACTCACTGTTTCATCTAGGGAAGAAAATAGCTCCTTTTTCCCACACATATGATTACTACACCCAGTATCTAAATACAAGATGTTTTCACCTTTTAAAAAATTATCGCTTGCCAAAAATAAACTTAGTGGGTTAGAATTCTCACCAACACCCTGATACTGGTTTTCTGCTATGTTTGCCTGTTGTTTGTATCTGCATTCTGCAAATTTGTGTCCGAACTTCCCACAATGATAAAAATTATAATTTTCTCTTTCTTGGTAATTGTCACCTCTTCCTCTTCCACGGTTGGCGTATCCAAAGTTGTTTCCTCCTCTTCCTTGGTTGAAATTGCCATATCCTCTTCCTCTGAAATTTCCGCGACCTCTGCCTCTATAATTTCCTCTTCCTCCATTATCGAAATTGTTATGACTTCTACCTTCTATGGTTTGATTGGATTCAACAACGTTGTTGAGATTCACCTCATGACTTTTCAAGGCTTCTTCATGTACTTTTCCTGTCTTCTCCAAGATTCTGTTCACGTGACTTTCAATGCTTCCTTGCAACTCTGCTACCCTCATGTTATCTGTGTCGTGGGACTCAATTATTGTAGTCACCACATGGTCAAACTTCATTGGCATGGTACGTAATATTTTCCCCACCATTTTATTGTCAGGAATATCTTCTCCATACACCCTCATCTTATTTACAAGGTCAGTAACACGTGAAAAATATTGTTCAATTATTTTTGAACTAGACATTTCATACCTCTCATATTCTCTACGCATGGATTGTAACTTGGATTTTTGGACTTTCTCAACTCCTTTATAAGACAGCTTCAAGATGTCCCACGATTCTTTAGCAGTTTTGGCATTTGCAATTTTACTAAAAACTGAGTAATCTACTTCTTGATGGATTTGTGTTAGAGCCAGCAGGTCCTTCTGTTGAGTAGCATCATCAGCTCCTTCTTGCACACCCGGTTCAATATAGCTTCAAATATTATGAGCTTTCAAATGGGTAGCTATTAATAGTGCCCAATAATTATAATTCAGTTTCACATCTAATTTGGGACCGGACTAGACAATATTGTAGTTTGTCATATCTCTCACACTGACTCAAAAAAAATATGAAAGTGAGAACACTCTTGTTCCTTACACACTCTTGATTTTTTAACACTCACATTACCAGGCTCTCAAGCTCTGATACCAATTTGATATCAGTGGGACATTATTTTCTCTAAAACTCACACACACAGTGGAAGCAAGAAAGGGAAAGAGCTTGTTTCACAACTCAATTCAACTTCACTCAATATTATATTCAATTCTACTTACATTCTTGGTGCATTATAGGCAAATAAAAATATTATAATAATACAAATCCTATCATAATGAAAATGTGAAAAATTTATGGGAGTCCAGTTCCTCTCCAGTCACTGGAATTGTCCAGTAGGAGAGAGATAGACTCACCCCCATGGGGTGGGTCCCACTGTGGGACCCACCCCATGGGGGTGAGTCTATCTCTCTCCTACTGGACAATTCCAGTACTGGAGAGAGTTCTCACCCAATTTATGGTGGCTAAGAGAGTTCAATTTTTATTTTATTTCTACCGTCCAAGTTGTTTTTCACATGTTTCTTAATTTATTAATCCATCGTGTCCAAATTTACTTTTCACATGTTGCTTGATTTATTAAGTCACCATTCAAATTTACTTTTCACATGCTGCTTGATTTATTAGGCTAATATATATTTATGTCTAAATTCTTTTAAAAATCAACGGTTGACTTGCATATTTATTTTAGCTACTATATTGTTAAACATAGAAAAGAAAAACACGAATATTCTGACCCTTTTTAAAAATAAAGTACTAGATTGACTTCAAGTGCTATCCAACTCGCACACGCTTTCGTCCAAAACTTTCTCATGATCTATTAATTTGTTGGCATTCATTTATTACTTATGGATTTAACCTGTCTAAACGAAATTACATCGACAATGACATGTTTACCGACCTAATTTCTCTTGTGAAAAAAATCATATACAAACATCTGTCATGAAGAGAAGACTATTTGAAGCAATATAAAGATGGGGAGGGGGGGGTGAGGATATTGAAACATTATAAAAATGACAATATCACTATGGTCCCCATTCCCCCCAATTATAGGTCATGACTTAGGAGATGTGCTTATTATTATAGGTTGGCCCACATTTTAGCTAAAAGGCTAAAATACGTGTATGATGATATGGCATGGATTGGACAATTAGGTTAGTGGACAGACTGATTTGATGAGACATAGCATAATAATATGATAAGATCAATTAGAGTTGATTCAATTGAAACAAACAAATTAAGTGTATTAAATTTACAACCAAGAATTAATATTACTGTCTGTTAGTGGACATATTGGTTTGATGAGACATAGGTAGAGTTTTTGATAAAATTAGATGAAAAGCTAATTGAAAGATAAAAATTTAGATGAATTAAAAAGTTAGCTAAAAGTTGAAACATTAGATGATTTGATTGAAGGTGTTTGATAAAATTAGTTGAAAATAATAAAATTACATATAAGGATATCATTAATTATTAAATAATTATTAGTGGAGGTTGATGAGGGATAAACTTTTAATAAATTTCAGCTAGAAGTTGAAAAAATGGAGCATTTTTAAAAAAAACTACCTCGAGTAGCTTCTCAAGAAAATGTAGTAGCTTCCTAAAAAAGTTGTTTTACCAAACACTAATGAAATAATTTTAACTCTTAATTTCAGCTTTCATCTAACTAAACACATTCATAACATAATAACTTGATAAGATGAATGAGTTGATTCAATTGAAACAAGCAGATTAAGTTTTTGTTTAGTTTACTACATGTTCGAAACGTGATTTTGCAGTAAACCAAATACAGATTAAGTGACTGATCATTTTGCATTTCAACATCTAAACTGCGTCTGTTTTAAAATATTCCCATTTCAAAATTTTCTATATGCTAATTTAGTCGAGAATCTATTAATTTAAAGTTAAAGAGAAAAACTTTTATATTACGCAATACTATCAATTTATTTTGTAACTAATATTTTACAAAAGTAATTGGGAACCGATTTAATATCAGTCATCAATAAAATAAACTTTAAATTTAATAGTCAAGAAATTAAATTACTAGCTATACTTTTATATTATGGATCAAGAGACCATGATCACTCTAAAGAGACCCTAAAAAATATTTTTATCTATGTGATTTATTATTTTTTATAAAAACATATGTATTGTATTGAAATAAAATTAATTATTTTAAATTCATTTTTGAAATATTGTTTTGAAACATAAATTAATTTTTAAAATTATTTCTTTCAACTTAATTCCTTTCCTTTCAAACTAATTTTACTGAAATTTAAAACAAATGACCATAAATTGATACAAATACTTTTTTATTTGAAATTCGTAATTCTAATATTAAAACTTAACTGTACTTTTAAGTTGTTATATATATATATATATATATATATATATAGGGTAGTAAGAAATAAAAAATATCAATTTTTCTTATTTAAATTATTTAGAATATTAACATTTTATAATTTTTTAAAGTATTAAATACTGTTAACACCATAATTATTTCGATTAGATATCGAAATAATTTTATCTTTCATATGAGACATTTCAAGTGTAAGATGTGAAGATTGAAGATGAGTGGGTCTCAAAGTGGTTATCAGAAGTTACCAATGAGAAGTTACTGAAAGTTACTAATAATTTAGATGGTTTTTATTAAATAAGTATGTTTAAATGTATAATTGACACGTGTCCACTAGGTGGCAAAGTTGTATAGACGTGGTTAGGAATATTGTCTATAAATATGTTTGTACAATGTAAAAGGGGTTGGATCCCATATGCTGAAAATCTCTACAAGCCTAACACGTCCATCCATCGGCGACTACTGGCAAACGAGATCGAAAGTGTGTGATCCCTCCATTTTAATTAATGCAAGGTCTTCTCTTTACTCTTTTAAATTCATCTTTTACTTTTCTGCATCTCTTCTTCTACATCTTCTTCTTCATCTCATTTTCCATTGAAATTCCAAATAAAATTGCCCCTAAAAAGAACCGTTAAAGAGGATTCGTATCTCATCCTAGATTGCTCTGAGATACATTTGTTTACAAAAAATCAGGGTAAACAAATACCTATGCTTTTTATTTTTTCTATATATTTTAGAAAATCAATAATTTATTATGTGTAAATCATTTTTTTAATCTATGTCTTTTTCATTAATTATATCATTGCTCTCTTTGCCATCAATCTTTGTTCTATCATTACATTGTCATGGTTCGTTCATTGAGGATAATGGATTTGTTTCCTTTTAGAAAATAAAGTGTAGATAGTTTCAATCGTAAATAAAAAAATTTACATTAATTTGTTAAAAATAATTTATTATATATATTTTAAAATAATTTCAATATTTAATTTTTTTAAAAGAATACTTTTTATATTTTATTCACTACACATGCATTTTAAAAGGTTAAACCATCTTTCTACGTACGTAAATAAATATTACTGTAATTGGGGTTTTCATTATATAATACACAGTCTTTTTTTCTTTTTCTTTTGATGTAAAAATCACATTTCTTATCCATGAATTTAGGTTAGACCGTTTGTGAGTACATGACCCCAACCTACATAATACTAGTATATACTTAAAGACAAAGGCACTTTCGAATTCATGATTTAATCCTTAATTACCTGAAGCCTTGAATCTGTTGGTTAACATGAACTTCAACTTGTGTCATAAGCCCATAGCTAGTGTGCCAATATTCACGACTAGTCATAATTTTTCGTATCTGAAAGCCAGAATACTTATAATCTTTCATTTTATCATTAATTACTACATATTCTGGATATTATATAGATATTTAAATAAATTTTAATTTGAAAATATAAATATTATGTAATTAGGAAAAATATTAAAAATTATAAAAAACATGGTTAATTAATTTAAGTATAATGTATATAAAATATAAATTAAAACCGAAAATACTAACGTTATAAAGAATGGGAAAAATAAGTTTTTCGTTCCTATAGTTTCGGTCAACTTTGGTCTTCGTCCCTGTACTTTAAATCCTTTACTTTTTGTCCCTGAACTTTCTAAACCCCTAAACCATAGTCCCTAGTCGTTAGTGAGATTTGTTAACCTAATGAGCTGGGTAACAAAAGTTACATATTAACCTCAATAATGAGCCCCAAATAGCTGAATCATCTGATAAATCTTTTTTATTAATTTTTTAATTATTAAAATAACCATAATTATGAAATTAGGTTTTTTATCGGATAAAATTGCTCAGGTGAAAACCCTAATTTAGCAATTAGGATTATTTTAATAATAAAAAAGTATTAAAAAAATTAATTAGATGATCTTTCGGTTATTTGGGACTCACTATTGAAGGTGACATGTAACTTTTGTTAGTCAGCTCATCATGTTAACAGATCTCACTGACGGACAGGGACCACGATTTAGGGGTTTAGAAAGTTTAGGGACAAAAAACACAGGATTTAAAGTACAGGGACGAAGACTAAAGTTGAACGAAACTATAGGGACGAAAAACATATTTTTCCCAATATATATATGGGTTAAATATGTTTTTAGTCCCTCAAAATATAATGAAATTTGATTTTGGTCCCTCATTTATTTTTCATTGGTTTTGGTCTTCCATTTTTTAAAATCACATGATTTTAGTCCTTTTCGTCAGTTATATTCCGCTAAGTGATTACGTAGTAATATTTCTTGTAGATTTTCCTTTGAATTTTCCTATAAATTTTAAAATTGAAAGAAAATTTTGTTTAGATTCTAAAATTTGTGAAAAATTTACTATAGATTTTTTAAAATAAAGCAAAGAAATTTTATAGTAGCATTTTTATTTAAAACAATTGTAGTTCTTTTGGAAATTTAATTACTACACATAAATTTTCTAGAGAAAAACCACAAGAAATTTTCTGTAAATTTTTACCTAGAAAAATTCTTAGTGGAGCTCTGAAAGAGACTTAACAGAGTATAACTAATAAGGAGGAATAAAAGCATATGATTTTAAAATTTGAGGACCAAAACTAATTAAAAAATAAATGAGGGACCAAAACCAAATTTAATCATATTTTGAGGGACTAAAAACGTATTTAACCATATATATATATATAATTGAAAAGAATAAATATAAAATTTATTATAAAATAAATGTGTAGATTATTATATATTATTCTTTCAAAATATAGAATAAAAAATAAGTTAAAAAATATAATTTAACCTAAGATAAATATATATATATATATATATATATTATTTTATGTCAATTAATGATAATTGTATATATCATCCAATACTTATCTACCACGAATTATAGACTTTGACTAGTGCACCCTACAACCCGGATTTTCATCGTGTTCATGTTTTCTAGGTTTGTCCTCATTGCAAAAGGGTTCATGGCTTTTTATCCCCCTTTATTTTTTCTCCACCTTTTATTTCTCTGTCTCTCATGGGGTGAATGAGTTTCTTGGTTTGGTGCCAATATTTACTTTTAGTTTATAACCTGCAAACTATTTCAGATCGATGGTATCTTCTGGATCTATATGCATGATTACTCTTGATTGATATATCAAGGAGTCAAGGACTCAGTTTATAGGGAATGGTGTTTTTGTTTTTTCTGCTTTATAATACTAGTAATTTTTTGTTGTTTTGATCAACAATTTGTGCATGCGTTAGAACATAAAAGTTAAATAATATGTCTTGTACTTATGTGGATCTAGTAAACAAAGACTAGCTCATCAAAAGTAATTAGTAAATATTGATAACATGTATATTTAATTATACAATAAACTTTTTTATCTCTATCTTTATCACATTATTTATTAACTTTTCTCTCTTTTAATTTATATGATATTGGTGTATAATCTGAAGTACAAATTTCATTTTTCAATAGCAAACACTACAACAATCTTGGGATATTAGAGCACTCTCTTAAGGGCGCTCCCGTGTTAAGTTGTGTTAACAATGATCGTTTTAAATTGAGGGCGCTCCAAATTTTGGACGGGAGCGCCCTGTAAAGCTGAAATAGAGGGCGCTCACAAGGAGCGCCATCGTATAGCAGGAATTTTTTATTTCCCTGAAATAGAGGGCGCTCCTGGGAGCGCCCTCCTTTCATTTTTCTTTTTTAATATTTTTTTTATATCCCTAAAATAGAGGGCGCTCAAAGGAGCGTCCTCGTTATGTTTCTTTTAAATTTTTTATTTCTGTGAAATAGAGGGCGCTCTTTATGAGCGCCCTCTTTTCTTTTTTTCTTTTATTTAATTAATTTTTTTTGTCTAGATTAGAGGGCGCTCCAAGGAGCGCCCTATTTTCCTGTTTTGCAGGGCGCTCTATAGAGCGCCCTTGTTACATCCCTGAATTTTTTTAAATATGAGGAAAGGAAAGCGCTCCTGAGCGCCCTCGTAGGTGGCTTTCCAGGGCGCTCCAACGGAGCGCCCTCTTTTCCTGCATGAGTGAATTTTTTTAATTATTAGGAAAAGAAGGCGCTCCTGAGCGCCCTCGTAGATGGCTTTCCAGGGCGCTCCCAGGAGCGCCCTCTTTGCCTGGACATGTTATTAATCCAGTATCGTTTTCTCAGTTCGCCGCACGCGTCTCTCTCTCAAAGCTCTTCCCTCTCTCTCTCTAACTCCCCCGTCCGTCTCCCTCTCGCTCCTCCGTCTCCCTCCGTCTCGCTCTCTCTAAGCTCCTCTCCGTCTCCGTCCGTCTCCCTCTCGCTCCTCCGTCTCCCTCCGTCGCGGCTTGAACACAATCGAACGAGGAGCAACCTTCTTCTTCTCCTTCGCGACGCGGCGGTGATCTTCTTCTTCTCCGGCGCGGCGCGGCTTCCGTTCGGTGCGGCAGCTGTCTTCTTCTTCTCCGGCGCAGTCCTTCCCCCCATTTGTAGTTCGGCCGCCGCCATCAATAGGGTAAGGGAAACCCTAAACCTCCATTTTTGTCCAACTTTTGCACCTTTTTTTGCTTATCATGTATTTTTTTTGCTATCTGCACCTACTATTTTGCTATCTAAACTAAGAACATATTATTATTATTGAACACTATTGGTTTTATTGAACCATTTTGGTGGTATTGTTGTTGGTTTGAGTTAAAATATTGTTTTATAAATTTGTTGGTGGTGGTTTATTATGCATTTAGTAATGTTTTATAAATATATATTACTTATATTGATCTCTTTTGGACTGGTAGCTGATGGTTTGGACTTAAAATTGTGTTTAATTATAATTATTAGGTTATTTGTATGTACATGCATTAACCTTAGTTTCATGTTTAAGAATAAATTGTACTATGTTTGGCCACAGAGGCCTATTGTTATTGAATTGTATTATTGCTTTGGACATTATAAACTGCACTGGTATTTTCTGGGTTTCAGGTGAAGTTCTAAAAATTGGAAATGTCCAATTTACAGGGGAAACTCTGCCGGATTTTCGGTAGAAGTTTCTGAAGTTATATAAATATATATTACTCATATTGATCTCTTTTGGACTGGTATAGCTGGTGGTCTAGACTTAAAATTATTTTTCCTTAATTTGGGAATGTTAAAGAAATAGATGAAATGCTGCTCAAATTTTTAGGACTAATAATTTTTATTACGAGCGAGTATATTTTTTTACTTGTCTTTTTTTCTTAAAGGTATTTTTTCCTGGGGCTAGTTATAATTCAACACTGCTGATTGGTGATTGACTTTAATCAGGTATATCCTTTATAAAATGGATCGTTCTTGGATGTTTGCGAACCGTCTGACACATGAGTATGAGGAAGGAGTGGAAATGTTTATAAATTTGCCACTGACCATGCAACAAACCCTAGTAGAATTCTATGCCCTTGTACGAAGTGTTTTTGTTCTAAGCCAGTTAGTGTAACCGACTTGAGGGACCATCTTTTCTGTTTTGGAATTGATAAGAGTTACACATGTTGGACATTTCATGGTGAGATTAGGAGTGAACATAGTGGTATGGGAGAGAATAATGTCAATGTAGAACCAAGTGATGATGACTTTGGGACCGAGTGGGAGGATTGCGACCGAATTGATGAGATTCGAAAGGTGGTTGAAGATGACCTCAGAGATTGTCCCCAAATGTTTGATACCCTAGCCAGTGATGCTGAAACGGCATTGTACAACGGGTGCACCAAGTACACAAGGTTGTCAGCTGTGTTGAAGTTGTATAACTTAAAAGCAACAAATGGTTGGTCTGACAAGAGTTTCACAGAGTTACTCACCCTGTTGAAGGAGATGTTACCGGAGGACAACGTGCTACCTAAAAGAACATATGAGGCAAAGAAGATGTTAAGTTCTATTGGGATGAGCTATGAGAAGATACATGCTTGTCCCAATGATTGTATTTTGTTCAGAAATGAGCATGCGTCATTAAGTGCGTGTCCTAAATGCAATTTGCCTCGTTATAAGAAAGAGACTACACCAGCAAAGGTGGTTTGGTATTTTCCCATCATACCAAGGTTTCGAAGGATGTATCGTAGTGTCATTGATGCAAGGAACTTAACTTGGCATGCAAATGATCGAATCAAGGATGGCATGTTGAGACATCCCGCTGATTCTCCGCAGTGGAGTAGGATTGATGATGAGTACCCATCTTTTGGCGAGGAACCAAGAAATCTCCGCCTTGCTTTATCAACAGATGGAATGAATCCGCATGGTATCCAATCTAGTAGTCATAGCACATGGCCGGTGGTATTGATCATTTACAATCTCCCGCCATGGCTGTGTATGAAGAGGAAATACATGATGTTGTCTATGTTGATATCGGGACCCAGACAACCGGGTAATGACATAGATGTGTACTTGGCACCATTGATTGAAGACTTGAGGCAATTGTGGGATACTGGAGTAGAGGTCTATGATGGCTACAAAGAAGAATCTTTTCAGTTGAGGGCAATGTTGTTTGGAACGATAAATGATTTCCCTGCATATGGTAATTTGTCTGGCTATAGTGTAAAGGGTCAGTGTGCCTGTCCTGTTTGTTAACAAAATACTACTTGGATGTGTTTGACTCATTGTAAGAAGAATGTATTCATGGGTCATCGTAAGTTTTTGCCTTTAACCCATCGTTATAGGGGATTGAAGAAATCATTCAATGGCAACACCGAAGAGGGCATGGCTCCTTCTCCACTGACTGGTGAGCAGGTGTGGGAAAAGGTGGGTAACTTGACCAACAACTTCGGCAAACCTTTTGCCTCACAACTCGTTACCGGAGGTTGGAAAAAAAAATCCATTTTTTTTTACTTGCCATATTGGAAGACATTGTTTGTTAGGCATTTCCTTGATGTCATGCATATAGAAAAAAATGTGTGTGAGAGTGTTATTGGCACGTTACTGAATGTCAAAGGCAAAACAAAGGATGGGGTAAATGCGAGATGGGACTTGTTGGCAATGGGTATAAGGAAAGAATTGGTACCAGACAAAAGGGGATCACGTACATTTTTACCACCGGCGGCTTATACTCTTAGCAAGAAAGAAAAAGTAACTTTTTGCAAGTTTCTGCAGGATGTCAAAGTTCCAGAGGGTTTTTCTTCTAACATTAGAAATCTAATATCACCAAAAGAGCAAAGATTGGTAGGTGTAAAGTCTCATGATGATCATGTCCTGATGGGTCATTTGCTTCCGGTTGCAATACGCTCCATTCTGCCAAGTAAAGTGCGTATTACAATTACTAAACTGTGTCATTTCTTCAGAGCTATTTGTAGTAAGGTAATTGACCCTAGGAAGCTGCCCATTTTGCAAAGACAAATAGTTGTGACACTGTGTGAGCTTGAAATGTATTTTCCTCCATCTTTTTTTGACATAATGATTCATCTCACAATTCACTGGTTCGGGAGACTGAGTTGTGTGGACCAGCTTATATGAGATGGATGTACCCAGTTGAGCGATACATGAAGATACTAAAAGGGTATGTTAAGAATCGCAGTCGTCCTGAGGGTTGTATGGTCGAAAGGTATATAGTTGAAGAAGCTGTTGAGTTTTGTACAGAATACCTTAGTGGTGTCAGCTCCATAGGGCTTATGGTCTCTGGACACAACAAAATCCTACAATTAGGAGGGATTGGGGCAAGCGAAGTCATCAGCATTAAAAGAGAGGAATGGGTTCAAGCACACCTTTATGTCTTGCATAATGATGATGAGGTAGAGCCTTATGTAGAAATTCACAAGGAAATACTTCGGCAGTCTAATCCTAATAAAGGAGACAATTGGATCACAAGAGAACACAATCGAAGCTTCATCACATGGTTTAAGTCTAGGATTTTTCAGGACATGAACTTAAATAATTCTTTAGTCTCTACAAGGCTTAAATTTTTGGCGTATGGTCCGAGTTTTAACGTTATATCTTACAAGGCTTACAAGATTAATGACTACACTTTCTACACAAAGGACCATGATGATAGAACGACGATACAAAATAGTGGAGTAACTTTAATTGCCCAAGCATTGCATATGTCAAGTGCGAAAGATAGAAATCCAGTTTATGCCAATATGTCCTACGATACATCCTTTTATAATATTGACCGGGATAAACACCAAATCCCACACCCTGAAAGTTTGTGTAATCCAATTCCCATATGCGATCAATGACCCCAAAATAGGACATATTGGCATAAACTGGATTTCTATCTTTCGCACTTGACATATGCAATGCTTGGGCAATTAAAGTTACTCCACTATTTTGTACCGTCGTTCTATCATCATGGTCCTTTGTGTAGAAAGTGTATCCATTAATCTTGTAAGCCTTGTAAGATATAACGTTAAAACTCGGACCATACGCCAAAAATTTAAGCCTTGTAGAGACTAAAGAATTATTTAAGTTCTTGTCCTGAAAAATCCTAGACTTAAACCATGTGATGAAGCTTCGATTGTGTTCTCTTGTGATCCAATTGTCTCCTTTATTAGGATTAGACTGCCGAAGTATTTCCTTGTGAATTTCTACATAAGTCTCTACCTCATCATCATTATGCAAGACATAAAGGTGTGCTTGAACCCATTCCTCTCTTTTAATGCTGATGACTTCGCTTGCCCCAATCCCTCCTAATTGTAGGATTTTGTTGTGTCCAGAGACCATAAGCCCTATGGAGCTGACACCACTAAGGTATTCTGTACAAAACTCAACAGCTTCTTCAACTATATACCTTTCGACCATACAACCCTCAGGACGACTACGATTCTTAACATACCCTTTTAGTATCTTCATGTATCGCTCAACTGGGTACATCCATCTCATATAAGCTGGTCCACACAACTCAGTCTCCCGAACCAGGTGAATTGTGAGATGAATCATTATGTCAAAAAAAGATGGAGGAAAATACATTCCAAGCTCACACAGTGTCACAACTATTTGTCTTTGCAAAATGGGCAGCTTCCTAGGGTCAATTACCTTACTACAAATAGCTCTGAAGAAATGACACAGTTTAGTAATTGTAATACGCACTTTACTTGGCAGAATGGAGCGTATTGCAACCGGAAGCAAATGACCCATCAGGACATGATCATCATGAGACTTTACACCTACTAATCTTTGCTCTTTTGGTGATATTAGATTTCTAATGTTAGAAGAAAAACCCTCTGGAACTTTGACATCCTGCAGAAACTTGCAAAAAGTTACTTTTTCTTTCTTGCTAAGAGTATAAGCCGCCGGTGGTAAAAATGTACGTGATCCCCTTTTGTCTGGTACCAATTCTTTCCTTATACCCATTGCTAACAAGTCCCATCTCGCATTTACCCCATCCTTGGTTTTGCCTTTGACATTCAGTAACGTGCCAATAACACTTTCACACACATTTTTTTCTATATGCATGACATCAAGGAAATGCCTAACAAACAATGTCTTCCAATATGGCAAGTCAAAAAAAATGGATTTTTTTATCCAACCTCCGGTAACGAGTTGTGAGGCAAAAGGTTTGCCGAAGTTGTTGGTCAAGTTACCCACCTTTTCCCACACCTGCTCACCAGTCAGTGGAGAAGGAGCCATGCCCTCTTCGGTGTTGCCATTGAATGATTTCTTCAATCCCCTATAACGATGGGTTAAAGGCAAAAACTTACGATGACCCATGAATACATTCTTCTTACAATGAGTCAAACGCATCCAAGTAGTATTTTGTTCACAAACAGGACAGGCACACTGACCCTTTACACTATAGCCAGACAAATTACCATATGCAGGGAAATCATTTATCGTTCCAAACAACATTGCCCTCAACTGAAAAGATTCTTCTTTGTAGCCATCATAGACCTCTACTCCAGTATCCCACAATTGCCTCAAGTCTTCAATCAATGGTGCCAAGTACACATCTATGTCATTACCCGGTTGTCTGGGTCCCGATATCAACATAGACAACATCATGTATTTCCTCTTCATACACAGCCATGGCGGGAGATTGTAAATGATCAATACCACCGGCCATGTGCTATGACTACTAGATTGGATACCATGCGGATTCATTCCATCTGTTGATAAAGCAAGGCGGAGATTTCTTGGTTCCTCGCCAAAATATGGGTACTCATCATCAATCCTACTCCACTGCGGAGAATCAGCGGGATGTCTCAACATGCCATCCTTGATTCGATCATTTGCATGCCAAGTTAAGTTTCTTGCATCAATGACACTACGATACATCCTTCGAAACCTTGGTATGATGGGAAAATACCAAACCACCTTTGCTGGTGTAGTCTCTTTCTTATAACGAGGCAAATTGCATTTAGGACACGCACTTAATGACGCATGCTCATTTCTGAACAAAATACAATCATTGGGACAAGCATGTATCTTCTCATAGCTCATCCCAATAGAACTCAACATCTTCTTTGCCTCATATGTTCTTTTAGGTAGCACGTTGTCCTCCGGTAACATCTCCTTCAACAGGGTGAGTAACTCTGTGAAACTCTTGTCAGACCAACCATTTGTTGCTTTTAAGTTATACAACTTCAACACAGCTGACAACCTTGTGTACTTGGTGCACCCGTTGTACAATGTCGTTTCAGCATCACTGGCTAGGGTATCAAACATTTGGGGACAATCTCTGAGGTCATCTTCAACCACCTTTCGAATCTCATCAATTCGGTCGCAATCCTCCCACTCGGTCCCAAAGTCATCATCACTTGGTTCTACATTGACATTATTCTCTCCCATACCACTATGTTCACTCCTAATCTCACCATGAAATGTCCAACATGTGTAACTCTTATCAATTCCAAAACAGAAAAGATGGTCCCTCAAGTCGGTTACACTAACTGGCTTAGAACAAAAACACTTCGTACAAGGGCAGAGAATTCTACTAGGGTTTGTTGCATGGTCAGTGGCAAATTTTATAAACATTTCCACTCCTTCCTCATACTCATGTGTCAGACGGTTCGCAAACATCCAAGAACGATCCATTTTATAAAGGATATACCTGATTAAAGTCAATCACCAATCAGCAGTGTTGAATTATAACTAGCCCCAGGAAAAAATACCTTTAAGAAAAAAAGACAAGTAAAAAAATATACTCGCTCGTAATAAAAATTACTAGTCCTAAAAATTTGAGCAGCATTTCATCTATTTCTTTAACATTCCCAAATTAAGGAAAAATAATTTTAAGTCTAGACCACCAGCTATACCAGTCCAAAAGAGATCAATATGAGTAATATATATTTATATAACTTCAGAAACTTCTACAGAAAATCCGGCAGAGTTTCCCCTGTAAATTGGACATTTCCAATTTTTAGAACTTCACCTGAAACCCAGAAAATACCAGTGCAGTTTATAATGTCCAAAGCAATAATACAATTCAATAACAATAGGCCTCCGTGGCCAAACATAGTACAATTTATTCTTAAACATGAAACTAAGGTTAATGCATGTACATACAAATAACCTAATAATTATAATTAAACACAATTTTAAGTCCAAACCATCAGCTACCAGTCCAAAAGAGATCAATATAAGTAATATATATTTATAAAACATTACTAAATGCATAATAAACCACCACCAACAAATTTATAAAATAATATTTTAACTCAAACCAACAACAATACCACCAAAATGGTTCAACAAAACCAATAGTGTTCAATAATAATAATATGTTCTTAGTTCAGATAGCAAAATAGTAGGTGCAGATAGCAAAAAAATACATGATAAGCAAAAAAAGGTGCAAAAGTTGGACAAAAATGGAGGTTTAGGGTTTCCCTTACCCTATTGATGGCGGCGGCCGAACTACAAATGGGGGGAAGGACTGCGCCGGAGAAGAAGAAGACAGCTGCCGCACCGAATGGAAGCCGCGCCGCGCCGGAGAAGAAGAAGATCACCGCCGCGTCGCGAAGGAGAAGAAGAAGGTTGCTCCTCGTTCGATTTTGTTCAAGCCGCGACGGAGGGAGACGGAGGAGCGAGAGGGAGACGGAGGAGCGAGAGGGAGACGGACGGAGACGGAGAGGAGCTTAGAGAGAGCGAGACGGAGGGAGACGGAGGAGCGAGAGGGAGACGGACGGGGGAGTTAGAGAGAGAGAGGGAAGAGCTTTGAGAGAGAGACGCGTGCGGCGAACTGAGAAAATGATACTGGATTAATAACATGTCCAGGCAAAGAGGGCGCTCCTGGGAGCGCCCTGGAAAGCCACCTACGAGGGCGCTCAGGAGCGCCTTCTTTTCCTAATAATTAAAAAAATTCACTCATGCAGGAAAAGAGGTCGCTCCGTTGGAGCGCCCTGGAAAGCCACCTACGAGGGCGCTCAGGAGCGCTTTCCTTTCCTCATATTTAAAAAAATTCAGGGATGTAACAAGGGCGCTCTATAGAGCGCCCTGCAAAACAGGAAAATAGGGCGCTCCTTGGAGCGCCCTCTAATCTAGACAAAAAAATTAATTAAATAAAAGAAAAAAAGAAAAGAGGGCGCTCATAAAGAGCGCCCTCTATTTCACAGAAATAAAAAATTTAGAAGAAACATAACGAGGACGCTCCTTTGAGCGCCCTCTATTTTAGGGATATAAAAAAAATATTAAAAAAGAAAAATGAAAGGAGGGCGCTCCCAGGAGCGCCCTCTATTTCAGGGAAATAAAAAATTCCTGCTATACGAGGGCGCTCCTTGTGAGCGCCCTCTATTTCAGCTTTACAGGGCGCTCCCGTCCAAAATTTGGAGCGCCCTCAATTTAAAACGATCATTGTTAACACAACCTAACACGGGAGCGCCCTTAAGAGAGTGCTCTAATATCCCAAGATTGTTGTAGTGTGATTAAGATTCAGGAGAGGATTGACGATTCTTGGCATTGGAAAGCTCATTCTGAAGGTGTTTATTATGTGCATTCAGCTTATCAAATTATTGTCAATGATACAATTTATGCAAAAATACCTTTGCATAAGTTCATATGGTGCTGGTGCCTTCAAAGGTTTCTTGTTTTGCCTGGAGGGTGATGTTAGATAGGATTCCTACAAAACTTAATCTAGCAAAGAGGAATATTCTACTAAACTCAGAAACTGGTTGTGCGTGGTGCGGACAAGGAATGGAAACTTCATAGCATATCTTTTTTGAGTGCTCTTACGCTTACCAACTGTGGATGCTTTGCTTGAACTGGTGTGGGGTTCATTCTGTTTTTAACAATACATTTTGAGCAGTTTTTGGGGCTTTTCAATTGTAGCTGTAAAGTTTAGTATAGGTGGTCGGTTATTTGGCTAACTGTCCTCTGGAGTCTTTGGTTGGCTAGAAATGAGGTTGTGTTTTCAAATAAATTACTCCCTCCTACAGAAGTACTTGATCTAATAAAATTACGTTCTTGGAAGTGGATCAAGGCCAAAGATCATGATTTTTATTATCAGTACTCTGCTTGGCTTGGTGAACCTGCTGTCTGTCTCAACTGTGGTTTGGAGATTTGCTGACTGATTGTTATGGTTCTGTGGACTGTCCCTCATATACCGTTCGATATTCTTCATGCAGAAAATGTTTTATTTTGAATGGAATTAGATGTGGCAGTAATCTGTTCATTTCATCAATTGGTTAGTGTATTAGGTGGTTATCTTCTTATTGGGTACCTATAGGTGCGATTTGTTTTTATATGTGCGTGATTATCCTCTTATGTACGTAGGTTCTGTTTGGGTGTAATGTGGTGTGATATACTTTTATTTTTAGTTTTGTATTGGGTTTGAGCACCCCTAGTGCTTTATTCAATGAAATTTTGCTTATAAAAAAAAACTATAGTACTATGTTTACTGAATATTACTAATAATTAAATTTAAAATTTAAAATCTAATTTTTATCTTTATTATAAATATCAAATATATAAAATCCTATTAGAATATGTGTAAAGATATATATATATATATATATATATATATATATATATCATCCTTTCCAAAATTCATGAATGTAATTTCGTTGTTAAGCCTATACATACCGGCAGAGTTAGGGTAAAACGCACATTAATTACGTGCATATTTCAATTTTCCACAACAAAGCTATCTTTCAGATAGAATCATAGAAAGTTGAATCAAAAAAGGAAAAAAAGAAAAAGAAAGAATACATATCCAACTTGGCAAGGTTTTTAATTACTACATATATATCATCAGTACACAACATATACACAAACACAAGGCGGCTAGGCTACAAGTGATGAATGATAGAATGAAGTAACCCCACCACCATATAACATGTGAATGTGACTTTGAGAAGCCAAATCAAAAAACTTGAAAACCACTCTTTTATGATGGGGCAGTTTCGTCAATTCAAATCAATCCACAATTATTATTATTAAATCCTCATTGGCATTATTATGATTGCACCTGTGGTTGTTTGCTATATATACACATACACACAAACACAATTCACCCTCCAACCATTCCCAAAATTCAAAGGCTAAAGCTAAGAGGGTTAGTTAGTTAATTTGTGAGATTCCATTATGGGTAACAGCTTAAGGTGTTGTTTGGCTTGTGTGCTTCCTTGTGGAGCACTAGACTTGATCCGCATAGTTCATTTAAATGGCTATGTAGAAGAAATTACACGTCCAATCACAGCAGGAGAAATTCTAAAGGCCAATCCAAACCATGTCTTAAGCAAACCAACCTCCCAAGGAGTTGTTCGCCGGATTCTCATCCTCTCGCCGGAGACTGAGCTAAAGAGAGGAAGCATATACTTCTTGATTCCGTCGTCGTCGTTGCCGGAGAAGAAACGGCGCGTGAGTCGAGGAGTCGCCGATCATCAACAAGGTGATTTAAAGAAAGTGATGTTTTCATCAAAGAATAAGAGCAAGAATAATAATAGTGATTTTTCATCATCAACAAAGGAGTGTGATGAGTCTAAGGAGAAGAAATGTTCACGGCAAGATCGCCGGCACGGCCGTGTCGGAGTGTGGCGTCCTCATTTGGAGAGCATATTGGAAGACTAGTATTTTTTTTTGGCCGGTGCCGGAATATGGCATGCCGGAGGGAACTTGGAACCAAAAATGGTTCATACTTGGAAAATGTTAAAATATAGCAAAATTAATCACCCTTTTTTCTAAATGTATGTGAGTATTTTAATTTGTGTATAAAAGGCTACCTTGCTTTCATATTTGATTTTCTTATTTTTGTTTTTTTGGGTTGAATTTATCAAATTATAATATGCTTGGTTGATCATATATATATACAAATTAAAATAAAAAAGGAAAACAATCTAGAGAAGTGGTGAAGATTAATTCAAGTTTCTTTCTCTCTTTCTTATATATTAGGGTAAAAAAGGGTATATTTAATTTTATTCCGTACCTCTAGATTTGAAATTCAAGCCTTTATTAAGAGTGATTAAGAGTTAATAGATCTGTAAAAATGGAAAATTTAATTAGGAGCAGATTTGTTTTGGTTTTGGAATGTAAGTACCCAAAACAGTACACATTTATGGTGGTTAATCACCAAATAATAGATCCGTATTCCAATGATTAAAGCCAAGTTTCAATTTGGATATTTAATTCGAACATGAACGTTAGGCACATATGTCCACTCAAGGAATCTATAAAATAAATAAATAAATAAATAAATAAATAAATAAATAAATAAATAGAAAGCTTAGGTTCTCATTATATCAATTACTATAACCAGTTACATTGGCCTAGGCTAAAGTGATAAATATATTACTTTGAGGTGATGAGCAGTTGTAATCGGAACAAACTAGGTCCAAATAATTGGAAAAATGAACAGGTCTAGTCAAATAAAATAATCATTAATACATTTTCTAAGACAACAATGGGAGCAAAAAATATAGATTAATAATTTTCCAAATTAAGGTTGATGATCATACGTTGAAGCTTAAAATTTGAAGAGTCAATTCAAGCTCGGTTAGTGTAATTTAGTTGGGCATAAATAAATATTAATCAATAACTTTTTTCGATTATATATAATATTGTACTTTTACAATACATACTAACATTTACTATATAAATCAAACCATACCATAGTGAATACGGAATCTGTTATGAGAATGTATGTCATGAGTCATATAAAGTACAACCAATTAATTTAGTTATTAACCATAATCTAAAATATGAAGCTGAAAATCTTGTGCTAGCCGTCAAAAGAAAATGTTAAAACAAGGGAAGAAAATAGCTGGAAACACTTGATTGATAAATGACTAAACACTGTAGTAGTGATAAAATGATATTAAATTGAACCTTTTATTTTTGTTTTCTTGCAAGAATTATAATAGTTTTGAAAGAAACACTCGACAAGAAAAAAATAGATGGTAGAAACAATAGAGGGGAGAAAAAGGTGGAACTTGGTAGTAACATTGGCGACATGGCCACGCTACACAAGCAAATAAGCTGGCACATCTTCCTTAACTTATTTCTTATTATTTACTCAGAACTCAGTTATTCACGTGGATTCCATCTCCTCTCTCCTATATCAATATTAGACAATTCTTTGCACATCATTTTCTCTGACTCCAACTCATTCATATATTATTATACTAGTTCGATTGGACCATATACCTACTTTTGTTTCAATCCTCTAGATCACATCCATAGATCGATGCACATCTGTTTTAGTGAACAAAAAACAAAAGTACACTGATTGTTTGTTAGTCTTCTTTTATCTAAATCAATTGGTTTAGCTTTAAAACAACAAACGTACAAATACAGGATTGATTGTATGTCCTTCTTTCAAGGTAAAAATTTCATGGTTTTAATTAAAAGAAAGGACTTAGGTAAACTCAACTTAAACTTTGGCATCAACTTCCTTTTAATCAAAGAGTGACTCTCTATTAAGCAAAATGTAAAAATGCTTATAAAAGAATTAATTTTAAAATTTGGTGTTTGTTCAAATATTTTAAGAGGTATAATTTTTAACAATTACTTAGTTAGTCAACCTTATAATTTTGTAATGTTATTTATATATAAACCTTATACCATATGCATACACTTCAATCAATTTTGTTCATTTTAATGATATCCTTCTAAAATTAAACCTATTTAAAAATTTTGTTAAATTGTTTTGACAAACTATTCAAATTAAATATATTAATAATCCCGCTAACGAGTGTCTCAGTGGCACTGGTTAGAAATGTATATATAGAATATTTTTATTGGAAATCACGACATTAATTATATCTGTAACATTAAATATTACACACTCTAATAAAACTTTCTATTTTTGATTTATTAACCAATATCCCGAGGGCACTCGTTAGCTTTTTTTTTTCATATACTAATTTAGTGTTAAAATTTACATTTAGCTCTTAAATGTGATTGATCGGGTGGTAAAAACAATTTCTAAACCGAATGATGTCATTAAGTTTATTAAAAATTCAATCATTTTGATAATGATGCATATATAACAAATTGTAAAAAGAAATGATAAAGAGGGAGATCCCAAGGAGGGGAGTAATTAAGTAGCATTGAGCCTTGGGCGGCATTTGGTTAGGACAACGCAGATCAAGACGCTTAGTTCACGGGGTTTAGTTGCTAAATCTGGGAGGAAAACTTGCCTGAATCTCTCAAACACGCACACATCCCATTATTGGAGATTGAAGTCTAAATATATATACTTATTTGGTTTGATATTATTTAGTGGAATTCCATCTATGTTACGGTTTAAATATGAGACTTGAAAAAGAATTCTATCGTAAGTTAACAAATTCAACTCACAAATTAATTTCCTTTGTCAGAGAGATCTTTCAATTGCCAGCAATTAAACAAATTTTGATGATCCACAAGCCACATATATAGTTATAGTTAATTAGTTTATTTTGTAAGCATTTTGGTTTGTATGAAGCATATATATGCATTAGCCCTTGAAATGAATTAATAAGCGCTAAGCTAACATATTTTTTAAAGGTAAAATAAATTATGTCATTAGCTTGTTAAATCCCAAAATGTTTTTAAGTTGGAAACTTGGAATTGAGTTTTAAAATGTTCTTGATCAATTAAAAAATGGATTTGAACTTAATCAACATGTTTTGAACATAAGAATTAAGTCTTAGAATTGGATAATCGATTACATATGGATTAATAATTCAGCTATTATATGTATAAGGTATCAAGTTAATCGATGAAGACAAACGTTAAGTCAATTAATTCAGCCATAGAGGCAATTGATAATACATTAACCTTTGTATTAATCGATTAAGACAGTTCAATTTTGGTCTCAGTCAATCGATTAAAGTAATAAATAATTAAATTATTGTTATTGAGTAACAAAAATGATTGTTAATTAATTAAGGATTTTTTATAATCGATTAAAAGTAGTTAAAAAATTAATTATGAATGGGTTTTCAAGAAGTCTTTCTATTACGAATCCAAACCAATATAAACCAAATTCACTTAGGGATTTCATAAAAAAACTCAATTGCAATTCAAATAGTTTTTCTCCTTGTTTCTAAGGGGACGTCTACGGTGAGTCACTAAATTTGTGACTCACCAGTCATCGATGATACACATTATATTGATCGTTAGATCTCCTCATTAATCAATGGAGGGCTGAGATTCATTACCGGTTACCTGTTGAAGTTTTTTAAGTAAAAGTTTATGAAATTTCAATTCAGTCCTTTT